>OX638297.1:22707189-23315530 GCA_951812265.1 Taphrorychus bicolor | reverse complement strand
AGTTTCGTATTTTTTTCATTTTTGCAAAAAAAAACACCTCTTTATTGTGTTGAATCCATAAAACTATTAAAATAAAATCTTAAATTAATTTGCTTTAACTTTTGATCATCACATTGATCTTGAAAACTAAACTTTCTACGACACACCTTTATATGACATTTTGAATTTTATTACGAAAGGCGCTTTTGTTTGGAATTACGGCCTATCACTAGGTAACATAAAATGAGGGTTTATAAGAAGACAAATTATTCAAGAACATATACTGGCTATAACTCGTAAATGGGTTGTATTGACTGATAATCTCGATAGGACTGTTATCTATATAATATAACAATCGGTACATTTTCTCAATTTTTGCAAAGATAACGTAATTATGTAAAACAAATTTATTTGTACCTTTAGATTAGCCTTTAAACCATCATTTGCTGATACAACTGGATTAGTTTTAGCAAAACTTGGCCCTTGTTATTAAACAGGAAGCTTTGACCACCGGGTGATGGCGCATGTAATAAATCTAGAATATTTGTTCGGTGACATATTACCCATTCACTTACTTTTATCATCTAGTTACCTTTGAAACCTTCATTTTTTATATAACCATCACTTTTTAACACATGTTGAGAAGATACTATAAAAATGTCAAAGTCGATTTTTCAACGCCTACTTGAGGACACTAATAAGTGAATGGCTTATATGCCCTAATGGAATATATTAAGATATTAGAGTATATAAGAATTTTGAATAGTCATCTCTTAAAAATTTATGGTTTTCTAAACATTTCTCGATTTCTTTAAAATGTTTTCTCTTGAGAGCCGCCGAACTCGTTGATGGTATCAGGAAATAGCAGTGCAACAACATATTACCTTCCGCAACCATCCCGAGTACACATATTCTTCTTTATCTCTAGACTGAAGACTGTTCTCTAGAATGGAAGACTACTCTAATAAATATAATAATAAATTTAAAAAAATAGCTATTTATGTAACCAGTTACGAAAAGTCCGATTTTGTGTAACGAATGAATGTTTGCGGGACGAGCGCAGCGAGTTCCCGCAATTTGAATGAGATACACAAAAAAGGCTTTTCGTCACGTGTTTCGTGGTGGTGAAACGAACTTTTCATCACCAGTTACGAAAGATTTTACTTTTCGTAACTAGTTACGAAAAGTAGGACGTTACGTCACTGTCATCAGTATTGAAAAGTGGCACTTTATATGTCAAAATTAGAAAAAGTAGTTTACGTGGTTTTAGATCCACAAACTACTGAATAATATTAAGAGTTTTTATAAAATTTAAACAATTTATAAGAATGTAACAGTGACACAGCACATCTAAGCCTGTGTCGTGTGCATATAGGCCTATCGCAGAAGAATAATCTTCCATAACCCAGCGAAAAATTCACCGAAAAGTTGTGAGAGATCATCAGAACGTTACCTCCGAAGACGCATTCCGCTACCCCTAGAGCTCGTCAGTTATGTTCAATCTGACGATCTGGCACCTCAATATATCGAAAGTTTAAAGCCAAATGTCCATCTGGCGATGGCAGGCTAGTTCTACTGGCGCCATCTGTGTCGGCTGTTTGTCCTGCATGTAATGCAGATACTGACCATGAATCGCTTCATCGATCGATAAATGTATCTATCTCAGTACAGTAGTACTATAGTATTCAGTACCTCAGTATTTCCCTGCATTACAAAATGCCGACTCAGCGAAACCGATGGCGTCAGTATGACTGGCCCGCTATCGCCGGGTGGACATTTAAGTTTAAACTTTCGATATATTGAGGTGCGAGATCATCAGAGTGAACCCAACTGACGAGCTCTAGTGGGAGCAAAACACGACTTGGGAGGTAACACTCTGATGATCTCACACATCTTTTCGGTGAATTTTTCACTTGGTTATGAAAGATTATTGTTCTGTAACAGATAGGCCTATATGCATCGGACACAGGCTAGATATGCTGTGTCATTCTTACATATATACATTAGGGCCAAGAAACAAAAATCAATTTATGATTTCAAGCTTCATATTTATAAGAGTGAGGGCTTTCACGGCTGGCCGGTTAAAATACAACCTAAAGTGTTTTCCGAGCTTTGAAGCTGTGATCCAATGGAATTTCTTCCTGACGTTTCGTCTAAGGCAGACATTATCAAAGGCAATGAGACAATGGGCGAAGTGATCTCCCGTGCTTCTCGGCGTTGACTGATTCGACTGTGGTGAGCTCCGTGGTATTTATCTCCCCGCCAACGCGCTGCAATGGAGGGACTGGAGTGGGGATAGTGGTGGCGCGGGGTTTCGGTGCACTTAAAGTATGTCCGAGTATGTCGTAGAATTCGCTTCCAGTCTGAATTTAGACACGTAATTTCCTCCTCCCTGTTATACCAAAGCTTCCAAGCTCGGAAAACACTTTAGATTGTAAACATACAATGGTTTTATGAATTATTTTAGTAATAAACATATCTAAGTTTCTATCCTTTAAGTTTCGTAGTCAGCCCATTGCTGTTTAGTAGCTCTCTTTGACCACTAAACATTATCTTTGTTAATAGGTAACGAAACTAGCTGAGCCAGTAAAGTTCTAGTCTCGTACACTATGTGACCTCTCGTACAGATTTTTCCGCCGCATAATGAAACATTTCAAATAAACAATAATTCCAAAAATAAAAAAGTTTTGACTTGATGTTATTATATGGATATAAGCCATTATGCAGTCTCCATGGTTTGTAACCTATATCAGTTTCCGGCAGTGGCAAAAGTCGGTGCGCACACGGCTACCAACTTTAGGAATATCGTCAAAATCCCCTGTGTAAACTTTAATTTAAACTATTAACCACCAGACCGACCACTAAATATTCCCAAACGCTTAGTTTAAGCCGAGGTTCCTGCGAAAAGGGAATTTAAAACGAGAACTGCTCGAATGTGGAAAAAAAGCCAAGCTTTCGAGTTTCCAAATTAATGTTACAAATTAATTTCCTGATCGTTAATTATAAATATCTGCACTTTTAATGGCTTGCGCTTGACAGTTTCTAATAGGCAACTCTCAGCGTTTTAAGTCAGAATTAATCGTATAACAGAGCAAGTTTGTAAAACATAGTTATTGTACGTAATAATGGAAGGCATAATCTATCATCATTCGTTGCATTAAAGTGGCTGAATCGGAAAGAATGTTTCACTCCGACTCTAGACAATAAAAACCCCTAAAAGACGGCACAGACTTATTTGCCAATAAATTACGTAAAAACTGCAAAGCTATATTTTAAAGTCTTGTTTACTAGTCTATGCGGAATCCGCTCCCCCTCATTGACTTTTTGGAACGAATAAATCTTACGGTAGCAGAAAGAGTGAGTCAGATCAGCATTGTGTGGAAAAGAATTTAGATTCGCAGTGGAATAAATGAACTTTACTGCAATCGAATTTTTCAGTGTTTTTAGTTAGAATCTTACTTTTTCAATGCTATATTAGTACCCAAATAGTAAAGCAATTAAGGGCAGAGGGTTCTAGCCTAATATTACCCGTATTTATCTGTAAAATCTTCTGTTGTGTATTTAAATATTTCCTAAAATTATGATTTAAACTATAGACTAACGTAAATATAATTTCTAGAACTATTGCCGCGTAGATAGACATAACCCGACGTTCAAAAAATGTAGAAATTATCTCGAATTAATATACAATAATCATTTAACAAAACAGTTATGCCTGGTATTTAATGTTTTTTTCTACAAACGCATTAAAAATTCAACTTTTAGCACGCTAATGAATTGTTAAAAATAGTGTTTTAAAGCACTAGTGTTAAAAGTAAGCTGCTTTTAGAACTAGTGACAAAAGTAAATTACTTTTAATACGGTTGCTAAAAGTAAATAAATAATACTAATTAGATTTTCATAGAATCATTTTTAATCCGTTTGTAAAAAATATTGTATGGTTGTCGTGTTAAAAGTGCTTTTAAGTCACGCGAATCGCGGAACTCGCTTCGCTTGTCCTATAAACATTCACATAGATGCCTTAAAATTGCATTTTTAACTCTTACGTCATGAATTGCTATTTTAACAACTGATTTTACAGATCACGCTCTAAAACATTTCTCGTTGCAACCGGTTTAAATGATTTATAGAACTTGAGTCAGCAGTAGCAGAGTACGGTCTCTCTGAAGATCACGACATCCTTATCAACGAGGTGGATATCTTATATCAATCGCAGCGTTTCTATCTGAAACTAACGACAGAGACTATTGAGATCTTTAAACTCCACAAAAATTTCGTCAGGAAGGAGGAAATTACGGTTCTATATGCAGACTGGATGCAAGTTCTACGACGTACTTCAAGTGGGCCAAAACCCCGCGCCACCACTACCCCTACTCCAGACCTTCCACTGCAGCGCGACTGCGGGGAATAAATACCGCGGAGCTCACCACAGTCGAATCAGTCGGGAAGCACGCGAGATCACTTCGTCCATTGCTTCATCGCTGTAGTACCTCATTAGCTGTAGACGAAGCGTCAGGAAGAAATTCCATTGGGCCACTGCCTCAAAGCCTGGAAAACACTTTAGATTGTATTTATCTACTTTTTTTTTCAAGCTGACTAAAAGTACGTCATTTGTTTTCTCCATACGCACACCTAAAGTGGGCTTTCAAATCCTGAGACCAAAAAAGTAGCAAAAAAGTCCTAGGCAGTAAAAGTAAAGTCAAAAGTCACCGCTAGTGTCATGGTGGCGCATATATAAACGATTTTCATTCACCAAAATTATTTTAATAATAGATGACACCAGATAAACCGATCTGAGTGTATTGCCATCTTTACATTCTTGTTGAAAAAACAAAGGACAGAAATAATCTCAGAGCACTCAAAAGCACCATCCGAAACCGTTATTAGTCGAAATCGCATAGGTTCTCGAATTCTGAATTCGTCTGTTAAATGTCATGCGCGTCATAATATTTATCTGTCAATGTGACATTTATTAATTTAGTATTGAAAATAATGCTAGAAATTCTTAGTTTACCATAATCATTTTGGTTATTATTTAATACTTAAAACCATTGAACATTGAAAACCACCATTCTAACATATTCTATGTATTTTACAAATAATATACACAATTGAGTAAGTACCTAGACCCGCTTAAAGAGGATGAGAGAAAATTGCAAAACTGAACCACTTTTAAATAGATTTCTTATTTATTGCATGCTTGAAAAAAAAATAGTATATGTTACTCGGAGTAAAAGGTCTTTTTGTGCTTCGCCCAGTTGCAGGCCTCAGCTTCGCTTCGGCCGTCAATCTCTGGGCTCAGCACGAAAAGACCCACTTTTACTCGTAGTGACATAATCTACTATTTTTGCATAATGGCCAATTAGATAACTGGATCTTCAACACACATTTTGTTTTAATTATCAAAGTCGAATTGACCTTGTAACCATTGAAGAGAACGGCCATAATAGTTTGAACCTTCATTTGTTTTATTTGTAATTTCTGACCGGCCGTGAAAGCTTGTACAGTCTTCATTTGTTTTTTTTTATTTCCAACATGGCGGTGTCTGCATGCAATTCTTATGGAGTGTATAATGATAAAACAAAAGAATCAGCGTGAATAATGAATCAGTTCAAAGGTTATAATACACAGTATTATCTGCTTAGAACTTAGCAAATGATGACCATATTATTCTACAGCCGTGGACAAAAAGGTTTTGTTCGTAGCTGCAAAAGTAATGGTAACAGAAATTATTAATTCAATGAAAATGTAAAAGTTAATTATAAAATAAATAAAAATAATCACTCAAAGAAGCAAGTGCCCTCTGCAGTTACGGTTGAAGCTGTTACGATTTATTTTAAGAACTTTTTTTAAATAGCCCATACATGGGCAACTTGTTAAATTAAAGATTCCCTCGGGTCCCTATACCTCGTTCACGTATTATTTGCTTTGTTGAATCTGCATGTACAGAAAAGAGCTAGGTAAAAAAAGTTTCAAGGGTAACGAGCTAGACTTAATAAGTGACAGATATCTGCTATATAGGCAATATAATCTGCTATTTTAAATAATGATCCATAAGTTTGTTACTCGCCAATAACAAATTGAAATTTAAAAAAAAAGTAATGACTGAAGTTGTTGTTGTATATATAATAAATTTTCATCAATAACTAAAGAAATAAGTACTTTTGAAATCTTGTAGCTTCTAAAGAAAGTTTTACCATAAAGGATTGCTCTTTCTGTGCATTCTCAAATGGTACACAACACTCACTGGATAAGAAGGATTATTTTTATTAATTTGTCGCTTTAATTCAGCAATTTTATTATTTGATATTATTCGATAATTTTTACATTGAAATTGTAGGAATTAAATTTAACTTAATTCAAGCAAAACTGGAATCAAATTTCAATGTTGACGGCCTGTAACTTTAGAACGAGCAGACTAATTGGAGTGAATCTAGCAGTTTTTTAGTCATATTTAACATTTTTTAAATTTAAACAGTATACAATTCTTTTCTCTGGATATCTTCTTCCACCTTCCAGCAACGGATTCCCATTGGATCACTGATTTCGGAGATAGACCCATTGGTCAATTTTTGAGCACGTCAAGAATCAACTTTTACACTATTTTTAAAATTCTCACTTACGGGATTACTTTGACTTGTATTAATACTGTTATGTTCATAGGGGATTGAAATCATCCTATTTCGATCAAAAATAGTGTTTTGGGACCTTTATTAAATGTGAGCGACCTCTGTCGAATTCAGAAAATGCAAAATTGTTGTGTAAGGTTGAAACATGGAATAAGGCGGAGAAGGGGTATGACTGAGAAATTGAAAAAAAATGGGGTGGCTCAACATGCACAATCGCCAAGTTTTACATTATTATTGACTTTTTTATAAAATTTAAAAATCTAAAAGTCCCCCTATGCACAACAAACTTACATATAGAACAGATTTCACAACCCTAATTAAGGAGACCTAATCTAAGTATCTTTTGAGTATACCGCCTCATAACAAGGAATTATATAAAAATTTGTTTTTGTTACCAAATATCATTTTTAATTAATAAATACAAAATCAACCATTTTTCTTCGAGTGCAACCACCTTCATAACCAAAATAAGACAAGTGCTGTTTGGTCAATAAATTGCGAGAAATTTTGTTTGTGTTCATGTATCTGTGGTTTTTGGTGACACTCTGCATTTGACTTTTGAACGTTGTGACATTTATGTCGGTACTACGGCCCTCTCCTTACTGGGAATTACCTGTTTTATATAATTTTGAGATTTTTTTCTGTTTTCTTTTCTGCCTTTTTAAGTAAAATATGTAAAAACTCATGACGTGACCTGGATGATTTACCTACTACATTTTTAATCTACTGTATATACATATATTTGCTATTAGATCTGGTAACCAGTATAAATTATTAATAATTTTGAACAATTTTAATACATATGTTTAAGGCTACATTTCTATGTAGCCTTAAACACGCTACTTTTTTTATAAATGTTCATACATGATTATATAATTTTAACTTTTGTTTTTGGCTATATCAGCACTTTCTGATAAGAAGGGTGCCTCTGCCCTTTGTTCCTGGAATTCAGGCTGATCATTGTACTGATTTATGATTGTTAAAATAGTTTTTTTTTTGGAACGATATAAAAAGGGCATTAAAAAAATTCCAAAATTTGTTTGAAAATTAGGAAAGGTTGATGTATGCCATCTTTTTCTCGAATTCCAATTTTGATGGATTATAATTTTAGAACGAGTGGATCCATTGGAGTTGATCCAACAGCTTTTTATTTTCCTCGATGTCCTCTTCTACCAGCCATCAACCGATTGGTTCAATAATTTCGGAGATAAGTCCCTCCAGTAGTCGATATTTGGACATTTTTTAAATCGACTTTTTCGCTACTTTTAAAAGACTCACTTACAGGACCCCTCCGATTCGTTTTAAGTTTGCTACATATAGGAGATTGAAACCGTCTCACTGCGATCAAAACAGCATAAAAATATTCTCTCTTCTTTGAAATATAAACCGTTTTCCGGGCTTTGAAGCCGCGGTCCAATGGAATTTCTCCTGACGTTTCGTCTATAGCTGCGCCAGACATTATCAAAGGCGATGAGGCAATGGGCGAAGTGATCTCCCGTGCTTCCCGACGTTGACTGATTCGACTGTAATGAGCACCTTGGTATTTATTCCCCCGCCGTCGTTCTGCAGGGGAGTGGCTAGTGGTCGCGCGGGTTTCGGCGCACTTGAAGTATGTCATAGAACGCTTCCAGTCTGCATTTGGAAACGTAATTTCCTCGTTCCTGTTAAAATTGTTATCGTGTTTAAAGATTTCAATGGCCTTTTTTGTTAGTCTCAAATAGAAACGCTGCGATTGTTATAAAATCCCCACCCCCTTCAAAAAGGATGTCGTGACTTTCGGAGAGAGCGTGCTCTGCTAGTGAATTTTGAGTGCGAATTTTGACTGAGAATTTTGAGTTTGTCCCAGCCTTCAACTTCTCTTGTGTTCCGTCATCCTCGTGTTGACTGGGTTTTGTGGTGCCAATGTATACCGATCCACAGCTGCATTGAACTCGGTAAATTCCGGGTGCCTATACGAGTAGTGGATCTCTGCGATCTTTAGATGATCTCAAGCTCTCTTGTATTGTACGAGTGGGTTTAAAGACAGTTTTTACATTGTGCTTTTCCAGTGGTCTGCCGATCCTTTCCGTTACTTTGTGGATGTTTGGTAGACTAGTCCATTCGCGCTTTTCCTTCCTGGCGTTCTACATTCCTTTGACGGCCCTATCGAACTCATACTTGCTGTATCCATTCCAATCAAAGGCTCTTCCCAAATGCTTCATTTCCCGTTGCAGATTGGAAGCGAGTTCTACAACATACATTAATTTCCGCCAGTGCCCGGCCATTCAAAACATAGTATGCTCTAGCGGGTATGACGTACCGTGGTGCCAAATTTAAAATTAATGTTTGGTTAAGTTTAAATTAGGATTTTTGGTAAAATATTTTGGTTAGGTTTTTAGGTTAGAATATTGCACGATAGATTATGAGTTGCCGAGGAGCTAATAGAGAAATAAATTTACATATCTTTCATGGTAAACTAACAATTACCCTAAGAAAATGTAGGTATTGCATTTATAAGAATGTATTAAAGTTTTGAGTTGATAAATATATTTGAAATAGGTAGATATATACCTACTTATACCAGTTCTACATGTGAAACTAGTTTTCTTTGTCAATGCTCTTTTTTTTCTGTAAATAAATAATGTTCTAATTTAAAAATGGAAAATGAAAACACATATTAAATTATTATTTATATAATATATACCTGGGTATGTTACAAACATATAACTATATACAAGGTGATTCACGTTATTCGACACGGAAGATTATGGCTAAACTTTTAGATTTAAAAAAAGTTTTGTATATGGAATGGATGAGGGTCTATTTGAAGTAAATTTTAAAATTATTGTCATTGTATACAGGTGGTCCCAAAAGTATAAAATTGATTAAAGTTTTATTTTTTAAAATGAAACACCTAGTTTTATGTATTTTCGGTATCTACGGACAAAAGTAATGGTAGCTTTATTAAGGTTTATGGCATCTAATCCGTACCGTTCTTTACTCAAATTTAATGTTTAAAATCTCAGCACTTGGTTTCTTTTCAACCACCGAAATTGGCTGGTGGGCTTCTAGTACATTGAATTTTTTGCGGTATGTATTAAATATTAACTACTGTGTACCAAATGTAAAAAAATAAACACTAAATTATTGCAAACTTCAAACAGTAATAACTCGTTTAATTTAAATTAGACACCCTGTATTTTATAGTATCATTAGACATGGCTGCATTTTCACAAAATCACGAATATCTGAAGAACGGTACGGTTTAGATGCCATAAACCTTAATAAAACTACCTTCACTTTTGTCCGTAGGTACCGAAAATACAATAATATACTAGGTGTCTCATTCAATAAAATACAACTTTGAGTGCTCTAAAAAAAATTTCTTGAATTATTTGATCTAATCTATTGGACAATAAAAAGGCAACAGGAAAACCAATATTATTTTCATCTTTAACCAAAACTATAGTTAAGTCAAAATTTGTTCCATGTGTTCCATCTATACAAATAATGCGGCTAAAGTCTCGTAACTTCTTTTCCATGATATTGTTCATGTACACAAAGGCAGAATCTTCATCTTTCAATCTAGGGTAACTTTCACCTAAAATTTAAGTACTATCGTAATTACACTCTATTAAATGTAGGTATATTGTACTCGCCAATTTTTTTAAATAAAAATTCATGGTTTTTTCCTTGCCTATTCCACTCTTCTATTTTTAATGCAGTAGCTATCATATTACCAGCATCCCTTTTCTTGTCAATGCTATGTTTCCGAATTAAATATGCAATCTCCTCTTGTGATCAAATTAACTCTTTCTAATTTGTCCTCCTTCACTTTCCTTGCATCTTGAATTATTCTTTCATTTGTCACTCCTGCAACTAACTGTCCAACAATTTTATTCTGTTCAGCCTTAGACCAACGCTTCGTTCTGAGTTCATCAAGATGTCCTACATGTGTTCATTCAATGAATTTCGCATTGACCTCTCCTTGTAACAGAAGAATATTGACACAAATTATTCATATTATGCTTAATATTTATACCAAATAGGTGATTAATTACCATTTGCCAGAATTGTGACAGACATTCTAGAAGGACATGTGCCATGAATACGAATACTACCACTTGCTTTCATACTGCGACTTTTACATAAGCTCGTAAATCCTAAAAATAAATATAAACACAAAAGTATGTTTAACTTATAAGCAGAGAAAAGGTACAAACCGCATCTGTTCTGTTGCAATTATATAATTTACTCTCATCACCATTTGGAAGTTTCCTTTTCCTAAGACATGCATAATTTACTTCTCTATTTTCTTGTCCTCTATATGCAGCCAACTCTCCAAAATTCTTAAAATTTAAATTCGATTCTTTGATACTAACACTGTGAATAGAGCTTAAATGTCTAACTAAATCAATGTGAAATGAGAACTTTTCTTCTTTTGTACACGTAATTCGCTTTGTCAGCTTCTCATGTATGAGTCTGGGTGGAACTTCCTCATATGTTTTTCTTTATACCAGTACTTGAAAATTCAGTTTTGTAAAACTGGCAAGCTAATTTATCCATTCACAAAACTGATAATATATCGACAATGCCCTAAACCTCGTTGCTACAGCCTTGAACTACTGACTACTCCTACACACAAAACCGAAATTTTGTTTATATTAGCAATGAAAATTACTCTTTTGCAGACACACTTTGGAAAGTATGTGGCAATAAATATCTCTTTGGCATTATTTGCTGATAAAGATAAATCAGTATAAAGAAACAAAGACAAATAAAAATTTTGGCGGGTTCAAAACTGAAAACGTGACAAGTGACAATGGGTGGGAACGCCACCACGGCGTGTCGAACGAACTAGACGGCTAGTGCCAGCGAATTCTGATTGGTTGGGCGCCGGCGGAAATTGATGTATGCTGAGTTCTACGACATACACCAAGTGCGCTGAAACCCCGCGCCAGCACTACCCCCACCCCAATCTCTCCACTGTAGCACGACGGCGGGAGAATAAACACCACTGCTCACCACAGTCGAATCACTTCGCCCATTGCCTCATCGCCTTTGATAATGCCTGCCGCAGCTGTAGGCGAAACGTCAGGAATAATATTTTTTGTAATTAATAATATTTTGTTCGGCTGTGAAAGTCTTCACAGTCTTATATCTTTCTTCTTTTTTTTTTTTTTTTTTTTCAAATTTTAAACTTGACTGCCTATAACTTTAGAACGAGTGGGCCGATTGGAGATTGGAAAAAAAACTTTTTGTTCTCGATGTCCTGTTTCACCTGCCGTCCACAGAAACAAACTCTTTCGCTACTTTTAAAAAACTCGCTTACAGGAATACTCTGACTGGTATTAGGTTTGTTACGTTCATAGCGGATTAAGAAAGGATTCAAGTGAATCCAACATTTTTTGTTCTTCTCGATGGAATCTTTCGCCTCCCATCAGTGTAGATCCCATTGATTCAATAATTTCGGAGGAGATATACCCCTTCGATGGTCAATTGTCAGGTACTTTTATAGTCAACTTTTTTACTATTATTAGAAAGCTTACTTACGGAACTACTCTGACTTACATTAAGCATACGTTAGTAGGGAATGGAAATCGTCCCATTTAATAAAAAATAGCATAATTTTTAATTAAAATTAAAAATTCCTTGTGAGAATTAAATACCTTTATAATATCTTATAGAGGTAGCATGCTTTTAGTAGGCAACTCAATTTTCAGTAGGTATTAGGGGATAAATAAAAAAGTTTTTTTTCCTTGCTTCATATAGCATAAGCAATAACAAATTTAACGAACTCATTTTTGGGATAGTGGGGGATTTTTTATCCCCCATGAAGAACTGTATGCTGACTTGTTAACTTTGACAGTTGGGCTGTAGAACAAGCAACATAGGATATATATAAATCTTTTATTGGGCTTAAACATAGCTATATAAGTGAGATGTTGGACAGAGCAGAAGCAGGCGACATCCACCAGCGTGTTTTAGATCAAACACTGCATGGCAGATGGCTCTCAGTTCGAGAAGCAGCCCATATTGCTCTGTATTTCGCTGGTTATCGGAATCAAAACGAAGTGAAAAGGAATGTAGGTGATTACCAATTTGTCGATCAACCCATCTGCATACCGGTTTCGGGGTCTACCCCTCATCAGTACAGTTTTGGCTGGTCGACAAATTGGAAATCTCGATTCAACGGTTTAAAACCGAGAGTAACTTTTTATAGAAAAATTATCTGTATTCGTAGATGATTTTACAATTTCCGAAAACGGTAACATACGAAAAAAATAACAAAAAAAGTTTATAATTTGAAAAGGAAATTGACTTTCTTTGTACAATGTACAATTTTGATTTAATAATGCCAAAGGTCAAACGTACGTCCGTGCTTGGATTTATGTTTTGAGCTGATTGATTGCAAAACAAGCAGTTAACTCGTTTAAGAATTGACAATCGGTTACTTAAATCATGTAAAAATTTTCTGTTCAAAAATACTGGGATTGTGCCTTCCAATGCGACGCTCAGCAGGCCCGGCGCCAGCGTATTAAGCTGAAATTTCTAGGTATTAATTTAATCGTTTCGACTGAAACAAACTTTGTGTTGAAAATGTTTTATTGAAAACTACTGAAGCAAACTACCCACCACCTATACTCTATTCGTTTAGTACATTTTACTAATTCAATAACTGATTTCATGTATGACTGACCTACAATTTACAGAACAGTTTTGCAGCTATAAAGTGGCAGTTTATTGTACTAGTAAAATAAAGTAGGTATTTGGTATTGTACACTGAAATTTAACCCTGACTGACATTTTTTTAGTAAAAGATATTATTTACGAAAAGTAAGATTACTAGCAAATTAACATGACATCGAACCTAAAATATTCTATGAAACGTGTACATAATGCGGCCTTATTTCAGTCATCCATTTGTAAACTCGCTCGCAAGCTCCCTCGGCTTGTTTGTTACATAAATAGCTACTATTTGTTTGGCTTCCTTTAAAATTGCTAAGTACCTAGTTATTCGATATCCTTTGAACACGTTTAAAATGTTCTAATTGATTGGGGCTGTTGTTACCTTTGTTTTCCGTTTGGCAAGAATGTACCTCTTGAACCGACATTGTTAGTTTCGGTGTGCGTTTTCAAAGAGAAATTTTATCGAGGTGTCGAGCACACAATTATAGCGATCTACGAGCTGAATATTTAAATATAAGTGTAATGTTGTTATACAAAAACGAAATTTTGTTAATTTACGTTTCAGGTCACGTATTGCTTTTTTTGTATTCTTTGGGCTTGTCTCAAGGGTACTGCTGCAAAGTATTCTCGTTCCTTAGCTAATTTCATTTTCCCCTTTTTTTATTAGGATCGTAAACCCTCAAAAATAAACACAAAACTCCCAGCATTAGCTAGACGTTTTCCTTTGTAATAAGCTATGTTGATGTTATTTCCTAACTGACTGTTGTGACTTCTAGCTCCAATTATAACTAATACGGCATATTTCAGAACATCAGAACAAACAAGAACCGTTTCGTGCAACATTTTCCATTTCGCAAAGGACGCTATATTACTTAAAACCCTTAAAAGGGCTTTAACGAGCAGAAACGGCGACGTTATTTTCCGTAGTATAATTCGCTAAAAGATAAGTTTTTTACAAAAAGTCCTGTTATTCGCATCGTACTCTGCTAAACTTTATTTTCTTGTTACGGACAGGAAAATGGGATGATGTGGTGTATGAATAAAGAGGCACAAGACTAAATGAGATATGGTCCTGTGTCACATAAAACGGATGTGACCTGGGATTTAACAGAAGAAAGAACGAAGTGTCCTGGATAATGGAATGATCAAAAGTAAAAAATGGTTTTTGCTCATTTGATGCGCATTCGCTCAGCAAATGAAATGCGGAGGTATCGACCAACCTGATGCAGGAAGTTTTCCAATATAAAACATATGGGGGCTAAACTCCTACAAATTTAAAGTTTTAACAGTCGAGCTCTTAACAGCTCCCAGTTTAGCTCGGTGGGTTCCTGATAAGGAATTTCAATTATTCCAGGGTTAAAGTTTCTACTAAAAGAATTACGAAACTTCGTGATGTTCGAGCGAAACTCTGATGGGTGTATAAATTCAGTTAAGGGGAGGATTAACTAACTTCAATAATTTTCTGTACAAGTAGAAAAAATTAAACGTTTAGTCGGGTAATAAGTTATTAGGCATCTGTTTATATAAAAATTACTTTCAAGTTTACATAAAAAAAATTTCTTAAGCAATAGGAAGAGGAATGTAAAATACATATTGGTATTCTTGAGTCAACATTAGTTTCTGCACAAAGACTTTACTTATTACGTTACTACGAATACCATTAGGAGTTTTTCTTTTACTTATAAAAACAATGTTGTTTTTGTAATGTCATTACTAACTTCTAATAAGCAAAAAGTAGACAGTACATGCTTATCTTCAACCGATACAACCTTCAAGATCACCAAGAATAAAACTTATTAATGATACAACCAAGATACCTATTAGATATACCCATATGTGGATATCACTCATGTTGTAACTAGGAGACCAGTTTTTTCTAATTACCCAAAGTTTAGTTGTTGCACTCCTTGCTTTTATTATGCAATGATGAGGTAAAAAGAATTTGAATTATTCATCATTAATATCTACAGTCGCAGTCGGTCGAATTCCTTTTGCTTGTCCTAATTGTGGCGGAACTTCATCCACGAATTATATAAACACTCACAGGTGGCAGCATTAGTCGAAATTCTTCATAACATCACACCGCCTTTCCTGCGCCGAATTTGTCTTCAAATACAAGGTTCAACTATGAACTCTCACCCCGGCGTATAAGGCAGGGCCTTACTGACGAGTCTAAGGTAGACCCCGGGACGAAACACCAACACCACATTCATACTGTCAGCTTAGAATAATTGTTTTTAAGGATTTGGAATTATTCAAAGGTTCTCGAACGCAGTTGAAAGTTTTTAAGTTCTTAAAAACAATTTTAGATTGTTCTAAGATTTTCATATTTATTTAACTTAGTACCTTCTAGTGTTTTCCAGGCCTTCATGTTATTCATCTTTATGTGTGACATCTTGTTATTCGCCATTCTTCAGTTTAACCGTACCTCCTGAACATATTCAAATAAAAAATTGCGACTATCGGTTAATTGTTTCTGATTCTATTAATACAAATAATTTTCCTTTCAATTCACATTCGTTAAGTTCAGCTTTATTCAGTCAAAATTCACAAAGTTAAACTTAAAAAAATGAGGATTAATGTCAGTTTCGTGGGTCACCCTGTACATCTAAACAATTAGGCATAGCTCTGGTTCTCAGATTAAACAAAAACCCATTTTTGTTTAAACTAATGGAAATATAATGAAGGACAGAAAAAGGTCCCGAGGTATCATTAATAGCGGCAGGAAGTGGAATTCCAAATTCATCCATACATTTTGTGCCACATCACTTAATTGTGGATATTCAATTATCACTTGGATATTTGAAAAAATTTTACTTTCTGTTCGCTACTGTAGATGTGTAAAACTTTATAGCTATTACGCTTGTACGTCTAGCTTGCCCTATGTATAGTCTTTATATTCGATATGAAATTTTTATTAATATTTGTAGTATGGGGCAAATTGGAGCCCCAGTGTTATATGACACCTCTTTTATAGAAAAATAGTAAATATCTATGGAACCAGGCGAAATATCAAAAAAACCTCAAATACGCCCCGGGGTATGACGCGTTTCCATATACTCCCGGAGCAAAAAATTTTCTGATTTTTTTTCCGCAAACTTATCTGCTCAAAAACTTTGACAAAAATGCATCAAGTTTTGTTGAACCTTGTATTAGGAAACCTGCAAAACATCTTACCGAGTACATAACCAATTAAAGCAGTCTATAGATGGATCTTACCAAAATGGCCTTGCCAACGAAAATCTGTTGAGTGGCTTTAGAGATAGACAGTTTTAAAGTTCATTCAAAATTTGGGATGTATCGTTTCAATTGATTCTTAGTTTATATGATTGACTCCTGTTGGAGCAAAATAGCTTGGTTTAATTTGTAATTAAACATGTCCCGAAATAGTCCAGCCCAGTTTTTCTAATTCTTAATACAACAAATCACAATAAACACCCATCAACAATAAGTGGGAATGGATGTGGTGATTTACCCGACCGTTGAATCTTTACCCTTTCAGAAATCCCAATGATGAACATTTTAAAACTGACCATCCTATATTGCAACGTCAGCCATTTTGTGAAGAGGAGTGTCACTAAGAGATATTCTAAAATGTGCATGTTATAAGGAGAGTATATTTTTATGAGTTTCAATTGTAGTCATGAAGTTATCATTAGCCAGTGTTAGAGGGCCTATAACTTCATGACATCTATTGGTTTACCTCTGAAGTAAGGAAATAGGACGAAGGATAACAACCCGGTGACACGTGTTACCTCTTATTGCCTTCATCAGACATGCAATCTCACATGTGTACCAGATCGCTTAGAGATATTGCTACACTCACAAAGAAACATATTCGGGTGTAACCTGATGAAGGGAAAATAAGAAAACTTTAACCACTAACAGGTAGCAAGTGCCAATTGTGGCTTCGGAAAGGTGTCAGTTATTGTGGAGTTATTCTCTATTAAATTAACAAACAACTAAAAAAGAATAAAGCCCATTTTGCAATATTGCCAGTAAATGTATAAATAGTAATTTCAGGTAATTTTGCATTGTTTGATTTCAAGCTAGAGAAACCTCCACAAGGTAGATTGCCATTGTCCACAGATGCAAACTATTTCTCCGTGCTTCCAGAAAAATGTCAGACCTCTTTTTCATGTCTTGACAGTCATTTTAAGTTTGAGATTATCCAATTCTTCAATGTTTCTTAATAAGCTTATATAATTTGGAAAAATGGGTAATTTTAGGTAAAGAAAGTCTAGACATTTTTCAATTTTTCTATAAAATTTTGCATTTTGATGACACTCTTAGTGATTTTCAATTTACGATTAACTGTCTACATGATTACTTAACAAAAGCAGTACAGTGAGACAGATATATGGACGCAAGTATCAATGAGACAACAAAGTCCATAGTCGCACTCCGGCTCGAAGGACCATTTTGGGTCAGAAGGGCGTTCTAGCAGCATAATTCCATTCTTTTCGGGTTCTCAAGAAAAGCACTTTAATCTTTATAGTCAAATAAAAAAAAAATATAATAAATTTTGCATGTTACCTGCTACGTGACGTATGATTTCTCCAACCTCTTTTCCTTGGAATTTCGAGGCGGTATGCGGCGTGTGTTCTGCAAAATAAGTGAAACTTTTACCCAAACTTAATATTTTTTCCCCACCTCCTCTTCAAATTTTAAATTCTAAATTTAAATAAAGTAAAGTTTCCGACAACTGTGGTATAGAAGATACACATGAAGGTTTAAGACGATTTTGGGCAACGCTTTTATCGGAACCCAAGTTGCCGATTCGGAAGAGTGTCGGCAACCAGACAATTTTCATCCCATAAAAATTTTTTAGCACAAATGTAAGAGCGTTTTTATTAAGAATTTGATGAAGACGCAAACTCATTAAACAATACCAAAGTTTGAAGTAGGCTCTGTAGTATGATCTACAGGACCACAGCCTTTGAATAAAATATGACAGATAGGAATAATGTACTTTATTTTCAACCACATATGTAATGATTGCATTACTGTTTTTTTTGTTTTAAATCTTGGAAGTGTTACGTTACTGGTTACTAGAACGGGAACTAATCTCATTACGGTTTTAGAGTCTAGACCAGTAAGCCATGGCAACCATCAAAATTGTGCATACTGAGTGAAGATTTTTGTCAGATGGAAATTATATAAAAAATAATATTCAACAATATTTTTTAATATCACTCAAAAAGTGCTTAATGCAAACATTAATTAGGAATAATATTTATCACTGCATAATTCTCGAATTAAACCAAGGTACACTCCATTTCAAAAATAAAGCTGTTTTAACCCGAAATTTTATCAGTGTTCGAGTGATCCTATTTTATGGGTCTTTATCCCGCAGACTATTAAAACTTTGGGTCCGATCTAATTGAAATTCCTTATCGTGGACCCCACCGAAAATGCCGTAGAGCTGGAAACTTCAACTTCTACCAGGCAAAGATTATTTGTGGCTTCCAATCGGAGATTTACTGCTATATAGGACTTTTAATGCTTCGTTAGGATCTAAAAAAATTAATTAGTAATCAACTAGCGTATTGCAGATTATAATGTTGTACCTGACAAGAATTACGAGCTTATCTTGCTGACACTCTGGGTTTACGTTAATTTAAATGTACTTATATCAAAAACGTGACCGCCAAATGTCACAACACAGAGCAGTCCCAAAGGACGCTAGTTAGGCAGATGGATACCTCGATTGGCCTCGAGTATAAATCTTCGCTAATTGTAAGAGAATGTCCCTAATTGGGGCCTGTGGGGCAAGAAGTCATTTGTTTCAATGCTCCTAATTTGAATTGGGCGCCTTATTCACAAGATTGGCATGAATAATGACTATTTGCCTTTTTCAAACTCTTTATCAATCAAACGAGTTTCCTCTGAGATCGGAACGAATGGGGAATTTTACCTCGTTATTTTGTTTGTCAATAAGCGTACATTTTGGGCGCTTTGCAAGGGAAGGCTGTTTTTTAAACTACTCGAATCACTCTCACTCTAATGGCAAATTTCGAGGTGCTTTACATACTTACATTTACATTTAGAGAATATTATATTCACAACCACCATGAGAGTTTTCTCAAGGTAAAATTTAATAGACTGCGGGTAAAAATTTGAGGTATAAATTATAAACACTACCCTTGGCCAAACAACCGTTTTGGGTATAAAAGGGGCGAAAATTCCATTGGAAATATGGTATTGCCTGCTTGCGTACGTTTCCTCTCGATTAAGTAAATGTGTTTCGGCTGTGGATTGAAATTACGTCTGTTATAAAGCGAATCGCATGGACGGAGGAACAGAATCCAGACCTACGGCAGGGCCTGTTTTAATTTATTCCAAATCATATGTTTTTACTGGAAGGTAGGCTCGATACTCCTGGATTCGTACGTTGTTTTATGTTCAACGGTGCGTGTAGTAAAGATCAAACTCGTCATAAATTACTGGTTCGGCCTCCCCAAGCGGCCCCACAAAACATGCAAAATCAAACATAGGTTCCCTGATGTGGAATCTCCCATTCAACAGCCACATCATAAATTATCCCGAAAGTGTCTCTCGACACCCAGCGACAATATCTCGTCCTAATTCATAGTTCGCATTTGAACTGAACACAGAATCTCGCTTATCATAACATTGCCGTATCGCGGCACACAAAGACGCTTAAAATGCATGGAAGGTTGTAGTTGATACGACCGGGGCTTTTGGGCAACACTCACACGTGCGTATAAACTGAATAAAAAAAAATACGTATGTAGAGAGTGTATCGTTGCCAAAGGCCTTGATAAGGTAACAATTTTTTGTTTTTGTTAATCAAAAGTAGCTACACTTTTCGATTTTCAGTAAGGATTGAACATTCTCTGTGTCAATTGACCAGATCGTCACTTGGTATTATCTCTTGTTGACAATGAAAGGTTCTGGACTAAATGGACTCTAAATGGACTATATTTTTTTTATCAAAAGCTTTAGAAACGGCGTTACAACAACTATATTTTATGGCTTGACGGCAGGTTCAAAAAGACAGATTCTGACAGACTTTCCAACAATGACACCCTTCTGGTCCCAAAAACAATTTAACCACCAGTCCCATTTACTGTTCCTACGCCGGCACAACTGACATCACATATCTTTCGCGCGAATTAAAAATCAATAAGAGTCCAACCATAACCGCCGGCCTCGAAAGAATGTAGTGTCTTTCAAACAAGTACATCTTCAGACTGCAGTGTAACAATATTGTTTACACAGCGTAAAACTATTTTAAAATTTAACTGAAACATAGCGAACAAGAATATTAATCTAACTATTAAGTTAATACAAACATGATAATTTATAAGCAAATCATTATTTTGATAAAGTCAAAAAAGAATAAAATTCACTCGGGCAGTTCATGTGTATCCTCAATTGGCAGCAAGCACAGCCGTTGGATGGCTCTCTTCGTCAATCCGGAACTAGTTCTCAATGTGACTACTCTGACTAAGCCGTCCTTTCCTGGATGAAGTTCTACTACACGCCCAAGCCTCCAATTTAAGGGGGCGGTGTTGTCATCCCTCAATAATACCATGTAGCCTGGATTGAAGTTTCTTGTTGGCTTCTGCCACTTATTACGCTGCTGCAATTGTGATATATACTCTGACGACCAACGATGCCAAAACTGTTGATATATCTTCTGGCGTGCGTGATAGTGGTCTAGTCGATTTGTCAGTCTATCTGACACATCACGCTGTGGCACTTCATGCAACGAGTCCCCGATAAGGAAGTGATCGGGGTAAGGGGAAGGAGGTCGTTAGGATCGGAGGATAATGGGGTTAAAGGACGAGAATTAAGAGTTGCTTCAATCTGTGTAAAAATAGTATCTAGGTCCTCAAAAGTGAAGTTGGCCTTTCCCAGCACTCTATTTAAATGAAATTTTGCTGATTTTATCGAGGATTCCCACAATCCTCCGTGATTTGAACTTCTTGCTGGAATATTTTTAAATTCTATACGTGATTCTAGGTAAAATCTATGGAATTCTTCATTATCTTTTAAATGTAATAAAAAATTATTGATGCTTTCAAACTCATTCCTTGTCCCAATAAAATTTGTAGGATTATCAGAATATATTCTCTTACATAAGCCCCTGCGGGAGACAAATCTTTCTACTTCATACTGTATCATTTGGAACACTTTTACGTACTTGATTTTAATCCGGTAAATAGCTTTTTACAGGATTGGATATCGTAAAGAAATTTTACTTATTGAGTATTGAGTACCGGCACATCTTCAATAAATCAATTGTATCCATGGTAACCTATGCCGGTACCGGTGCAGGATGCCATAATGAAACTATTTGTCAAATTGGCGGATTTGTCAAAAATGATATTCGCCGCGCATAATATTATTTTTTTCCTGTTTTTAATAAGTATGAAGTAAAATATTGTACATCATACGTCCGGTAACGTGTTACAGTAGTCGTTTCGAAATTCCAGAATCGGCTTGCGCCTCATCCGGAAATATCTTACTCCTACTGTAACACTATATCTACCGGACTTATAACGTAAATAACTATTAAGCAATTAATAAATGAATTCGTTGTTAAATCACTTACTAATTCTATATGAATTGCTTTTGTTACGAAACATACGAATAAGCACATATACCCTTTGACAATCGAACGGGTTCTAAGCTTTCCATCTTTTAAATTGTACGGACCAGCAAAATCTACCTTAGAAATTAAAAAAGGTCTTTGAATAACTACCCGATACGTAGGTAAATCGCCCATTTTATGGGACCTATATATACAACATGTAAAGCATTTTGCAAAGACGCTACGAACAGCTTTTCTACCGTTAACAGGCCAGAACTTTCGGCGCAACGACGTCAGGATGGCTTGAGCTCCAGCATGCAATTGCTAATCGTGTTAAAGCATGTTTTTGAGTTAGGATGATAGGAAACTTAATATCGTAGGGTTCAGTTGAGTTTTTAATTCGTCCTCCCACACGCAACACACCATTATTATCTAAAAAATGGTTGAGAGTCTTAATCGAACTTGATTTTGCACTGGAAGAGAACTCTGAATACAAGCGATCTCAGAACTAAAAATCTCCAGTTTACAACCCTAATAAGTCTAATGAGAGCATGATCAAATTCCTCAATTAAAATTTCCCCAAGCTTCTTTGTCACTGATCTGCAATTTTTATAAAATCTTATACAAAATGCTACAACTCGAACGAGCTTATTAAGAAATGAATAGCTCTCAATAACTGAACAGTCTAAATTGACATTTATAAGGCTTATACTAATGTGTTTCATTTCCGAGATTTCACCGTCATTCGGAACAAAACCGCTGGGCAAATGCTCCTCCACCTCGGAAAGCCACACAGGACCAGAACACCACAATTCCTTGACATTTAGGACCTCTGGATCAACACCCCTAGAAATCAGATCTGCAGGGTTATCTTGCGATGCAACATGACCCCAATGAGCCTTTGCAGTGAGCGTTTGAATCTCTGACACCCTGTTCGCGACAAACACTTTCCATTTACAGGGCTGTCCAGCAAGCCACGATAGCACTATAGTGGAATCGGTCCACAAGAAGGTTCTACTAATTGCGATATTCAATGCTGCTATGACTTTTGAAAACAAACGAGCCAACAATAAAGCTCCACACAACTCTAGTCTGGGAATGCTGATCTTTTTTTATGGATGCTACTCGTGATTTGGCACAAATAAGACGAACCACAATTTCACCAGAAGCCACCATAGAACGCAGATACAGGCAGGCTCCATATGCCAAATCACTGGCATCTGAAAACCCATGAATTTCGAACACTGAAGCTCCTGATGCGGTGACGAGGAATCGATAACTGGTTCAATGAGGAGAGTTGTATGTAAACAGATCTAAAGGTGTCGACTCATCCCAGCCCAATTGCAGCTGCCAAAGTTTCTGCAATAAAATTTTAGCCTTTTTATGATAATTGGACCTATCAAACCCAACGGGTCGAATATCTGTGACACGATTGACAAAATGAATCGTTTGGAAACGATCCCACGAGATGATGACTTTTGAACTGCGACGTAATCAGCATTCGACTGCCATTGAAGACCCAACACATTCATATTATCGCCATCATTTAACAAATAATCTAGACAACTTTCCTGACTAGCTAAACAATTCAACACTTCAACTTTATTTGAAGACCACTTGCGAAGGGGAAAGCCGTACTTACTGAGCTCAAAAGAAAGCTGCTTGGCGATCTCAATGGGCCGTTCCGATGAATCAGTACTTAGCAATAGTCATCTACGTAGAAAGATTTTAAAATGATCTCACCTATCTCGGGCAATCTATCTTTCAAATCATAAGCTATTTGATGGAGGCAACGGATGGCCAAATAGGCAGCCGATGAAGTACCGTAAGTGATAGTATTCAATTGAAAATTATGAATTTCCGAATCTTTATTCGAGCGCCTGAAAAGTGTTCACTGCAAGTCCCGTTGCTCTGGAATGACCTTTACTTGCCTATACATTTTTGCGACATCTGCCGTGATAACCACTTCATACTGTCTAAATCGCACTAAAATATCAACACGATCATCCTGAATACCCACTCTTAAACAATCAATCAGTGAGAGTCCACTAGAATTTGGCACTGCCTTCGAAAACAACAAGCAAACAATTTTGTTGTCAAACTATCTGCTTTAATTACGCCGTGGTGAGGAAAGTAATATGAATATTCAGAGAGAACATTGGGATTTTCTATTTTAGACATATGTCCCAAACTGATCTACTCATCCATAAAGGTATGATAGTCTTGCTTAAGTTCCAGATTATTGTCTAATCTTTTCTCTAATAATAAAAATCTTTTAAGTGCATTCTCAAAAGAATCCCCTAAATTCTTTAAATTATCCTTAACAGGTGAAGTAACGCAAAATCTTCCGCTTTCATCACGTGTTATTGTGTCAACAAAATTCTGCTCGCATTCTAACTCTTTGCGTGAAAAATGGTTTCTATTACTTATTTCTTCTATAGTCCAAAATTGTTCTAATTCTTTTTCAATATCCTGATCGACTACGTGACAAGAAAGGGATTTAACGGGTCCAAGAGGCAATCCAAAAACTGGACCTGAGAAAATCCATCCTAGAATGCTCTTTTGAAAAGTAGGCGTTTGTTTTCCCAAAGTAATCTGCCTTACGCAAAATAATTCAAAAAATAAACCTGCTCCAATTAAAAGGTCCACTTTCGAAGATATATTGAAATCAGGATCAGCTAAACGTATATTAGGAGGAATGCTCAAATAAAACAAAAAAGGAATTTTTGATGTTATGCTATCCAAAACAAGAAAAGATAGATTTGCTTGAAAATTATTGTAACACGATTTTATTACCGAAGACGTGCGTTGTTTTATTATGTTTGATGACATTTGATTTATTCCTAATATTGAAGCTCAAACTTCCCCTTGCTTTAATTGAAGTTTTTCAACTAATTCAGCAGTCATAAAATTCAGCTGTGATCCACCATCCAATAGACCGCGACATTCAACAAAATCACCACTCTCACTTCTAACCCGGACTATTGCAGTAGACAGCAAAATCTGCCCTGAATCTGATTTTCCCTGAGAAGCGGTCCCTACCAATCCGGAAACTCCTGAATCATCAGCAGTCAAGCATTTGCTCCTTGCGACTCATTTATCGATCTATGGTTTTGATAACCTTCAGACATACTACTATTTTCATTCAAACGCCGATCTACAGGGTTCTTGTTATGTAATAGGGTATTATGGCGACCCCTACACTTTCGACAGCCAAAGGATTTGCAATCTTTGATAACGTGACCTGAACGTAAGCAGTTAAAACAAAGCTTTAATGATCTAATTTTTGTAACGCGATCAGCTAGTGACAAAGCTAACAACCGATCACAAGAATAAACAAATGACAGCCTTTACATATTTTGCATTTTATTTTACGGTTCTGACTATTTAATGCATTATGACAATTGCCATCACGTTTCTGACCTGGCTGGAAACGCGGTTTAGAACTGATTAATATTGGCACTGACAGTTTCCAAAACACAACATTTATTTGCCAAAAAGTTGGTAATGTCAGACATACCTGGGACTCCTCCGAAATCTGAAATTGTTTTTTCTTCCCAATCTTTTCTAGTGTTTGAATCTAAATTCCTCGCTGTAAGGAATATCAACAGTCTGTCCCAAGTATCTACTGGCTCACCCAAAGCCTTCAATGCACGCAAATATTTCCCAAACGATCATTTATGTTTCGTATCGAGTTAGCTGATTCATGTTTTATTGTGGGCATGTCCACTAAAGATCTCAAATGCCGCTGAATAATCACTGGTTTATTCTGATATCGCTTCTCTAACAAATCTAAAGCTATCGGAGAATTAACTTGCGTAACCACCAAATAATCCAAAATATTTCTAGCTTCACCTTCAAGGGAATCTAACAAATAGTAAAACTTGTCTTCCAAAGATTGATTTTTATGCACGAATGAATCAAACGTTTCTGAAAATTGACTCCACTTTTCAAATTCACCCTTAAATTTAGGCAAACCCAAATTAGGCAATCTCACACCACACAAAGGTAATTGAAAAGAATTTGTATGATGACTACTTGCACCAGTTTCCGGTTTACCATCCACGCTCATACAACTAATGTCTAATTGTTTAATTAAGTATTTGGCCTTCGCCAAGACCTAAAAGAAACGTGATTCAAATTCCCTACATTCCTCATTCTCATCCGAAGTTTGATCCAAACATTCTATGTCTAGTTGAATTTCATTGAAGAGATCCAAAAGCGATTCTAGCCTCTGGGTTCGTAGCTTTAATTCGCTCAATTCTGATGGTGAGAAAGCAACTAAAAATTGAGAAAATCTATTCAACTGATCCTTGATATGATTACGTCTTGCTACTAGCTTCATTAGTTCCCCAACTGTAGAAGTAGGATCTGAAGTCTTTACTACATTCGTATTTTTACCCATGATTATAGTTATAACTTCTACATACAAATTTTACTAAAGTTTGTAGACTCTGTCTAAAGACGCCTATTCAAATCGTCAAGCAAAGTTCTAATGTGTCTACAAATAAATACTAATTTCTATGTGGAAATAAATAATTCTGTTTGTCAGAATATCGATGGCGCCTAGTTTTGATGTTTTAATGCAGGAAAATGTGATCAAAATGAATCAATTCTACAGGGACAATAAATGATTATTGAACACACCTATAAAAAGCGCATCTGACTACAATTTCACAAGTTCCATTAAATTGCCTGTCTAGGATCCCCTTAACTATTCTATAACTTTGTTTAAAAGTTTCAAACTTGAATTCCTACCCTCGATAAAGCCTACTTCTTGACGATATATCACTCCTAAAATCATACAGACTTCGACTAATGACACAGATTGATAGCAACACTTTCAGGTAAAAGGAAGGAATTTACTAGGAAAGTAGGAATCGGGGACTCACCAAACCACAGGTCTCAATGGTCTCACGCCGCCCGCCATTACTAGCTGCCGTTTTGTTTGAACCTTTACTATTTATACTGATATCCGGTTCGATCGCACCATGTTAATTGACCAGATCGTCACTTGGTGTTATCTCTTGTTGACAATAAAAGGTTCTGGACTAAATGGACTGTATTTTTTTATTATCAAAAGCTTTAAAAACGGCGTTACAACAACTTTATTTTATAGCTCGACGGCAGGTTCAAAAAGACAGATTCTGACAAACTTTCCAACAATGACACCCTTCTGGTCCCAAAAACAATTTAACCATTTACTGCTCCTACGCCGCGACAACTGACGTCACATATCTTTTGCGCGAATTAAAAATCAATAAGAGTCCAAATACTCTGTTCTGCTGATATAGTGTTTGTAAGGTTCACCATTATTTTCTGATTTGCCGAAAAAAAAGGCAGAATGCATCTAATAGTCGGTAAATACTATAAGAGCGAAACTCCGTTTAAAACTTTGAACTAAAAGTCACAAAATAGTTTTGATATTATTGATGATTGGGAAGAAAAGTCGCGGCTTTGGTGCAAAAAATACGTCTTTTTTAGATGACCCCAAAATTCCCAGCTTCCATTACCTCAAAAACGGGTACCCCATCTAGCCACTAGTTTTACCCCATCAGTTTAGGATGTCGTTTTTCGGTTTGAAACAGATGGTCACATAATAACATTGGTATGAGTTCACATTGTACACGACATTCAAACATAATTCTCACTAAACTAACATGAATGGCATTAAAGGTGGAACGTCATTGTTAAGTCTTCCGAGTTTATTTGGTTTAGTCAGTCGTGCATTTGTTGTCACCACAGAACATCCCCATATAGAAAGGTGAAACTGATTGTATATTGTGATTTCAATTCCGCATTATGTGTACTCTGGAGTCAGTTTAAATAAACGGCAAATGGTATTATGGAAATCGCTCATCAAAAATATATATAATTAAGCTCTTCCAGTAAAACTAAGGGGCTTGAACCCTTAATTTGTACTTTTATTTTCTATCTAAATATGATATACATAATCTAAATATATAATACATAGGAAACGTCCTTGCCAAGGGACACTGATGAGTAGAACTGCAGGAGCGGCTAGAAAAACGTCATTCTTCCTCACCTTTCGCGTTATTGGATATAAACACTGGAGTTGCGGATAGTGCAAAGACCTAGGTGCAGGAATTCGGGAGGGGGTCTCCAGTGGTAAAGAATGGTTGTAAAAGATAACGGCCTCGCTGGTGAGGCATGTTAGTGAGGTTCATATCATATAAGCCGCATGGTTTTATCATATAATCCGCATGTCCACTATGGTTTTATTCAATCTTCTGGAGATGCTTTTGTAAAAGCCTTCGTAAAAGAGCTTTTGACTCATATAATCCGTTTTAACTCTTGTACTAATTCGCTTTGCACACACTTTCCTGTGTCTATATAGATTGTTTTAAGCATATCGTGCATTAGCAATGCTTTTTCTATTTGTAATTTTGCTGCAGGAGCAACCTTTGCTTTAATAAAGGCTGCTGTTATCTCATCATACTTAATTACGAAGTTGGTTGCCAGATGACTATAATTTTTCCTTGATTACTTTTTGGAAAGAGTCCCAAAGGTTTGTTCAGACTCTCTCGAAAATTTGGCCCTGTCGTGTTTGTGTGGGTTATAATAGTAGAGATACGATTACTATTATAACCCACACAAACACGAGCACTTTCTGCTCAATAAGCACTGTTCTAGGTCTTAAAATTTTTGTTGTGTTGGTTTTGTTGTGTGGCACGCTTTCAGAGCTTTTGCGCCCTTCAGATACTCTAACCTTATTTATACAGGCGGCCTCGTAGTTGCCTGCTCTACTCGCGCGTTCGGTCTTCTCTTGTTATCGCATATGAAGTAAAATGCTTTTAGATCTGCTACCTGGTACTATAGTAATGGACAATGTGTGCTCTTACTGACATCCATTAGCCTTGCTTCTTGGGCCTGGGTTCATGAGCTTGATCCGTTCTAGTATCATCTGCCTCCAAAGGATAATTTCAACATTGCGTGTTCAGTTTCGATAATTTTTTCATTTTCTGTGAGGGTGCTGTTGATTGTATTTGGTGATCTACTCACTCTTGTGCATGTCTACTTGATGTCTTCTAGGTCCGGGAGAGGTCTGTTTGAGTAAGTCTGTCTGAGTTGGTAGGACTGGTGTGTGGTTCCAACTGTGCCTTTATAATCCTTTCTTTTAGGTGCCTCTTGAGCTTTGCAATTTACTTGGTTCTTCTACTTCTTGCGTGCTTCTCGCTTCATTACATTGGTGATAGGTGGTGTGAGCACGCGTAGCATTCTGTAGTTTCTTCAGTATGTAGGTACTTATAGAGACATAAGTCTCTATTTCACTAGTTTATCTATAGGGATTTTTTTTCTTCCGTTTACATCATATCCGATATAATCATAAGGAAATTTTGTGGTAAGGGTTCTTTTGTAACCCCTAAATCTTTTTAAACGGTTTATGATGGACATCTGTACTTCACAATCGTTAATATCAACAGTTTCTTTTACTGTTACTTTCCCAACTCTGCATTCGCATTTAGATTAATTTTGGGCCCTCCTTATTTAGACATTGCTATTTTATTAATTCCGAGGGTCAGAAAATTGGTTCTTTATCTTATTATGCGCATGCAGGTTGCTTTTTGACGAAAAAGCTGGGTGATGTTCCTTTCTCTTCTTGGTAGCATACATTATCATTCTATAATTTCTAGACCAACAGCTACACTCTAGAATAAGTATTCATTAATAATAAATGGGAACACGCATGAAAAATTGCAGATGTTTCTTAGTATACATCTCGCCTCTCTTGAATAGGCGAAACTGATTGATTGAAATTGATTAAAACAATTAAAACAGGGAGATAGCCCAAAGTTAGTCCTTATGGTCGTGGATAAAGGCTACTAAAATATTGAAAGTGTCAAACTCCTCAAGGTTTTCGGAGCACTACACCTGCTAACAACATGCATAACTCAGAAGAGAGTGGAACAGCTATTTTGAATGTGGTCAGCAACCTTAATAATTCTTTTTTATCTAAACCAACAGCCATCTTCAAGTGCAAGGTAGACAATTAATGCCTCTATCGATATAGGTGATAATGATCAAGATGGTCCAGCGATAGTAGAAGTATGGAGAGGCAAAGGATGTCCAACAGCCACAGTAATAGTAAGGCTACGCAGTTGGTTCTAGTTTAGATGAACTCAGAAACTAATAAAAGAAGGCTTAAAGTTACACAATTTCTAACAGAATTTTCGAGTGGCAGCTCTTGACTGTTCTGAGAGTATTCCCGTCCTTCCATTCTTATTGAGAAAACAAAGGATGGGAATACTTTCAGAGATAGAGTGCCTGCAACTACAGTGTGTCCGTAGGTGATATTATTTTCTATTGGTGCAGCCATGTTTTCTTAAATGTCAGCTTATCATATATGACGCTTTGTGGCTGCGGCCCTATAACGCGACTCTGTGAGAGTAATGCCATCCATCAGTTCTGATTGAGAAATCAAAGGATTGGAATTCTCTAAGAGTACCCACCCAAAAACCTAAAATATCTTCGGACCTAGGAGATAAATATCGGTTATTTAAACTTTACACCAAATACAAAACTCGCGGGATATTAAAAAATAACCTGCACTTTAAAAGCGAGATTAGGGAAATTCTCGAAATTTTTTTTTACTTATCGTACCTTTGACTAAAGCGTTCGCATATTGGTACGAAAGCATATGCTAAGAACTGTAAGATCTACAATTCATCGTTTCTCTACAAAAAAAAAATATATTTTAATAATTTCATCCATAAGAGCTAATGTTGATTTTGAAAAAAGATGGCGATTAACCGGTATGGCCATACTCTCATTAAATTCAATCAAGAGCTGCCACTCGAAAAGGCGGTAGTAGTTTCCATCATGTCACCTAGCTGACGTCAGTTTTTCGTCACTATATGGGCCGTAACTTAGACCTGACCGCACTTTTACGTCACTGTGGTGTCACATATGCTGTACGAGGATTTTTTTTTTTGGTTATTACTCTCAGTAATAATAATTGCGATGCTTGCTACATCTAGAAGGTTAGTAGAATGTAACACTCTATGTAAACTAATTTAGTAACCCTAACACCAATTATCAAATAAAAGGCAACTAGCAAATTACTAAGTTTTTTTCCTTGTCCTATTGTCCTATATACTTAGGCTTATATTTTGGTTTGGTGTTCTACTTTGCAAACTTTGAAGGTTTCTGGCTTTAATATCAAAGCCCGTGTTATCTGAGTTGTGGAGTTCTAAAATGCTAGCACACCAGACAACTTATACCCCTTCAATAAACTTGATTTATTTGTTTTTATTTTTACTAATTCTTTCGCTTTTAAATAGGACTTCATCCTGAAGAAAAAGCATGCCAGATTTTTATTGCCCGACCTGAACCAGAACCTAATGATTTCCCTTCATGTCGTACATTTGGATACATTTCATTTAATAAAAGCCTTATGATCACAAAAGCATTGAATTTGAACTTACAGTGAACATAATATCGGTTCTAACATTGTTATGTAATGCAACCTAAGCATTTTCATGTTTCCTAATCAAGCACCAAGCTGCGGCAGTTGAACATTAACGATGTTACAAGTATGGGACGTTTCCAACTAACGTGATCCCCCACTTTCCAACCAAGATCAACGTGAAGTTTTAAGTTACCTGTGATATATTAATAGGTTGATCCGCCATATTACCTTGAGGGCCTTTTGTTAAATGACGTACCTAATCCTGGAATGGTCAATGGTTTTTCACAAAATCCCAGTGACATTTTGACATTTACGCTAATCTCGATAATTGCACAATTGCTAGATCCATACAAAGCGTTAGGAAAGGATTCTATTAAGCCATATATTGTTCAACGACCACGACCTTTAACAGTTTCATGTTTGTCAAAGTTAATGTGGTTTGCAACTACATAAATCTCAGTTGTTTCCACATTTTTACTGTTGGGGTGAATTTTGACTGATCGGCCATGTTAACTTGAGGAGCACACATGTAAATTGACGTCATTCTGGAATGCTCAATAAAAAGTGAGAGCAGCAGGAGATTATACCGTGCAGAAATCTGAGAAATTAAATGAAAACTATTTTTCGAAACATGAACAGTTTGCACTCAAATACGAACTTAGAATTTCCTGCCTTATATTCTTCTTTTATCACAAAAAGAAACTTCCGGGTTTGAAAGTGTACTTCTTTAAAATTCTGCTTAGTAAATGTAGAACAGGCAGATAAAGCAGCTCTGCTGGTCTCATCATTTTTGTAAAACTTCTCTGCTCTACGAGATAAGAGGAGCTAATATCACTGTGAAGTTTGTAGAGACAACAACTTTATAGTAATTAGTGAAAACTAAGCAGTCAGGTATAATTAATCATTAATTAATTACAATTTTCGATAGATCGCTCACACTTGCAATTTTCATGAAAAGGAATTCTGTCTATGAAATATATTCTTAGTATATAATATTCAAGAGATCTTAACCTGTAGTTTTGGTTAGTGTTGAATTATAACTAAAAGAAAAAAATCACCAAGACAAAAGAAACATAAGAGAAATAAAAAATCTTTAGAGTTTTAATAAAGCAAACCAAGAAAACATCTGCCAGGATAGCAGGTTGTTTGGGCTTGTTATCAATAAGCCACTATAATGAACCAATATACTGCAGCAAATTCAAACACAAAACAAGTGTCATATTACATGTGAAATCCGTCCTCTGATAGAAATCTTTTTACTAAACTCCATATTGCATTCATAATTACTATTAGCCACTCCAGCTCAATATCTGCCAGTATTCCATTGTAGTTTACTTTGCCAATAATTTCCTAAAACGTCGAATGCTGTAACCAACCAGCAGCAGTATTACATTTTCAGATTTCTCGCACGCAGTTGTTATTATTTATATTGTTCAGGACCAGCACTGAAATTAATCGACTTTCATAAAGCTATTATATCTAGCAATTTGAAACTCCAGGGCTATGATTACTGAAAGTTTACGAGCAATAAATATTCCCGGAATATACCAAATAAAGTTTATAGCGAATCGTTCTAATTCCGTTTAATTGATTTTGAAAGAGGATACGTAAATAACGTGTTAAGCAATTTATCAACCTAGAGGTCGTACAGCAGCTGTAGCCGGTTTGTAATTGGCTTGTGTTGTAAATTGTTCTTTCTGGAGGGTGACAGTATAAATGATTAATATATAACGTATCTCACTACGTGTTTAGCGGGGATTCCCAAATTGTTCGTTAAAGGACCCAATTTAATAGGGTTCAACTAGTGATGACATGGCAACAAATAATTGTTCATGATAAAGAATCAGGTGACAGGTAAAATCTACAAATATTGTTACCAAGGAGTACTAGAAGGCTTATACCTAGAATTAAGTTTTTCGAATATTTTATTACATTGGCTGTCATTTAAGGGCTATCCAGCTTGGATCACAAACGAGTTAGAGGGGAGAGACGTATTTATAAGTATGTTAAATGGAAAGTATAGTTTCAAAATATTTTTTCAAAAGAGCGTCTTTTTTTGAGTAGATTATTGATATTTCTCAAAAAATAGTTTTTAATTTAGATTATTACTGAGCAAATTATTATGTTTTATTTTTTTTTAGAAAACACAATTTTTTGAATTTATGTTTTCATCTGATATCGACATTTACTTAATTTAAAATAAAGGTATTTTCAAATTATTAGTTGATTTACATTAGTTTTATTCTCATCACAGTTTAACGATAAAAGATGTATTTCTTAAGCAGAATAAAATTTTACTTAGTGGTAGTTTTCTTATGGTAATTTCACCGAATCAATATTATAAACTAGAAACTTCAATTGGTAAAAGTTACAATTCGAAATGAAAAAGTGAACTATTTAATTGGGCAAAATATTCTCCATTATTTTGTAAACAATAGTAAATAATTTATTGCATTTTTAATGCAACCTGTATATATTTTGTATCACAAATTTTACAAACAATGGCTAATTATTGAAACTTTGTAATTGACAAAATCCGACAACAGAGAAACGTAAATATCCTTCAATTAGACTCTTGATTATTGTGCAGCTCTTTCTTCCACCTCGAGGGCGTCTACCTATTTGCCGTATAGCAATAATTCAAATTATTTAATTTAAATAAATTATTTAATTAAAAAATATAACGTCAGATCAGCAAAAACAGTGCAGGATATCAAGGGAATACTAATGCTAATTTAATAAACTTATCATTATTTTATTTATAAGCACTTTTCTCCACTTTACTTCAAGTATCTCTCATTATTTGTAACAAACAAGTTTCACCTTGTGAAACTATTTGAGGTTAGTTCAGGTTAGTACGAAATCTAATAAGATTATAAAAATTGGCTGGAAAGCTGGAAAGAACTTTTTTCTTAAATTTACGACACTGTAACAACGATAATTAGGACCTACGTTTACAAAAAATATATATTTATCTTAAAATAGGCTCTTCTGTCTACTCCTGAAGTCCTTTCCATTAAAAATGGGATACCCTGTATAATGATATAATAAATTTCAGTCATTTTAACAAAAGGCTAATTTATTAGTTCAGAATAGAAATGGACTGGACAGAATATTTTCTCCTGCCATTGCTGCAGGATTTTCGTTTTATGAAAATATAGGAATTGGCTGTATCAAATTACTGTTGCGAACTCGGGGTTCGATAATTCCAGTGTAACGATTACACACAAAAACACTATTTATTTATTCCACAAATACACACAGGTACAATTCGACTAGTAAATAACTCACTACTAAACACTTTATAGCCTTCTATTATCGCTTCGTAACTTTAGCTTACTTATAGCTCGATTAAAATAAAACTATTACTACTCGGGCGCTCTATGCCCCCTTTTATATACAATCCTAAAATTACAGAAAAACCTAGAAAGTTCTTTATAAGAATTCTTGAATAATCTCATATAAAAAAAAAACGGTTGTAAATAACTGCCTTCTAGATTAAGCCAGACGAGCAATAAATCACCCGTGTCAGCCATGACGCAGCGCGGATAGGTCGCGAAGCTCCACCAACCAACACGCTCCCATGCGTTGCCCCGCCTCCCATGCGGCGTTGCTGCGATCGTAACATTGCCCTCCTCCTAAGTCTGTTCGTCCCGAACAGATAGAGTTCCATGGTATCGTGCTAATCGATCCAAATGAACGACCTTCATCTTTGACCTAGGGGTCCGCTGGATCCTACACACCACATCATTAATCTTCTTTATAATTGTATAAGGTCCTTCCCAATTTTGGCTAAGTTTGGGCGACTTCCCCACCTTTCGCCTCGGATTGTATAGCCACACCAAATCACCATCCTGGAAGCCGCGGGAGTTAGCTAGTAAGTCATATCTTGCTTTGGCTCGATCACTGGATATCCGCAGTTTATTCCTGACTTGCTCATGAACATTGTTCAGCCTCTCGTTAAGCTCCTCCACAAAATTCTCAGAGCTGAGCGACTCTTTTTCTGGTGTTCCATACATCAAATCCGCAGGAAGCCTCATTTCCCTCCCGAACATCACTTTCGCCGGAGTATAACCAGTGGCTTCATGCGTAGAGCCTCGATATGCCATCAACATGAGAGGTAGATGTTGGTCCCAATCACGCTGATGATCTGCCACCATTTTAGACAGGTAATGTTCCATGGTCCGATTAAATCTCTCTACCATCCCATCCGACTGTGGATGCAAAGGAGTTGTCCTGGTCTTGCGAATTCCGAGAAGTTCCATGACCTTCTGGAAAACAGCCGATTCAAAATTTCGGCCCTGATCAGAATGAAGTTCGAGAGGGACTCCAAATCTGCAGAACATTTCATTTACTAGCACCGTTGCCACAGTCGTTGCTTCTTGATTAGGCAGGGCGTATGCTTCAGGCCATTTAGTGAAGTAATCCATGGCGACCAAGATGTATTTATTGCCCGACTCAGTCTGAGGAAACGGTCCCGCGACATCAATTGCTACCCTCTCGAATGGAGCACCTACAGTGGACTGCACCATTCGGCCGCGTGATCTTGTTCGAGGTCCTTTTGTGGCACAACAAACTTCGCACTTGCGGCACCAAGATTCGACGTCTTCATGATAATTCACCCAGTAGAACCGCTCTTTAATTTTGGCCAAGGTTTTATTGACCCCAAAATGACCTCCACTGGTTCCGTCGTGCATTTCCTTTAGTACATCTGATTTTCTGCTATCAGGAACAACCAACTGACTGACTACGGACTTGCCATTTGGACTCTCCCACGCTCTCTTCAGTAGTCCATTTTCTATTTTGAGAGAGTGCCACTGGGCCCATAGCGCCTTCAGGTTTGGACTTTTACCAGCGATTTCTTGCCATTCTGGTCTCTTGTCGTCAGTCTTAGCCAAGAGTATGGGTCCAATATCTGAATCATTCAACTGTTCTTCTCGAAGCGTCTGTGTGGTCCAGCCATCGTTTACTTCCACCGACGTTCTCCTTACAGAAGGAAGTCCCTCACGCTGCTCAGTTCTTTGACAATGCCGACAATCTTCTTTACATGGCCGTCTAGACAATGCATCGGCATTTCCGTGAGACCTTCCTGGTCGATGTTCAATTTGAAAATCGTACTGCTGCAGGCGCTCTATCCATCTGGCTATTTGACCTTCAGAGTTTTTCATCTGTAATAACCATTTCAAGGCTCCATGGTCAGTTCTAATCAGGAACCTTTTTCCATATAAGTAGCGATGGTAATGTTCGACTGCTTTAACGATGGCCAAGAGCTCCTTTCTAGTGACGCAATAGTTTCTTTCTGGCTTACTTAAAGTCTTACTGTAGTACTCAATGACCTTCTCTTGCCCGTTTTGTCTTTGAGAGAGTACTGCACCTAGACCACAGTTACTTGCATCCGTGTCCAGAATAAACAGTGCGTCCTTTATAGGGTAAGCCAAGATTGGACTAGAACAGAGGGCAGCTTTAAGCCTTGCAAACGCCTGACTGCAATCATGGTTCCACAAGAACGGTGTTTTCTTTTCTGTTAATTTGTGCAGCGGTTTTGCGATGTCGGCGAATCCCTCTACAAATCTCCTGTAGTAAGTACATAGTCCCAAAAAACTCCTTACTTCGTGTTTGTCTCGGGGAACTGGCCAATCTTTAATGGCAGATATTTTACTTTGGCTAGTTTTAATGCCTTGTTCTGAGATGGTATGCCCCAAGTACTCGACTTGCTTTTGGAATAGGCTGCATTTCTTGTAGTTTAACTTCAGGTGAGCATTCCGTAACTTGCTGAAGATTTCTCTTAAATTTTTCAAATGCTCGTCAAAATTACGTCCCATGACAATTATGTCATCCAAGTATACCAGGCAAGTTTTCCAAGTCAGCCCCCTCAAAACAAGTTCCATTAGTCGCTCGAAAGTTGATGGAGCATTGCACAATCCAAAAGGCATAACAGTGAACTGGTATAGCCCAGAACCAGTAGAAAATGCAGTCTTCTCTTTGTCTTCGGGAGCAATCTTTACTTGCCAATACCCACTTTTTAAATCTAGAGTGGAAAACCACTTTGATCCCGATAAAGTTGCTAAGGTGTCGTCTATACGTGGCAATGGGTAGCTGTCCTTCTTGGTCACGTCATTAAGTTTCCTGTAGTCAACACAGAACCGCGTTGAACCATCTTTCTTCTTAACAAGAACCACAGGCGACGACCATGGACTAGATGATTCTTCTATGACGCCCTCCTTTAACATTTCATTCAGCAAACTGTTAACTTCTTGTTGTTTAGCCAGAGGGACCCTTCGTGGGTGTTGTCGTATTGGCTGGGCATCTCCTGTGTTGATCTTATGGACAACTAAATCAGTTTGACTGTCGTTGCTCTTGAAGTTGAACATATCAGATTCATCCATAGCAAATTTTATGGCAGATTGAAGTTGTTCCCTTGACAGATGACTCCAATGTCGTTTGAAAGCATCAATAACTTCTGGGGAAGCTTGGTTAGAAGATTTAACTTTGGATGTCTCTGCTTCGACACAATTGCATACCCATTGCACAGGCTCATAATTTGCAAGAACTGTTCCTTCTTTGAGCTTGATGGTCTTTTCTCCAATATTTGCAACTCGTACTGGCATAGTCTTCTTCGTGTCGGTCAAAGTTCGTGCTACCATGATTTCATTCGTCAAATCCAGGTTAGGTTCTATAAGTCCTATGGACCACCCAGGATCATTTTCAGAAGTCACTGTGATAATTTGTTCTGAATTTGGAGGAATTTTCACATCTTCCACCACCAGTAGACGGACACTAGTTTCCACATTTCCATTGGTCAATGCAAACTCCTCATCTCCAAATGTGAGAATATTCCGTTTGTGATCATAGGAGAATCCATGTTTCCTGATGAGATCCATTCCCAAAATAAACTCGTCTTTGATCCTGGCAACCAACACTTTATGCCGAACTTCGAGTCTTTCTCCAATAATGATGGTGACATCGGCTTTTCCGTCTATAGGGCAAGACTCTCCAGTGACTGATTTTAACATAATAGGATTGGGCAATGGTTGTATGGTATCTCCGACAAGTTTATCTGGCCTTACAATGGTCACATCTGCTCCTGTATCGATGGTAATCTGGATTTTCTGTCCCTTAATGCGTCCGGCCACTGCAAGACTTTTGCCACCCAAATTATTGACTTTAAAGATCCTGGGGGTCTTAACGGGCCCGGTCAATTGCCCCCTTGCATTGACCGGAATTAGTTTTCCTGGGACCTAGGGCGTTCTTGGTCGCCGCTCGGTCTTCTAATCGACGCCGACGGACTTCTTGCCCTATTACGGCAGTTACTCTTGATGTGACCCAGTCTGCCGCAGTTAAAACATTTTATGCCCCGATTGTCTGTTGATCGAGGCGTCCTTCCCAACAGGGCTTGTATATTGACTGCCATATCCTTAATCGTTTTATGTAAACTGGCCATGGATTCAGTGCTTGACGTATCCTCCTCGTCATTGCAAGTTGCCATTCTTACACGTGGAGATGAACTAGATGACACTCGCGACGCCTCGAATTCCAGGGCCCGAAGTAGTGCCTCGCTGATATTCCTGGGTCTGACTAGACGTAAGTGGTATCTCATGTCACTATCGCGAACTCCCTCAGTGAACCTTTCGGCGGCAAATTGCATTTGAAAAGATTCAGGGGCCGATGGATATGCCAGGTGAATGAGTCTGTCTATGTCCGCCTCAAATTTTTGTAAGGATTCACCTGACTTTTGCTGTCTCATCCTCAGCTGGGCCTGGAACACGGTTTCTTTGTGCTCATTTCCAAATCGTAGTTGCAGAGTGTGTACTAATGCCGCATAATTACTTTGATCCGCTGCCGACAGAGATTGGAGTAACTCAGCCGCTTTTCCACGAAGTGCTACCACTAATGATGTAGCTTTCTGGGGCTCGGACCAACCATTAGCTTTTGCAGCTGCCTCAAACTGAGTTTTATAAATTTCCCATGCAGTAGTACCGTCATAATCGGGAGGCTTAATTTTAGCGTTGGCTGTACTAAAACTCTCTGTAGACACGTTGTCGTCCTCAAGTTGTTCCCGGAATTTCTTTTCTAGCTCGAGAACCCTCTGATTGACAGCTTCGAGTCCCTTGTTGACGCCGTTAATGGATTCGTTAACGGATTCGTTAACGGATTGCATTATTCTTTCTTCCAATTGTTGCTCCCTAGCTGCGAGATGGTTCATTAATTCTTCTTTAAACCGTTTCTGTTCTTCTTTCTGTTCTAGATAACGTCTTTCATGCTCTTCCTTCTGTTCTAGATAACGCCTTTCCTGCTCTTCCTTTTGTTGTTGATAACGTCGCTCCTGTACTCGATCACGTCTTTCTTGTTCCTCTTTTTGCTCCTTATAACGCTTTTCCTGTTTTTCTTTTTGTTCTACATAACGTCTTTCTTGCTCTTCTTTCTGGTGTTGATAACGTTGCTCCTGTACTTGATCACGTCTTTCCTGCTCTTCTTTTTGTTCTACATAACGCCTTTCTTGCTCTTCCTTCTGTTGTTGCATAAGGGACAGCAGGGCGGCAAGTTGATCCTCCATCGCTTGATGCTGGCTTCTGGTCACTGGCATAAACACGTAATGTCCGGCAATGAAGCACTCACTTACAGTTCAGTAATATTAGTCCTCGAATATCCACTGGAATCGCACTTCTGACACCAATTGTTGCGAACTCGGGGTTCGATAATTCCAGTGTAACGATTACACACAAAAACACTATTTATTTATTCCACAAATACACACAGGTACAATTCGACTAGTAAATAACTCACTACTAAACACTTTATAGCCTTCTATTATCGCTTCGTAACTTTAGCTTACTTATAGCTCGATTAAAATAAAACTATTACTACTCGGGCGCTCTATGCCCCCTTTTATATACAATCCTAAAATTACAGAAAAACCTAGAAAGTTCTTTATAAGAATTCTTGAATAATCTCATATAAAAAAAAAACGGTTGTAAACAACTGCCTTCTAGATTAAGCCAGACGAGCAATAAATCACTCGTGTCAGCCATGACGCAGCGCGGATAGGTCGCGAAGCTCCACCAACCAACACGCTCCCATGCGTTGCCCCGCCTCCCATGCGGCGTTGCTGCGATCGTAACATTACTATTCCATGTGATGGCGTTTTTTTGTCACAAAATTAAAATATTTTGCTTTTGACAACTTTTTATCAGATAGTAGCTATTCGTACTTCACGGAACAGAACCTCTTCATTAAAATAATGGCGCGATAAGATTCTTTGTGCAAACAGCAATTAATAAATGCCAAAAATTGGAAAAATTTTATCTTTTTCAATAAAGCGCCTGATATTTTTTAATTCAAACACAAAATTTGATCTATTTTTTCCTGTTGACTGCATTTTACGGGGTGAGAAAACTGCAATGCATAGTTCAAGTGACAGGGAAAGTTGAAATAATAAAAAAATGCGTATGCATTATTACAAAAATTACTTTCATTTTCGATTTCGTTCTACTTTCATTTCGAACTACATAAAATTAGAAATGTTTGTAATTTTAAGATGACCTGAGAAATTACAAAGAAATTTTATAGTTTAAAACAGTTGCTAGAGGAACATTTTTTGCAATAAAAATGTTGTTTTTATTAGTGGTATTAGCTACTTAGAAAAAAATATGTTATTTTTTCAATGTAACGCATAAACGTGGTTTATATTTTTTTTGCTCGAAAACTGACAAAAAATAGGAAAAATAACTTTTTTGTGTCTTATTAAATGAGGAAATCAAAACGAGTCTTTGTTGATTATATAACAGTGGCGGGCCATTTATTTTCTTTTAATCAATTTTGGGCACTCTGAAATTAGGAAATAAGATAATAGTATTAAAAACTAATAGAATTAAAAACCCAACTTTTTCAAGCCCAGAAAAATCGGAAAATGCCTTCTCAGAAAAGTTGGTAATTTTTTCAAAAATATTGAACATTTTGTAATTAGAAATTAAAAAGTGAAAATTAAAAGCTGATGGAATTAAAAACAAAATTTTTAAATCCCTAAAAAGTCGGAAAATGGTATGTCGAGAAAAATTGTAAATTTTTAAAAAAATTATAGACTTCATAGTTAGAAAAAAAAGGTGTTAGAATTAAAAGTGATAAAATTAATAACTTTTTCCATCCCAGAAAATTCGAAAAATACTACTTCAGAAAAATTTGTATTTTATAAGATTGTGAATGCTTTCACGGCGCACAGTGGAGCCTGGAGCCTAAAAAGTGGGCATTTAATGAAAAAATTAAATGTTGTATTTGATATCGCTATCATTGGCCTGAAATACTACACAGTCCTGCGCATTCGTTGACGGCATAGTTTAATCTCTCAGTCTCTTTCCACGCGTGTCAAAGTAATTCACAACAACAACATTAAAAATCTGTTATTTGTGATCAGTTTCTAAATTGTCGCCTTAAGTTGGCCTTAATAAACTTCTTTCTTCTTCAGGTAAGAGATCGTAATTTTATAGGTTTATAGCACAATTGAGTGGAAATGGTTTTATAAAATATGAAGTTTCAAATTAGTTATACAATAATGTTTGTATTAGTGCGCCTGTCCTAGCAACAGAAGGACTTTTAGAAATATTCCCTGTCCGATCTGAATTCATCTTCATTTTAATTAGAATCTCTAAATGTTCTTTTTTAATAAACCATCTCTAGTTTTTGCTCGAATTTGCTCATTTGTTTAAAAATATTTTTTTTTGTAAAAGTTTGTAAACCAAAATAAAAGGATATTGCGCACAGCGAGTGAGTGAGATTCCCAGGTGGTCCGTAATGAATGGGTAAAAGAGCAATTGCATATTCAATGTGAAAATAATATGACTTAACCAAACATGCTTTGGTAAAATGTTGCTCGGTTTCGATATACATTGTGTTAAAGTTCCCTTTTTAACTTTAAATGATTAAATAATTCCTGAAATTTTAATTCAAATTCGGCAAAAGTTTGGAATTTGGGGGTTTTTGGCAATGGAAAACTGAAATTATAACTTAATTTTTATGCATCTGCTAGAGGGCGCAAGGGGCGCACTGTTGCGTGGCTAGTTTTTATAAAAAGTTTTTAACGGAGTGCATTATTGGAAATTTGAATAACACAGTTGTTACACTAACTATTTCTATAAAAAGGTATTCTTATTTTATGTCGATAACCCAACCGATTTTCGATATATTTTTAATTTCACAAATCAAAAGATTGCATAGCAGTTCCAATTTTATCAGTACTTGCATTAAATTAACTTGAACAGGTACTAACTACGTAAATAAGCACAATGTCCACTTTACGAACTCTGATTTTGTATACATTTTTAGAAGTGAAAATAGCGGGTGTAGGACAAAAATTTTATCTTTTTCAAGAAAGCGCCTGATATTTCTTTAATTAAAACACAAAATTTGATATATTTTTTCCTGTTGACTGCATTATACGGGGTAAGAAAACTGCAATACATAGTTCAAGTGACAGGGAAAGTTGAAATAATAAAAAAATGCGTATGCATTATTACAAAAATTACTTTCATTTTCGAACTGCATAAAATTAGAAATGTTTGTAATTTTAAGATGACCTGAGAAATTACAAAGAAATTTTACAGTTTAAAACAGTTGCTAGAGGAACATTTTTTGCATTAAAAATGTTGTTTTTATTAGTGGTATTAGCTACTTAGAAAAATATTTGTTATTTTTTCAATGTAACGCATAAACGTGGTTTATATTTTTTTTGCTCGAAAACTGACAAAAAATACGAAAAATAACTTTTTTGTTTTTTATTAAATGAGGAAATCAAAACGAGTTTTTAGTGTTTATACAACAGTGACGGGCCCTTTATTTTCTTTTAAGATACGTAGGTCCATGCGCGTGTCACTGATAGAATTAAAAAATCAAAATTCCATCACAGAAAAATCAGAAGATCTTAGAAAAATGTGTAGGTATTTTTTTTTAATCAATTTTGGACACTCTGAAATTACGAAATAAGATAATAGTATTAAAAACTAATAGAATTAAAAACCCAACTTTTTCTCAGAAAAATCGGAAAATGCCTTCGCATTTCTACTTTTTGCTCGAATTTGCTCCTTTGTTTAAAAATATTTTTTTTTCTAAAAGCTTGTAAACCAAATTAAAAGGATATTGCGTACAGCGAGTGAGTGAGATTCACAGGTGGTCCGTAATGAATGGGTAAAAGAGCAATTGCATATTCGATGTGAAAATAATATGACTTAACCAGACATGCCATTACGAATTTTAATTTTTTATCCATTAGAAGTGAAAATAGCGGGTGTAGGACAGAAATAACTACTTCACATTTGTGAAAGGCTCTTTCACAAATATGAAACACTACTACCTACACCCCGCTATTTTCACTTCTATCGACCTGATTAAAAGACGCTTAACGTATATGATCCATTTCTTATATTTTTTTAACGCTCTGTATATTGAAACGGAGCCATATTTTACTAAGGCAAGTTTGACTAAATCATATTATTTTCATCTGCAGTTTCTCTTTTATCTATTCATTACGGACCACCCTGTATATAAAAATTAGGTAATAGATTTTGAAAAATAACAATAGAAACGTGTTATGTTTAATTCTGGTTCAGCAAAAATTTAAAAACAACCTTTTCTAACGATTCGTTTTAAGATACAAGATATTATTATATTCGAAAATCGGACACCCTGTACATATTTTTAGTACGAAGTAGGGTACAACTTATACATTCTATATTTGGCTTTATAGACCAACTCTTAAACTCTAAACGTGAATAAAACTCATAATATATCCACAGTTAATTAATGCCAAATTTTTAGTACTGTTGCCCCACTGTGCGGCGGGTCAAAATACAATCTAAAATGTTTTCCGGATTTTGAAGCCGTGGTCCAATGAAATTCAAAGGCCATGAGACAATGGGCGAAGTGTTCCCATGCTTCCCGACTTTGATTGTGCTGAGCTCCGTGGTATTTATTCTCCCGCCGGGGCCGTGGCGCTGTAGTGCAGTGGACTGGGGTACGGGTAGTGGAGGCGCGCGGTTTCGGCGCACTTGAAGTATGTCGTAGAGCTCGCTTCCAGTCTGCATTAGAATGCAGTTTTTCGACGAAATTAGTGGAGGAATGTAAAAATAGGAAATATTGACAACTTTATAAAAGACTCCACTCACTTCGTTGAAAAATTACATTCTTTGACTCTTTCTCCAAGAAAAATTTTGCACCTTCAACGAGAATTGAAGCATCTGGAAAGAGCCTTTGGTTGGAATGGGTACAGCAAGCACGAGTTCGATAGGGACGTCTGTCCAAGGAATGTAGAGCGCCAGGAAGGAACAACGGGAGAAGATGAGGAAAAGCGCGGATGGACTAGTCCACGATACATCCACAAAGTAACGGACAGGATCGGCAGGCTACTGGAAAAGCACAATGTTAAAACTGTCTTTAAACGCACTCGTACAATACAACAGAGCTTGAGATCGGCCAAAGAGAGCAGAGATCCCCTATCGACACCCGGAGTTTACAGAGTTCCATGCACTTGTGGCTCAGTATACATTGGCACCTCAAAACGCAGAGTCAACACGAGTATTATGGAACACTAGAGGAGTTGCAGGATGGGACAAGCACAAAAGTCAACAGTAGCAGAGCACGCTCTCTCCGAGGGTCACGACGTCCTTTTCAACGAGGTGTATATGTTATATCAATCACAGCGTTTCTATCCGAGGCTAACGAGAGAGGCCATTGAGATCTTTAAACACGACAATAATTCCAACAGGAAGGAGGAAATTATGTTTCTAAATGCAGACTGGAAGCGAGTTGTACAACATACTTCAAGTGCGCCGAAACCTCGCGCCACCACTACCCCCACCCTAATTCCACTTCAGCTCGACGGCCTAAATTATCGGCGGGAGATAAATACCACGGAGCTCACCACAGTCGAATCAACGACGGGAATCGCCTTTGATGATGTCGGCCGCAGCTGTAGACGAAACGTCAGGAAGAAATTCCATCAAACCACGGCTTCAAAGCCCGGAAAACAATTTAGATAGTAATATGTATTTTTTTCAAAAATTTTTTTAGCTTTGTGATTAAAAAACAAAAAGTAAGCATTAAAAATTAATAAAATTAAAAAAAGTGATCGCAGAAAATGCCATCAGAAAAATGTGTAATAATTTTCAAAAATTTTGGACAATTTTTAATTAGAAAAAAAGTAATAGAATTAAATACAAAATGGTTCAATCTTAGCAGAATCGGAAATGACATTTCAGAGAAACTTTGTAATTTCTTTAGAAATTTTGAAAATTTTATAATTAGAAAATAAAAAGTGAGAAATAAATATTTATAGAATTAAAAACAAAACTTTTCCATCTCCGAAAAATACCATCTAATAAACATTTCTCGATCTTCCATTATTTTCAAAAATTTTGTTCCCTTTGTAATGAGAAAATAAAAAGTGAGAATTAAAAACCGATAGAATTAAAATCAAAATTTTTCCATCCCAGAAAACCCGGAAAATGCGGTTTCAAAAAAAAAATGTAATTTGAACATAAATATTGGACCCTTTGTATTTTAAAAAATATAACCTTTTTTGATAAAAAGTACATTGGTACACATACACTGAAAATTGGAGTTATTTCTTAGGGAAATAAAAAAAAATTAATTTTACCTGCTAAAATATCGCAAATTAATTATTAATATTATAATTCTCTAATACTCCTGATATGTCGCATGACAATAAATTATAGTCATTTTGAGAGATGAAGGATTCCTTTATTTAAACAACAAACGATGAGAGTAGATCATCAAGCCTCAAAACCTTCCTAGATTGCTTCTGAATTTTAACTTTTGATAAAAATTATCATTTTATAATGTGACAGGGATCACATCGAGTTGCTGTTTAATTCTTAGGTCCGTTTCGCGACAAAAGTAAAATATTGAGTTATCACCTCCTCAGCATTTTACCGTAGAAGAGTTTTTGTGTATAAACGACAATTGACGAGGAAAAAATTTTTTTTTACCCAAAGTTTTTTTTTTGTGTTGGTAGCTTTTGATCTTCCATACTTATCATCTATATCCAGAATATCAGCTTCTGTTACTTCATTGTTTGTAAAATCGTAAATGAACAAAAATGCTGACTTAAACTTCTTAGCTCTACATTGTTGAACGTTGCCCAAACCTTTACATTTTTATCCCAACGCAACGCTACAAGGAAAAGCCGAGATAAGGGAAGGACTAGATAGGAGAAGGGGATACATAGCGTGGGTAACATTCTCAAAGAGCTTATTCTTCCCTTTGTGAAGCATTAATTATAAATATTATAAAATATCTTTAACGTTATTAACATTTTCAGTCTTTATTGCACATTTTTTAGGCATCAGTATTGTTTACTGGCGGTAAATTACAAGCCTCCTTTATCACAATATTTATTAAACCTTTAGCTTAAGGTCGGTTTGAAATTATATTTACTTTAGAGGGCCGACAATCAAAGCAAGGGTTGAACAGGCTCCGCGGAATTATTAAATTATTGAGCCGGGACGAAATTACTCGGGGGTCGGTACTCGCTCTAAATTGCTTTTAGGTATTCCCGGAAATAATAATTATGTTATTATTTTACCTGAAACTAAGGTTTCAACCTGCCAGACGGTCTGTTTTGTTAACCGGTAACAATGACCCTTCATACCTGTTTAGATAATCTGCGAAAATGCAAATTGGGGACACACGATTAGTATTTAGGGGGCTTTTGAGTGATTCGAATTTCGTAGCGGTCCCCAGTTCATTAACTTGCTTAAATTAAACAAGTTGGACAATTCCAATTAGCTGCTCAAGTTGCAGTGGATACCCCCGAGACAAATATTATCTAGCTTCGTGCGCTAATTGCCCAACTCCATACTGATTAAGCTCAGTATCGCAATTTACCCTTTTAATTGGCTTAGCCAAAAAAAAAAGACCTATACACTCTAAAACTGATAAAAAAAATGCAGAGGCTCAGTTTTCTATAGGAATTCGGGCCGTCCCTAAATGGAGCAATTTAGAGACCGGCCTCTAAGATAAAAGTTATTTAACAAATCCAAACCCTTTTTTGTGCTTGAAGGGCCGTCGGAAAGATCCAATAAATAAGGGCAAATGTGACTCTCGACGTTGTTGCAAGATTTATGTTTCTTGTGATTGAAAGAGAGTGATGTAAACTTTTAAAGTTCTTTTTGGTTTCTTGAGTGACCTTTTCTAATAGCAATAACAGTTCTTTTCCTTACTGAAATACATTTACTTCAATCAGGGTTATTCTTTCTTTGTTTAGGTTGTGATTGAATAATGTTCCTGGGGATTTCCCTAAGAACTGCTTTGTGGATAAAGAAAATATTCCACGGTTTATTAAAGAAATACCGTTGATAAGTAAGAATGTTTTCACAGGCTCGGGTTTCGATGACGTGCGTCATCAGATATGCAGGAAGTGTGATGGAAAATCCTTCCTACCCCTGGATAATATTATTTCTACTTGCCAGACTACCGTAATAGTTGAGTTTACTCAACACAGGGATTAGGTGACAGTTTAATAATCTAATTTGTCATGAAATTGCATTACGTATTTTGTTTGTTTTTTCCAGTGGAAACAATATTTATGAAATGTTACTCGTTGAATAAAACTGTTTTTTGGTAGGAACGTGATTGAACCTGGAAAATATATTATTGATCTAATATTCACTTCGTATTTATATTATATTACGTATAAAATATTCAATAAAAATATCAATTGTATCAAACAATATTATCTTTACCTGAAAGCTTATGGGTTGGAATTCTTAATTTTTTAGTTTTTCCGTCTCGTCTTTTGGAAGATCAACATTGTTGTTCTGTACGTTCTTAACTCTGAATAATTCTAGTTAATATTATACCTCAGGTAAGCACAAAGATAATTTAAGTTTATTTATAGTAACACAAGTTAAATTTATATGGAGACAGATAGATGTCATATTAATCAGCACAGTTATTATTAATTTTGTATTGAGAAAGTTATAACGATCAGGTAGTTTTCTATTCAGAATAGGAAAGATAAATAGCTCATTTAGGTAAAGTCAGCTACAACATTTTTTTTTGAACCTAACCTTTTTTGAGGATTAGAATGTGAGTTTACTTTTCCGCGTTGCCCGACAGCAAGCCAACTAGTAGATTATGTCACTAGGAGTAAAAGTGGGTCTTTTCGTGCTGAGCCCAGATATTGACGGCCGAAGCGAAGCTGAGGCCTGCAACTGGGCGAAGCACAAAAAGACCTTTTACTCCGAGTAACATATACTATTTTTTTTTCAAGCATGCAAGAAATAAGAAATCTATTTAAAAGTGGATCAGTTTTGCAATTTTCTCTCATCCTCTTTAAGCGGGTCTAGGTACTTACCCAATTGTGAATATTATAAGTAAAATACATAGAATATGTTAGAATGGTGGTTATCAATGTTCAATGGTTTTAATGTATTAAATAATAACCGATGATTGTGGTAAACTAAGAATTTGTAGCATTATTTTCAATACTAAATTAATAAATGTCACATTGACAGATAAACATGATGACGCGCATGACATTTAACAGACGAATTCAGAATTCGAGAACCTATGCGATTTCGACTAATAACGGTTTCGGATGGTGACTGGTCAGTCTTGAGTGCTCTGAGAGTATTTCTGTCCTTTGTTTTTTCAACAAGTATGTGATGATGGCAATACACTCAGATCGGTTTATCTGGTGTCATCTATTATTAAAATAATTTTGGTGAATGAAAATCGTTTATATATGCGCCACCATGACACTAGCGGTGACTTTTGACTTTACTTTTACTGCCTAGGACTGTTTTGCTACTTTTTTGGTCTCAGGATTTGAAAGCCCACTTTAGGTGTGCGTATGGAGAAAACAAATGACGTACTTTTAGTCCGCTTGAAAAAAAAAGATTTTTTCGCTTGCTGCCTGGCAATATCTAAAACGTCATTGTCACTATGGTTTAAATTTCCAAATTGTGTCTTCAGGTATGCTCATTTGTGATTCACATTACAACTGTAGGAATTAATGGAAAACCAAAGCCATATATGCCAAATCGTTCACTTTAGAACTTGCTGATATAGGCCAGAAAAATATACATTACTCTTAATTTAATTGAATAATACATATGTATTCTATTCTAACAATAACATCCTTAGATTAGTAGAATACTTAGTTACTAAGACTAATAAAACAAATTCATAGTGAAATAAGCTAGTCATTACTAACCTGAACTAAATGTTTATAAATTAATTACGTAATGAGTTATCAATGAATGAGATATCTTGAATGATAAAATTGAAAATTGTGTAAAATATTACGATCTTCGCAGGGAATATTCCTTTAAATGACAAGGGTACACAATAGTTATTTCTGTATTAAGAGCAAAAAGTACAACTTTTTTGCTCGGAGAGTGAAGTTTGCCGCTCGACGCGAAGCGGAGAGCGGCAATCACTCGAGAGCAAAAAAGTTACTTTTTGCTCGTAATGCATACAACGTTTTTTCTGCAAACGATCAATTTCAAATAATGTGAATCACAACTGTGCATAACTGGAGTCACAATCTGAAAATTTAAATCAAACTGACAATGACGTTTTAAATATTTGGTTGAGTGGTGGTAGTTGCTATTGACAGCAAGCGATAAAATCTTTTTAGCTTGCTGTCCTGGGCAACGCGCGGAAAAGTAAAGTCACATTCTAATCCTCAAAAATGGTTAGGTTTTCGTTTGTCTAATGAACGCGTAAAATGCGTCATTATTTGACGTTTGTAGAAAAAATATTTTTTTCTAATCGAGTGCGGGAATTTATACTTTCCCGCACGCATTTTAGTGTGGAAAGTTGTACTTTCCCGCACTAGTGCCAAAGAAATGTACATATTAGTGCGGGAAAATATTTTTCCCGTACCGTTGAATTCGTTTTTTGAGCATTTTTAAAAAAACTTCTTTAGAGGTTACATTCATTCGAATTGAGTTTGTTACGTTCTTAGGGGTCTGCAAGCGTGCCACTCCGATCAAAAACAGCAACAAAATGTTTCCGAAATTTTTTCGAAAATGTTCAAAGGGGGGGGGGGGATATTACAAATACAGTTTTTCCCAACTCTCTTTGACCGCCTGTAACTTGAAAACGCCTCGACCGATCGGAATATATCCAATTGTTTTTTTCTCTTCTTGATGTGCTCTTTCACCTCCCGCCATCGAAAGTTCCGTAGGTGCAATATTTTCGGAGATAAACCCCTTTGGAGGTCGATTTTTAAGCACTTTTAAAGTCGCATTTTTTGAGCATTTCAAAAAAAACACTTTAGAGGTAAAATTCATTTGAGTTGAGTCCGTACGTAGTTTATTACGTATGTTCTTAGGACATTGCAAGCTTGCCATTCCGTCCAAAAACAGGAAAAAAAAATGTTTCCGAAATTTTTTCGAAAATGTTCAAAGGGGGTGTTACGACTTTTTTCTCAATTCTCAACTTTGACTGCCTGTAAGTTGAGAACGCCTCGACCGATCGGAATACATCCAACTGTATTATCTCTTCTTGATGTCCTCTTTCACCTCCCACCATCGGAAGTTCCGTAGGTGCAACATTTTCGGAGATAGACCCGTTCGGAGGTCGATTTTTAAGCACTTTTAAATTCGAGTTTTTTGAGCATTTAAAAAAAAACACTTTAGAGGTTAAATTTATTCGAGTTGAGTTTGTTACGTACATTCTTAGGACATTGCAAGTGTGCCATTGTAATTCACATCAGCGGCAATATTATGTATTAAGAGCGAAAAGTACAGAAACTTTTTTGCTCGGAGCGTGAAGTTTGCCGTTCGACGCGAAGCGGAGAGCGGCAATCACTCGAGAGCAATAAAGTTACTTTTTGCTAGTAATGTGTATACAACGTTTTTTCTGCAAACTATCAATTTCAAATAATGTTAATCACAACTGAGCATAACTGAAGACACAATCTGAAAATTTAAATCAAAGTGACAATGACGTTTTAAATATTTGGTTGAGTGGTGGTAGTTGCCATTGACAGCAAGCGAAAAAATCTTTTTCTCTTGCTGAAAAACTCACTCTAAACTCACATTCTGACCCTCAAAAAAGGTTAGGTTTTCGTTGGTCTAATGGAAGCGTAAAATGCGTCATTATTTGAGGTTTGTAGAAAAATAACTATTTTCGGTGGGATTTGTTGAACTCTTTTTATATGTATGTGGTAGAGTTTTTCTCATCAACGGCCATCTACATAGAGAAAAAAAAGCAAAGTTTTAATTGCGATCTTCAGAGACTAATTTTGCTGTGGTACTAGAGATAAAGGCAACCCTCACAACCTGTGAGGGTTAGTTTTACTGCCTCTATAAAGTCGTTCAGTAGAATGTCTGTTTTATTAGGTCTTGTGATGCTTCATTTTGATCCATTCCTCTTTTATGAGATATAGGGCAAAGTGCTGACCTTCGTATAATTGAGAATGTTGATGTGCATGGTGATACTAGATCTAATGACATTACTAAAAAATTTTAAAGGTAAAATTTATTTCAAAAAATATATATATAAGTTTGTCTTGGTGCTAAAGTAGACGAAATACTGGACTGACAGAATTAAAAAAAGAATATTATGCTGAAAGGTGGTGGATCATTGTGATAAAAAAAAATTCTTATATACAATTTTATCATAGTTAACTAGAATCAGTGCACATCAGCATAATCGAAATCAGCGCATAGTTGAGGTTTCCATACGCTTCTGGCTAGTCTCACATAATTCAGAGACACATAAATAACTATCACTCTCGGCGTAGATCGACCTTGAATAACATAAAATTCTTAAAATGCAATTTTTCAAAGTTATATTGAAGACCTTAACACAAATTATAATTTTTTATATAACAAATATAAACAAAATAATTAAAATAAATGTGTGGCATGTATAATGTTTACTCCCCAACTTGTTTGTTACAAAAAAAAACAAAAACAAAAGTAGATTTTAAGATACTTTTTATTGTTTTAAGAACGGCTGTTGATATTGTAAAAAAGTTTTCCCAATTCGTTATAACAATACACTCAGTTTTAACATCAACTCAGAACGAAGAATTAAAAAAATTAAGTACGAAAAGGTCGAAATAAACTTAGAAAATCTAAAAGAAAAACATATAAAGAGAACGTGCGCGATAGATAGGTTAGAGATAGGAGCAAAATTAGCAAAACCCTAAAACATGAAATAATTGAATTACAAAGTTTGGCAGCAAAATAATAAAAAAAAAAATTAATCGTATATATACATACGGTTTGAAAAATAAAAACAAAGAAAATAAAAAAAATTGAAAAACAATTGAACTTCAGGAAAAAAAAACAATAAAAAAGAAATATGAATAAAATCTTTATTTTCTTGTTTCTCTGTATTTTTTGTAACTCTTTCCTGTATTATAACTTACCTAAGAATATTCGAGGTTCGAGTAGGGAATGCTAACCTGAACTAACCTGAACAACAAACAGAGAAGAGTTACGTTCTCCTTTCAATTTTCAAAATTTTACTTTACTAACTCCGTAATTGTACATTTACAACTGTAAGCAGACGATTTCTAGAATTTGCCAGGAGTTTGACTTTACAATCATCAACAAGTTACTTTTTAGAGGACTGGGCAATTGGAAACCTAAAAATGACAATATCTTCGTTTTTTTTTAGATTCTTTTACAGGCAGAGTAGTTTCTGGTAACTTACCCTCTCTTCAGTTGCATCAACTTCAATTTTTTTTTTGTTTTTTTTTTAAACCTTGCTTTAGAACATTCCTTCACTTATCCTGGTGAACCTTCAATAGTTTAAGTAGAACTCTCTTGCACATTCAGCGATGTTTGAGGTTTTTTGCCATGTTGCTGCTCCATAATCACAATTTTATTTCTCCTCTTTCCCAACCTTCTTGAGCAAGAAGCTTCTAACGAGGATGCTTCTTGCTCAAAAACTGTTATGTCTTGAAACATCCTTTGGTATATCTTCAGTTTAATATTCCGACTGAGACACAGTTCTTTTTCAACAATAACCATAGTAAAGAAAGGCTCTTTTCCAGCCTCTTCTACAGTAACAATTTTCTGCGAGATTATTAGGGCCCGGGGGACTCCAACACAGTTGGTCACCTGAGTCAGATCAGCGCCCCGCAACCTGTGACGGCTTCTCTGGGAGATCACTGGAGGGAAATCAAGATCGAGGGCGACTGTCCACGAGGCAGCTCCCTATCACCCCTACTATGCTGTCTCTTAATGGACGGTCTTTTGGAGAGACTATAAGCCGAGGGGTTCAGTGTTCAAGCGTATGCGGATGACGGACTGGTCATAATACCAGGAGAGTTCGTCGGCGGCGTTTGTGATCGAATGCGAAGGACATATAGAATAACAGAACAATGGTGTATCGATACGGGACTTTCAGTCAGTCTTGGCAAGAGAGAGCTTGTGCTCTACATCAAGACGACGGAAACTACAGCATTCCGGTCACCTACGCTGTGCGGAGAACCTCTGCCGCTAAAGCCTGAAGCTAAGTACCTGGAGGTGATCGACAGTGATGACCTGGAAAAGTCACGTAGGAAAGGCATGCAATAATGGCAACATCACTAGTATAGCAACTGCGCAGGGCAGTGGATAGAAGATGGGGTCTAAAGCCACACGTCCTGCAGTGGCTCTACACCGCGGTAATAAGGCCGAGGATATCCTATGAGTCCGTGGTCTGGTGCAAAGCGGTGGACAGGGACACTTATGCGTTGAAGTTGGAGGATATCCTATGGGTCCGTGGTCTGGTGCCCAGCGGTAGACAGTGACAGTTACGCGTTGAAATTGGCCAGACTGCAGAGAACAGTCTGGAAAACTACCCATAACGGAGCCAAAGAACAACACCGGAGCCAAAGAACAACACAATCTGTGTGAAGAGGGAGGCAATGGCTTCCTGCAGGAGGATGGATTGCTGCGACCAGTGGAAGGAAACAGCCATGGAAACTGGTCACACGCAGGTCGCCAGTCTCATCAAGCGGGACATCCCAATTGTCATGTCGCAGGAAGAGCGCCCTTTCGGTCGGCTGAGACTAAAATAGCCATTTAGGGCAAACATTCCAACAAGGAAAGAATTCAAAGAAGCGCTGCTTCAGCAACCTTCTGAGAATAATCAGGTATGGTATACATACGGATCAAAAATGGCTGATTCACAGTCGTCAGGAGACGGAATATGTAGAAAGCAGGCCATGAAGAGGGCAAGAGCTTTCCCTCGGGAAGTCAGACCACGGTTTTCCAGGTGGAGGTGTTTGCAATACTCGAAGTGGCCACACGACCAGAAGTTAAACAAAGAGCAGAACAGAACACTTTTATTTACCTCGACAGTAAGGCGGCCCTGCGAGCCATCTGCAAGAACAGGACGAGTCCAGAGCACGTTTAGGACAGCAGGGGCGCTTTAGAGTCACTGGCAGGCACAAAAAGAGTAACTCTGAGATGGGTTCCTGGACATGGGGGCACTGAGGGAAACGAGCGCGGATGAATCGGCCATGCGTGGTTTCCAGACATGTTTTACTGGACCGAAGCCATGTCTAGGAGTAAGTACGTCTCTCACACTCTAAATGAGTGGGCATTTGAGAGTAAAAGGACAAACTAGGTACAGTCAGGAATATGTAGACAGACCAAGGAAATCTACCTTAATCCAGATAGATCCAAGGCCTCATGATTACTTGGCAGACGTCGGCAGTGCCTGTGAGACCTTATAGGAATCCTCACTGGCCACTGCAGACTAAACAGACACATGCACCTCCTAGGAACGACGAACTCTCCACTCTGGGACAGACCACCAACTGTGGAGCACGGGAAGAGTCGTCATACCACTTTCTGGGAGTGTGGTATAGGTAGGCACGACTGCGCCACATCACACTGGGAGCCGCTTTACTCCATGGAGTGGAGCTTCCGACTCTTGAAATGGGACGGGATACTTTCCTACATTAGAGGGGCGGGTCGAGTCAGGGAGGGAACGAAGGCCCAGGTGGAGTAGGGATGCAGGGAGTAAGGGCCTTTAAGGCCTAGTTGCTAGACTTCGGCCCCCTTAATGTCTACTTCTACTACAGTACTTATGTTCATTCTTTTTTAATGACATGTTTCGTCTTTAGAATTCGTTTTTTAGTTTCTTTTGTTCCTCAGGAGCATATTCTAACGTCTAACGGATATTTTTCAACTATAACCTTTGTTTGAGGATTTTTACTGTTTGTTCTATATTAACGGTTTGCATATATAATACCGGCAATTTTCGCTTATTATTAAAGAAGTGTAGAGTGATGAATTTATTTCATTATCGCTAATAAATAATGCATTTTGGCCGAAAGCAAACCCAAAATTTTTGAAAATTTTATGATTTTATATATTATTAAGAAAGAAAACGTGTTTGTTTTAGTCTTACAAATAATCCGTCATCGATCAGAACTTCATAATGGCCCATAGTACCAGTTTAAAATTTTCGACAGGAAAAGGTTGATGTGCTAAAATATCCTTAGCTCCTCCCACAACCCTCCTACGTAGACTATTAATAAGCGCTTCTTCAACTCTGTAAATTCTCTCTCGGACACATATACAATCGCAAATATTATTCCTTTAGGTATCCTTAAACAAGGGCGGTAATCCCGGATTGTTTGGCCAAGCGTCTGCAATGCAAATTTGTGGCGTACAATTTCATATTAGGGGGATTTTCTTAAGTAATTTGAATTTCGCAAAACCCGGGGCCATTACCTTAATTTGCACAAGACGGACAACTCCACTGGCCGCCTTGCGCATTATCATATGCAAACTGTATAATAAACTACGGTTTGGATTTTCATCCACGATCTTTCAGCACTCCGAGATTGATTAGGAGGCTCGAATTTTGTCCATAAATGTATCACTTATTTACGAGGTCACAAGAAAATGGATTTGTCAGCTGTAATTATGGGTTTATAAGAATTTTGAATTAAAAAAAAAACACCTCAGCATAGGCATTAAATTAACATTTACACCAAGGCGGGCACTCTGAGCGATAAGGAGCGGCGCCCTCTCAAGTTTCGTCCATAAATTAAGAGGCTCCGGATCACATTGCCTGGGTAGGTATTAAATTCTAGACAGATTAATAACGTTTTTGTTCTTATCGATCCGTATAAATGGTCCCTAAACCATCGCACCTATTAATACATGAACAGCGCAATAATTAATAACTTTACAGACAAATATAGGGGTGTGTTTCACAGATTGTTTCACACTCCGCGGTTATTTATTGCCCAGTTTGGACCCGACTCCAAAATTTATTGAGTTTTATAATACAGAGAATGCCTGAACCTGAAGTTGCGGTTGCGCTTGGAGCTTATGACCAATAAATATTCGCTCAGTATTTGGAAAAGTATAGATTACATTTCTTGACCAATGATTAATTGCGTGGCAGCTTTAGAATGGAAAACAATAAGAGACAGCTCTCATAGCTCCAGAGGTGAGATTCAATTCTCCATTTCCCGAACAGAGCTCTCCATTATTCTTCAAATGTCTAATGACCTATCATCGTGACACGTCTGTATATTTCTTAAAAATAACAAAGAGGGGCTCTTGCGGGGAATTAATCAACTTCAGCCGCAATATTATCCGAGCTCGGTAACCCATATTTTCTAAAACGCTTTAACTACATTTGTTGAAGAATAATAGCGTCGCACATGGAGCACAGCAAAGTAATATTTATTTTAAAGCGCTTAGTGGGATGACAATGACATACTATCTTACTTTGAAACTACCTCCGTAGTATCAGGTACAAGTTTCTGGAGAACTGCATAATATGCAAAGCAATTTCGTTTTACCAAGTTTAATTAATTGCTACATAATTTTGTGGAAAGTGGATCAGCATAAGTTTGGCTTTTATTTTGTTGCACTTCAGGCTTCTTAGCGTCAACACAGTGGGCTGCTTCTTTATACATTTCCATTTATTATACAGTTTTGGTTAAACGAGTTGGCCAAAATGACAACCACGGGAAAGAACCGTAGATGGAACCATGTGGTAATGACCAAAATGGGGTGGTTTCTCTACGTTTCTGTAAATTATAGAATCACGGTATTGCCACCATTGAATCACATTGCGATAATATCGTGGAATTGTGGTGGTTTCTACTTTGGTCAACAATTTGGTTTTCTAAGCGGCATTGTATTTGTATTATATTTGATGTGAGTGGATTTGTGCAGTTCTCCACAGCGACCTGCGGTCTATTGCGGCTCATTCGATGTGTTGCCAGCAAGGTTTGCCCCTGCTTGCTCTATTAATTGTCACCCGTTATGCCCACAGATTTCGTGCACGTGACGTCACAATTTGAACTTGGGGGTATGACAACATAACCTCACCCATTTAAAATACATGTAGATTAATGACATTTTTGCATTTAATTACAATTTTTTCAATTATCTTAAATCGAATGACACTTAAATTTTGCTGGAGGCCTTCTAGAATGATCATTCTTGACAGTGAAGCAAAAAATAATTACCTTTATGCAGAAATAAGTGGTAAGGAGAGCAATATTTTGTGGACTAGTCCTACCACCAAGTACCACCAACCTTTTTATGCTTCGAAACTACTTCAAATTCAGACAAAGGAGCATGGAAATAGAGGATTGGCGTTCCCAGTAGATTTTATTGCCATAAAAACTAGAAAGGAATGGATTGTTAAAAGGTATAATATGATTAATTGGCTAGAAGCTGGAATAAGATATTTAAACATTTGTAGGTGTGAATTCTAAGTCATAATATACGCCCTGGACTTGAAAATCATGCACCAAATCCAAATAAGTCGAGCACTTTTGTGCCTACAAGGAAATAATTATAAAAAAATTTTCATGGGTCAAGTCAGAAATAGATAACACGAACTATAACAGTTTGAAATACTCAGAACCTTTTTATGCCTCAAAACTACTTCAAATTTAGACAAAGGAGTATGGAAATAGAGGTTTGGTGTTCCCAATTGATTTTAGTGCCATAGAATCTAGAAAGGAGTGGATTGTGAAAAGGTATAATGTGATTACTTGGCTGGAAGATGAAATAAGATATTTAGACACTCGTAGGTGTGAATTCTGAGTCATATATGCCCTAGCCTTGGAAATCTTGAACCAAATCCATATAAATCAAGCACTTTTATGTCTACGAGGAAATAATTGTCGAAAAAGTTTGGTGATTACTGTGGTCAGAAATAGATAACACTTGAACTGTGCAGTGATAAATGGCAAAATAATTTTTAAGATGTGGTGTTTAGAATAAATTGTAAATGTTCCTCCACAATTTAATATAAAAACATTGTTACTTTTGAGGTTATAATTGTTTATCGAAGAATTTAAAACAAAACCTGTCTCTTAATGGAACACATTTTATTGTAACAAACACTTATTCAAAAATTTTCTTCAATACAATCTTACTGATACTGCTAGAATATAAATATATATTTTTAAGTTATATAAATAAATTCGTTACTGAACTAAATACGTTTAAGAATATATGTCACGAAGCCCTTTTGCTATCTTTTTTTTAATATATCTTTGTCCTTTCGTTGCATTACATGGACACATTACACTACTTACATGGAATGGCTTCTGTTTCCTTACTTAGCTACTTTTGTCATTTCCATACTCTACAACAACAAAAAAGCTATTAAGATATTAAAAACATAACTCCAGTTAAACAATTACAAAAAAAGAGCAAAAATAATATGATTGGAACTGTATGTTAAGCACCAATGAGGGTATAATTCTGTACTAAAGCACCTACTTAGTAATATTGTATCCTCCTTGGCCCTAGTTAAGTTAAGTACTACGAAGGCAGACATAGCAAAGTAGAAACAAACAAAATTCTGATTTCAGCATTTCTTATTCCCAAAATATTTGGAGTTGAAATAATGGGCTTCTTAACAGTAGTTCCAATCACGCAATGCTCAGATATCAATAGTATGATTTGAAAGTACATTATTAAACTGTACCTGAAGCAGATTAGGGTCTGTGTAGGCAGAATCTGCAAAGGTTCAATTTTATGTAATTCCTGCACAGTTATGAGGCAATGTTATCCAATAGCTCCGACCTGGATATGGGAAATGTACTGCTTAGAACAGCTCACTTTTGTTTCAGGATAAATATCTTAAAAAATATTATAGAAAAACGGATTTATATGAATGAAGGCAGATTTTTTCCATTTACCTCAATGTAATTTTTTGAGGTTGTTTTACCACCAAGTTCGATGACAGGTCACGTGCTGCACGAAACCTATACCCTCAGTAAATCTGATGACTGTGACAGTGCCTCACTGTCACAGTGGCCACTCTGATTTTGGCTTTTGCCCTCCTTGTGATAAATTTTTTGGAGTGTGGCAGTCCGGGTTCTCCCACCAGTCCTGGGACTTGGCATTGCTCCCTTTCTGGACTAGATAGTCGGTCGTCTCATTGCTTTCGTGACCACGTTGGCCTGGGATCCATACCAGTGTGACGCTGTTCACCTGCGATAGGGTGTTCAGAGACCACTGGCAGTTCCAAACAGTTTTGGAATTGCAGCGCAAAAATCCGAGCAGATCTTTATTGATCTATTGTGCCCTCCTTCCCCTAATAGGTGTCGGGCATACAATTCAGTGGCATCTATCTCTGCTTGAAACACTGTGGTGAATCGGCCCAGGCACTCTGGTATGCAGATGCCATGCGATCTCCCAGACACTCTGGAGCCAGCTCCTTCGTCTATTTTGGATACGTCCGTGTACCAGGTAGTTCCCGCTAGTTGCAAATCTTTGCCTCGTGTGGTGCTAACCATTCTAATGTGCAAGATTGATCACTGTGGAGCACAACTTTTTTAACACTATCAAGTGCCTTCTTTTTCTTTACGTGCATCGTCATCTTCGAACGTTGGCATTCATTGTACTACTGCATGTACTTTATCGACCGCCTTTCTAAAAAGATTTGTCGTAGTGGCACCATACCGCAGATTCTTTAGCCACGATATTCTTCTACGCCCCATCTTCTGCCAACGACCTTTCCATCTAAATATTATTAATTTGAGAAGTCGGTATTTTTCGTTTCTGAGAATGTGTCTAAAGTATTCTGACTTTAGTTTTTTAAGTGTAGGCATAATCTCGAAATCTTTCGATCACATTGCGCGCTTCTTCCATCCAGGATATCTTTACATCCGTCGATACGTCCACATTTCGAAAGTTTCCAGCTTTTTACACATGGCGCCTATTAGAGTCTACGCCTCAATCTCCATAATAGATAATACTGAAGACGTAACAACGTAGTACTCGAGCGCGAACGAGAGGGAAATACTTCGGCAACACGGACCTCATTCTCACAAATAATGCTCTGGCTTGTTCGATTCTGGCTCTGACCTCTTGCCTATTATCCCAGTTTTCGTTAACCTGGCATCCAAGATATTTGTATGACCGAAGGCGTTCGATTTGTTGGCTTGTATCTGTAGAATAACTCCTCCACCCTGAGTCCTATTAATGACCATCCATTTGGTTTTTTTGGTGTTTAATCCAAATTCTGTGCTGTCAATTTCCACCTGGTCAAGTAAAATCTGAAGACCCTCCAAAGAGTCTGAGATTATAACCGTGTCCTTAGCGTACCTAAGGTTATTTCTGCTTACGCAATTAATAGAAATTCCTTCAGGGCAGTTTTCTGGGGCATCCTCGAATATTTCGTTTGAGTAAATGTTGAAAAGCAATGGTGAAACTGAGCCAGTTGGAAGGAATGACACACGATTGGTAGACCATATTAAAAACTTCATTATCGCGTTAAGTGACTCCTCATTCTTTATGATTTAAATGACTTCCGAGCAAATTTCATCTGGACCTACAGCTATTTAATTTTTTGATAACGAGACCGCCTGTTTAACTTCTTCCTTAGTTACATCAAGCCCCTCGCGTGTATACTGTTCAGAAGTGTTCCATTTTTCATTATGGAAAAGGTTTCTGATATAGCCAAACCATTGTTTTACTTTGTCGTTAACGTCAAGAATTATTTTATCTTCACTGTCAAAGAGGATGTCAGTTTGTCTAGGTTTGTATAAACCAGCAGCTTACTTAACTTTCTTGTGCATGTTGAAAGTATCATCTTTAGCCTCCAGATCTTCGATTTCGCGACATTGCTCGTTAAGCCAATTTTCTTTGGCTATTCTAATTTTGATCTTTATTTCACTATTCATCTAGTGGTATGTACTGATGGCTCTTTTTTAAGCGTCTCCCTCCATTAAATAAAGAATATCATCATTCATCTGAGCCTTCTTTTTGATCTTACTATCGCTTGAAGATAATTTCATGCTTGCGTTTGTGAAGCTCTCCTAGATGTTGGTCCGAACAGTCTTTGCTTCGAAAATCTCCACAACGTTCACTTTATTTAGTTCGTTTCTGTCCTCTGCTAGCCTTTCTGGGTTGCTCAGCCTTGTCAGATCTGGTATAGGGCAGTTTCCTTTAAATTTGCTTTTTTTTTTGAGTCAACTGAATATTTGCTACAAGCGGATTGTGACCGGAATTTATGCCTGCACAAGTGCCTTCACTAAAATATTTTCTATAGTATATTAGATCGTGGCGCAAACATACACTATCGCCTCAAATTAATTCCCTCTTTAAGGTAAAATATGAGTGGTCCGGTGTGGTGGCGGTAGTCCTTCCACTTTTACTGGATGGATTGAAATTGGTGACAAGATGGAGTGAGACTAGTCTTTCTACAGGAAGTTCTGAACATACCTGCTCCAAAACTAACCAAGATCTTTAGAACAAACCTGGCTTGGGTTTACATCCCAACCAGCTATGCCAAGTTTAATGTGGTATATATACCAAAAGCGGGACGTAACAAACCGCTACCTAAGGCTCTAAGACCCATAAGTCTAACATCCTTCCTACTGAAAAGTCTGGAAGAGATGATAGATTTATATATTAGGCAAGGTGCGTGGACCCAATGCCCTCCCAACCCGCATCAGTATGCATATCAGAGGGACAAGTCGACCCACCCGAGGGAGTGGAAGCTGGGGCATATGGCGGTGGGTAGAATTACAGGCGCCAGGAGAGTCTGGGAAAGCACGCAACAATATTTCAGGCGGAGCTCCATGTTATTAAAATATCTGAGTAATTTATGTCCACTAAAATATAAACAAACAAAACTGAACAAAAATATCAATATATGTATATACAGGACAGTCAAGCGGCACTCAAAGCACTTGACTCCACCAGGATCTTTTCGATTCCAGGTCACAAAGGCCTTGAGGGCGTTGAAATCGCCGATTTTCCGATTCTCTTGCAAGGGAAGCGGCGAGTGCTACCTTCATAAGACCTAAACTGGTCTTGGATATCGCAAGAGAGGTATCAAGGAGGGCAATAATCCAGATGGGAGACGAACGGACCGAACGTTACTGTATACACTGCCTGGGCCTTGTCCATTCAAAGGCGTTCACACAAAGACCTTATGAGAACAGGACAAAAGACTTATTAGGGTGACTTCTACCTCTCCAGTTTAAACTCTACATGAAGTTTAAACTCCATATTTGACGTATATTAGCATTGTTTGTCCGCCAAAGTATTTCGTTAGACCTCAAACTAAAGTTTAAACTGAACTTGTACAAGTCGTTCTAAACCTCGAGACACAACAGTTCAAAGAAGCTACCGGCTTTGAGCCGGTAGCGACAGAACTGGGCACTGTCGATTAAAACACCACATGCATGGGATAGGCCTGGCAGACGATGCCGAATGCCGACTGTGCATAGAGGATGACGAGACTGTAGAATACATCCTGAGTGTAAATGTCCTGTAGCTGAACGACGACTTAGATTTCAGAATTTTGGAAGAATGCAAATCCGACCACCGCACTGCCATAAAATCTCTATTTTCTAAATTTAAAAAATTTCTAAAATTACTGGGTCTTCTGAGTGAACTTTAATTGATATTAAGGCATAATAGATCTTGTAGGTCGCGGTGCACGGGCCCTCTTCTGGGGACCACTCATTTGGAATCAGTCATTCAATTTAGTAACTAATCATTACAGAGAAGGCTTAAATTTTATATACCATAACCGACTCATCATATCTAGCTTTTTCTTGCTGAATATGCAGTTCTATCTTTTTACTGCCCATTGCTCTAAGTTGGGCATACATAATTGAACTAATCTTGAGTGAACCAACGATAACAATCTAAACTAACTTGACCTAACACAAACTAATCTACAGCCAGAAATCATCAAACCTAAACTAAACATGGCAGATAGCTACACTAACCTGAGCTAATTTCAACTAACAAAAACAGAACTAACCTGAACTAAACCAAATAAAAAAATAAATAAACATACCTTAACTAACATAAACTAATCTGAACTAATCAGATATGTTAACTATACCCCATTAACTTATTTTTGACATCTTGTACATTTGCAATTTTAATTTGTTTTATATCTATATCCTTTTATCATATGTTGAGAAGATATGAAAAAAATATCAATGCAGACAAAGCAGACAGTATTCTTGACCGACTAGTGTGAACAGGTGAGAGTGTTCTTGGGTATTCGGTCTGAGCAGTGTGGAATAAAACTATTCAGCTACGAAGTTTTCGATAATTTTTAATTTCTTCCTCAGGGCTACAAAGGTGTTAAGAGCGTGTCAGAGCGAGTTACAAAAACTGCACAATGGTATACTTACTGCTAACTGTTTTGTGAAGTGCAGGCAGGAAACCCTGAGAAAAACATTTCGACATATACGTCAATATTAAAACTTTTAACATGATACAGCACGTTGTACAAAACATATTAAAATAATGAAAGTGGATCAGCCATCGCCACGTTCAAGTCGAATTTGGCAACTTAAGCAAACAATTTAGCAAGGAATTCCACCCGATATCATTCTTCCTTCTCGTGAAGGCATGTATGTCGGTATGTCGGTTGATACGTAAAAGATGGTTATTAGAATGTAAGGAAATCTAGTGAGAAAAATATCAATGTTAGATTTTCAATGCCTGATTGATGTCAAAAATCAGGCCGCAATGGCCGCTAAAGTGGGCAATCGCGGGACCGCTTTAGCAAGAAGTGAATTAATCTACACTAATAATAGCAGAAAACTAAAGTAACCAAAATTTATTAATATAAATCGATAAAATTACAAACTTTAGTGCCAACCCCTTCAGTGCCTTTATGAAACATTTTACAATGGGAAAAAGTTATATAACTCTCTTTCATTTTTTCAGCCAGATAATTATTTTATAATATCATGGCATTTATAATATCATGGTTTGAAACTTCTACTCATGTCAATCGCTAAAACCACACTTTTCTGTAACGGACCTTTATGGAACTTTTATGCAACGCAACTTGGATATTGTGGTGTTTTCCAATTTACTTAATTAGATGTTGTGTACCAGAAAAAACTACTGTGCTCCATTTAGACAAGTATTAGTAACCAGTAAAAATACAGTGAACATTTTAATATGTTCGTATTACAAATTTAATACTAATAAATGAACAGTAGAAGCGAACAAATTTTATTAGAGAACTCGCAGCCTTAATCAATCTGATAGTTTTGAGGTTACGTCTGAAGCATAGCATTAACTTAAAATTATTAAAAACTGTGACGTCTTTATTATAAGTAATTTTAATTGAGTGGTCTTCTATGAAGTTCGATTGAGATTGACCCCCAAATTAATGGTTTCACCGCTGGCAACCGCTTTCCCGCTTCTGCAAAATCACATTGTCTATTATAATTCCTAGATGTATGTAATGGATAATTTTTGGATCATATCTACACATAAGGGAATAATAATATTACTATTTTTTGTTTCTTTTTGAGCAAACAGTCAAACCTGAAAATAGCGACAGAGCTTACCGGCAAGCATCCAATAATAAATCATTATATTCTTGGGCACACATCTTGATTAGAATGCTCGCACCTAAAAACCACATTTCGGGATTAATATACGGAAAATGTATTCCATACGGAGTAGGGCTTCCTTCCAGGTTGCAAATTTCGTATTTCCGCAAAGATGGGCGTTACAGCGAAAGAAATAAATGCGGGCGTTTCGTAAGGGATCGCCCTTACAGGGATACGGAAGCCGTGCAGAAAATGTGTTTTGCATTTTTACTTTTCCACATCAAGTTCAATTTGATGACGGATATAGTGGCGAAATAAATCATTTATCCTTTCTGTTTATTTTCCCAAAGGTATAGACAATGGCTATGCTCAGAGAGAAGTACATGTTATGAATGTGCTCGTTAATTTCATAAGCACTCCAGCTTATTGCATGATCTGCACGCTCCAAGAAAACCATTTAATCCCAACGAAAATAATAAACTTTCAATACTCGAGCAGCGAGAGAACCACAACAAACAAATTTCCCCAAAATAACAAGACGTCTCAGATTGTGCTCTGGAACAAATGACAGGGGAGTATATTAAGCGAGAAATCGAGGGCAAAGATAAACATACCAAAAATGTCTGGGGAACCGGAGGTAATTCATATTCCATGTTTCTGAATATATTGCCCACATTTCGCTTCTGTCTGTAATTTTAATTAAATATCCCTGTAAATCCGATTAAACTGTCTCTTAAAATTACTAATTCTGTCCTACCCAACTCAATTTGTTTATTTTTAGCCTCCTCTGGCTAAATTAAAATTCGTTCAATTGTTTTTTGTTTCAGGACTGTCGTGTTTAAAGGATGTAGTCCTGGAGATAGAACCCCGAATTGTGGAATATGGAAAATCAAGCACGTTGCGTTGCAGCTACGATTTAGAAAATGAGCTACTTTACACTGTGAAATGGTACAGGGGTCAGTTCGAGTTTTACCGCTATACTCCGAAGGAATATCCATACACCAAGATATTTCATATTGAGGGATTGAACGTGGACGTGAGTATATTTATATATTGCTTTGGCTTTTGTGGGGGCGATGGAATTGAAAATTATAGTTGGGTATTTCATCCAAATATCAGCGTAATTTTGTTTGGGTCTGTAATAGCTAGAAATAAATTTAGCTCAGTGCAATTGCATAAAGCTAGAGGAATAAAAACTTTAACGTGAGGAATAGAAAATTGCAACATATCGGAAATTTTCCATGGAGACAACCCGTAAAGTCCATGGCCGTAGAAGTGTAGTCCTACGGGTCGTAGCCACAGCACTTTTCAATAAATGTGTTGATGTATCTTCTAAAAACGACCTAGGCCCTCTTAAGTTGTTTTTTTGCAACTGAAGAACTAAATTACTTTATTGCTGATATTTACAGGCCACCACGCGAAAACATCCCGGCGGCGTCAATTCATAAATGACTAGTTTATCAAGGAGATTATCAATTATGGAAATCTCATTCAATGCGCTTCATGTGTAACCCGCCACTAACCTCAAATTGAATTTACAATTTCCATTAACGAAAGGGGCGTTTCCAAATTGGGTTGGGACGTTTTAATATCCCGTTCTCCACCTACTCATCTGAGTCCTCGAGGAGGGATTAAACGGCCATTGGATTCCCCTTCATAGACTTTTGCTTCAATCCAACAAATAATCTATTTCTTAGTACCTCTGGAACTTGAATCTACTATATAACGGATGCAGCCCCACTAATTGGTATGTAGTCATCGCGCCTGCATGAATCTTTGCCTCTAATTAAATTAAAACTCACTTTGGCCAACTTCCTTCGCTTAGCTTGTTGCATAAATTGGTTAAGGAACAAAGAGTAAAGATTGCCAAATTAAAACGAAAGTCTGAGACCAATTTATTATTTCTATGTAACAGTTATGTCATTGTTTATTTGGGAAAACTTGCTTGCTCAAAGCGGAACTTTCGTACTTTTTGCGTGAATCAATTATAAATTTATGAATATTGTTAAGGGAATTTAATGTGGTTTGGAACTTTATTTGCAACTTTCACATCCTACTTGCTATTATGCAAATGAGTAGTGTTATCAACATATTTTGCTACGTATCGTGGCTATATGCAGAGATATATGATACTAAAAATTAAGCCTATTTCTCATTTATTGAGATCCCACAAAAGTGGATTTCAGCGAGAGATGGTAAGATTTTAATTTAAAATACTTTCAAAAAGTTTAATTAAACTAGGAAACTTTGTTGGGTTAAGAGACAATTGACAGGTTCTCTTTCTTAGAAAAGGAATTCCGCTGAAAATAAACTCAGTAAATGTAACTTTGTTTGGATCACAATTAGGTGGAAGAGGTGCCGAAAAAAGTACTGTAAACACCTGGCAAGGAAAATATATGCTAGTGGTATACCCGTAGGGCTTCTACAACAAAATTGTGCGCTATCTGAATACTGCAAAGATGTTTGTCCTTTATATTTCCTCCAGTAATGACTTAAGTCTTCCTTACGTTATGGCAGTCAAGTTACTACTAACTCTAAATTTAGTGTTCAATTTAAGCAAGTAGTCAAAAAAATGGGACGAGGGCTGTAGAGAAGACAGTAGTTTTTGGAGATGGCAATTTTTAAAAATAAAGTTTTGGAGACTGTGTCTGTTGTTTAATAAAAACAGCGCTTGGTTAGGTGACAGAGAGATCAGCTTAAGAAAGTTTTCTCCTTAACACACAGTAAAAAGAATGTGAGAAGGAAGTCTGTGGGAAAGTGCGAATCAGTGCAAAAAAAAACAAAACAATAGAGAACTCATAATTTTGGAATTGAAGTTTTATAACTGTAAGAACCAGATCTAAAACAGCACTAATGAAGGAATGTTCTTGTCAAGTGATAGAAATGATAGCCGCAACTGCAGCCAAGTAAGAGCAGATGTTCCAAGAGATAAAGACTTGTCAACATAGAAAATTCGATGGAATTAAGAAAAACCAAGGAGGAGCAAAAGTTTAGACCGTAAATTCATAAAACTGAACAGGCGCCAAGACGAGATTACGACAAATTCGATGAAATGAAAGCCACCCAACAACTCTATTTCAATAATTCTAAGCGTATATGCTTCTCCTAAAAATATATTGATAAAAATGCTTGCATGCTACCGACTGCGCCATGTGGTATATGGGTCGCCTTATTTATTGTATTGAGGGAAAGGCTTAATAAACAAATCGGGTGGGTTCCGAATAGCAACTGGTATTCGGAAATATGATGTGAAATACAGTGGTATATGTAGTTACAATATAACATCCCATACGACAATGTAGATTAAATATAACGCCTAGAAAGTTAATGGAACAAGGGGCATACTTGACGAAAGTCAAAGTAAGTTAGGAATGCTCAAGAAATTGATTAAGGATATAGACAACGAAGTTAGGGAAGAAGTAAGAAAGGATGTGGGACTGCAAAAATAGAAGAAAAACTAAGACATAAAAGAGAAGACATTGCCAAAAAACATCCGGTCAATTGAGGTATCGGCAGCTTTAATTGGCTAGGCGGACAATGAGAAGATCACAATTCTACTAGCTGCCCTTAGATGCGAAGCTTTACAACGAGGTACTGCATACACTCAATAAATAAAGCACCACCTGGAGCTTGTACAGAAATGCGCGAATTTCCTATTTATTGAACTCAGCAAAATATTATCAATTAAAATTAACCAAAGGAAAAAAGCCTCCTATAAAACAAAATAACAGTTTGCTAATAAACTGCTTTATAATAAGTAATAATCTCGGTAATAACACAAATCAAATTTGCAGTGAATTAGTTAGTAACTGAGGATGAATTGCATTAGGCATACCTCTATTACTTAAATGACCACCAAATTTTAATATTTTTAATTTTTTTGTTACAATTTGTTGCATTGTAACAGTTACAATTTTAAAGATATTTTACTCACATTTTCAATATAACCAACTGTTTATGCCCTACGTCGTCAGATATACTTACTAATGGCGAGAATCTACAGGGTATTATTGTTTCTTCTACCATGCGCCCTTTTACGACCTAAAACCGTTTTGTCGGCGTTCTCAAGTTACAGGCGGTCAAAGTTGAGAATTGAGAAAAAAGTGGTAATACCCTCCACTTTGGACATTTTAGAAAACATTTCGGGAACATTTTTTTGCTGTTTTTGATCGGAAACGAGAACGTAACAAACTTAATTCGAATGAAATTAACCTCTAAAATGGTTTGTTTAAAAATGGTCAAAATACGCGATTCTAAAAGTGTCTCCGAAAATATTGCACTTACGGAATTCCCGATGGCGGGAGCTGAAAGAGGACATCCAGAAGAGGAAAAAACAGTTAGATTTACTCCGATCGGTCCAGGCGTTCTCAAGTTACAGGCGGTAAAATTTGGGAATTGAGAAAAAAGTCGTAATACCCCATCTCCTTTGGACATTTTCAAAAAAAAAAAAATCCGGGAAATGTTTTTGTTGTTTTTGATCAGAATGGCACGTTTGCAATCCCCTAAAAACGTAACAAGCTCAACGCGAATGAATTTATGATCGTCAAAAACTCTTCTCTAAGCTTCAATTCTCTAAGCTCTCTCTAAGCTCTAAAGAAGTTTTTTAACCATCAGGGGTGCGTTACGCGTTACTAAAAGTTTGGCAAGGTAAAGGGGGGCAACTCCTGAAAAAATAACACATGCTGATTGTGACTATCAGTTGGCATGAGAAGCTATGCAGATCATAATAGTAAGTTTGCAAAACAGTTTTAATAAGCAAATTAAAAAAAAATAAAACTTTAATACCCTGTCGCTTTAAGTCAAAGCGTTTTTGAGCTTACCTTTTCAATATAAGCTTTTTGTGTTGACTTGGGTAATATAATATGATGATGTTACAATTTTGGGCATTAAATTCGGGACACTCTATATAAGCCAACTTTGGAGACTTTAAATTAGAGGTACAGAATGGTCTTTGTTATAATTTCTATAAATTTCAAAAAAGTTAATAAAAGTATGAAATTTAGAACCAGAAGTAAATTAAACAAACTTTCATTAAAAAACGAATTTGAGTGTGCGGCAATTGAATGTAACGTCGACAAAAACCAGATGATTGTTTTATCAGTATACAGACCACCAAGTGGAAATCTGGACATTTTTCTACGATGTATTGAACAATTATTTGGTCAAATCTTCAATGAAAATAAAAAAATTGTTTTAGCGGGAGATTTTAACATTGAAATTTTAGAACTCAACGTAAATCGCACAAACTTTCTTTTACTATTAACTTCGTTTAATTTAAGTCCTACTATATTTGAGAATACCAGAGTGGTATTCGGAAGTGCCAGTTGTATAGATAATATTTTTGTAAATGTTGATGTATTGGCCAGTATGTTTTTTGAGGGTTTTATATCAGATCATGCCGCCGTAAAGATTAGTTTTCATATGCTAAAACCTCAGCTAGCAGAACCGCAGTATAAAAGAATATTCTCAGAAAAAAATAAGAAAATATTTATAACTTGTTTAAAGGAGCAGGATATTTTCAGTTAATTATTCAATCAAAGTTTTCCGTTAAAACGAGTCAACGCAAATAGTAAAAAAAGGTTATGTCTATAAGGACAGCGATTAAAGAATGTAAAAATAGACTTGATATTCTACTAACTTTGTTTAGGCACAACTGAGAATATAAAGATCAATATAAACAGGTAAAACAAGAATACGATGATCTTTTGAAAGCGACAAGATCTGATGAATATGAACAGAAAATTAAGCGCTCCGAAACAAAACAAAGTGTATGAGGGCCATATGTAACAAAATTCTAGGAAAGAGTAACAGTACTGCTACTGCACCAGCAGGTGATCCTTATATTTTAGCTAAACAGTTTAATCAATACCTGCTTTCAGTTATACCAGGACTTTTGAAATATGTTCAAAAAAGACCATTATATTGTAATATACCTTTAAATGATCAATCCATGTTTCTAAGACCAGTGAGCGCTAGCGAAATATTAGATCTTGCAAATAAAATCAAGAATAAGTGTAGTAGCGGAATCGATGAAATACCTCCAAATATAGTGAAAATATCAGTGCCTTACGTAAAGGACGTATTAGCATTTCTACTAAATGACTGTTTTAAGCAGGGTATATTTCCTGATTTGTTAAAAGTAGCACTGATAATACCATTATATAAAAAGGAAAGTCCAGATGAAATGCAGAATTACAGACCCATTAGTCTTTTAACGAGCTTCTCAAAAAAATTCGAACTAGCAATGTGCAATAGAATTCTGAGTTTTTTTAACAAGTGTGCTTTGTTTGCTGGTCACCAGCATGGATACACCACTGGAAGATCGACAGACACTGCTATATTTCAATTTACAAGGGCAGTACTGGAGCAACTTGAGCAGGATAATGTTGGGCTGGGAATTTTCTTAGATTTGTCAAAGGCCTTGGACTGGCTTGATCGTTCACTCCTCGTGAACTTTTTAAATCTTGTCTATCGAAAAGAAAACAAATAGTTAAATTGACCAAAGAGGGCAAGACTTACCTCTCGGATATGGAGGAAAATAGCTTTGGAGTAGCTCAGGGGAGTATTCTTGGTCCAATTCTGTTCATAATCTATTTAAACGATTTGGCAGCGACTCTTAGTACTGCAAATGGAAGTGTCACATGCTATGCAGATGACACAATTATTCTTGTTGGTGGAAAAGGCATTAATAAAATTAGGTTTCATGGTAGTGAAATGCTTGATAGTGCTGGTGACTGGTTCGAGCAGAATGGGCTTGTTTTGAATAGAGATAAAACAAATGTTGTTTTGTTTAGAACTAAGTTGTGTAGAACTCATTTCCCCGACACTCTAAAGTTATCCGATCAAGAATTTATTTTAAGTAGCAAAGTAAAATTTTTAGGTGTAATAATTGATGAATTTTTGGACTGGAAAGCACATATCCAAGAACTGTTAAAAAAATGAACTCTGTTTGCTATGGAATAAGAGTAATAGGACGTTATATGAGTGACAAAATGCAAAAGGTGATATATTTTGCAAATGTTCAATCGATTTTGGAGTATGGAATTATTTTCTGGGGTAGCAGTAGTGATATGCAGAACGCCTTTGTTGTTCAAAAGAGAATTCTTAATCCAATTAAAGGCATGCAAGTAAGAGACAGTTGCAGGGGTGTATTTTAAAAAGAAAGATTGCTGACGATTTATGGACTATATATTTACGAATCATTGCTGTTTTTCTTTAAAAATCGGTCTAATTTTGAGAAACAAATAGTGCATGGCTACAATGCAAGAACTATAGATGTAAACTATCTTATCCATCGTTTATCGTTAACTGAGAAAAGCCCATATTACAGGTGTGCAAAATTATTTAATCATCTACCACGGCATTTAAGGATAATCGAAAACTTGAAGCAGTTCAAGTGTAAAATAAAGCAGCACCTAATAAACATGGAGGCTTACTCAGTTGGCGATTATTTAGGACAATAACGTCTGTCAAACTCTTTGACGCAGTTTCTTTTGTGTTTGTTTGTATATCGATTTTGTCGCATACATGTAGAACACAATTTGAAATAAAAAAATATTATTATTATTATTATAGCATTTAATTATTTTTGACATCTCGTTACTTTTGAAATCTTCATTTCTTTACCTTATTTCAGCACATGTTGAAATGATACGTTAAAAATGTTTCCGACGCCTACTTGATGTCAATAAGTAAAGGGCTCATACAGGGTGGTCTTATTAATTTGAGACAGCCCGATATATGGAGAACTAGTAGACCTATATTGTACAGAAGGGCCTATTTTAGAAAAATATTTTTACATATTTAGGATGGACCAGAAAAGTGTGTCGTGATATAATATAATATTTTTAAATGACCTTGTATTTTTTACTTGATTTTGATAGACATTGATAGCTCGTACTGGACCCTGAAACTTTGACAATATTGCATGAAATTGCATGCAGTTTAAGAGAAATTAATTAATAAACTGCAAATGTCTCCTAAGGAGAGTCATGTACCTTTAAACCAGGTTTTTATCATTCTCAAAAAAGAATTTAAAGAACGTGGGGTTGTGCAGCCGAATAAAAGACCAGCCACGATCAGAAGCGAAGAAAACGAGCTTACCGTATTAGAAATAGTTCCGGTAAATCTACCCATTTCTTCACGCAGATTGGCTTGTGACTCTGGAATTTTGAAAACCTCAAAGAAGCATACGATCCATCCATATCATATTGGTTTACATTAGAAATAAAATAGTTTTGAAAATCGTATCCAACAGAAACTTTTTCCATAATGTGTTATTTTCCGACCAATCTGGTTTTACAAACCATAGAAATATCAGTTACCTAATATGCATTCTTGGAATGTCAAAAACCCACGGTGTTTAATAGAAGTCGAATATCAACGCCCTTGTAGGGTAAATGTATTCTGGGTGATTATTGGTGACAAGTTGATTGTTTCTAACCTGACCAGTTTCTAGACCAACATTCACCGGAGCTACTTGAAGGGATGTCGCTTCAACAATTGAGAACCATGTGGTTTCAGCAGGATGGGTGCCTTGCTCATTACGCAAGAATTTCCCGTTAAGCTTTAGATCGGAAATACATTAATTGTTGGATGGGAAAAGGCGGCCAGATTGCGTGGCCTGCTAGTTCACCTTATTTAACCCCATTAGATTACTTTTTGTGGGGTCATCTTAAAGAAACAGTGTATCAAGTGGCATCTACTACACCAGAAAATATGATGGGACGCATCTAAAATAGTTGCAGAGTTATGAGCAGGAAACCCAGATTTTTTCAACGGCAAATTTTCAACGATCTGCTACTAAGATCCTATTTGGTTCTGGCGGAATGGTTACAATCGGCTACACTCTCTTTGCCTCTTCTTATCATTAATCATTCTTTTCATCATAGTTCTAACTATCTGTGAAAATTATTAGCAGACGGATGTTTATGAGCAAAAGACCCTCTAGGAATAAATTATTAATGCCATATTGAATAAACAAAAACACATTATTGCATTTACCCATGATATAAATTTGGCCCGTAGCCTTAGTAGAATAGCTACTTAAAAGCACACCGAAATGCCTCTTTGCCTCAAGCCGCTAATAATTAAGCGATACGTCATCAAAAGCTCGAAATTATCGAAATAGCTGCCGAATTGACAATTAATTTGTAAATTTCAGGAGAGCGAATCCGACGAACACCAAGTGGTCCTGCGGAACATTGGTTTCAATTTGTCCGGGAATTTCAGCTGCGAAGTAACCACCGACGAACCCTCTTTCTCCGCCATTACCGTAATTAAGGATATGCTAGTCGTTGGTAAGTAGATTTAGACGAATCATTTTTTGAACAAAAGCCGAGGTGTAGTTGGGCTTTTAAATATCAGGATGCATGGCCGGGAAATCGAAAATGTATGAATGGAACAAATATCACGCGAACAGATTCCACTCGTTTGAAAAATGTGTGCTTAAGTGGGCAGAAATTGAAATTTCGTTCGTATTCGGGGAAAAATATTACAAAGGGCAGAAAGCTTAGGAAAATCGCAGGCAGTTTATTATGAAAGCCAGATCGTTAGTAGATAGAATATGATTTCCATGACGGAGTATTTCAAATCCGAGAATATTGCGCCATAAAAGGTTGGCAAGTGTTAAAAAGCGTTTTTGATATGTTCGAGTGGAACACGACAATGGATTTTTAGAGTTCGAATTTTGAGTTATGCGGATCGTTTTGGAACGCGTTTCATTCGACGTTATTATTTTTGTCGTGCAAGTCTTGTTTGGTTCCAGTTCGTTTCCAATACGAGTAAATTTTCCAAAAGGTAAAAAAAACTGAACCTGAGTATATAACTGACTATACAGGGTGTATAGCGACATATTAGTATAGCGAGTTACGGCATAACAAAATAGAGCGATTGAGCTTACTATGGCTTATAAAAAGTAGCTACTTTTTATTCTACAGGGTGTGAAAGGCCTTTTTTTAATTCTGTAAATTGACAATAAATCTCACGGTTTGGCAGCTATTGATATGACATTTTTCACGAGGGTGTTTTTGAGTACGACAAACCTACTCGGAATGTCAATTTTAAGCTAGTTTGTAGGTGGCGCCACTTACGTGGCATGAGTTTGTAAAAAACTAGCATAACTTTTTAACTGACACCCTTAGCTCAAATATGTTTATGAAATTAAAAAGACTGGTTACTTCTGCAACAAAAAGGTATATAAAAGTGAGTATCTCTCACCGTTTTCCAGATATTTTCATTTACATTTTCCAGTGCAAATGCCATGATTTTTTCATAGTAGTTAATTCGCCGTTTTTATGGCAAGTACGCCATGAAACAATAGGCGGCGACGTGGGGCAGCGGCGGATTAATTTTAAGCGTCGGGGCAGGATTGACAGTTGTTGACCTAACAAGATATTTTCTTTAAGTTTGGCGTTAAAGTTGTTTTCTAGTTAAATTTATCTTCGGAATCATTAAAAATAATTGCTAGCTAATAGTTTTTGTAAAATCGTCTAGATATTAATTCAGAATGCCTCGACACAATGAATTTACCAATCTTGACATGAGGTATATGGTCTGCGTGTATGCTCAAACGAATTATAAAAGCCGTAGAGCTGCTGAAAGGTATTTAGAAGTCTATCCAAACAATAAGCAACCTGATCATAAAACTTTTAAACGAATCTACGACAGATTGGGTGAAACTGGCTCTTTTAGTTCTAAACCTGACAACGGAAGACAAAAAAACTTGACCGTGGACCAGGAAGCAGAAGAAGTGTTAGTTCGTCTAATGGAAGATCCACAGACCAGCAGTAGACGTCTCTCTGCAGCAACAGGGATCAGCAAATCATCAATATCCAGGACAACACGAAATGAAAAGTTATATCCCTATTATTTCACTCCTGTGCAAAATTTATTGCCGGGAAATTATCAACCCAGAATTAAACTATGCAACTTTTTGCGCGAAAAGCAGTATCACGATCCTTATTTCTTCAACAAAATATTATTTACGGACGAGGCAACATTTACACGGCGGGGAATATTCAATTGGCGAAACAACCATTTTTACGATGTAGCACAGCCTAATTTAGTAGGAGAACATCATTTCCAACATGAATTTTCTATTAATGTTTGGTGTGGTATTTTGGGAGACAGAATTTTGGGACCTGTTGAAGTTCCTGCAAGGCTGAATGGAGAACGTTACTTAAATTTCTTAAGAAACGAATTACCTATTCTTTTAGAAGATGTTCCATTGGCTTTAAGGAGAGAATTTTGGTTTATGCAAGATGGAGCCCCTGCCCATTATACCAGACAAGTAAAAGAATTTTTAAATAACAATTTTGCCCATCGATGGATTGGTCGGGGTAGTGAATATCCTTGGCTAGCAAGAAGCCCTGACTTAAACCCCTTAGATTTTTTTTTCTGGGAATATGTGAAATCTTTGACATACAAAAACGTACCCTACAACAAGGAAGAAATATGGAATAGACTTCAGGAAGGAGTAAATGTATTTAGAAATTAAAACCAAACTCTGTGCAAGGTGCGGCAAAATTTTGGCTTGAGACTTAGAAAATGCATTGATGTGGGCGGCCAACATTTTGAAAATTTACTTTAGTAGTAGTTAGTGATTTCCTTTAAATTTAAATATTGTAGTTAAATTAGACATTTGATGAAATTTAAGAGAAATTTAAGATGTAATTAATGCCCTAATGTAACGTGTTTATTAAAAAATACATGATTGACTACATACTTTGATTTCCACAGCACTCGCACAGAGTTTCATAGTCTTTTTTTAATGAACACAATTAAATTTTTTTTAATAGGGGTTGGGTCAATAAAAGATGCATTGTTTTAATACCGTTTGTTCAGAACAATGCCGTTTATAGTAATTTGCCGTTCACAAAAGATCATTCTACGCACCGGAAAATGTAATTGAAAATATCTGAAAAACAGTGAGAGATACGCACTTTTATCAAGTATATCTTTTTGTTGTAGAAGTAACCAGTCTTTTCAAATTCATAAACATATTTAAGCTACGGGGGTCAGTTGAAAAGTTATGCTAGTATTTTACAAACGCATGCCACGTAAGTGGCGCCACCTACAAATAGCTTAAAATTGACATTAGGGGTAGGTTTGTCGTACTCAAAAACACCCTCGTGAAAAATTTCATATCAATAGCTGCTAAACTGTGAGATTTATTGCCAATTTACAGAATTAAAATAGGAACTTTCACACCCTGTAGAATAAAAAGTAGCTACTCTTTTATAAGCCATAGTAAGCTCAGGTGCTCTATTTTTTCATGCCGTAACTCACTATATTAATATGTCCCATTGTTTCTGGGATACCCTGTATAAAGCTCTTTATTAAGTTTTTCGACAAATCCACGTACATCTGACAGTTTGCACCCTGTATATTTTTTTTTAACCGCGTTAATGTTATAAAAGCTGTAAAGCAAAGATTTCACCAAAAACGCGATATACGAGTTATCTATACACTGATTTGTCAAAAATGTGATTAACAAGATTCTAACCAGTAAATTAAAGCCGATGATTGTAAATACCAATAATCATTGTCCACAAGTTGTTATGTTGGTTTCTGTAGTTTCACTTAAATTTCTCCCCTCAGTTTGTCCCTGAGAAAATCAAATTAATTTTCTCGGCATGATTAGAAAAAAATTTCAAGCAAATAAATTATTTCTATTCGAATTTCCAATCGAAGTTCCGGGCAAATCCAAAAATCATATTATAAAGTGATATAATCATTACAAAGAAGACAGGCCAGACTTCTTAGAACGCGTTGTCCTTAAAAAATTCTTGGTAAGTTGGATATGGAGTAGCTAATTAGTTTAGGACTGAACAGCATGGTTTTCTAATAAAACGATATAGATTCTTCTACTCGCGTGCAAGAAAGTTTATTTTTACTCACGCATTTGAGTGTGGAAAGTTGTACTTTTCCGCACTAGTGCGGAAACCATGCTAAAAAACCTCAAATGGCTGCTATTTTGCTTCGTTTTTGTATTAGGGATTACTTTGTGACGAACCTAAGGAGTTGAAATAAAACTTGAAAATGGAGACTTTATTTCTATATTAATGAATAACAGGTATAATATTTATTGCAAAAATAGCTAACATAATGAACAATGAATTGACCTACATTTGATTATTATTCACAACATTAATTGTAAAAGATTTTTATTTCTATACAATTTAAGCTGAAGCAATAAATACCAATATATATATTTTACTTTTACTATAGAGTTTTACTCTATAGTAAAAAATAGAAGAAGAAGAGTAGAAAATTATTGTTCCTAACACTTGCGGAAAGTATCTTTTCCGCATTCGACTTCATGGGCGAACTCCGCTACGCGTCGTTCGTTCAACTGCTGTGACGTGCGGAAAAGTATCACTTTCCGCACTTGTTAGGAAAATAACTATTTTCTTTACTTCAATGACAAAGTTTTAGAGCTTCTTTTCATTAAATTGTTTTCCTTGAAAGTAATAAAATAGTGTTACGATTCGCAGCAACGCCGCATGGGAGGCGGGGCAACGCGTGTGGTTGGTGGAGCTTCGCGACGTATCCGCGCTGCGTCATGGCTGACACGAGTGATTTATTGCTCGGTTTAATCTAGAAGGCAGTTGTTTACAACCTTTTTTTTATGTGAGATTATTCAAGAATTCTTATAAAGAAGTTTCTAGGTTTTTCTGTAATTTTAGGATTGTATATAAAAGGCGCATAGAGCGCGCAGGATAGTGATAGTCTTATTTTAAGCGAGCTATAAGTAAGCTAAAGTTCCAAGCGATAATAGAAGGCTATAAGTGTTAAGTAGTGAGTTATTTAGTAGGCGAATTGTACCTGTGTGTATTTGTGGAATAAATAAATAGTGTTTTCTTGTTAAATCGTTACACTGGAATTGTTGAACCCCGAGTACGCAACAATTGGTGTCAGACAGAAGTGCGATTCCAGTGGGAATTTGAGGACTATTATTGCTGAACTGTAAGTGAGTGCTTCATTGCCGGACATTACGTGTTTATGCCAGTGACCAGAAGCCAGCATCAAGCGATGGAAGATCAACTTGCCGCCCTGCTGTCCCTCATGCAACAACAGAAGGAAGAACAGGAAAAACGTGATCAAGTACAGGAGCGACGTTATCTAGAACAGGAGAAACGTTATAACGAACAGAAGGAAGAGCTGAAAAAACGTGATCAAATACAGGAGCGCCGTTATCTAGAACAAAAAGAAGAGCAGGAAAAACGTTATAAGGAACAAAAAGAAGAGCAAGAAAAACGTTATAAGGAACAAAAAGAAGAGCAAGAAAACGTTATAAAGAACAAAAAGAAGAGCAGGAAAAACGTGATCAAGTACAAGAGCGACGTCATCAACAATTCAAAGAAGAATTAATGAACCATCTCGCAGTCAGGGAGCAACAATTGGAAGAAACAATAATGCAATCCGTTAACGAATCCGTTAACGAAGGACTCGAAGCTGTCAAGCAGAGGGTTCTCGAGCTAGAAAAGAGATTCCGGGAACAACTTAAGGACGACAACGTGTCACAGAGAGTTTTAGCACAGCCAACGCTAAAATTAAGCCTCCCGACTATGATGGTACTACGGCCTGGGAAATTTATAAAACGCAATTTGAGGCAGCTGCAAAAGCTAATGGCTGGTCCGAGCCCCAGAAAGCTACATCATTAGTGGTAGCACTTCGTGGAAAAGCGGCTGAATTAATCCAATCCCTGTCGGCAGCTGATCAAAATAATTATGCAGTTTTAGTACACTCTCTGCAACTACGATTTGGAAATGAGCACAAAGAAACCGTGTTCCAGGCCCAGCCGAGGATGAGACAGCAAAAGTCAGGTGAATCCTTGCAAGAATTTGAGGCGGACATAGACAGACTCATTCACCTGGCATACCCATCAGCCCCTGAATGTTTTCAAACGCAATTTGCCGCCGAAAGGTTCATTGAGGGAGTTCGCGATAGTGACATGAGATACCACTTACGTCTAGTCAGGCCCAGGAATATCAGCGTGGCACTAGTTCGGGCCCTGGAATTCGAGGCATCACGAGTGTCATCTAGTTCATCTCCACGTGTAAGAATGGCAACTTGCGACGAAGAGGAGAATACGTCTATGGCTGATTCCATGGCCAGTTTACATAAAGCGATGAAGGATATGGCAGTCAGTATGCATGCCCTGTTAGAAAGAACTCCTCGATCAACAGAAAATAGGGGCATAAAATGTTTTAACTGCGGCAGACTAGGTCACATCAAGAGTAACTGCCGTAATAGGGCAAGAAGTCCGTCGCCGTTGTTTAGAAGACCGAGCGGAAACCAGGACCGCCCTAGATTCCAGGAAAAGCCAATTGCGGTCAATGTAAGGGGGCAATTGACCGAGCCCGTTAAGACCCCCAGGATGAGTCAAGTCAACCAATCAAGTCAAGGCAATAATTTGGGTGGCAAAAGTGTTACAGAGGCCGGACGCAGTAAAGGACAGAAGATCCAAACTGAACATCGACCAGGAAGGTCTCACGGAAATGCCGATGCATTGTCTAGAGGGCCATGTAAAGGAGAAAGTCAGCATTGTCGAAGAACTGAGCAACGTGAGGGACATCCTTCTGTAAGGAGAACGTCGGTGGAGATAAACGATGGCTGGACCGCACAAGCGCTTCGAGACGAACAAATGAATGATCCAGATATTGGACCCATACTCTTGGCAAAGACTGACGACAAGAGACCAGAGTGGCAAGAAATTGCTGGTAAAAGTCCAAACCTGAAGGCGATATGGGCCCAGTGGCTCTCTCTTAAAATAGAAAATGGACTACTGAAGAGAGCGTAGGAGAGTCCGGATGGCAAGTCCGTAGTCAGTCAGTTGGTTGTTCCTGATAGCATAAAATCAGATGTACTACAGGAAATGCACAACGGAACAAGTGGAGGTCATTTTGGGGTCAATAAAACCTTGGCCAAAATTAAAGAGCGGTATTACTGGGTGAACTATCATGAAGACGTCGAATCTTGGTGCCGCAAGTGCGAAGTTTGTTGTGCCACAAAAGGACCTCGAACAAGATCACGGGGCCGAATGGTGCAGTACACTGTAGGTGCTCCATTCGAGAGGGTAGCAATTGATGTCGCGGGACCATTTCCTCAGACTGAGTCAGGCAATAAATACATCCTGGTCGCCATGGATTATTTCACTAAATGGCCTGAAGCGTATGCCCTGCCTAATCAAGAAGCAACGACTGTGGCAACGGTGCTAGTAAATGAAATTTTCTGCAGGTTTGGAGTCCCTCTCGAACTTCATTCTGATCAGGGCCGAAATTTTGAATCGGCTGTTTTCCAGAAGGTCATGGAACTTCTCGGAATTCGCAAGACCAGGACAACGTACTTTGCATCCACAGTCGAATGGGATGGTAGAGAGATTTAATCGGACCATGGAACATTACCTGTCTAAAATGGTGGCAGATCATCAGCGTCATTGGGATCAACATTTACCTCTCATGTTGATGGCATATCGAGGCTCTACTTTACGATTTGATGTATGGAACACCAGAAAAAGAGTCGCTCAGCTCTGAGAATTTTGTGGAGGAGCTTAAGGAGAGGCTGAACAATGTTCATGAACAAGTCAGGAATAAACTGCGCATATCCAGTGATCGAGCCAAAGCAAGATATGACTTAGTAGCTAACTCCCGCGGCTTCCAGGATGGTGATTTGGTGTGGCTATACAATCCGAGGCGAAAGGTGGGGAAGTCGCCCAAACTTAGCCAAAATTGGGAAGGACCTTATACATTTATAAAGAAGATTAATGATGTGGTGTATAGGATCCAGTGGACCCCCAGGTCAAAGATGAAAGTCGTTCATTTGGATCGATTAGCACGATACCATGGAACTCTATCTGTTCGGGACGAACAGCCTTAGGAGGAGGGCAATGTTACGATTCGCAGCAACGCCGCATGGGAGGCGGGGCAACGCGTGTGGTTGGTGGAGCTTCGCGACGTATCCGCGCTGCGTCATGGCTGACACGAGTGATTTATTGCTTGGTTTAATCTAGAAGGCAGTTGTTTACAACCTTTTTTTTATGTGAGATTATTCAAGAATTCTTATAAAGAAGTTTTTAGGTTTTTCTGTAATATTAGGATTGTATATAAAAGGCGCATAGAGCGCGCAGGATAGTGATAGTCTTATTTTAAGCGAGCTATAAGTAAGCTAAAGTTCCAAGCGATAATAGAAGGCTATAAGTGTTAAGTAGTGAGTTATTTAGTAAGCGAATTGTACCTGTGTGTATTTGTGGAATAAATAAATAGTGTTTTCTTGTTAAATCGTTACACTGGAATTGTTGCACCCCGAGTACGCAACAATAGTAATAAAGAACTTAATTTAAATAACTTGTACCTTAATCTTTAAAAAGAGTAACAAACTTTCTTTAAACATATTTTAACATTATATATTTAACGGTGTATAAGTACAGTTATATTTATTTTTCTCGCAGCTTTCGTTTTTAGTAAATTTTGACACAAAATTTTTGGCAGCGACAGTATTATCCAACCTTTGAATTTTGGAAGGACAACCAAAGACATTGACAGCGTTCGAATCTCATATAGGGGGTAACCTGTAAGGTTTCCATGGCCACCTGTGTTGAAATATTTATTGTAAACTTTATACATCGAAAAATCCTCAAAAATGTCAAATTTAGTTTTAGGGAAAATAAATACATTTTTGATTAATTAATCAAAACTTAAACTTACAACAAACTAAACAACCTTAAAGTTAAGCATCTAACCTGATGAGAGGAGAATGAAAACCATTTCCCTGCAATTGAAATTGTTTATCATAAATGATGCTAACTATACAAATGTGTAAAGTTTAACCGACCGCTATTTTGGATTAGTTTGACCAAATGACATAAAATTTGGCAAATGAACGAACCTTGATTAGACCTTCAAAACGAGGTATCGTTCGACCCCTCTTTTGATTTAAAATTTTGAAGTCAATGCTTACTTTCTTTGGGGGTTCAGTTAAGGGGTAGTAGTAGTAGTTTTTTTTCCCTGTGAGTGTCAATTCCCTGTGAGAGTCAAATGCTTTTTACGCACGATGTGTGGGACTCGCGTCCTCGACTCCTAGGAGCGCCCTACCCACAAAAACCACACCCCAGTGACACAGATGCTTTCCTCTTTGGAACTGCCCGCTGGTATTGCTTCAAAGAGGGTGTCTTATATGTGCTGTTGTGATTGTCGTTGTCTATCTCCCTTCTTGCATCCTTATGTCTTTTTCCTTTGTTTTTAAAATAGATTTAGATAAATTACATATGCTATTCCAGAATTTCTCCTTTCCCAGCATCTCTCCCACAATATTTTGTGGTGTTATTTCTCCCATGGTATTCACTGCTGTCATTCTGTACATCTCCCATCTGTTGCACTCGAAGAATGTATGCTCAACGGTATCTGTTTTGTTGCAATATGTCTTCTGTTAACCCATGCTTCTGCGTTTGGTATGAGTTTACGAGTCCACCTGCCTTTTTCCGCATTCTCTTGCCATTCCTCATTCCATCTCGGAGGGTGATTTCTCTCGCAGTTTTTTTGTCGATCCCTTTTTGCATGCTGCACCTCTCCTTCACAAGCAGGTAGATTGGAGGGGTTCTGGCTATTACCAATAGGGCCTTGGTTGAAACTGTTCTGTATGCGCTTGCTATTCGTATCGCGGCTTTTCTTTGCACGCTTAATAGGATATTCCTGTAGATGTTTCTTTTCATCGCTCTTCCTCATACTTCTGCACCATAGAATATTATGGACTGCATGACTGTGAATAGTATTCTTCTATTTCCCTCTCTAGGTCCTCCGATGTTTGGTAGTATGCGGTTTATGTTTTTGACGGCACGTCCTGCTTTTTTTTGCCACAGTCCTAACGTGTTGTCCCATTGTCATGTTTCTATCGAGGTAAACCCCCAAGTACTTAGTACATTCCTGGTTTTTGATAGTAACGTTTTCTACCCTGACTTGAACATCCTTCACAGTTCTCCCTCCTGCTAGAACCACTACCTCTGTCTTTTCTGGAGCCAAGCTTAGCTGTTTTGGTCTTAGCCATGTTACTACGTCTTCCATTACTTGATTTGCCATTTCCTGTAACCGCCTCGCATCTTTCTCCACAACAACGATCCCTAAGTCATCGGCGTATCCGATTAGTTTCACTGTTCGTGGAACCGGTAATTTTAGAATGCCGTCATAGTAGACGTTCCACAGCGTTGGCCCTAAGACTGACCCCTGAGGCACACCGCATGTCATTTTCATTTTTGTGATTCCTGCTACGTATAGCCATCTTTCCTCTAGGTAGCTGGCTATGATGTTGTATAGATAGGGTGCTATGTTCATTGTTCTAAGTTCCCCCAAGATGCCATTCCACGGAGCTGAGTTGAACGCGTTGCATATGTTCATGGTTAGCAGGATGCATCTTTATCTGCTGCGTCTTACGTTGCCTTCATCAGCAATTTATTGCACCCTTTGTAGAGCTTGGATGGTTGACCGTTTTTGTCGAAAGCCGTATTGTTCTTCTGCCAGGTCTCCGATTCGTTCGATTTCGTCTACTAACCTGCCCAGTATCAAGTGTTCCATTAGTTTCCCCAGGGTGTTAAGAAGGCAGATGGGCATATACGCTCTGTTGTTCTGTCCTGGTTTGACTTTCTCGATCAGGACTAGTCTAGCCACTTTACATCGCTGCGGAAATCTCCCTGTCTGTAGTAAGCGATTCAAAATCTGCTGGATTTCTTTGGTATGTCCCTTTACTATCGCCTTCACCATTTCGGGAAGGACGTTATCTGGTCCCGGCGCCTTTTTTTCTTTAAATTTGTCACAAGCCGTTATTAGGTCTTTGTTGGTGAAAAGAGGAATTTCTGTTTCGACTGTCGGTAGTCTGTCCCACTTTCTGTCTTGGTGTTTTGGGAATAATGCTTCTGCCACCTTCATTTGATGTTCATGACTAAGCGTGGGTGGTTGCGTTTTATTTATCTTGTCCATCACGATTTTGTATCCTTTGCCCCATAAGTCATGCTCTACTTCTTCGGTCACTTTTTTCCAGGCTTCCCGTTTTGCGGTAAAGATGGCTTTCTTTAGGTTGGCCCGGCTTTGGCGGTAGTTCTCGATGGCTAGTTGATTCTGCCCGTGGTCATTTTTTTGTTGGCTCTGGTCATTTCCCTTTTCGCTCTCAAGCATGTTTTCCTTTTTTCTGCCACGTCTTCAGCCCACCAGTATGTAGGCTTTTTGCTACCAAATTGTTGTAGGTTTCTTTGATGATCCTGTCCAATTCCTCTGTCTCTATCTCTCTGCCACCGTACTTCTTGAACTCTGTCCCTATTTCCTCCACTAATTTTTTTAATTGTCCTTAGTTAGCTATAATTCGGCTTATTTTTCTGCTGCACGAGGTTGTCTTCTACCAACCATTCTGAGAGAAGTTCCCCTCTTTGATCCTCTATTTGGGATCCCCACAGGTATGATTTGGAGTTGAAGTCCCCGCCTACGATTACTTCTTTTCTCTGCTTTTTCATATCTGTTCTCAGTGCAGCCAGCCAGTCCGTGAAGGTCTGTGTATTCACGTTTGGAGAGATATAGCAACCGAAAATAATCATATTTTCTAATTCATCAATAATCATATCCTTCTCCTCTCCCGATGTCTCTAGTTTCTGCTGAGAGGTTCTTATTACTACTGCTACGTCCAGCCTGTTGTCCGTGTACAGTTTTGCGTTCAGGGCTTTCTTTCTATTAGGCTATTATCATGATGTCTGCTTCTTCATCCTCCGTTACTTTAAACATGAGATCCATTGCCTCCCTTCCTCTGTCTATATTGCCTTGGATTACTTTCCTAGATTGCTTGGAAGCCGTCCCTTCTTCTCCTTCCTCTGTTCCATCAACAGCCTTCTGTATTGTGGACATTTCATCGTCTCGGGTTTGTGTCCTAGAGCGTTGCAAAGGTAACACTTTGTTCGTTCCTGCAGTCTATTTTGTAGTGTCCCGTTTGCCCGCATTTGTGACAGAATTCTTCCCTCTCATTTTTTACGCATTTATTAGCCGTGCGTCCCACTCTGTAGCATTTAAAACATTTAGGTAGTGTTTCCAATTCTCGAACCCTCCATCTGTTCCATCCGTGTCCAATTATCTTTTTTGATACCAGCAGCCTAGATGCTTCTATCCCCAGGATGAGGAAGGCATACTTCTGAACCCTTTCGTTTGTCTTGTCGGCTAGTTTTATCTGCATGTCACCTTGCTCCTCGCCCCCTTTTTTAAGTCGTCCCACACTGTCCTTTTGATTTCTTCTGCTAGTATTGTTTCATCTATGGCTAGGATCATGACAGTTTGGTTTCGTTGCTTAGATGCAACTTGTGCCTTGGCCTGCATTTTCATTTGCAACAGTTCCCTAAACTCTGTTCTGGATTTTTTTTCGTTACCTTTCACTTTTACTTGTATTACCCCTCCCTTTGTTTTGGAAACATTTTCGATGACTACTCCTTTAGTGTCCACCTCTTTTTTCATACTTCTAATTAAGTCTGCGTACGTTACTCCTTGGGCTGGTTTGATTAATATCGTTTCCTCATTTGCTGTTTTACCCCTACTGTTGATTCGAGACATCCCGCTTCCACCTGAGTTACTCTGGTTTCTGATCCTCTTTGTCTGCATTTGCATCTGTACGTTCTGCATTCTGCATGAGTATTCCAGTATTTTTCTAATTCTGCTTTCATTTATGCTTCTATCCACTAGGCGGATCGGCATTTTTCTGTTCTTATTCTTCATGTTGTTTATTATTTTTATATAGTTATTTTTAAGCTCGACTTTATCTTTTGACGTTTCTCTTCCTTTCTCTTTCATAATAATGTGAATAAAGCTTTCATTGTTCTCCAGTATGTTCCCATCTTCTATGATAGTGCAGGCAGTTTTACCGCAGATCATTTTTCCTTTTTCAAGTTGCCCATTTTCTAATACCAGTGCCAGCTGCGGGTTGCATGCTGAGCAGTTCCTTTTAATTCTCTCGTCTATTTCGAGGTCCTTCTGAAGAACTATGATCTGGTCTCGCTTGTTAATGCTCTCCGATGTTGTCTGGCACATTTTGAACACTTCTTCAGGCGATTTTTCTCCATAACGTCATTGAAGGAATTTTTCATCATGGACCAGCATTAGTTCGTGCTCAAGTTCACTGATTTGCCTCTCCTTTTCTTCGTGTTGTCTCCTAGTCGTCTGGGTACGTGCGTGGGCTGTTTCTTTCTTTGTTACAATTGGATGTGTGGCTGTACTCATGCCCTCCATCCGCTGAAATATTTCCTCGACAAATTTTATCCCTGATTCCATCTTTTTGCTGATTTTCTCGAGTTTCATAGCAGTGTTCTTTATCTCCTTTTTTGTGTTTGGAACTTCCAGCAAAATAGTTTGTAAGAGTTTGGTTTCATCCTTGCCTTTACTGACTAAGTCGTTTAGTTCTTTATATTCATTTTTCATTTTTTTGGAGAAGTCTTTCATATTTTGCAGCTTGATTTCCGTTTTTCTCTAGCGTCTTCCCTGGTTTCTCGCTTTCTGCGCCCATGCTCATGCTCTTCCTTTTCGTGTCTCTTGGTTGCTCAAACTGGACCCTTTGCTCAGCTAAGCTCGTTGTAAATTCGGTGTCCATTTCGGCGATCAAAGACGCTCTGTTTCTTACCTGAGGTGGGCTTCTTAGTATTCTGTCTTGCCTTAAGAATGAGGTCGAGCCTAAGATACCAGGGTCACCGAACAATCGAATAGAGTTCGCTATTTTAACCATCATGAATAGATTTTTAACTGACTACCCTCTCTAAGTGAGAATAGGTAAGTTTTTTGTTTCGTAATGTACGCCTCAATGTTTACTGGTTACTTGGTACTATCGGTAATTGTCAGATGTCAATTCTTGTAGTTGTTTTACAATTTGTCTGTATTATTTATTTTTTTTAATTTTTTACATTTTATAGATGTAATAGATGTATAAGATTTTACGTTCCATAATTTAACAAACATTATTTACAATTTTATGTTGGGCCCAGGGATTTGTTACCATTTAACTTATTGGGTTTTAGCCCTGATGAAGACTAAATAAATAGTCGAAACGTCGGCCATTTTCGAATAAAGGAGAGGTGCATTATTTGTCCCTATCCTGCTAACTTCACCAACAACTTAAAAATGAGTTCATTTCTTGTCCAAATTCGTTTTGATCGGTTCTAAAGTGGTTTTCTGGTTCCACGTGCTTGGTTGCCAGCGCATCGTGCGCAAGGGGGCGGGCCGAAATAGCCAGGAATGGGTATACCCTCAGTTAATCAAAACCTACCCCAGTTCCCTGAGGCCTAGCCTACGTTTGCCTTGTCCCGGAAAACACGCACGGACAAAAGTTCGCCCGGAGCAGTGCAAAGTCCGACCTTCGTACTCAATGCGCACTTCCTGATCAGAGCCCGACGTGGCTGGTTCCTGGCTAGCGGCTCAGCTTGCACGTCGGCAGAGCCTGCTCACATCAACTCAATATCCATTCAGATACTTGGTACTCTCAGTGGGCTGAGGTCGCTTGCCAATCTAAGTGGTTTTTATCCGGTGTCCTTCCCTACACCGACTGCCTTTTCTACGGCTGGAGAGCTTGGTCTGCCTTTTTTTTTTTTTTAATATCATGAAAAGAGAGACCCCTAGCCCTCGTTGCCTAATAGCGTGGGGGTCGGAAGGGAAACAAGAGTTGGTCCAGGGGGACCGATAGAAAAGGGTAGAGGAGGAAGAGGATCCCACCCAAGATCAGTTGAAGAAAGCGAAACAAGGTGGGGGTCCAACTAGGGTGCCTCGAGTTTGCCATGCCCGTACTAGCCAGTTGTGAGCCCCTGAGGGGAGTACTAGTAGTAGTAGTAGTAGTAGTAGTAGTAGTAGTAGTAGTAGTAGTAGCAGCAGTAGTAGTAGTAGTAGTTGATATTGGGGGGCCGAAGCCTTGCGATTAGGCCTTAAAGGCCCTTTTCAGTCCCATGGTCCACCCCCGCCTCGCCTGGGCTTTCATTTTCTCCACGAGTGGACTGGTTCCTTTAATGAAGGAGAGTATCCTGTCCCATCTCAAAGTCGGAAGCTCCTCTCGATGGAGGAGGGTGGCTCTCAGTGTCTTGTCGCGAGGTCGCGCCCACCTATAGCACACTCCCACAAAGTGGTAAGACGACCTTTCCCTGCAGTGGATGCAGAATGGACTGTCCACCCTGTGTAGGAGGTGCTTGTGTCTGTTTAGTCTGCAGTGTTCAATGAGGATTCCTATAAGGTCTCCCAGGCTCTGCTGTCTTCTCTCCAGCGGCACCAGGCCTTGGATCTATCCTTAGGGTCAGGGTAGATTTCCTTGGTCTGTCTGCATATTCCTGAATTTGTTCAGTTTATCCTTGTACTCTCTCATACCCACTCATTTAGAGTGTGAGAGACCTACTTAGTACTTACTCCTTGACATGGCTCCGGTCCAGTAAAGCACGAGTGGGAACCACGTTTGGTCGATTCATCGGCGCCCTCGCTTCCTTCAATGTCCCTATGTCCAGTAACCCATCCCAGATTTATGCTTTTTGTTTCTGCCAGTGACTCTAGAGCCCCTACAGCCCTGAATGAATTTTGAGCTCGTCCTGTTGCTGCGGATGGCTCGCAGGGCCACCTGACTGTCGGAGTAGATAAAGTTGTTCTGTTCTGCTCCTTATTTGACTTCTGGTCGTGTGGCCACTTCGAGTATTGCAAGCACTTCCGCCTGGAAAACCGCCGTGTCGCTTCCAAAGGGAAAGCTCTCGCTCTCTTCATGACCTGCATTGTATATTCCGGCTCCCTCACTGTCAATCAGCCATTCTTGATCCTGTGTACCATACCTGATTATTGTCAGAAGGTTGCTGAAGCTGCTCTTCTTTGAAGTCTTTTCTTGTTGGGATGTTTATCCCAAATGGCTGTTTTAGTTTCAGCTGATCGCCAGGGTGCCCCCTTCTGCAACAGCATAATTGGGATGTCCCGCTGGGGAGGTTGGCGATCTGCGTGTGACCGCTTCCCATGAGTGTTTCCCTTCCACTTGTCGCAGCAGTCATCCTCCTGCAGGAAGCCATCGCAAGATTGGAAGTTCCGGCAGACCCAAGGCATTGAGAGCTGCCCCCGGTGTTATTCTGGACGCACCCGTTATGGCTAGGGAGACTATTCTTTGCAGTCTGGCCAACCTCAACGCATAGCAAGCCCTGTCTACCGCTGGTCACCAGACAACCGACCGATAGGATATGCTCGGTCTGATTACCGCAGTACGTTCGAAGATATTATAAAAACCGAATATTAATCGAAAATGATTGATACGTTCTCATGGCAGTTTTTTTTCCTCTACAAGTGGGCGGTGTTATTTTCTAATCCTACGTTTCGATTGGCAGCCATTATCAACTTTTTTTTCCTTATGGACGCCATATTGGATTTTTAGACAGAAAATAGTGCATCTTATTCTGATTTATTGATGTATAACTTGTTATAATACGCTTTCGTAAATGCCCAAAAATTTAATTAAAACTAGCATCGCCTTAGTTGGCCTGGACTTCATCAAAACTTTCTGTTTTATGGCAACACTTGATAGTATCCTGATGACAAGTGATGTAGCCTGGCAATATTTCTTCTTTTAATAGATCTAAATTGGACAACAATGTTATCTCAAAGCCTTCTGCGGTGTTGTATTCTTGCTCCCCATATAGTTTATTTTTCAAACTGCCCCACAAAAAAGTATCCAAAACTCTAAGGAACCACCCAAATTTCCCATTCATCTAAGAGGAAACTGTTCATCCAAATGCTCACAAACTGCTTTATATGTGGAGAGGCCCCGTCATGTTGAAACCAGCATGTATTGTAATTCTCAAGGGGCAAAGTATCATCAACATACTCATTAAGTTCATGGGTTAAGAACTGGCGATATGTTTCTATTCAAAGGTCTATTGAATAGATGAGGTCCAGGATTTGGTTGTTATAAATTCCAGCCCGTACATTTAATTTAAAGCACACTTGTGGTCTTACTTCCCTAAAGTGTCGAGGGTTATTGACGCTTCAAAGGTGATCATTGTTTCTATTAAACACGCCACAGTTTGTAAAAGTACTTTAGTCGGTCCAAATAATAGATTATAAGAAATTCGGAGAATCTTTCCTATTTAGGAGCCAGTTCCAAATATCCATCCTTTCAGGTTAGTTCAGGTTAGATGTAGTTTTTGAGAAATGTGTATCTCGTAACATTTCAAACCAATTTTTTTAAATTCCCTCCAGACCCCAGGAATGTGGGACATGAACATCTGACGCGACTTGATCTGACGCGATCTATTCTTGACTTTTCAAAAGCTCCAAACTAAACTTTGGTCTAAATTTTTAAATAATGTTCTGTGCGGCTTGTGCTTTTCCGCATATAATTCAAACTAAACTAGGCTGTAATAAAGCTTTAACACATCCCGTTGGCGCCTATACTGTCAAGTTATCTCATAAAACAAAAAGTTTCGATGAAGTCAAGGCCAACTAGTATAATATTAGTTTCAATTAAATTTTGGACCTTCACAAAAGCAAATTATAACAGGTTATACATGAATGAAATCAGAATAAAAAACGCACTATTTTTCTGTTTAAAAATCTAATATGGCGTCTATAAGAAAAAAAGGAGTTGATGATCACTTCCGAAAATCGAAACTTCAGATTAGAAATATGACACGAAAGTTTTAAATCGTCAATTAATATAGCTTAAAAATGCGCAACTTTGCTCAAACTTAAGCGACCACGCATCTCTTATGGTCTCCGACATTCCAATAGTGAGGGCCGAATTTGAATTACCCTGTATATATCTAACTCGAAGAAAACCTAAGAAGATCTTTTTCGATGGGTATTTTGTTCAGCATTTAGTAAAAATTCGTGCCAAAAGTATGGCAACAAGTAACGTCTATTTGAACTTACGAGATCTTGTAGTATTGGCTCATCTGTCAACATTTTCTAAAGATGAGAGAAATATTGTCAAAAGTGTTTTCTAACGTCCACCAAATTCGTTCCATTTAACGAACATAATTTAATATACTTTAATAATTAATACATTTTTTGAAATATAATAATTTATAAAATGTTAGACTATCGATCCATTATCAGCTTTTGTACACTACTTGGATCAATAAACTTACATCCTTCAGCCAAATGCATACAGATACACACACAACATATATAGTGTAATTCAATCGAAGTTTTAATGAATTACTTAATATATAGCATAGTCTTGTAACTGTACCTTTATAAAGTTTTGTAACATTACTTTTTTATCTTAAACTCACTTCATTCAAACTTCATTTTCCTAGAATAATTTTCAAGAATTATTTTAATTAAACATTAAAAACAATTAACACATTAACAAACATTTAATTAAATTTTGAGCAGATAGTTTGTTTTAGGCAAAAACATTCTATGAAACTGGACTGCTAGATTCAACCAATAGAACTTCCTTGTCTGGAAAACTGAAACAACTAGTAAAATCCATATTCACTAGATAATTACGAATCATCCTAGATAAACATGTATACATTACCTTGAACTCTCTGGGTGCAGGTATACAGACCTATCTAAAGTACAAGCCGGTATACCAGGTTAGAAATGTGAATTTTATTAAAAACTGCTGAAAAATGGCAGCACACCTGGATTTAAGTAACAGTACATGTACTCATTTGAGGCTTGAAAACTAATATTTATTAAGATATGCTCTCTATAGAATGGAATAAGCTTTCGTTGACTTAGTTTTTGAATGATGTTTCTTTTTACTTGGCGAGACTGAGCTTTAAAAATAAAAGTTCGCACGTTTTAAAGGCAAAGCTTAAAAGTTGAAAAGGATTTAAAAAAACTCAGTTTTCTATTCTCTCTCCTCTCTCATGAAGGGGAATCACTTTTATTTAGGAAGTTCCGTAATTAATTTACTCTGCAAGAAGGGTGCTTTATTTCTGAAGCCTTCCCGGACTTTATTACCACAAAAATTGATGAACGTTTGTTTTTCGGTTGTCTCGTTTAAATTTATGTAAATTAGTTTTAGAGCGCAATGAAAAAGAATTCTTATAAAAATGGACATTACTAGCAGTGTTTTAATAAAAGTTATGAGTGTATAAGTAGACTTGCAACTAGCATTCATTATAGTTATTTTCCTAATAAGTGCGCAAAGTAACATTTTCGCGCACGCGACTGCCGTTCGAACGACGCGAAGCGGAATTAGGAACAACATTTTTTCTACAACCGTATAAAAGTCCACCTGCCAGTAATATGGGACCTCTTTAACGATTTTATAAATGCTTAAGCTTCACAGTTCTTTTCTGCTACCCTTGTACTGTCGGCGTGCGCGAAAGTCTTTTGCGCACGTGTCCTATGGCAACCAGTAACTTTTTTTTACGCTGCTATGGGCGACGTGCGAGAAAAATAACCGTGAAAATATGTGTCAGTTTGCATACCGTCAGTAATGCGCGAACCATGTCACATTTTGACGGTTGTAGAAAATATTATATTGTTTAACGCGTGACGAAAGTAGCATTTTTTCTCGCAAGAGAACAGTTTACCAACCGAGGCGAAGCCGAGTTTGGTAATGTTCTCGAGCGATAGAAAATGCTTTTTTGACGAGTACAACACTATACTTTTTCTTCGAACATGCTAACATTAAGTCTTCATTAACTTTAAAAACAATCTCTATAGAGACTTTCAAAAATTAAGGCACGTCATTGTCAACATGACACCTTGACTGTCAATGAGTTCAGTTTGGTCAAATGTCAACACTTTGATTCACTTTTCTGAGGCAGGCAAAATATACATGTTTTTGTATGATTTCACCATTTTCCATGGTGTTTTATAAGATTAGACCAGTTAAATCGCATTTAATTGGCGATATACAGGCGAAATTAGAACAACTTACTTTCGTCACTAGAAATTTAACGTTATGGGATTTTCTCTCACTAGAGAGGGAAGTAACGTTTTCGGCTAGGGCAAGGTATGACGAAAGTTGTTTATTTTTATATGGTCGTAGAAAAAAAACTATTTATGGTGAGAGAGCAAATGGGACCAGCTTTACTACTAGCATTCTAACTCCTTTTTTTAATTAATTGCAAATTTGCAAAAACGCATTTTAAAAATGTAATAAAATTTTTTTACATTTTTCGGATATTTTGAGTGAAAGGTCGATGGCCCAAAATGTTGTATCCATCCAAGCCTCAGTCGCAAAAAATCAAATTTTTTATGTAATCGTCTATTAGCTGTTACATGGTATGCCCGAATAAATTCGCAAACGCAAAAATTCGCATTTCCATCTATTATTAAATTTCGTTCGTTGTAAATGAATTTTGCGTTGGACTGCTGTCTGATATCTGCATAGCAGACCGTAGGTTTAATATTCGCCAATTATGAAACCTGTTGAGAATTTTACCCTTACTACGCAACTTTTAATTTTTTTTTTGAGTATAGTAGACCAAATTCTTTATTGTCGATACTTGTTATTAAATTTTTTTCGGCCGATAAAATTCTATCGCTATGCCGGCAAACTTTCCTGCACCTTGAGCCTAACATAATAAATTATACACTTTGTTACAGTTTTACCGAAAAGCCCGCCAAGTCTAACTACGGATAAAAGTTTCTACGAGGACGGGGATACGTTGAGAGCAAACTGTAGTTCACCGCAATCGAGACCAGCTGCCACCCTTACCTTTATATTAAATAATATCGTGGTAAGTACTGGCAACAGATTTCAAAGTTTCTATAAATTACGTGTGTATCAGGGGTCGCTACGAGGGTAAAACACTCTAGGAGTTTTAGTTGGGTCACCTCATTCCATCAACGGTTTTTGTTGTCTTCTTTACTGGATAAAATTAATGACATTTTTTCCATTGGTTTTGAAACTAAATTTACTATCGAGGGAGATACCGTCGTGGTAACCGCAAGTAGTGTAGCTAAGCGGGTTCTGACTGATTATAGAAAATCCAGGGTGGATTCATTAAAAAAAAATGATGAAAGCACAAAAGTCCATTTACTTTAATTATGTCATCATTTTCTGTCAAACATCCATAGCGCTCTATCTGGTGTTTTCTCATGAACACTCCGTACTTTCGCTCTTCAACACAATAAAATTACTGCAGCTACAAATAAAGTTGGATTTTCAAAAAACTTGTGCTTTGTAGAAACGTCTGACTAGAAATAAACCGGTTTGCGTCAAAACTTACAGACAATTTATTTTGTTGTGGAGCACTTCAATCTGAAACTCTCCCTGGCCGATATTTTCCGAAGACAAACGTTTATATATAAAAGTGTAGAAAGTTCAAAATCCAATCAATGGGCCTTGGGGGAAATGCAGTGGCTTGAACCTTTTTCTTCAAACCATTTAATTTTCTGTATTTTATTAAATACATAAATAAGGAACATTAATCTCGCTACCTATAAACGTAAATCTGCAAAATCTATCTCGTGTCCCAACTTTAGTGATCAAAATACCTGAGAAATGTTTCCGCAAACTTAAAACGTTATTGCCACTTATGCCTGCCCTGCAAAAGCTTCTACCGTAAATTTTATAGGTTATAGACATCAGACACACTCCTATAAATTTTCGTTATATCGACTGCACTCCAGCAGTATACCGATTGACGATACGAAGGAAAACAGTCTCGAGGAACATGCGATAAATCATAGATAAAGTATCGGGATCAAAGTTTCCCGTACAAGCGTCGTAAAATATAGGTTATTAATTTTTTGACTTTGCTGAGGTCATAGGTTTGTAAGGTCGACCCAGAGGGCACAATAACGTCATGGAAGTTTTACCTTTGTTTTTAGTGCTGCCTTGATTCTGAAGGTAAATGAGGGTAAATTTACACGGAAATTTATCTACATTTTTATCTAATAAATCTGGAATACTTAGCAACTACAGCTGTTAAGATTTTTTGGAAATTTATGTTATATACCCTCTCAACTTATTGTAAATTCTAGTGTGCTGTGGAATCCAGATACTGGAAGAATTAGACAAATGAATAAGATTACAAATGTCTTTTAATCTATTAACTATTAATTATACTACTATTAATCACAAAAAAGTATCAAATCGTTCAAAATGCTGGGCGTATCATAAGTACGGGGTATTCATTATAAAACTTCATCTAGTTGGTTGTGAAGCGTCAAAAGAAAAAGATGGAGAAACAAAAGTCCATTTATTTTCATTATGTCAACCTTTTCTGCCAGATTTTCATAGCCTGCTAGATGAAGTTTTTTAATGAACACCATGTAGATAGCTATTAGAAGGAAGAAAAATTATGTAAATGGATAGGTGCGTAACTCAGAACATTATAATTAATAATTATTTTCTGTGGCCAAATTTTGGTAAATGGTAAATAAAAACCATAAAACAAGCTCAAACATCCCATCATCATCATAATTTCATGCTGATTTAATAGATAAGGCCGTTATCCGCGCTGAAGTTTTTAGTCAAGATTGGTCCTGGAATTAGGAAATATTCTTTATTCACCAGATCTTAACAAGAAAATTGTGCTTCTAATTTTATTATACATTAGAACTTAGTAGCTGGTGTGATGAATGGACAAGTATTGTCGAGTTGCTGATCAGGAAAGTTGCCACGACATCAGTAGCGTCGTGTAACAAAACACTTTTATTCCTCAAAACTTATAAACATGGATGCAGTTTATGTTCTTGCTGGAGATATTCTTATAATAACCTCTTGCTCTCTGACAAGCATTAATAAAACAGAAATATAATTTTGCCACAAAACAAGCAAATCGATAAATCGTTATTTTTGCAAAATTTTTTAGCTTTTCTGGAAAATTATAATTGGACATAGACTGTATTGAAACCATAAGAGCCATATGAAAATATTTTTCTTTTAGAATAGGATATAAAGTTGAGATGTAAAAGTCGTTTCTAAGTTCCATATCTTATTTCTTAATTCAGTGTGAGCTTTTCCTCAAATAGTACGCTCTACTTGATCAGCCAATCCCTCGTAATGTTTTTCTTCTTGAAAAATATGGGTGGTTTTTATATTTATTACCACATCATAATTGTCTTTAACTTTAGCACGATGTCAAAATTAGAAAATGTATTTTAAAATTGTGCGTCTAACCACATCTTCTGGATTAATTTTGTTTCCTGACTTTTTCTAGTTTTTTTTTTTAACTCGGTGGCTTTGCAATTTTCTTTCTCATTGTTCTATCATTCTTCAGGTTTCCTATTCTTGTCCTGATATGTTTCGTTGAGTTTTCTGTTATTTATTTTTTTTATTATATTTAACGATCAGCTAATATCTCAGAGAAAGATAAGAAGTTTTACAACGAGGCAAACATAGATGTTCATTGAGAAAATTATGGTTCGAAAAGAGAATTCTTTTTAGTTTTGAATTTTCAAAAAGTGTTTAACAGATTTTGAAACACAATTAGAAATATTGTAATGGTTTTAAAATATTCAACTCCGTGCCTGTGTTTTTTAACCTAGGATTGTATTGTGGATATTTTTTTTGATAAAAGTAAAACCCTAAAATGCATTTACTGATGCTATATAATATTCCTTCTGAAACTTTTTCTGGTCATAAATTCAGAATTATTAATCACTTTTGGCATGTTTTGTTTTGGTACTTTAAATCAAAACAAATATCAAGTCCTGACCAATGAGAGACTGACCCATTGCGAAGTGAAATTTGCTAGGAATTTGAAAAAAAAAGAGGAACAAATGAACTGAGGATTTTTGCACTACATTTTTGATACTTCTTCTTGGCTTCGCTTGGCTAGGGTTAGCTGCCATAGAAAGGAAATCCCGCTAGCGGATTTTTGAAGTTTAGATTTCTGGTATTATACCAATAATTTATATTAACTGTGGAAATTTATCGCTTCTAGCGGATAAAAGGTAGTACCAGAAAACCACAAGCTTGAATTTTGTAGAAGTCCTCAGGGGCATATACTCTTTAAGGCCACCCTCCATCCAAGGTATGTACCAGTTAATTTAATATGTCACATGTATTTCTTCATTACCTAGCAAATATCATTAATAGTCTTATTCGTACGTACCATTCAGAACATACATGCTCGAAGGTGGTTATAGTTCATTTTTCTTGGGCCTTTAACTTTAACTTCAAGTTCAGAAGTTCAGGTTAGTTCACACTACACTTCATTCGTTCTTCATCGAAACCGAACCACTACTTCACTGCACCTCGAACACTTGGCAGCAGCTTTTGGGACTCAGATTGGTGGCTGCCTGACTTTGGTTGGCTGTGACTGGAGCACTGGATAGTGCAGCCTAGGGTTCCGACAGAGCGAATGAGGGACTGAGGTATTTGTGGGCAGAGACTGGCTGACTTACTGCTTTTTATTTGAAATTTATCCATCCTGGTGGACATATCCAGTACTTAACCTGGTGCCGACCTTCCTTTGATTTTAAGGGGATGGTAACCTACCATAATAGTCACTTACTTAGGAATAAGTTCTTAGATTAACAAGGGCCTCATTGTAAGCGAGGCATATGTACATATGCTTCGTATAACGTATACCCCAGGATTAGATCCCTTTTGCGAATAAAGTAAGCCACAAAACATAGTTTCACTTAATTTTATTTTCGGTGAAAATTATTAGCACATTGGCTGTAGTTAGTCCCACAGTGAAGTGGGAATTCTGGTGGTTCCCCAGCTGATATCTGTCAGCAGTTGTCACTTGTTTAACCCAGAAATCACAGATCAATCATGGTTTATTTTTATCTATAGCCTTAGGGTTGGGTATTGAGGGTTACTTGTGTTTATTTTGGATTTTGCCACCTGGGTACACATTTGTCATACTCATAAGTTTTTAATTTTATATATTAATTTGAATGCAATTATTTTTGGTTGAACACACTGTTCGGAGTTGAATATGAATCGTGCGGATCTTGTCCTGTTTCTGCTGGGTCACTATATAGTTTCTTTGGTTTCCCGCTTTTGCTAGTGCCCTAGCATTCAAACAAATCGAACGATTAAATCTATAACGTATGTTATAGATTTAATCAATAACATGTAATACAAGAATAGATAAAAAGAAATATAAAAAAAAAACAAAAAATACATTTTTGTCGATACCTACATATACAGATGAGAAGGTCAACTTTGATCCAACCGTGGAGCCTTACACAAATGACAACGCAAATGATATGACAGTAAATTGGTCTGTGGTAGAAAATAGTCTTTTCCTTATCATGGGAGGTAATCTTCAATAATATAAACCCAAGATCCAAAGTGATCATAATTCTGGATGGCATATTGAAAAAATATAAATGAAAAGTCCATTGGGAATCCCAGCATGGATCATCGCACAATCCAAATGATGTGGCAGTACCTAAATTCAGTCTGATAGAAAACAGTCTTTTCTGAGGTGCTTTTGTTGGGCCTGGAACAGTTTTTAATTGGCTGTGAGCTGTGAGCAGTGATAGAAAACTACCTATATGTGTAAGACATAGGTCTAAGCTAGTAAGCGTGTGGTTTATTCCCAATGCATCTGGGCATTAAAGCAACAAATTTAATTCTATGTTTGAATCTAGGTTTGAACTGATAATCTTGTAACAGTTTGTGGGTGAATACATTTGAAACTTTTGAAAATCTTGCTCCCCTTAGCTGGCATCATTCATCAATCCTTGCATGAATGTGGTCTTCCTGTCTCAATTTTTGTCACTCTACTCTGGCATCTCATCTTGCAGAAATCAGATGTTTCAGATAAAATTTCTGAGTTATGCAATAAATTGTGTTAGTAGTTGTGGGTAGTATTTAGGCACTTATTAAGCTACCTTACTTTTCCTACATTACAAAAGCAGCATAAATAATTGGATTTGAGCAAAATGTGAGAAATGGAGTAGAAGTGTTCGAAATTTACAAAATTTGAGATTAAAATGAGTTAAATACGTTCTTTAAGGTCGCTTCATACCAATCTCCGATCTAGTAACTTTTTTGTTAACTTTTCAATTGTTTCTAAAAGGTGTGTTTACATGAATATTTTCCTGAAAACGACTATAACCATGTTGGCAACATTATCTGTCACAATACTAGTGACTTTGCAGTTATACTCATTGTGGCATGCATTAATAGAATCAATAGCCAATTCCGCAAGGTAGTCCGCTGTATAGGGATGATCAGACGATTCGATACTCTTCAAAAGAAAACTGATTCCAATTTCTGCTATTAAAACCACACATACGATTGGCTCTTAATGACCGTTTGACCATCCTTGCATCTAAGGACATGCAAACAGATTGCCCGTATAATTTTATCAGGCATTTCGATTGTTCTTCTTCAAAAACTTCATTTAAGAGCCCGTCTGCCAACTGAAATCGTGTCGGTGGTTTGTAACCCGGCCTTAACACTTCAATACATTTTTGCACTTCCTTATGTTCCACACATCGACAACTGATATTTGTTGCAAAAACTGCCCAGGCAATTTGTTTGTCCAACTCATTTACCTAGTTTAAAATAAAAAACGTGGGGATTTTATTCATGCATAGGGTCCGGTTTTCAAATTGTGTTAATTATGATTCGGCATATTGATCTGTTAGACAGGCCGAGAAAAAAAAAACTAAAATTCACTTTAAAAAAAAGTCGATGTAATCATGATTTTTCTCAACCCTGTTTTTAAGTGACTGATAACACAAATTCGTATTCAATTGAAAACATGTTTTTCCAAGTGACTCAAACCGAAACAATCTACAGAATTCAAGTCTGCACTCTTTATGATACTACCTCCATTTAGTATCATAAAAGTATTATATCATTGATAGACTTAGCTCCTTAAAAGTGCATAATTTTCTCTTCTTTTCTCTAAAAATTGGCGTTTTTATTGGCACAATGAAAGTATAAAAATTCTATGGCTTACTGTGAATATACAAAGTGACCCAACTTCCTTGTACGTTAAAAAAGTGCTACTCGCGTACGTTAAAAAGGCTTTACCGTATGCGAATAGGAAAAAAGTGCTGTATACTGTATCATTTAGGACACTTTTACGTACTTGGTTTTAATCCGGTAAATAGCTTTTTACAGGACTGGATATCGTAAAGAAATTTTACAGTATTGAGTACCGGTACATCCTGTACCGGTATTCAATAAATCCATCGTATCCACGGCATCCTGTACCGGTACCGGTATAGGATACCGTAATGAAACTATACCGGATTTCGCAAAAATATATTCGCCGCGCATAAAATTAATTTTTTCCTGTTTTTAATAAGTATGAAGTAAAATGTTGTACATCATACGTCCGGTAACGTGTTGCAGTAGTCGTCTCAAAATTTCAGACTCGGCTAGCGCCTCGTCCGGAAACAACTTACTCTTACTATAAAACTGTATTTACCGGACTTATAACGTAAATAACAATTTTAAAATATTATACTACTCAAAACACAGTTATTATTAACTATCATTGGAGTATGCAACATTATCTATGTTTATACGAACATTGTTAATTTCAGGTGTGCGAAAGATGCGACACTCGAAAGATCCCCCAAAACGATCTTTTCTGGTCCGAGTCCTTCCTGGAACAGCGCTTATCCTCATCTCATTACATCAACGGCCGATTAACTCTAAAGTGCGTGGCTCAAATCGCAGATTTATATCAGCGAGATACCGACATCATTTTAACCAACGTTAAGGATCCCATCCCGGCCCGAGGTGAGTTCTTTTTTATTGCCGAATTTTTTGGCAAAGTTTAGGTTAAGACCAGAAAAAAAGAGAAAGCGAGTTTCCAGAAATATTACCCAGAATGTAATATAAGTTTTATTAAAAATTTTCCTCGTAAAATTTTTGATACCTCCAAAGTTCTCGAACTTATTGCGGATTAAGATATTGATTTTGTAATGCTTTAAGCGAAATAGTGAACTTTGTTCCTTCCCCTTGTGGTTGTATTTATTTAACTTGATACGAAAAATGTGAACACGGGAAAACAGTACAACCTTTGTCTCATTCCTTCAGATAGAAAATTGCCTTTCAGACCCGAATGGTGAATTGAAAATCGGCAGCAGTTAATATCCTGTGCAAGGAGAGTTTATTTTACAGGTGGTCTTGTTCGAAAGGAAGTTGCCCCTATCTAAAAATTGCTTCGAAAATCCATGACCCTAATATATTCGGCAACGGTGCCAGTTTCGGAGAATTCGTTCCAGAATGCAAGACAGCATACAGTTTATTCCGAAAATGTGTCTCAAAGTTCGATATTGAAGGTGAAGTTTTGTAGCTGTTGTAAGCAGTCATCAGCACATAGCTATCGCCGATGCTTGACAAATTTATTATGCAAAAGTATTCCTTTTAATCCGAGACTCCAAACTTTCATATTCTTAGACTTTTCTGCTACAAACTAATTTGGAAAAACAACTGAATTCTGACTCCGAATCCTCTATGAGAACGAATGAAAATTCGTAATGTTTTGATATTCCTCTGTGTTGTACAAATGAAATGCTTATTAAAACTTTTGCCAGCCGTACCGGAGGAGCACACAATACGTAAAGTTTCAGTTATATAAACAAAGTTTACTGAAAAGCGCCGAACAGATCTGCTTAATACTTCTTCGTCGGAAACATGTGCCCGATACGCCAATATCGAAACTTTACTGGAAGAAATCGGCCCGAGTTTGATCTTCTAAGATAATTTGTTTTGTTTTGTTTGGCGCTCGTTATTTGCTGTGTTGACAAAATAAAAGTTATGGGTTTGGATTCATATTTTTTGTCTTTTAGGGGCTGCTTTAGCTCGGTCGTGTTCAGCCAACAGAAAGGAAAAAAAACACAATTTTGTTTAGAGTATAATGGAATTCTGGTGCCTATGTTTATTCGGCTTAAATTGTCAAAAACAAGCACGTATGTACGTCATGGGTTTTAGCTAGATATAGAACTCGGAACTTTATTAAGTAGTAGGAGTGCCAAAGAAACCTAGAAATGGTGAGTCATTTGACACAAAATACTAGATCAACGAAATTCATAAATAACAAACTCACGAAAAAACGAAATTTAGCAGTACGGATTGGGGAGTTCTAGATAACAATCTACTTCATTAAGAATATTAGTTGCTTTGCAGCTCAATGGCCCAATTTAAAGTGAGATATTTGTTTAATAAATGTAGACTTATACGATAGATTCAGTACTGACGTAATACATGATGTTTGATAATAGATCATGTCCTTCACCAGATGCTAGATTTGTCAGAAGACATTCAAAGTGATTGTTGTTAAGAATCGTCTCTTTATTTAATAGTTAGTGGTTATATGGTTCACTTCAACAGAACGTAGTCCTATTTCACGGGCAAATCATAGAAAATCTAGTAAAAGAATTTTTAATTTCGCTGCACTAGTGCAGCACATTATGGAGATTCCTATCCTATAATTCAACCGAAATATAAAGATGGAAGTACACTGAATGTATTTCCATCTTTATATTTCGGTTGAATTATAGGATAGGAATACACTCAGTGTGTACTACACTATTTCCGACTGCAATTCAGAAAGCATCGTACGTAATTTGGAAAATATTAACGGCAATTCAGTATTCATCAAGTGTAATTCGGATTAGTCAACTATTATTCAGAAATGTACAAGTGTAATTCATAATAATCATATGTAATTTTGAAATCTTCTTTAACTTATCTAAGATCTGTTGATGGTCTTCTGCTGGTTTTCCTTCTAGTACTAAGCGTAGCAGTCTGTAGTTAGCCATCCTTTCTACGTGTTTATACCATTCATTTCTTCTTTGCCTTCCCCATCTTACTATGTCCTATGTGCCGCATTGCTCTCTGATGTCTATGTTTCTTACCCGATCCCTTCTGGGTTTCCCAGCTATCATTCTCAGCATCTTTATTTCGGTTATACCTACGTACCATGTTTTGGTCTTGTTAGTGTTTTCTCTTATTTTATTCCATAATTCGTTACGGGTCTTATGCATGCTTTGTAAATTTTAATTTTGCTATCCATTCGCATATGCTGATTAATCCAGATGGTCTCTCTCAGGCATCTCGCGATTACTGCAGCTTTGATAACTTGACTTCTTATATCCTTTGCTGCTGGACCCTCTTTGACTTCAGAACATTAGACACCATGATGAAGACAATAAAAATTGTCGAAAGCCCGGTAGTTTAGGAGTTTTAATAACTAGTCGCCCAGACCAATTACCCACGAATTTCAGCAGTTGTGTACCTTGGCGGTCAAGATTATTCTCTCCGTTACAGATTATCTTTGCTATGTTGGTGTCTGTGTTTCCACAAGTATTCCGATGACATTGTCTGGTTGGATTTTGTCGAATGCTTTGACTAGGTCAACAAAGCCCACAGGCCGGTGTGTTATACTATATGGCCTTTTCTTCGATTTGTCTGATGATAAATATGGCATCTGTTGATGTTCTACGCTTTCTGAACACTTGCTATTCTTCCCTGTTTGTGATATGCCTCTCCAGCTTGACCTTTAGTAGTCCTGTAACCAGCATCATTGTTGTACACAATACGGTAATTCCTCTATAGCCTTCGGGAGACGTCTTTGGTCCCTTTTTTTTAAATGGGGATTGCAACGCTTGTATGCCAATCATGTGGTATTTCGGTTGTGTTCGTACCTTTATTGAACAGGTTTGTAAGTTCCAAGCTCTGGGCCGCCGTATTTTAATAGTTCGTTTGGTATGCCATCCGTTTCTGGTGCTTTTCTGTTTTTTAGTTTTTCAGTCCTTCTCTTGTTTCCTTCTCTGAGACGATTGCACTAGATCTTGTCTGGTACCTTATTCTTTGTATATCTTAGACATCGTAAAGTTTACCAAAGTGTTCTTCCCATGTTTTTATTGCGTCTCTTCTGCTCTGAATAAACTCGTTCACGGGCTTTTTTTGTTCTTTAGCATTTTCCATATTTTCTTCTGAGCGCCGTCTATGTCATGGTCCATATCGCTCGTGAACATAATCCAGTATTGCCTTTAGATGGCTTTTAGTAGTGAATTGACTCTGTTCCTGGTTTGTATGTATGCTGCTTGGTTTTGGTGGGTAGGTGAGTTTTTATGTGTCAAGTAGGCCCTTCTCGTTAATTCTGCGAGATCCCTCACTTCCTGGCAGAATCATGGTTTGGTGATGTTTATTGCGTTTATATTTTTATTAATTTCATATAATTTTCTCTTACCAATGGATTGATCAGCTTCCTGTAGTTCCTGTTTAATTTGTCCATATAACTCTCTAGTTCTTGATATCTTTCTGATTCCTTTATAGATTTGGATTTACCTGATGCGTATGTGCTTATTAGGTGTATTGTGGTTTGGTTTAACTTTAGGGATGATTTTAGTATTCTGTCATTGATATATTGTGTCCTCAATACTTTGATCATACTTCTCGTGGAGTAATGTTCCGACTCATTCATCATGTTTCGCTTTCCCACTGTTGATTAGGACGTATAGGCCAAACTTTGACGTTCCTTGTTTCGTTTCCGGTAATCCTCATATGTTAATTCAATGATTTTTTATTTCAATGATTAATTCCTAATCTCTTTCATTTCAAGAGGATAAGCTTCAACTTTCCAATCCAGCAATATTACGTTTGGATTTCCATACTCATTTTTTCCTTATCATAGCGTGGGTCGTCATCATAGAGGTCAGTTCCGAGGCATCGTTTTCGGTACTGCGAGCTGTGTGTTACTTTTGCATCGAGCAGATAGCTAAAGGGTTTTCGAGCCTCACTCGAAAACCCTCCTTGTTTACTCGGGCTTAGAACGAACATTGGCACTCACTGCGCTACTCAATACAACCAGCGGACAGCAAAGACTAAGTTAACTGAAAAACGCACTTGGTGAAATCACCAAGTTTAAGTCAGAATAGTCAAGTGTAATTCTCAAATCCTCACGTTTAATTCACAGCAGTCAGCTGTAATTCAAGAAGCATTAAATGTAATTCAGAAAGCATCAAATGTAGTTCAGAAACCCATCTATCAAAATAACTCTCAACAAAAATTGAAAATTTTAAAATCATGTAGAGCAGTATGAAATATTTTGGTTCAATCAAAGTACAGAGTTAAAAAATTATTATAAAAAAATCACAACTGAAAGAAATTAGACCAAGTCGTTGCTCGCGCATTTCTGTAACAGCAACATCCGGTGGTTCTAAATTTACTTTAACAAAGTTTCCTAAGACAGCCTCTGTTGCATTGTTTACATTAGCCAACTTGTCAAACAGCAACATGAGTTCTTGCATTTGATTTCCATTTCCAAAAAAAGTGACTGTATCCATTCATTAGCTAATTGTTTCAAATAAGAACTCGTTCTGTTAACCATTAATACAACACCACTTGATGCTGCTATTTTTTGAATAACCCTGAAACCAAGTAAACTCCTATCCTTAGAATGACGATAGGATATATTGAAATTTGTAATAAACATAACACAGCAAAATCTAGACGGTGTCCGATGCATATAGGCTTATCTGTTACAGAAGAATAATTTTCCATAAAACAGTGAAAAAATTCACCAAAGGTTGTATGAGATCATAAGAGCGTTACTTCCCAAGACCCGTTTCGCTTCCACTAGAACTCGTCAGTTGGGTTCACTCTGATGATGTCACACATCCCCGGTCTACTACCTGCAGATTATCTGAAGCACGCCCTTTCCCTTTCCTGTTTTCATATCTCATAGCCTTGCCAGCTTGGCTGGTTTGACAAGACATATCTTGTGGGCAATGTGGCCCTTGCTTCTTGGGGCAGTTTTTGCGTCTTTGCTGTCACTCTACTCTGCAGCTTGATATCATATCTGATACCGTGGCTGCTTCCAGGGTTGCCCTGCTGAGGAATCCGGCTCGTACTGAACCAAAGCCCGTAGCAAGTCGTCTGGATGTGCGTCGAAAGGTCTTCTCAGCTTTGACTCTCATAAAGTCGCGCAATGTTTGCCATGGCAGATTAGCACGAATTTCTTCGTTACTAATGTATCATGGAACATTTACCATCACACGGAGGTAAATATTTTCAAGAACTTCTACCCTTGAATGGTGGGCCACCGCCGCGCAACCCCATGACGCCGATCTATATGTTGGAACGGGCCGCATGATGGTTTTCACGAGCAGGAGCTTCCCCCTTACTGTCAGATGGCTTCTTCAGTTGAGCAAGGGGTATAGTGAGGTCATAGCTCCCCTAGCTTTGGCAGCGGCGACCCTGACATGGGGGCCCCAAGTGAACCCTTTATCCAGAGATACCCTCAGATAAATGGCCGAGTCTTGCCACGGCACTTCGATGCCATCGATCCGTTGATCCGGAAAGACCTCCCGACGTCTAGCTATCAAGATTTCCTGGCATTTGGTTGAATTAATCTTAATACTCCAACGTACCAGCCACACCTGGAGGTCGTCTAAAGCTAGCTGCAGATTCTGTCGCACAACATCTTTTCTCTTTTTGGGTAAAAGAGCTGTGTCGTCAGAATAGAGTGCGAGTATAGTCCTTGGTGTTCTAGAAATATTTCTCGTGAACACCGTATACAGATGTGGCGATAATACAACCCTTGCGGGACACCTGCCTCTACCGCTCTGGGCGCCGACAGGGAGGATGCGACCCTCACAACGACTGTCCGACCTGTAAAGTAACGGTCAATAAGAAGGCAAATGTTTGCCAACAAGCCTAAGGCACTCAGCTTATAGATCAGGCCTTCTTGCCAGACCCTACCGAACGCACGCTCTACGTCGAACAGGACTAATCCAAAGGTCAGTTCGGAGTTCCTGTTTTCCGCGACGTTCTCCATGGTTTTCAGGATCTGTAATTCTTCCGAATGCAGCTCCAAAAACAATATTGTTCAACGGGCACGACGTTTAGGCGTGTACATTCGCCTTGGAGTCTCCTCAGAATAATACGCTCCACGTTCTTCCCAACCCCACACAATAATGTGATCGGCCGGTAGTTTTGTAGAAATGTCTTATTCTTGTCCTGCTTGTTCAGCATTATCACCACTCCCTGTTTCCACCTGGCTGGAAAGTGCCGTAGCCTCAGCGCAGCTTTGCGTTCGCAACAGCGCAGAGATAAGCTGCACCCTTCCTAGTCAAGTTTTTCAGCACCTTGTGGAAGATGCCGTCCCGCTTAGCATTTCGTTCCACAAGGGTCCTCAGGATATCCCTGACTTCCCCGGGGGTGACCGGGTCCATCGGGATGATCTCACACACGGAAATGAATCGAAATTTAAAGCCAACTTAGCTTTCACAGGCCAGTCCTACTGGTGACATCTCTTTCGTCAAGTGGATATTTTGTACAGCACGATACTGACCATGAATCCCTTCATCGATCGATAAATGTATCTACCTCACATGCAGTACTTTGGTCTACTAATATATATCTATACCATACCGGTATGGTGTCAGATTAATTGTTCTTTTCAAAAGTCTTTCCCCAAGTAACCCATTTCGTAACTGTGCTAGTTTCTGAAATTTCTTCACTTAGTTTAGTAGAATTGTAAAGATAGTTATTTTTTACACTTTGTTAGAGTTATTTGTTAATACATTAAAAATATACTAAAACCATGCAAATTAATACAGGAAAATCGTCGTGTAACGTGACTGATCCAATTCAAAATTGATTAAGCGGACTACTAACCCACGCCCTCATGCAAAACCTTGTACCATTCCAAAGAAAACCCATCTTTAATCTCCTAAATCTGGCATTCAAAGTAAACTGAATTTAGCTGGTGTGACTTGTCCAAGTCCGTTAGTAAAGTTAGTTCGGTTAGGTCAATTTTGATTAAATTCGGACGAGTTAGTATTATCTGCAAGAGCTTCGATTTGCTGTTACGAAGTTCGTTTATGCCCACGATAGACACGCTGTAATTAAATCCAGAACATGTCCAAAGCACACAAACACCTTTACAATGCCAATGTAGTTTCGCGCACTTCATTAAACTTCGGGGTATTGTATTAAGCTGTATCCAATGTACCCTAAGGCAAATGGTCTCTATCGATCCGAGTGAGACGTACGTATTCTATTAGAAAAGACAAATTTTGAGTATAACGGAAGCAAAAATAATAATTCGAAAAGTGTTTTATCAGAAGACGACGTCCTTCCAAAAACAAATTCGACACTTTTGGCCACTTCGTTAAATTTTAATTAAAGCCACTCCGACGTGAAAATATTGGAAGATATTATATTCGCTTACTCAAGAGGAAAATTAGTGACACCGCCGAGTGGGGCGGCAACACCTGCCCTTTTCCCGGAATCGTGGAACTGAGGAGAGTTATACAGTCTGAGGCGTATAAAAGATAGCAAGGAAAGGTCAAAGCTAGTAGCAAGGAAAGCGGGATTCAGACACACCTAGACACCATGTGAAACTTAATAGAGGGCGTAACAGACTAAAAAATAAAACCTCCTATGCTAGTAGTATAATAGTAGAGTTGTGGCTTATCTAAACAGCATATAAACTATAATGCAGGGTGTAGATAATAAGGAAAGATTTAAAATTAAAAAGGTGGCACCGGTGATAAAGGGTGTATATAAAACAAAAATCGTAACGGATGCCAAGGAATGAAAACCCTTGTATGAAATAGGTTTATATAAAAAAAATGCAAATATGTGATGTTAAGTTAGCTGTCATCGCAGGAGTTTTGTTTCCTTTTTGCTTTAATTTATGTCTTTTTAATTAAATTAGTCCGTAATTTTCAATACTTACACTATAGTCTACACTCAAGAAAACACACACTTCTTAGTGGGAGTTATTTTCAATGGTTTTATAGTGAATGAGATTTGGACCTACTCTATTCAGTAGCCTTGCCCGGTAGAGTTTTGTGATGCTTTTAGTGTATTCTAGTTGGCTATTCCTTCGACTATTCCGAGTGAGTATCTATGGAACATTCTATAGATGTATTTATCCATTTTTAGAAACTGGAAGCAATTTACATAAACAGGTATATGTGTGTCCTTCAAAAAGGGCTCCAGAAGTTCAGGAAGTTGCAGAACAAAAAATAATACGGGAGGTAGTTATGTCTCTGCACTGAAAATAACTCCGCTTATGTGATTCGGTTGTTAAATTAAAAACCTCACAGCCTTTTGCGAAATTAAAAGGAAATGACGTAATAGTACAGTTCTGGTAATTGGTCAAGATCTTCGTTGATCAATTGAGGTCCTACAATTTTGAATAAAGCGGGAAACGTGAGCCATTGTTCTTTTAAGTCGAATAAACGAGGAGAACCGCTAAAATAGTTTTAGTGGAGTTTTAATGCAGCTACCCTTGTTTTTGAAGTAAGAAGGTGCACGAAAACGTTATGATCTTCATCGATTGTCCTCTAATATGTCTAAGCACTATATGCAGACGATGACGCGTCGATAACCCATGAATTTCTGTCCGAATACAATTTGCACAAATGATCTGCCTTAATATTCTCAATTCATTCAACTCCAGTAGTTCAACTCGGAACGACCTCCATCTGCCAGGCTAATTCTGTTGGAAATTCTGCATCCCATGGTAACTGCAAAGGCCATAGTGTTTTTAGAAAAATCTTTGCACTGATGACTTAGAAGACCACGAAGATCGAAAATTCTTGCTGTCTGACAGAGTAACTCTTTTAGTAATTTTGAAAACTGGCACAATTTGAATTATGAGAAATGATGTGCAATTGCTGTTGGATGACCAACAGATACACAACGTTTTGGTCGATACTAGAGATCCGAAATAAATGTCTTCCGTGACAGTATTTGTAGAATTAATTGCCGCCAAAATAGCTGGATTATTTGACCTCCTTTTTCTCAATTTGAAACCCGCAGTTCCCAGAATAGAGCTGATTTCAATTGCCAATTGAGTAGCCTCATCAATCGAATCTGTTCTCGACAATAAATCGTCAACGTAAAAATCCCTTTTTGTAGCATTAGCAGCGCGAGGATGTGTTTCTGTATGGACAAGTCCTAATTGGAGCAAACACCTTGTGGCCAAAAAATGGAGCACTTGGGGTTCCGTAAACGACTGTAAACTAACGTTACTTAAAGAGTAAGATATAGGATCTCAGGTACTGAGTTGGGTTGGACCTCCACAATATTAACTGTAATGACTTAAACTCGTCTGCCACCACTATCTGGCAATACATTTTACAGATATCCGCTGTTATTACATATGAATGCTGCCTAAACCGCAATAAAATGCTAACAAGATCCTCCTTCATTGTTGGACCAACCATTTGGATTGAGTTATAGGAATTGCCAGAACAGGAAACAAAAAAACTATTAAACACGTTAAATTAACTTAAGATTCGTTGTGGTACTATCTACACGAAGAACCCCCCATGATGTAAAAAATACGTTTTTTCATCAGCTGAAGGTTGATATACAAATTTATGGTCGAGTTCTTCATACCCATCCATAAATAGGACATACAAATATTTGAAGCTTTCATTTGAATCTAATTGTTTTTCCATTGAGAGAAGCTGCTTTGTGGCTCTGTTCCTGGTGTCACCCAACTTGGAATAATCTTCCTTCAGAGGAATAGATACAACCAATCTTCCTTCGTTGTTCCGCTGAACTGTTTCAACAAAATGCTCTTGCGCCATTTCCTCTTTAGCGGGCCACGTAGCCCTCAAAGGAACTTCCTCTAATTCCCAAAACTTTTGCAACTAATTCTGAAGATCAACCTCCCTTACAAGGTGACATGTAGAAAACTGCTCAGAATCACCTTGAGAATCCTTCTTTAGTGCTCCTAAAATAAACCACCCGAATTTACTGTTTTGTAAAACATACATACCAGGTCCAAAGTCTCTCGAGCCCTTACTCAATATTTCCCAAAATACTTCCGACCCAATGAGCATGTCAACCTCCCGTGACAAATAAAACTTTGGATCCCACAGAATGATATTTTTAGGAGTGTTTATAATATTACGATCAATTGAAAACAGAGGAAGGTTATTTGTGATTTTGTAGAGTGATGCATTGTAGAGTGACACATAGAAGATTGTGACACATGATTTCTGAACCAGTGAACACTCACAACATGAACATCTGTCTTTTCTGTGGCTAAACATAACTTGTTAACGAACTTTCTAGATACAAAATTGGACATTGACACACTGTCCAAAAATGCTCGACAAATGTGATTTTGTCCTCGAGAGTCCACTACATTCACTAGTACTGTTGCGAATAAAACCTGATTCTTGCTTAACACCTGACATGTAATTGCCCTCGTTTTATGATCTGAAACTGAACTGTCAAGCAAACTGATTCTCATGTTTGTTCTCCTGGCTGTAATAAAGAATTATGTTTTTTTTTGCAGTACCTACTTGCATGGCCCAAATTTGCACTGAGCAAAACTCTATCCCTTTTGCTGGCAATCCCTACAAACATTCAAAAAAGTGATCTTTTTCCACTTGTCTTTAATGTTAATGTCTATTAGTGACATAGACTTTTTAAACTTGTATATTGCGTAACACTGGTTGCAACAAAAACAAGAAAACATGGTTAAATCTTTATTTTGAAGTTGATTGGTTTCTGCATTTGGCAAACGGCAACTTGGATATCTTTTAGGCTTATTATTATTATTTTTGTTAAAATTGGAGTTTGAACACCTTGGTCCTGACTCAAGTGAATTAACTTTTTCCAGAAGGTTGGCTCTGGATGATATAAATGATTTTAGTTCGTGAATTGTGGGAAGTTCCCCTAATAACTCAACGTCTTCCCAACTAAAGAGAGTGGTATTATCACGTTTAGTAGTCACCAGATAAATAATCATCTCAAAATTTTTGACAAACCATCAACCAAATTGATTGACCTATTGACATCCACCATCACACCACACATATTTTTTCCATGAAAGCCTCTCTTTGATTTGGGGTTCTGTCACATTGGTAATCCTGATATCATGGTATGGTTTCTTTGCCCTTAAAACATTTATCCAGAGAAGTACTATGATCCATTCTGTCAGGTGAAATAGTAATTAGAAAAACTTTAAACTATCTTAGTATTCTAAGCAGCCAAAGGCCAAAAATCAAAAATAAATTAAAAACTCCGCCTTGTCCCAGTTAGACAGTAATTAGTAAAAAAGCGTCGACATAAAAATTATTGACATTCGATGACAGATTTACACTAATGACACTTGACATTTCTGGAATATTACAGATTTCTGTTTTTTTGTAGAAATGCGCTATCCATTCGCTAAGTTACAATATATTAGCCCTGAGACAAAAATTATATTTGTTTGCTTTTAATGTTCAATAAAACTGTGAATATAATTTTTTGAGAAAAAAGATGGTTAAACAATTTGTTTTAGGTCTAAATATGTCTCAATCATCGCCTGATCAAATATTCCAGCCCTAGGCCAGCCTTATTAAAAACCGTTGACTTTCAATTTTTTTTATGTACTAGTTACGTACTGTTCTAATTCCATTGCCTACATTAGGTTTTTTCAATGAACGCACGATATAAGACGTACGAGAAGTCTAGAAAGTGGAGTTTTATAGGGTGTTTAATAAAGTGACTCCAGGCTAGTACTATAGGAGTTGGGCATATCGAAGGCATGCGATACAGAGAATGAGAAGAATTATTTAAAAAATAAACAACAAAATATTAATTTATACATCAGCGCAAATAAAATTATTTATTTTTAATGCAATATTTCTTTCCAGTGACTCAGACCTCGTCACCGGCCCATGCAAATCCACACTCCAGCAGCTATATGCTAATAAGCATTGTAGTCATAATTTGTAACGATATTTCATAGAACTCGTTGATACAATAAATTTCCTAGTTAAATGTTTCCATTGTGATGATATTCTGCTGCAGTTGTTTTGCCTATAAAATAGTGTTAATTATAACATTTGTACAATACTGATTATGATGATTGTTTATATAACACTAGGCACTTCGATGTAATTATAAGCAAAATTACTACTCAAGCGTTTCATATTTATTGTCCCCCTTAAATTAAAAATAATCGTAATAAAAAGTTCTATCTACTAAATTTACCTTCCTACCAGAACCCTCTCGACAGATATGAAAAAAGAATTTCTATCATCAAATTTTACTGCCAGCGAGTGTCTGTATAATTTAAATTTCATAAAAGGTTTGAAAATTTAACAGACGTAATAAAACGGGCAAGATGACATCAAATTTTACGCAGAAGAAGACTAATGACGAATTCTCAAATGACGCTTTCGGCTGTAAAAATGATCTCTGAAAATGGGGGATTCATTATGTGGTTTCGAGTTAGTTTTACGGTTTTTCCAGGGAGTTGTTTCGTGGAGATAATAAAATGCCATAACATTGCTCCGAAAGTTGTAGTCGTTTATTGTCCCGTAAGATGAATTACATCATATCAGGCAGGTAAGTGTGTTTTATATCAAGAAGTATCAGGTAATCGCTTGAGAAAGGAAGAGAGCTGTGCACGCTATACTTTCAGCGAATTATGTAGTGGAAGATCGAGAAATATTGACCTCATCATGAAAACTTTTTTTTATTTACTCATGTAAAAATTTGTAGGTAATAACTAAAGAAATGTGCATGGAATCAGACCATTTTATTTTAATGCGATCCTAGGTAAATTACGTTTCATCTCTAGTCCCGGTATCTGTTTCGAAACTCGATTAATATTCGACACTACCTTAATACGATGATTCCAGCAAACTCCATTACTCTGTTTGCTTTGCCACTGCAAACCCTGCAGGGACGTCAAATTTGCACAGTTTCCAGTCCGCTGTGGCGGCCTGTAACATAAATTTCTTGAGAAACTCCTCAGGAAATGTTAGCAAATACATTCCCCGAATCCAAAAAAAAAACGACGCCGACGGTTCATTCAGGAATTGAACATCATGCATTTGCGCCAACAAAGAACTCACTTAATGCAGAAAATGTAATTCCAATCGCAGGAGCCAGAAAAACAATTTATTTTCCAATTTTCAGCTACTTGGCTGTCAGATTTACCATAAGACTAGGAAATTCCATTTTACGTCTATGCACGAAGAATATTAAATAATCCTAAGCGCTTGCGACGCCATTTTACCGAAGAGGTAGTTTTCCAGGAAAACAAAGAGCTCACCCATGAGGGGGTTGGTTGCCGGCCCAAATAACATTTATTTACTTACTGAATTGCAGCTGCTCCTTGTCTGCCTTGAAAGCTTTTAAGAAATATGTGTTAAGGAAGAAAAAAGCTTTTTCTTGTTTGTGTCGGTACCAGTATTTCTTTAATAATTGGAATTTCTAATGAAGTGCTTGGGGGAGGTGGGTGAAAAACATTTAATAGAGAAGAATTGGAAGGCCTCTTAAAATAACAAATATTGATAGGACGTCCAGTTTTTTTTGTTAGATGCCCTATTTAAGAATTTTAATCGATACCATTTTCTAATGAAACAGGGGTCGCTTAAGTCCACGTAAAGGAAAGATCATCTACTGTTCCCTTCAAAGGACTTCGAGAATAACACCAATCAAGGACACCTTCAAGTATAGTAATGCTTGTGGCTTCACAGACAGGTGAGCAATAATTTAAATTAAAGAAAAAGAAGGGCTTCAGCAGTATTTGAAACGACGACTTTCTGCTACCAGGGTAAATGCATACCGATAGCAGAAGGAAGTTGGCTCAAATTCGATTGAAGGCCTACTTTCTATTTAACTAACTTAAATTAATATTCTTCTATCCATTGCGACTAAATATCATTTGTAAAATTCATGCGAACGTTAATGAAGAATGTTCTAGATACGAGTGTTCTACATGGTCCATAGTAGGATTACTTTGAGTTTTCTATCACCACAAATTGTAAAATTTATGTTTATTACTATCTCTTAGAGGAAAACTTCTGCCCCTTAGTTATCTTCTGTACGTGTAAACTGTGTTCCAGTACAAAAAGGCCCCACTCCTCACTTCATTTGCATAAAATTGATTATTGTAACAAAAGAGAATTCAGAGGCTTGCTTGATTTATTACGGAAAACTTAAAAAGTGTCCCCTCTTCTCATAGGGCTTAAACCCCCTGACCTCTTCTCATTGTTAGAATACCTTTGCCAGATACTACTGTATTAGAAGTACGACTAGTGAGAAATAGGGCTTCATAGTACAATAGAGGGGATTAAGTAGCACAGTCCAAACTGTGTTCCAGTACAAAAAGGCCCCACTCCTCACTTTATTTACCAAAAATGAATTATTCTAATAAAAGAGAAATCAGGGGTTTGCTTGATTTATTACAGAAAACTTAAAACGTGTCTGACCCCCTGACCCCTTGTCATTGTTAGAATACCTTTGCCAGAGAGTACTATATTAGAGGCACTACTAGTGAGAAATAGGGCTTCATAATACAATAGAGGCGATTAAGTAGAACAACAAAAACCTTTGTCTGTCTAGACAAAAAAATATAAACTCTTATCTATGAGCTTAATATTGTTTGGTGACTCATCACCAGTTAGGCTCGTGTAGTCGCTATAATCAAATGTTCTTTTTCATGAGGTGTTTAAGGGCTATCTTTTCTATGAAATCATGTCAAAGCTTTTAGAAGGGTTACTTTGCGAAATGTCCCATTTGAGATTTTTTCGCAAAGACATCAGTTAGTTTAAAAGTTAGCGCAGTGAAGCTCGCATAGTATATACAGCCATTTTAAAACATGTAATAAAATATGTCACAAATCATGGCAAATACAAGAAACTATGTCAAATTGATATTTTGTAACTTGAAAGGAGCCAAGTGAAGTCAATATCAAAATTTGTCAGATAGATGACAATTTAAAATTTTTAAATGAATAAATATATTTTTTATTTCTTAATTGGATTCAATGCTTAAATCTAAATGGAAAACTATTAAGATATTGTCGCAATTCGTTTGGACTCACTTAAAAATTACCTCGGGATGATTTCTTAAGAGGGGTTGAAATCAACATTCAAATTCTACTAACTACGTTTAATTAAATTAAGGTAAATATTGTTACAATACATGGGGCAAACATTCTAACTGATAGAATGGTTATAACTTAGAATTAAAAGATATTTACATTATCAGGCGCTATGGATTAAGAAAAGCCTTAACAGCTTTGGACCGGGAGGTATCATAGGGTTCACTGACACATTGATCATCACATACATAGTCTTTTATAGACTGGGTTAGGAAGTTTGTTTACACAGAATTGCACAAGAATTCTATAAGTGAATTTTTCAGTCTAAAAGCTCAAAAAGTATCAACTCTTGATAGCAGATCAAAGTAGTGAATATACTGATTAAGTGAAAAAGGAGAAAGCACTTCTGGAAGCAAAATAATAAACATCTTTGGAAATTATCAAGTCAATGTGCAAAAGGAAGGGATAACCTCAAAATGGAATGTGATGTATGTAAACAAAGCAAGTCAGCAGTGTTTAAATGTGATATCTGCAGAAAACAAAACTGTAAATCATGTGGCCAGCTAACATCTTCAGAAGTAATAGTACTTGAGCTGAACTCTCGAGTGATGAAATTTTATTGTGTGACCTGCAGAGAACAAGAGCCTATTCATTTATTTAAGAAAATATTAAAGTGTAAAAATGAAGTAATAGAAGCGAAACAGGAAATCATGAGTTCAAAAGAGCTTATCATTCAGGGTTTGGAAGATCATATTTCAACTCTCAGGGAGGAAGTAGAAGGTACTAAAAGCCAGCAAATCACCAAAAAACGTTTATATGGCAGTCAAGTAAAATATAGTGAAGCAGTGTCAAGAAGCAGCAGCAGTGAAGTCATGATAGTATAACGGAAGAGACTCAAGAAAGTTTAGTAACAAAGTCAATGATAGAGCAAAAAGTGGATCCAGGAAAAATGAAGGTGGGAGTGTCAATGAAATATATTAGAGATGGAGGAGTTGCCATAAGATGTGAGAAGAGAGCAGACCTGATTAGCATTTCAAAGGACATTCAGAAACAAATAGGGACTGAATATGAAGTTAAGATACCAGAAAAAAAATATCCTAAGATAAAACTTGTAAACGTTGAAGAAAAGTTACTCAAGAATGAAGATGAATTTATCCAGAATATTGTATACCAAAATGCTATTACGACCATAGAAACTGAGAGAAAGATGACTATTGTCAAACACTACAAGGGCAAACAAGGAAAGGAAAGTGTTATTTTAGAGGTTGACGCTGGTACTTACAAGTTACTACAGGCTAAAGACAGACTTTCTATTGGGTGGGGATCTTATAAATTTTTTGATCATATTAATGTTATAAAATGTTTTAATTGCTATAAATTTGGGCACCTTGCTAAAGAATGTAGATCAGAATCAAAGATATGCCCTAAATGTTCTGGCAATCATGCGGCTGAAGATTGCAAGTCTGAGGAAGGTATTTGTACAAACTGCAAATATGCATCTCAAGTTCTAAAGATCCCTAATATAGACTTCAAATATAAACCCTATGATAGGAATTGTGCTGCATATAAGAGAGTGTATACAGAACTTGAACAGAAAGTGAACTACCCCAGTGTATTTCAGAAGTAGCAACTACAAGGCACACTTATGTTTATAAACATTCAAAGCCTGTTAGCATATAAAGATGAATTGAGTATTGCAATAAAAAAATTGAAGCCGGCAATTATCTGCCTATCTGAAACACATGTAACAGAAGATATTTGTGACCATGAAATAGATGTTGATGGATATCAGGCAATCCGCTCCAACTCACATAGTAGACATACTGGAGGAACAATAGTATATATAAAAGAAGAATTACAGCATAAAGTGATATTAAAAAAATCTATCGGTCATAATCTATGGCTAACTGGAGTGGAAACAAATATTAAAAACCAAAAGTGCAAGATTTTCTGTTTGTATCATTCACCGACTGCTAGTGATGCCGACTTTTTGACTTATATGGGGGAGTTCTTTGAAGAATGGTCAGCAACAGAGGGAACATTTATATGTTTAGGGGACTACAACATTGATATATCCAAGAACATTTTCTACTCCAACAAGTTGAAGAGCATAATTTTGGAGAATGGTCTTTATCAGAATGTCAGGGATTTCAGCAGGGTTACCAATACTACTGCGACAATGATTGACTTGGTAATCACAAATGACAGGGACTTAATAACAAAAGTGCATGTAACACCAAAGATTTCTGATCATAGCCTACTGACAATAGAATTAAATAAAAATTTGGAAGATAGTGTTATTGTTAAGTCTGAGAGAGACTAAAAAAATTTCGAAAAACTAAAATTTCAACTGGATTTAATGGATAGTGTATGGAACACAAACTGCATTGACACAAATGAACTGGCAAATAGCGTAGTAAACATAATTTTAAAAACACTCAATTTACATGCTCCTGTAATAGAAAAAGTTATAAGAAGTAAATGGGCAAAAAAAAGTGGTGGAGCAGTGATATTAATTCCAACATGAAAACTAGAGATGAGTTATACCGGAAGGCTATGATAACAAAAAATTATAGAGATTACAATAACTTTAAAATACAAAGAAACAAGATGGTACAAATGATAAGAGAACAGAAACTACACTATTACAACATGAAAATTGACATGAATAAAGATGACCCCGTAGAGATGTGGAAAACGATAAAAAAAACTGGTTGGAAATCAAAACACGCATAAACAGAAAGGAATAGTTTTTGAAGGGTAGTTTGAAACAAACGAACTTATTATAGCAGAGAATTTCAACAAGTATTTTATTAGGAGTATTGAAGAAATAGCCAACAGTATAAGTGTTGAAGACGTTATGTATATAACAGAAAAAAATGGACTATTGCCATACTAGCATGAATCAATTTAAACGCCTATCTTTAGGGTATAACAGGTAAAACGGATAGTACAAAAACTGAAAAAGAAAAAAAGCAGGGTTGATGGAATAACGACGGAAATTTTACAGGCTGCCTTTGAATCAATTGGTGACAGATTTTTAAATTTGATTAATAATAGTTTAGACTATGGGGTGGTTCCAACGCAGTGGAAAAAACCTACAGTGGTGCCAATTCGAAAAAGAAAAACACAAACAAGTGTGAGGAGTTTAGACCTATCAACATGATTCCCGTTTATGAAAAATTGCTGGAGGTGGTGGTGAATAAGCAATTAGTTGACTATTTTGAAACAAACAGTCTTCTCAGTGAATATCAAGCGGGTTTCCGGAGAAACAATTCATGTGAAAGTGCACTGCAAACGGTGCTTATGAACTGGAAAAGTGCGCTCAACCAGAAAAAGATTGTGGGAGTTATTCTCTTGGAGCGTTTGAGACTATTAACAGGAATTTATTGGTACAGAAATTACAAAAATATGGTATCCAGGGAACCGTGCTTGAATGGTTACAGGACTATTTATCAGAACTTACGCAAGAAACTAGATACATAAATAGTACATCTAGTGAAAAGGTAAATATGTTTGGCGTTCCACAGGGTACTGTGTTGGGGCCAAACCTTTTCATAATATATATAAATGACATTGTTAAACATTTAAAAAGCTGCAAAATCCAACTGTTTGCAGATGATACTCTGATTTATATAACGGGTGATGACGTTGGGACAGTTGCTAGGACTATGAATGAGGAAAGGGTAACTTTGTACAGGTGGATAAGACAAAATGGGCTGAGCCTGAACACAGAAAAAACAAAATGCATGGTGATTAAAAACAGATATAGCACAGTCGAAACTAAAAATCATAATGACATTATTATCAATAATCAGGTGCTAGAACAGCTGGATCACTTTAAATATTTGGGTGTAATTATTGACGAGAATTTGACATTTTCTGGACATGCAGAATACATAACGAAGAAAACAGCAAAGAAGGTTAACCTTTTGGGAAGAATGGGTATGCATCTAAGTGAGTGGTCAAAACTTACAATTTATAAGACAATATTATTACCACACAGATACACATTGTTACAGATATACACAACTATCAAACTAGGGCCAGGGAGGATTTCTATATTGGGACAGTTTCAACAAGTTATAGCCAAAATGATCTGTTTCATAACGGTCTGGTACAGTACAATGCTCTACCAGATAATGTAAAGAATGCAAACACAGTAGAAGTATTTAAAAGCGCATGCCGTAGATATTGTATGGAAACTATAATTGTATAGATTTTTTTGTTCTGATTGAAGAATTTTAATTTTGTTTTTTTTTCTCTTGTAAAAGATCTCTAATTTGATTTGTAATGCTTGTTAGCTACATGCTATAAATAAATCATTATTATCATTATTATTGAATATTATATTAGGGCTTCACTTATAAATTATTAAAAAACACAAACTTCTTGTTCTAGTTCCGAGTCCGAAAAACATCAGTCGGACTTCTAAATTGCTATCGTTAGCACGTTTTTTAATTGCTTTGTTTTTTCCATTTGGACTGAGGTCACTTCGACCTGGATGATTCGAATAAGATGATACATCATTTTCATCTTTTAGTAAACAATAATATTATATTATTTGTATTCGTGACAATATCTATGGGCTAAAACTATCTAAATATCTGCAGTGTGCCACGTCCTCCCTTCGGATTAAGTCCTGAATAAATAATATGTCTATATAATAAAAAAATTAAGCAAAATGCGAAAAGAAAACAAGTTTATCAATAGGGTGTGAGTCGTCTAGTGGCCTGGCAGATTAAGTATGCCCCAGCTCAGATAATTCGGAGTGGGGTAGGTTAGCACCACTGGCTTTGACAGTAAAGCCAGAAAGCTCCAGAAAGGTGAAATCTGGAACTCAACACCAAACCAAAATATAAATTAAAGATATAGGTGGATAGAACACACAAAAAAAGTCAACTGGGTAGTTTACTAGTTGCTCTATTACTGTGGTGTTGGTACTTAAAATTAAAGTCTACATACAGTCTCTTTAGAGTGGAGCAGAAACTGTGTCAATAGGTCACGGCTCAAAGCAGTGACTTTGTGACCTTCGGCGGCTCTTGACAATGAGGGTTGTTGCAGTGATTAGACTCGTCAGAGCCCAGGAAAAAAATCGAGAAATCAAGCGGAAAAAAAACATACCGGGTAATTTTTATATGCCTCCACGTACATTGATTCTGGTTAAAGGACGTTCGATATTGTGTTCCAAACTAACTGATTTTTCATGAATCCGATATCGACTTGAGTTATTCCAGAAGTACGATTCATAATGTTGTATTCTTCTTCTTGTGGTGCCTTATTCTCTGCGAACGTTCACGATTCTCATGGCTATTCTTATACTATCAGCTGCCTGTCTAAATAATTGTAAAGATGTCATCCCACACCACTGGAGCAGGTTTTGCAGCCATGACTTCCTTCACCTTCCTGGTTCTCTCCTACCGTCGACCTTTTCCTGTAGGAAAAGCTGCCGTAGTCCATATTTATTGTTCCTCATAACATTTTCCTTCACTTCACTGTGAATATCAATTCTTTCGTTTTACCAATTCTTCCAAGTCTTCTTCGTTAATTACGTGGTCGATCCATGAGGTGCGCAGAATTCTCCAATATATTCTCATTTCGAACGCTTCGAGCTTCCTCATCAAGGCTTTTGTCATGGTCCACCCCTCAACGGCGTACAAAATGACTAGAAGGATATAACACCTGACCATTCTTATTTTCAGTTGTAGGCCAGGTTTCTGTTGACGAAAAGTGTTTTCGTTCTATTGAATACAGTTCTTGCCTTCTCGATTCTGCATCTTACTTCTATGGATTGATCGCCGTTTGCATTCACCATTGATCCCAAGAAAGTGTATCTCTCGACTCTTTCTATAGTTTCTTGATTTAAAGTCAGAACCAAAGCTAGGGGTTTTTGTTGATGGTTATATGTTTTGTCTTGGAGGTGTTCAGGCTAAGTCCAGACAGTTGTATTAATTTTCTCCAGAAGAGTTTGAAGATCCTCCGGGCTACCTGCGAGGATAACAGTATCATCTGCCTATCTAATGTGGTTTATGTTTTCTGCGTTTATTTTAATACCTTCAGGAGAATCCTCCAGTGCCTCCTGAAATATCTTTTCAGAGTAAATGTAAAATGAGGTCAGCGAGAGGACACACCCTTGGCGAACGCCTTTTTGGATGTTCACTTTCTCTGTTTTGTTGCCGGCTATGTTCACGTAAGCTGACTGGTTCCTGAATGTTGTGTTAAATAAAACAAATATAGAAAATTACTGGTAGTAATTTTCTTTATTTTTTTCTGTTTTTCCCTTCTTTTTTTAATTCAATTTTATTTTAAATCATATTGTTGTCAATTTGGGGCAAGAGATTGGGATGGGGTAAGGAAGGGGTAAGGAATGAAACGTCGGCTATTTCACAATCGTTAATTGTTTTTTTTTGGTCTACACCCACTATTTATCTCTTTCAACTTGGTAAAAAGGACGCAAAACATATACGATGTCAAACCAACTAAGTTATTGTTGATTGAAAATGATATACAGGGTATCCCACTCTCAGCACTTTTGCGAAGTATCACCCTTATTTTTCGAATGCGGTTTCCACAACAATGTACTACTTTTTTGTGAAATTAAATATGCCGTCACCAGAACTTTCATAACCCTTTCGGTTTTTGAGATACACTGTGGAATTGAAAATTATCATTTATTGAGGAACATTCCGATCTCAAGCATCTTCAAATCTACCAAAGAAATTAAATCGCTTGCTTGTACATGTTATCCCGTAAAATCCAAAGAGCATTTTTTTGCTGCAAGGAATGATTTCGCTGCAATAAAACAAACATATATTTTTTTTTAATGGGAGATTTCACTAACCTGAATATTATTACATATTTGGAATCGCATCGACAAAGCTTTCAAAAAACCAACATTTTTTTATTTATTTTTTAAATTGTAAGTGAACTGTTAGGTGCAGATGAAGGTGCATCACTGAATTCTACTTAACTAAAACTACTTTTGTATTTTCATAAAATTAAAAAGATCAACTGGTTTGCAAAATGTCAAACTAATTAAAATCACCTTGTAACTCAAAAACCAAAAGGGCTCTGAAAATTCTATCTTTAGAAATAAATAAAATACCCAGAAAAAAATAGCCGAAAATGAGACATCCTGTATGGTATGTATGAAAGTTGGAGATAATTTTATCCTGAACATGCTGGACTTGTCAAATTTTTTTCTTAGCTATCACTTAAAAATTATGATATATTTATATTTTTTATAAACGGAAATACAAAAAAAAAGTAAGAGACCTAAAGAGCTCTTTTGTTAGTTTTAAATTGATGCCAATAAATAAACGATGGTAGGTTTCAAAATCGCGTAGTTACGGCCATTTTTCCTTCCAGGTTATATCACAATTAAAAAAATGAGACATGTTAGAAAATCTTATTTACCGTTTTTTAGTCACTTCTAGACAGTGAAATAGTATATTACATACCGGGGTGGGAAGTCGTTCATTACTGTCGAGAGATTTGATCGCTGCGCATCTCGATAAACTACAAAATCTCGAGACGGTAAGGAAACTTCCTACCGAGGTGTGTATGCTATTCTATTTACAATCTACATAATATAAATTTACGTTTTTCGTATAAGATATTTATAATATTTTTAACTACCTTTTTTAAAAATTTCCAGTTAACTATCTTATCTAGTTCGATGCTACTAGAGACACCTTTTTAATTCTATAAAGACATTAATAAAGGCCAAGAAATAAGCATTGAAAATGAGGGTTGAAAGAGAGGTAGGTAATAAGCCATTGCCGCCCTTAGGTGGTAATGAATACCCATTACCTACGCCTAATTTAGAGGTAGGTAATGGATATTAGTAAAATTGATTTTGCCATTTTTTTCTGATGTGGGTTTAAGAGACTAGACATCGAAAAAAGTCACCTTATTTTTAGACTTTATTTCACCCTTTTTAGCCCGTACATATTTTAATACTTTTCTGTTTAGAATTAAGCACTTTGTCCAATTCAAGATTGAAAACTTTATTGTTTATTTAAAAAAATAGTGTTACTCTCCATCTGAGGTTAGCAGCGCCATTTCTAAAAAAAATTGATATAATCTCCCGTTGCCCCCTTTATATTTTACAACATTTATTTGACATATTCTCTTGTAATTGCTACGGTGTGCGAGATTTTTTATTGGATCTTTTTAAACGGGACACCCCGTAAATAGAAATCATATTTCCGAAGCTAATTGAATGAAAGTAATAAATTCATGAACCTTTTACATTGACTTTTTTTTATCGTATCATCTCGGCCTAGGCTCAGGGAACTGATGACAAAAATGGGATATAGGCGGGTAGAGTGTATCTAATGGTATGGTATATAAAAAACATATGAGATTAGAATAGTAATTTATGGGCACTAATAATAAAAAAATGTTGGACTTCTTTCTAGAGATAGACAGCCCCAAATTTATTATAGGGTGTTTAGTATCTCAAATCAATTAAACAGACGAGTTCCAAAATTCTATCATGGCTTTTTCTTTGGGCACCCTTTATTAAAAATTAAAAATAGATATGCATATGCTGATCATTTCCCCTAGTCTGTGACAAATAAAGCAGAAAAAAATCAACATCCTGAACATCATATTCAGCCGCTCTAACTGCTTGTCATCAAAAGTTAAAGTCACGATAAGGTTGCAAACCCACGAAAGTTCTATATACATCTTATGCCTGTATTAAAGTTGTTACAAAATGCGTAAAACTATGCTCATGAGCGAATTTTATTAATTATTATTAAAGCTTTCTGCAAAGTATAACTTTTGACTTTTGACTTTTTACTTTCCATACTGTAGCACAGTGAAGTTTGACCATTTTAGATCAAACTCTGTGCCTTTAAAAGCGCTAATTCCACTAGGGCTTGGTGACAAAAAAATAAGATCAAGAAATTACAAGAAATAATCTTGTAATAGAACACATCTCATCGCTCCTCACAATGATGAGCGAAAATTATAATTTTGCTAGCACCATGTGTTATCATTGAGCATAATAACATTTATGCATATTTTTGGTAAATGTGGAACTAAATTAGCAAAGTAACTTTATCTTTCATCCTTTTCGATTTATCTATCTATGACTTTTCAGCTTTTCAGCCTATAAACAAAAAAAACTTGAAGATAAACATGAAAATATGACAGGCTACATTCATTCATATCATTAACGACTAGGTAAGTTTTATTTATTATACTATTTTTTACCACTTTAGTGTAACACAATAGTAAAATTTACTTCAAATGCCTGGTTGGTGTTGGAATTTAAAATTTTAAAACAAAACTTTTAAAGTTCGATGCAACGAAATGGAACATCCATGTTTCTCTTCATGGGAATTGACTCCATTTGAAATTCAGTTTGAATTCCATTAGCCAATAAACACAATTAGTTTTTGCGGATAGAATACAGTTAACATCAGCAACTAAAATAAAACAGAATTACCTATTTAAAGCCGCAGCACTAAACGTGAGCGCTCGCGTAGAACGAATTGCAAATCAACATGTTTTCATACGGATTTTACAGCGTTTGGAACACAAAAAGTGCAAAGTATAAAGCATTTTATTAAGTTTTTTTAAAGTGTAGTTTTGGTTTTCCCCCGATTAATTTGTGAGCAGTGTGAGTGTTAATTGTATGTTAAAAAGGCCTTAAAGCAAGGATTACGCCTTAAAAGCTATTTACGACTTATCCATACACTGATTTGCTAATAATGTGATTGACCAATGACCTAAGAGATGTGGAGAGAGTCCACAAATGCCGATATTTCCCTAAAAATGGTCCCGTTTTCTGGAGTTTTGATTGCCATTTTTAAGGTACCCATGACGTAATTTTATTGTCACAGCACATTAATTGGCGAATTGTCACTTCGAATTATTTGACGTAGTATGTCAGGCTAGTTCACTTCCGGCAGTTATCGCCGCCATTTTTAAGGTACCCACTGCTAAAAAGGGGGGTCAAAGCTGTACAACAGGAGGGCCTCTCCAGACATAATAACTAGGTGATTGTGATTGACAGTAATTAAAAGTAAATGATTGTAAATATTAATAATATTTTTCCACAAGTCTTTTATTGTGTCACAGTTCTTGTAACAGTGTTTTCTAACATTTGAATTATGGCAAGCATTGACATTGTTCAAATTTTATATAGTGGGCAATCTGTCAGATATCCGTGGCCTACTGTTTGGAAAAACTTAATGAATTGCTTTATATATCTCATTCATTTATTATTGTCATCCAGTTGGAGTTGAAAACAAAAAAAATTTCAAACATGATAATAAAAAGTGAGATGAAAGATGAGATATACGTGCTTTGGATTTTTTTGTAAATAAAAACTTTATTCTTGTTTGATTGCTCTAGTTCAGATATACATATAAAAATGCAAATCAAACTCACGCCAAGTTTTTCTTTCGAAATGGTGTGGGAGTATTGAAACAGAAGCTTTTGCTTTACGTCGGTTTTCAGGGATGAAAGCAAGCTGCGGTGAAACGCTCAAAACCACCCTACCGAAAATAATTTTGCAGGAAAGCCAAGTTTGGGGCATCGTAAACACAGTTTCCTTTGCTAGACTGCTGTTTAACCACTATCTAAACACTTGTTTCAACAATAATCACGGGCAACTTATTAAGTGATATAAAAGGAAAAAAACACTCCCATTAAGCTTCGAATCCATAAAGCAAATGCGCCAGAACCACGAACTCTTTTATTAGTCTCCCTCATCGAAAGGAAAAATTCCGCAAGTAAAAAGTTTTCCTTTCTGAAAATAAGTCTAAGAATAGTTGAGAGTATAATACTTAAAAACTTCGTGAACTCTTATAATAGCTACGACCCTAAAAAAAGTACTGAAGACAAATAATGGTAATAAACAAAACTTTTCGCTGCATAACTCCAGAGTGGTATTATGACAAAAGGCTGCTTTGGTTTGTTTTTTGTTTGTTTCCTGAGACAAAATGGCCGGAAAGTGGTCTTGGCTAATATTTTGTTGTCCATGTTTATTGTGGAACATTTCTCACATGACCCTTAATAAAAATTGTTTAGACATGACTAATTTAAAATCTCCAGGCTAAGGTCCAATAGCTAACCAACTAAACGGAAATCAATCTTGTGAAGGATATCTGAGATATCTTGGTCAAGTGATCCTACATGCGGCAGAGGGTTTTGTTGTTATATTTCTCCATGGCTGGCTTTACGTTAGCTTTGATCACTGGGGTGAACTATGTAATGGAAGTCTAGCTTAGAAACGGATTTCAATTTATCAGTCATGATGTGTGATCGAGAGCTTGGCCCACTCATTACCTTATTAGTGCAGCAATTTGCCTCTGAATCAATTTAACTTTGAAGCTTCTCAGTTGCACAAGAAAACATTTTCATTAAATAGTTCACATGGGCTATCAGTCTAATTAGCGAACTCCAGTTGCAATAATTTTGTGACGTATTTTAGTTAGTTAGCAAAGCCACATACTATGCGAACGGCTGCTTTGGGTAGGTGGGGAGCTAGGTCGTGGTTCAAAATGACATAAAAAGGATTGAAGCTTAGTATAGTTAGATAAGCTAGACCTGTTAATTGGACGCCACTCAATTTAAGTTACAGGTTAATATTAAAATTGAGAAAATTATCATAGCAATTATTGATCATATTGTTTAGGTGATCAGACCAAAGTAAAACCAACAGGAATTATTAAAATTAGGTACATTTATTGACTATGGTGTTAGTTCTTACCTAAGGTTAGTGCAGGTACACTTGGTTTTTAAATCTACTCCTACCGGTAGAAATACTTGGCCAGTTTGTAGGGCTTTCTTGCTAGTTGAGGTAGAGGATCAGTGCATCATGTGTGGTAATGCTGGACGGTTCAAAACCTAGGAGCCATCACCGTCACTAACGGCTCCATTTTCGGCACACGTGCAAGATGAATGAAATATATTTGCAAGATCCAAAAAAAGGGTATTGAGTCTTATTACTCAAACATTGGACTACTCAAACATTGGACCCCAAAATATGTGTACTTTACAATAGCCACATGGCTAGGCTGTAGCCGTTTAAGGACAGGCTGACGTCCGATGTCCCCGGACAGTGGTCAAGATGGAAAAGGAACTATCAAAACTTTCTACCTTTACCACCTGGGCTCTGAATTGGTCAAAAAAACGGAAATTATAGTGTCAAATTGGGAAATATAAAGAAGGAGAAAATGAACCGCGAAATATGAAAATCTTGCCAATGTTGCTAAATACAAGATAAATTTAGGGAAAGTATTAGAAGAGCATATGAAGAAAATAAGGGAATCTAAGTAAAAATGTTGATGAGATTTGGCATTGCTGTACAGATAGCAAAATAATTAATCAACCCAGTGACACATGTCAATGTCCAAAAAAAGTTTCAAAGGATTTCTAACCATAGAACTCGAAGTAGAAGAATTGGATATAAGAAACGAAAATCAAGGTGAACAAACATGGCGGCCAAGGTAGTCATATTTCTTTGGTATTTTACAGGTTATTTATGAAAGTCTGAAAGGGACGCCAGTAGGTTTTCTTTGTGAAAAAGAAAACGCTACAATTTTAATACATCAAATCAATGTTTAGCCAAGGCGAGTATGTTCAGTTCCATGTTACAAGTCTATGTACGTTCAGTTTATAAGTGGCAACATCAAAATGTCAATTAAATGGATATGCCGATTAGTTACCTGTTCCATAAAAGCAATTGAGAACAGGTATGGTGCAAGAGAGGTGCCGTTACTCACAATAAAAATCACACTCAGGCAAATAAAAAAAATTTTCTACGATCATGTGAAAACAGACAACTTCCGTCTTATCCTGCCCTAGCCGAGAATGTAATTTTCATCTCTAGTGAGTGAAAATCCCATAGCGTTAACTTTCGTCTCTAGTGACGAAAGTAAGTTGCTCTAATTTCGCCTGTATAGCGCTAAATAAATCCGATTCAACTGGTCTAATCTTGTAAAACGCCATGGAAAATGGTGATCATAAAAAACATGTATATTTTGCCTGCCAGGGCCTCAGAAAAGCAAATCAAATTGTGTTGAAACTTGACCAAACTGAACTCATTGACAATCGAGGTGTCATTTTGACAATGACGCGCCTTAATTTTTGAAAGAAATGCTCGATAGAGATTGCTTTTAAAGTTAATAAAGACTTAATGTTAGCATGGTGGAAGAAAAAGTATAGTATTTTACTCATCAAAAAAGCATTTTCAATCGCTCGGAACATTATCAAACTCGGTTTCGCCTCAGTTGGTAAAGTGTTCTCTTGCGAGAGAAAATGCAATTTTCGTCACTCGTTAAACAATATACTATTTCCTGTGTTTTTAAGTGGGGTTTTTGGCGTTTTTCGATTTAAATTTTTTGATACTTCTTGTCACTTTTTTTGCCCCTTTTCGATTGGTATCATGTCCCTCAAGGTTTGTTTAATAATATACTGAAAATTCATGTAATTTTTCTGTTTAGTAGCTCCACTAAATGCATTTAAAGGGAATCCAGTTTTCTGGAAGTGTGAGGTTGGATCAGATCTTTGAAGTTGACTAGTTGTCAAGAAATAATAAATTCGTAAATTTTGTTAAACGTTTCTACCACTTTCCTTCCATTGAGCAGAATATTCAGAGCCAAAATGTTAACGGTATAACGATGGCTAGAAGAAACGCTTCCAAACTAAGAAAAATTCTGGAATACCGCTTTGAAAAGGAATGACAATAACATTCCATTCAAGACATCATTTTGCACTTTTTGGGGCTATTCATGGATAAATCCGGATATTTAAAGAACGAAGAATAATATAGAAAATGGGCTATTGAACATTAAATAAGTATAATCGTAGAAAAAATCCATTATTTCTCTAAGAGACTGGTAGAAATTCAGGTTTGAAATTAGTTAACTCTAAGTCAACAGTCTCAAGTTTATTATGTTGTAGTTGTACGGCTACATGTCTCGCCTAAAAAGGCATCATCAGGCCTAAAATATAATTATAAAACAATTGCAACGCAAGAACAACCAGAATTAAACTCACCACAATCACAACCACGTTAAAATAGTTAAAAACTCTAAAACACGTTCACATATTACAGACTGGCTAGAAGACTAACAGTGGCAAACACCTGAAGGTCGTTCGTCGACCAAAGTACGAGTACGCCGGTGGGGGCAGGGACGCTGATACGCAAATCATTTTAGATTATTAAAAATCAAAGTCGGTTCGACTTTCGTCCTGGCTAAACTCCATCTTAAGGGACATAACTGACTTTCGGAACCCACATTCGATTAGAAACTCCATTGAATTTGCCTCTCAAATAAAAGATGTTTATGCCCCACCAAACGCCAAACTGTTTTCGCTTGATGTAAAGAACTTATTTCCTAGTATCCCCCCGGGCGAATGCGTTGACTTGGTTAGAGGATTGTTGATCGACAAGGGTGTGGAAAGGTTTTTGGTTAACGATTTGCTTAAGTTGTTGCAGACTGTTTTGGATCAAAACTTTTTTAAGTTTAATGACAACTTTTACAGACGAACTACTAGACTGGTAATGGGTTCTTGCCTTTTGCCGTTACTGAGTGAAAACTTTTATGATGAACTTGGAGAGCAACTTGCTCAAGGGCGACTTTTCTGACAGAATTATCTTTTATAAAAGATACGTAGACGACATTTTGCTGATTTGGGACGGGACCGATGAACAGTTCGCTTCCATTTTGGAATCTGTGAACTCGCTGCATGTGGATTTGAATTTCACCTCGTAGACCTATTGCTGACTAATGTGGACAACAGAATTGAAATAGGCATTTACAGAAAACACACGAGCACGGACAACGTAATCCAATTCGCGTCGAATTCTCCCTACAACCACAAATGGGCAGGTTTCAATTAATTTTTTCACAGAGTATTTAATTTGCCCTTATCGAGGGCGGCTTTCAATAGGGAAGTTGACACCATTAAACACATAGCAATGGTCAACGGCTTCTCAGTTAAGACACTCACCAGGTTTTATTTTAAATTTCTTAACAAATCTAAATTAACACTCAATGTGTTACATGATAATTCTAGCAAGGGCAGAAGTTTTAGAACCTTGTCCTATTTAGGTAATATCTCTGTGGGTTTGGCTAGATTTTTTAAACCTTCTGATGTCAATATTGCATTCAGAACGGATAATACTCTAAAGAAACAGATCGTTAAAAACAAGGACCCCACAGAGAAACTTATGAAGTCGGGAGTATATGCTCTGCATTGTGGTAATTGCCCGGCAGTTTATATGGGCCAGACTGGCAGAAGATTCATGACTAGAGCTGGCGAACACCTCAAGCTCTTTAATAGGTATAAGGATTCTGATATCTCCAACACTAGTTCGACTTTTGCAAATCACCTGTTGGATAATCGCCATAAAGCTTCAATTCCGGGTAATCTCAAAATCATTCATGAATGTGAAAAGTCGAATAAGCTTAATCGTTTAGGAAAAATGGAAATAACTAAAGCAAAAAAGAGTCCCATACTGGAGTGCATCAATGACGTCTTCAATTTCGAACCGACTTTGATTTTTAATAATCTAAAATGATTTGCGTATCAGCGTCCCTGTCCCCACCGGCGTACTCGTACTTTGCTCGACGAACGACCTTCAGGTGTTTGCCACTGTTAGTCTTCTAGCCAGTCTGTAATACGTGAACGTGTTTTAGAGTTTTTAACTATTTTAACGTGTGTTGTGATTGTGGTGAGTTTAATTCTGGTTGTTCTTGCGTTGCAATTGTTTTATAATTATATTTTAGGCTTGATGATGCCTTTTTAGGCGAAACATGTAGCCGTACAACTACAACATAATAAACTTGTGACTGTTGGGATTAAATAAGTATCTTTAATTTTAAGCGCTCTATATTTATTTTCTGCGAAAGATAATAAGAACACACATCAAATACGCAAAATACGCAAATATCTCTTACATTTACCCCTACTTTAGTAAAAACTTTCATTCTTGTCTTTAAGACAAAAAAAACCTAAAACTAAACTGTGATGCAAACTTTATATATTATACATATAAGACTATCTATTTACTTTTAGTTTTCACTGAAGATAACACGCACCTTCTGCAACCAACCTCTTATTTTCCAATAATTAATGACAAAGAAAGCAATATCAACGAGAAGATCCCAGTAAGCTTAAAAAAAATAACAATTAAATAAATAAAAAAACAAGAGCCCCAAAAACTAATGTTATTGCCCTTCCTTTTCAAAGCGGTATTCCAGGATTTTTCTTACTTTGGAAGCGTTTCGTCTGGAAGGAACTAGATACCGTTAACCTTTTGGCTCTGAATATTCTTCTCAATCGATGGAAAGTGGTCGGAACGTAAAACAAAATTTACGAATGTATTATTTCTTGACAACTAATCAATTTCCAAAATCTGATCCAACCGGACACTTCCAGGAAACAGGGTCTCTTTAAATGCATTTAGCGGAGCTACTAAAAAGAAAAATTATAGGAGTTTTCAGTATATTGTTAAACAAGCCTTGAGGCACATGATACAATTAAAAAGGTGCAAAAAAGTGACAAGAAGTTGCAAAAAAGTTAAATCGAAAACGCAAAATTCCCATTTAAGAACACAGGAAAAAAAATTCTATTCGCGTGCGCGATAGTTTACTTTTCCAAACGCAGTTGAGTGCGGAAAGTTGTACTTTTCCGCACTAGTGCCTCAAAAGGCTGCTATTTTGCTTTACATAACCCTGGTAACTATGGTTGGTATGGAAGAACGTAATAACAACCAGTAAAACTACCATGATTTATAGTTGTCAGGAATGGTGACATTAGGTGTCTGGTATACCATCTTACTTATCCCTGTACTGCATCTTTAATTTTAGTTTTGCAAAAAAGGCAGGATATCGGTCTCAACATTTTTTAATTGAAAAGGTTGATTTCTTTAATTATTGCTATGTGCGGTAAAAGTAAGCAAACATCATTCATCGCGCAGCTGAGGCAATAAAAACCAATATATTGACAGAGTTTTAGGACGACTTTTACTAACCATCAGTAAAACTTCAGTTTGAAGTTAAAATACCAGATATGACGTACATTGCATTGTTTACCTGACAGACAAACGACGCCATGTCTGGTGTTTTAACTTCAAACTGAAGTTTTACTGATAGTTGTAAAAGTCGTCCTTACTCGTAGAAAAAGTATTGTTCCTAACACTTGCGGAAAGTATCTTTTCCGCACTCGACTTCATGGCCGAACTCCGCTACGCGTCAATGAACAATTTTTTTTCTACGAGTAAGGACGACTTTTAAAATTATAAGTAAAACTTCAGTTTGAAGTTAAAACACCAGACATGACGTACATTGCATTGTTTACCTGACAAACTGAAACAATGCAATGTACGTCATATCTGGTATTTTAACTTCGAAGTTAAGTTTTACTGATGGTTGTAAGCCGTCCTAAAACTCTGTCAATATATTGGTATTTATTGCCTCAGCTGCGCGATGAATGATATTTGCTTACTTTTATCGCACATAACAATAATTAAAGAAATCAACCTTTTCATTTTAAAAATGCGAGATCGATATCCTGCCTTTTTTGCAAAACTAAAATTAAAGATGCAGTACAGGTATAAGTAAGATATGGTATACCAAGCACCTAATGCCACCATTCCTGACAACTATAAATCATGGCAGTTTTACTGGTTCTTATTACGTTCTTCCATACCAACAATAGTAAACAAACAGGTTTTTTACTTTTCCGCACTAGTGTGGAAAAGTACAACTTTCCGCATTAGTGCGGAAACGTATAACTTTCGGCACTAGTGCCAAAAAGTACAACTTCCCGCACTCAAATGCGTTCGGAAAAGTAAACTTTCGCGCACGCTAGTAGAAAATAACTATTATTTGCCTGAGTAACGCCACCTCCCTTGCACCATACCTGGTCCCGGTGTTTTGCATCTGTCACCTCGTCCAGGTTTATTTAATATGTCAATGAGTGGCAATGACTAGGCCTTTTTATGTGACAGGCCTAATTTAATACCACAGGAGACATGTGATGCTCACGCGCTGTCTTAGTAACCACCGGTAAAAACAGGAAACATGCTTTGAATTTCTGAACAGAAGTTACAGAGAAATGGAATTTCTTGCGTTTGGTCGAGAACTGCTGCGGACATTATAAAAGGCAGCTATGGGTGAAGTGAATTTTTTGTATTTTAATCGTGATTTATGCTACCACGAGACGTTCCGTCGTATTTATCCTCACACTGTTAAGTTGGAGAGATGGTGTAGGAGCGGGAGGGCGGAGCTTTGGTAACGCCTGACATGTGACAAATATTTCTGGTCTGAATTTGGGGCCGTTATTTTCTCTTTACTATTGAAGTTGTTTTTGTGCTTGGTGATCTCAATAGCTGACCTGGTTAGTCTTGGATAGTAACTTTACTATTGATGTATTTTATCCACATACTTCCATAACATACGGGACATTGCTCACCTTTTACATTGCTGGCCTTGGACTGCAAAAGGAGGGGATGGAAACACAATACCTCATATATTGCAATTTCTGTACATGCCGGAAAATGAGCGCCCTTTTGAAAGTGGTGCAGTTAGACCCGTGTGCTTTTAGATTCAAGTACTGTCCACGAATCAAGCACTAGGCTGAGAGCACTTGGTTCGTGATTCGTGACATCCAATGTTGCCGATACTTTCGCAAGTTGCTCCGGTTACTCGACGTAAATGCGTGATGGAAAAATATTCGATACGGAAGTTTGTGATTCTAACTAAGTACGTTTCAACATTTGGCAACAACCCACGCACACGCGCATAGTGAATCGCATCCGAGCCCTCATAATTTGGCATCACGGTTACTAAAGAATGTCCTGTACGTCATTGACATACTTGACTTTATCGTCCACCTTGTTCAAAAAAATATCGTGATTTTAAGAGAAAACATGCTCTGCTACTGCTTACTTTTGTGCTTTTCCCAACCACCAACTCCTTTTCTTTCCCGTATTTTTATCGTTGATGCTGCGTTTTGTGGCCGAATGCTTACCGAGCCACAGTTTTATAGGAACTCTATAAACTCCGGCTACTGTTAGAATATCTTTTTGGTTCGTGGCCAATCGCAGCTTCTGTGGAAAATACGCAAATCGGTTTAAAAATAGTTTTACTTGATGTTTATGTTTATACGGTGACCTGCAGATTCTATCCGTGACTTTATGGACATAATATGGTAGAGTGCTCGTGGATGAGTTAAGAAATCAGCAGGCTATGGGGAAAAACACAAACAAATGTTTTTAAACCAACTGACAAATTACAACAATGCTTGGGATCGTCAGAGGACTAGAGGGATCCTCTATCAACATTTGTTTGCAGGGTTCTATGGTATAGTAAAGGGTGATGATCAATTTTATCAGATGGCCGGTTATAGCTTAAAATTATGTATCACGATATTTCAAAGATTTCGTTGGAGTTATTGTTTCAGTATGTTGTGGTGATGGTTTTATGGTTTGAGGCCTAATTCGACTGGAATGTGAGCATCAATTGTTATTTATGTACCAACAGACAAAGATGAGTCTTTTTATCCCGCAGTGAAGTTACAAATCGCTAGGGGATGAAAACATGCTTTAGTCCCGAGGGGTATACAGCAATCTTTTCACTTCGATTTATGTTTTTTTACACGTTAAATGATAAAAAATATAATCTAATTAGTTTACTGCTATTTATGTACAGGTAGACTGTTTTCCCGGAAGAAAAAGTGTAATTTTTAACTCTCTAGAAATGACGGATTAATTCATTACATATTCACTTTACATGGGGGATAAAAAGGACACTTTCAACACAGTTTAAGAATAGAAACAGTTCGTGCACTCCTTTCGTATCTGCAAAATACCGAAAATTTTTTGCTGTGTCGCTTTCAGACGGAATACGGGAGTCTGAATTCCAAAGCTAACGTGAGTGATGCGGGTTTTAAGTACAAGCGCAGGGCGAGGTCCTACATATCGCGTCGACACTGTATACTGACACAGTATAGAGAACATATACCAGTAACGTCACTCTCGGAAAGATGAAAGAAATTCCGAGTTCAAAACGGTGTGCGATCCAGCGTGAAATCGCTAATTGGGCAATGTATTCAGTATAGGCAGGCCGGCCGTAAAGTAGCCATTACTTTAGTCCAAATCTTAGGTGAAGTAAAGGTGATTTTTACTATCAGTAAAACTTCAATTTGAAGTTAAAACATCAGATATGACGTAGATTGCATTGTTGGTAATAATGCAATCTACGTCATTTTTTCGCAAACTCGCAAAGCTAAAAAGTAACATTTTAGTTCCAGAAATAAAAGTCAAAAAGTGATTTTTTATTCCACAAAGTGCAAAAACATTTAAAAATTGTGTTCATTTTTATATGCCCTCTATCTGAGGCTTTGGTTACAGACTCATTACCTGAAAGGTTGTAATATTACGTGTGCCTCTAAATTATAACTATTCTGAAAATTTTAATTTGTTTTTATGTCCTCCTATCTTGTTCAAAATTGAATTCCAATTATTGGTCACCTATATAATCAATGAGTTATAACAATTGCCCTACGACTTGCTCAGCGAATCTGATCATCAGATTATTCGTGTTCGTAAGTGTGTAAATTTGAAATCACCTTGTAACTCCACATATATGTTTATATCATGATAGAAAAGAAAAAAGGAAATATACTTACCATATAACATATAACAAAAAATATGCATTCTGCTTTACATGACACCTGAATTTATGAAAAATCTGTGCATCACCCTGTATAAATATAATTTTTAAAAAAATAATTTGGACCTAACGTAAGCTGAGTTTCTTGCAAAATACCAAACTTTAATTTTTGAATTTTAAAAGTGTTTTTAGTGAAATTTAGCTTCTTTTGGGTCAAAAATTACTTTTAAATCAACAAATTAGAAGAATTGAATAAATGTTGGTTGGTTCTGTATCTGTATTTCATTAAAAAAAAATAAAAATTTGCATTTTTAGACAAAGTGGGTATTTTTGAACCGATTTAGCTCTAATGCTAACCTGAATTCTTCCAAAGGCACCAGATTGGCGATTTTATACGTTTTGTGTAATTTTTAAATAATGATTCTAAAAACTACAGACACATCATTTTAAGAGCCTCACCCAATTTGCCCATTTCTTATTTCGAATTCAAAAAAAGGTTTAATTTCGCTTTCTGCTACGGCCACAAGAAAATTCTCAAAACTGTATTTAGAAAATTTTTAGAACTTGACTTGAAATCAAGTCGTCAACATGAGTGAAGATGACCTGTCCTGAGTTTTTTAGTAATTCATAAACAATTTTGATCCTAATCCTAACCTGCACAAACCCAAGTTTGCATTTTTTCAAATCCTTAAGTTATTTTTAAATGATTTTGTTTTTACTTATTACCTCACGTTTTCAAGAAAAACTCAAATATGCATTTTTAAACACTTTGAGTCATTCTTAATTGATTTTAGTTCCAATGCTAACTTGAATTTTTTTACAATCTCCAAATTTGAATTTTTATTCTCTAAGGGGTATATAAATTTTTAGTATTTTTTAACAAATTTTGGTGTTGATCCTGACCTGTATTTTTCAAAAAAATCCAAATTGGCAATTTTAAACGAACTTTTAATGGATTATGAACTTTAAAAAGCTGCATTTTTCAAAAATTTTTTTTTGCATATTTAGATTGCCTTGAATCATTTCTAGCCGGTTTGGTCCCAATTTTAACCTAAAACATTAAATTAACTTAAAATGTTGCAATTTTGCAACACTTTTAAATCTCCATTCTTAGACCTTAAGTAAGTTTTAATTGATTTTGGTCGTTTTCAACTTAATGTGCATTTATAAAAGCTTTGAGCTAATTTAAGCCGATTTGGGCAATATTCTTAAAATTACTTTCTCCAAGCACTCCAAATTTATGCTTATATAAGTTTGGAGACATTTTATCAAATGTCGGCATTAATCTTACCCTGATTTTTTTTTGAAACATTCCAAATTTGCATTTTGAGCCAAATTTCATATATTTTAGTTCAAAAACGTTTCATTTTACCAAACCAATGCATCAGAAGATTTGAATTAATTTGTTTAATTAAATTTTGTCCTAATATTGAGTAAAAATATCAAAACTTACATTTTTAGAAAAAGTGGGTTATTTTAAATCAATTTTAGTTCTAAATCTATCCTAGAATGTTTCAAAAAAATTTAAATTTGGATTTTAAACGCTTGAACCCTTTTTCTTACTAATTTCGCTGTAATCATGACTGAATTTTTCACGAAACATCAAATTTCAATCTTTACACGCTTTGCGTAATTTTTAATGATTTTTGACCCTAATTCTAACTTGACTTTCCCAAAGAAATACAACATTTTCATTTCGAGGTATCTCTAGTTTAAATTTACATATTTTGGTCCCATATTAATTTTTCTAAAAACAAGAACTTAGACGATTTGAATCGATTTGACTGATTTTGCAATGATTAAAATTAACTTTCTCCACAAACATCAGAATTTGCATTTTAGGCAATGAGTTGGGACAATGTTTTAGCCTTAATTCTAACCTCAATTTCTCCACGTTTGCATTATAGGTTAGTAACATTTTTTAAATATTTTGGCTTTAATCCTAACCTTAATTTCTCCAAAAAATTCCAACCCCTAACTTTGAGTCATTTTCAACCAATTTTGCTCTTTTCCGTAACCTGCATTTTTCCAGAATTTCTTTATATTTTTAAACGGCTCAAGCAATTTCTAACCGATTTAGAGGCTGATTCTGGCATAGATTTTTCAGAAAACAAGACAAGACTCTATACAAGAAATAGCCTTTTCTCGACTTGCTTTGACAATTTTTTTTTCTTGGTTTCTAGATAAGGCAAAAGTAAGTTCTCTATTGCATTGTCTAGTTATGCGGCAACACTAGGCAAGCCCAAGAGTGCCTTAATAAACAATCTAAAAAAATTGATAAAGATTGTTATTGGATAACATGCAAAAGATTTCAAATTGAGTTTTTTAAAGCTCTGAAGGAGTTGAGAATCTCATTGAATGCAATAGGTCCTTTGAACTTCGCAAACTTCAAATAAAGATTCTGGAGCCGAAAGAAGAACTTGCGTCTGCGATTTTCTACATATTAAGCACAAATATGTCCTGAAACTTGTTTACTTAATAAATATCAACTAACAAAATATATATATAAACTAATAAAATAAAAAAAATAAAAAAGGAGGGCTTGATTATGCTTCAATTGACTTTTCAAGTATTTGAAAGAAAAAAATTGACTTGGCTTGACTGCTTCAAACTTGACTTGAGCTTGACTTGATATAAAGTCAAGTCAAGAAAATCAAATCAACCGTGAATTCATAAGCATATACTTCGTCAACAATGAATTTCACGAGAGAAGAACTATCTTTAGTTAATAATAACCCGTTGATGTTATAAATTGGCAATTGGGTTAACTTTTTCGTGTGAATGGAATAATTGTCATAAATGTAAGAAAAATAAAGATTGTTTATTTGAAAAAGTCATCTACTTAGCTGTGAAGTGTTAAAAGAAAGAAATGAAAGATCAAAAGTCAATTTATTTTGATTATGTCATAATTTCCAATCAAAAATTCATAGCCTTCTAGGAGACGTTTTCTAATAAACACGGGGTATTGCACTGCCACCTAGACCATAAGGCCGTGAAGCAGAAGCTGTGACGTCACAGTCGTGGTCCAAGGTCACTAGTGTGAGACCATTTGAATTGTATGGATTTCAAATATTTTTTTCGACTTTGCGACTAATATTATTCATTTTGTATTCATAATTTTGTTTTTATAAATTGTGCCGGACTTTAGGACATTTCTTGCAGCTAGTGCTGCATTTAGACTAACAACAAGTGCTTTAAAAGTGTTGAAAATTTCTCAAACGTGGTTGGGTGTCACGGTGCGAAATCAATGTAAACAGGTCTAGCAAATCCGTTGTTTGGTTTCAAAGGAATGAGGGTGTGAAGAAAAAATGGATGTAAGCTAATCTATATCTGAAGAAAATAGTAGGGTAAGTTAAAATACAGAGTACCTACATAGTTTCATAAAACAAAGTTAGGTTAATCCTCAGTGACTCATCCTGATTCCTGAATTTGAAAAAGGCCAGACTAAAGTCTATAAACTAGAACAGTAAACTTGCCAGTAGGCAAGTATAGAGGGTTGCATTTAACTTTTTAATATATACCTATTAAGAATGTAGCTTTTTTTCCCAAGAGTTATTTCACCCAGAGCAAAGAATGCAAAAAGATTTTCTAATCATTTATATTCTTTTATACAAAACCCTAGATCCTTTATGTAACACCCTGTTACAAATTTCAAAATTTGTTACATAAACAGATTTATTTGCTCTCAACGTATTCCTATATAGACCATGTATTACATTTACTCATTTAGGTACACTGCATGGACCAAACATTTGGTCCAAGTATCAAATGATGTCACTGTGGTGTAAACACTGGGAATAAAATATTTGGTTCAGAGTAAAGGAGGTAGATCAAACAGTCTTTTTTATGGTGTAAACACTTTAGCCCCAAATTGGATTCTGGAATTGGATTGCAGTTTCCGAAAAGGGCTAAAGCTTCCATTTATAACTAAAACAGCTGTTCTTTGACAAACTTTGATTCAAGTTGATTAGGTACTCAATTTGTTCCTTGGTCTAATTTGGTCCATGTGGTGTAAATGTACTACATGACTAAGATCAAACTCGGTAAACTTCATATTTCTGTTAAAAATTTAGGAATTATCTTTAGGAATTACATTATCTTTTAACTGTTAATTTTCTTAAAGGAATAAGCAAGAGATCATCATATACCTACCATTTATACCCAAAACTTGATGTCCTGCATAGAACTTCTTTAGTGAGGTCTTCACAGTCAAAATGGTAGAAACTCAATAGTAGTTGGAAAGTGCCAGTGTCCAGAAAGTACCTACCTACTTACTTCCACAAACAGAGATGTATCGAGCCTACTTCCTCCCTACTTCGAGAGGATTTGAGTGCTAGTGTGAGTAGTAACAGCAAGGACTCAAAGTAATAAAAACTGTATGCAGTGATATGTGTTGAAAGTACAAAATGTTGTAATCTGCAGGAAGTTGTTTTTTTTTCTATTTATAGGTAATTAAATAAGATTAAATTGCCAACAACTTTTCATTGTAGTAAATCCCGGGTTATTCAACTTATTATCGTCATAGTCGTAATCATATTCCTAATTTTCATCCATTATAACCCATAAACAAGCCTTGCCATGGATATTTTGTTTACATGGGTTGTAATGGGTGAAAATTGAGAATACAATTATGATGACTACAACTAAGAAGTTGGATAAACCCACACAAATAAAACATGTTTGGATTATTACAACATTTGGCCCTTAGCAATCAAAAATAAAACAGTTAATTCAAGAAACATATGTTTTTTATTTAGAAGGTATAGCTTATACAACAATGCATCCAAGCCACAGCAGCTTGATACTGTAAAAGAGTGTAAAAAAGACTTAACAAAAATATGAATGAATGTTACAGAAGACAAAAATGTTGACATCATTATCTTATTATCCTCTGCTTTTCCTAGGAATATGACTGGCATGGTACAAGTTCATTTCTCAACTCAATAAATAAAAGTATCCCTTCAAGGGTTCTGTTTCATACTCAGAGATTTAATAGTTAAATGGAGACTATATACTTTAAAAGCATAAGTTAAGTGTGTAATAAGTTCTTACCACAGATCAATTTTGGAATGTCCAAAGGGGCTTGCAAAGTCTGATCTGTTTCTTCATTATAAAAAATAAACTTTTTCTGTACTTCATCCTTGCGAAAATGCACCTCACATACTTAAAACGCCAGTTTTCTACAAAGTTCATGGAATTCATGCTTTGTTAATAAGTAATAATAACCTAACTTTCTCTAAAATTCTTGTTACTTATTTATGTATAAATGTACCCTACTATGTTCTCCAGGCACGAAATCTTCTCTTTTAAAGGCTCTAATCCATTTTTCTCTTAAATCTTCATCCCTGGGAAACCAAAAAACCGATTTTTTAGGTCCATTCTTTAAGTTTGTGTTGCACCCCGACACAGTACCGGTAAGGCATTTTCACAGTTTTTAAACACTAACATGCATAGTTCCGAATTTAGCACAAACTTTAATACGTTTCCTAAAGTCCAGTAATGTTCATAAAAACAAAATTCACATTAAAAACAGAATAATCACACTAAAATCACGTAAAATATACACGAAATCATTTGAAATCCATCCATTTCAAATGGTGACCTTGGACCACGACTGTGACGTCACAGACTCTGCTTCACGGCCTTATAGTCTAGGTGGCAGTGGGTATTGCACCTATAACGTGAGGGAAGTATCTGCAAGTGCAATCATGGTGCGGAAAAGTATCACTTCTCAGCGCACTAGTTTAACAAAGTACTATAGCGTACAATTATATTCGAGGTTTTTATTGCCAAATGATTTGTAAATTTGTGAATAAAATGTACGCGTTTTTGGTAAAATATACTTTTATGGATTATTATTTTAGGAAATCCAAGGGTTTGAAGTAAAACTGAAGATAACATCCTTATAAAGTCTGCCGCTTCGATAGGCAAAAAGGAAGAACGACACTCCAACCAAAATGCTAAACAACGCCGAATTAGACACAACGTCCTGAGGATTTTTACGAATGAAAAGAATATAAATGCCTCAAGTGGCGTCGTGCTGCCTCCTTTTTGATGGCGCCGCGGCGCAAGTTAATAACGTCATCGTAGGCAACGACTTCCGAAAAACCCCGTTTTATCGGGGAATATATTTTGCGGTAGCTGCCATCAAGATATCCACCAGCCACTGTGAGTGCTAACGTTATTTCCAAGTAACCGAAAGCAAATATTTTGACAGCATGAGGAATTTGTATTTTTCCACCCGTTTTCTTCGCTATCTGGAGATTTAGAGCCAGATGCTCCTTGGCGTTTTATTATCGTTTCACTGGAATTGAAATTTAGTAGTAGATTATAGTTCATAGAGCAATGGAAAAGATAACTATGATAAACACATGGTTATTTAGGGCTGCTTTGAAGTGCGGTTTTGAAACCAGAGGACAAATTTGCCCAATATCGCGACGTAAAATCAAAACCGCAATATAAATAATATCTCATCTGTATACAACGCTCAGTGTGAAAATGTATCGGTTTTCGCCCTAAACATGATGTTTAGCACACATGTGAGTTTACGAGCTTAATCAAAAGCCCCATAGTGGGAACAAAACGTGCCGAGAATTTACTGATGCCACAACTGTCAACGACCGTATTGCTTTTAACACGAGGCAAAACAGTAGGGGATGATGTATTTTTATTGTAACTCAGAAATGTAAGCATTCCTCGGATTTCTTGTTTTATCTCGGCTGTTCAAAAATAAAGTACAAAGCCGAAGGTCCCTTAGGGCGACGGAGTACGAAAATGATGTAAATATATCGGATTTTAGAATTTCTTTCATATGATGCTCTGTATTATTTTTTTTTAAGAAAATTAAACATCAGATTTTTGCTAAAGTGATTTAGCCACCAAAGCCGAGTGATTTAAAAAACAGAATTTGAGGAGTTTCTTTTCTGCCATGAGTACTTTAATATAATTTTTTTCTGACAGTAGCTATTAAAAGCAATCATGTCAGGTGTACGCTTTATTTTGGGATTGGGCTATATACTTTGATACAGAGTGGCCCATCAAGTAGGATCTACCCCGGCTTTCTTCCAACTGACTGATATCGAGAATCGCTCGAACACGTCAATTTTAGTTTTTAGAGGAAAGAAATAAATCTTCGAGCAGTTTCACAAAAAGATTTTTTTTACCAAAAGACATGAAATATGACAGTTGAATAATTTTGATGAGACCTTTTTGATGACAAATCTTTACTTGAACTTGATTTTTTTTCCTCAAAACAAGGTAGCAGTTGACTCCTATTTCCATTTAAAATTTCAAAGTCGGTGCTTGCTCCCACTTGGGGTTTAGGTTATCCGGATTTAACCATAGGCATCTCGGTTATTTAAAGACACAGGAAAGTTAAATTAAGGAAAAATTGCGTAATGAAAAGTCTATAAAAATGAATTTTCAAGCTTCGAAAATTCCTACTGGTTAAAAATTTGAAGTTTAAAGATTTTTTTTTTTTTATTTTTTAATAAATGACATGTCTCCTAATATACGTTCCAGTTTCTTTTTGCATCTCGTTAGCCTTGGAAATTTTCATCTTGACATATTTCACCCAGTATATAAAACGGATACTAACAGTGATTGATAAATGGGTTTAAGGTTCTGTATATTGTTTACTCTTAAGCCTACATAGATGCCAGACTCTTCCAGTTATTCCAGATGTTAAGGCAACTAATTTGTTTATAGTTATTAACTCATGCGATAACTAATTTATGTGATTTTAATGGTTAATTTAATTATTGAACTTTGACGGTTATTAGAGTTTTCTTCACTTTTCGCTACCTTTTACTCAATTCCAAAACTCTAAACTTATTGTCATTCATCATCATATAATATACACTAAGGCAATAAAATTCGTGAGCCTATTTCTTTTTACGTATATTGAACGTTCTAAAAAGTGAATTTTTACAGTTTTACAATTTATCATGAGGTATCAACATTATTTACATAATATAGCTATATTATGTTCAACAGTAACATTCTGAGAAAAAAATAAAGAAACTACGACAATTTATTCTATAATTATTATTGTAAGTAGTAAAACAATGATTAAATCAGCAGTTATTTCCTATAGTGATACATTTTAGTCTTCTTTATTCAGTTCTTCAAAGTTGTTAGTTTTTTTAAGACTACCTATTACTGCTGTCTCATGGTCTGCTTCATCGTTATCGAGGGCTTGTTCTTATATAATGTTTTGTACAGTTCCAGTAGGTACTCACCTAAAAATTAATAACGTGTAAAAGTATATTGAAAACCCATCTATTTAATAATTTAGGTTCCATAATTCTCTTCGTTTATCTTAAACTGGAAGTGCTCCTAAATATTTTTATCTTTACCAAAGCAACCAGAATATGCCCTATCTTTCTCACATTTGGTAGAGTAGTTTTTGGAACCCTATACAATTTGTTATTTGCCAAACTAAGGTTCCAGTATATAATAGCGCAGTGGCACTGAGTGAACGTGATAATGTCTTTTGTAAACCCAAGCGAAATATATACTCGTATATGAAAAATTAGACTTTTGCAAAATAATTAATGAGTACCTGGTAATTAGTAATTTGCTTACAGGTCGTGTTTTTGCTGTTAATATTAGTAGCCTTTTTATTCCAGGAAATCTTCTGGAAATGACTCGCTTTGCAGAGATTCATCGCGGGTTAGGAAACTTTCAGCTTTTCTGGATGAGCATCTACTACCACTCAAAATCTTTTTCTATAATTTTTCATTTTCGCCTGGCGCATTTTTTGTAATGTTTGCGTCTCAAGGTTTCAAGCCTGACGTTCAGATCTTCAATAGGTGTCGATCATTATTAACAGCTTATGAATGAAGACATTTAGTAGTATTTCCAGTCCTCAACTAGGTCCTAGAGCCAATACAAGAAAAATTTATACTTATCTGCGTACTTACCTCAAAAATATTGCAAATCTTTTTTTTGGAAAGCACTTTTTTATAAATAAATAATTTTCTTGTCGATTTTCTGTCGGCATTTTGGCAATTCTTTTACTCTTTAATCCACTTAAAATGTTGATGAACGTATTGAAAATTGACAACGATCAACTTCAATTTGACAAAATCTTAAAGCTTATTGGAGGCAATTGCGACAAAAAATACCAGTCAGTAATTAGTTTGACTGTATTGGTTAAAAAAAAAACATGTCAAGGGATCTTATTGGCCAGCTTTCAAATTGCCGATTTTAGTTCATCACCTTCCAATTCTGTATTTACCGTATCTGTTTTGACGACAAGTAAACGACAATTGCCGTCGATGTTATACAGGGTAAATTCCATGGCAATGTAAGATGCAGAAAATAATGGAATATGGTATAGCTACTTTTGGCTTTGTTCAGCGTGGCATTTTCCAATTTAAAATCCGACGTGTTGCTTTCATTAACCATCATCAACTTCATTTTTCTAGATACGCTCTGTGTTTTTTTTATGTCAGATTCTGAATCTCCTTGCAATTCTGCATTTGGTGATATCCGAGAATTAGTAACTCTATTGACATTTAGCGTGTAAGTTGTAACGAAGTTACTAAATTTCTGGCGAAATGGGAAAGCGGTCCTAAAGTTATAAAATTCAAGTTCAATTAATTAGTGTTAACCGAAGGGTTAACGGATGTAGCTTAACTTACAGCATGTTCGCCAGCTTTTAAAGTTTGTGTGTTTCCTTCAAATTCTGGTAAACAACTGGCAATTTTTAGCTATAATCAGTCCTTTCCAGGATACTTTGTATTTATTGTTGTTTTCATGTAAAAGCTGAGGAGCAAAATTTTGAGGATTCCATCTCCAGCCGTTGACCAATAAACATCGCCAATCCTAGAAGTAGAACCGTATACAAACAGACATAAGCCCCGATCCTTGACCCGGCACCGACACTCGCAAACAGTAGTCTTAGCTATCGTTGGACCTCCAAACTCACATAAAACAAACAGGGCTATAGCGGTTGTTGAACCCCATCTACACACACACACACATACAGGCCATAGCGATTGTTGGGCTCCATTTTCACACACTCACATACACGGGTCTTAGCGATAGTTGGTCGCCCCACTCACATAAAATAAACAGGGCTATAGCGGTTGTTGAGCTTCTTTTACACACATACCCAGGCCAAAGCGATTGTTGGACCCCATTTATACACATACATACACGGCTTAGCGTTTGTTGGGCCCCATTTCCACTTACCCATATATACCCGGCTTAGCGTTTGTTGGGCCCCACTCATACGGGACACACGGATTAAAGCGTTTGTTGGGCTCCACACATATACATTTCGCCGTCAACTTACCGAATTATTTAAATTTCCTTGCCCTGTCCAGTCCAAGGAAAGCCGAACGTACATTTTCCTTTAAATCACCGACCGTTAGAGTGCCTCTCGTTGTAATCCATAAAAACCCTAAATTGATATACTTTTGTAATCTAGTTAACATTGCATCTTGAAAATAGAGTACCGTATTAAGTCTACTGCGTATCTTTCCTTCAAATCGCAACCAAAGACAAAACGCCTGGACATCGTTCTCCACTGTTTAAAAGCTCCCCTATAGGTATTCTGGTGCAGCCTCTACCACGTAAAACCCTTAAAGGGTGGCGCCGAAATAATTTTATTACGAGGGTGGAGGTTAAACGGCCAACACCAACAGGTCCCTTTCCCTCGCTTGTTAAAATTCGTTACAAAGTAGGCAGAATCAAACCACCAATCAAACACTTTAACCATTGAAGTGTGCAAAGATACAATGCATTCAGTCTAAACTATTCAGTGATGAAAGGTCAATAGTCTGCGGGGTCCAAAAAGATTGTGAACCGACTTTATCAACAAATATATTACTAAAGTCATAATTTTACAACTTGGACCCTTCATGTTTTTTTTGCTTTGTTTATCATATGTGAAATTGATGAAAGGAAAAATAAATTAAAGGCAGGTCTTAAATAAATGTCTGTACCTTTTACCTCATCCATTATTGTCAAAATATAGAATACTCCAAACATGTTTGTCAAAAGTTTTAAGTCAAAAACTTTTGAAAACCATACTATTATATCAATATGGCTCCACAATGTCACAATCAGTAAGCACAGCTATTAATTCTAAATGGCGTTTTGGCGTTCTTGGAGATGGAGAAGATTCAAGTAACAAATGGTGTTCCAATTGATTGTGGGAACATGTTGAAATGAATGAAAAAACGTGGTGTTCAGATGAACAAGGTTTATTTGGCTAACAAGTCTATGAAGTAAAAAGTCAATAAAACCAAAATAACCGATTTTATGAATAACAAAATTCGAGATATTAATGGCCGTGTGTTCGCAAGAAATTTTTCCATCTAAAACGTTACTTTTGTAAATCAAAGAGAAAAAGGTTTAAAGTTTTTATTTCGATTTTTAGAATTGACGAAAAATAGGTATTTGCTACCCAAGTTTAATAGTTGAATGCGTTTGCGGCCTTATATTTGGCATCTTTCGTCTAATGTTGGTTATGTTATGATAATAAATATGTTAAAGTCTGCGACATACGTAATTTTCATACCTGACGTTAGGCACAAGTTGTAAAATTAAGACTTTAGTACTACAAAATTATCGCATCATATATTCAGCAAAATCTAACCTAAAAGTTAACAGAATTATTGATTGTTGCTTATCACTTACTATAGAATTGCAAGGAGATTTCATATTAAAAAACCAGGGCCGTATTTAGAAAACGAAATACTCGATTTTAAATTTGAAAATATCTCCTTGAAGAGACCAAAAATAGTCAATAATTTTTAATTTGCTCTTTAAATTAAAGACTAGAAAAAATAAAAAGTTTCTTTCAAAATTTCGATTTTTTGCGAATATTTCCGAAACCAGTCATAATTTTCGAAATGTGAAAATATCGAATTTATAGACTTCTACTTGGACTTCTAAATCTTCATAGTTATATTCGAAAAACGGTTACCCTTTATTGTTGAAGACTGGCAGTTGAAAGTCGAACAACTTTGACATTTTAGGTATATGCTTGAAGATGGTGGTTTACTTCCTTAAGCACAGAATTGTGGTTAGCAGGTTTACAGAAAAAATAAAACTTTCTTGTAAATCAAAAAATCGCAACCTTTCGGCGTTTAATTTTCTTCTTCTTTAGGGCTCCAAACGATAAGAAAACACCACCTAATCAACAGAAAAGAACAAATTTGATATTTTATATAATTGTATACCTCATACAGAGTACGGGGTGTTCATTAGAAAAGTTCATCAGCAATTTTGACAGAAGAAGATGAAATAATCAATATTAATGGACTTCACTTTTTTTTGGCCGTTCACAGCAAACTAGATGACTTTCCAAATGAACACCCTTTATAGATATTAAAATTTCCTAGTTATTAATTCCTTTACTTTGTAACAAACTTACTAATTTCTATATTACTTCGTTAACGTACAATTTTTTTTCAGCTCACTTAAGTCTTCCTTTTCAACGACATTTGTTAATCCGATAAAAAAAGTCAGTGGCATTGTTCGTAATATTGTTCTCCGGAGCGCCACTGGAACTAATAGTTTTCATCTTATGCTGCTAATTTAGAGCCTTATTGCCCTGAGAGAAAGAGCGAAATTTAAACAAAAGTGGCAAAAGGCCTTTTGAGATATTAATAAAAAAAACAATATTTTTTTTTTTAGATTAGGGACACGGTATTTTGAAAAGCAGATCTTCTAGTACAGAAGTTTATATGAACTTCTCTATTTGAATTTAGTCGAAGAAGCCGCCCACTCTACAGGGTTATTCACGTTATTCGACACGGAAGATTATGGCTAAACTTTTAGATTTTAAAAAAGTTTTGTATATGGAATGGATGAGGGTCTATTGGAAGTACATTTTAAAATTATTGTCATTGTATACAGGTGGTCCCAAAAGTATAAAATTGATTAAAGTTGTATTTTTTTTAATGAAACACCTAGTATATTAATGTATTTTCGATATCTACGGACAAAAGTATAGGTAGTTTTATTAAGGTTTATGGCATCTAAACCGTACCGTTCTTCAGATATTCGTGATTTTTTGAAAATGCAGCATCAAATTTAAAGTTTAGCTGGAGATCCATTCCCTTATTTGTGATGCCAAATTAAGCGGAGAAGAACATTTTCAGGTTTTCTAAAATGACTAACACTAAACGGTCGCTGGCTCCCAGTCTATTATAAGAACTCTTGTAATATAATGTTTTATTGTTTTATTTGATATTTTATGCAAATAAAGACACTTTAACATTCAGATGGCTGCTAAATAATCTTCATGATCATAATTTTGTAACTTATAAATTAATATCTGACAAATACGGGGTGTTCATTAGAAAACTTCGTCTAGTTGGTTGTGAAATGTCAAAGTAAAATGATTGGTGAAACAAAAGTCCATTTTTGTACGACCTGTCTATTCTGGCATGTTTACCGTACCTGCTTTCGAAACAGTAAGGACGAGTTCCCAGTTGCTAAAGCTAACAAAACGGTAAGTGATTTACTTACTGTTCTAGAACGGTAAGTAAAACGTGGGGTTAATCCGATATTTTAAAGGCCTTCAAGTATCAATTCAGCTACTCATACACTAATAACTCATATTTAACGAAGAACGTCCTTCTTGCCATGCATTTTCAATATCTGATTTTTCCGATTCAGACATCTCGTCATACAAGGATTGCAGTTTCAACCAGAACACACGAAATTAATAGTTTGTAATTCAGAAGTTGACGCAAATTGATTAATATTTTGACATCAATAAAGAGAAGGATCATTCATATCCTTGGCAACCAAATAATGGGCACACATATGGCCACGCGTCTGGTGCTTGTTATGTCGATCTTAATAATATTGTCGTGTATTTTTCAAAGTTCCATTACTTAAAAAAAATATTATGATTACGCAAAACTTGTCGTATAAAAAATAGTATAAGCATCACAAACAGTAATAGTTTTACCGGTCTCAGACAAACTTTGTCTTCAACCGGTAAAACTTCCTTACTGTTCTTGATACTTAATATACTATTATTTTCATTATGCAATTTTTTCTGTCAAAATTTTATAGCCTCCTAAATGAAGTTTTCTAGTGAACACCCAGTACTAATGATAATAAATTTTGCTTTCTCAAAATCAGGTATTGTAACAGGTAAAGTAGATTACTTAATTCGTTTATGTCAGCTCAAGTTCAGAAAAAAATCAATTTTCCAAGAAAGCGCAAAGACCAAGCTATAGAAATGTTTAATAGTTTTGATAGGAAACTAAATTCTGCATCTAATGATACTATAAAATACAGGGTGTCTAATTTAAATTAAACGAGTTATTACTGTTTGCAATAATTTGGTGTTCATTTATTGACATTCGATGCACAGTAGTTAATATTTAATACACACCGCAAAAAATCCAATGTACTATTAGCCTACCAGCCAATTTTGGTGGTTGAAAAGAAACCAAGTGCTGAGATTTTAAACATTTAATTTGATGCTGCATTTTCACAAAATCACCAATATCTGAAGAACGATACGGTTTAGATGCCATAAACCTTAATAAAAGTACCTTTACTTTTGTTCGTGAGTACCGAAAATACATTAATATACTAGGTGTCTCATTTAAAAAGATACAAATTTAATCAAATTTATACTTTTGGGACCACCTGTATACAATGACAATAATTTTAAAATGTACTTCCAATAGACCCCCATCCATTCCATATACAAAACTTTTTTAAAATCTAAAAGTTTAGCCATATTCTTCCGTGTCGATTAACGTGAATCACCATGTATCTCTTGAACAAGCCATCGTTTCTTGTACTTTCCTCAATTATGCTCGTTAATACTTGAACGTTACTATGAAAGTTTTCTCTTATATATTCTGCATCCATTCTTGAAAGACCTGGATCTCCATTTGCATGAATTTATTCATCTGACAGTGCATTTTTAATCCTACAATTAACTGTAAAATGGTTAGGTGTCGCGCAAATTTCTGTTCAAAGCTCGACAATGCCTGCACCTGATACATTTAAAAACTTTACTAAGTACCTTGAGATGTGTGGTCTCGTTTTTTTGTTAGGCTCGTTTGCATTTCGAACATTATCTCATTCACATCCTCTATATTTTCATAGGGCTGAGTGATTTGCTGCTTAGATGCTTCAGCTATTCTACAATAATCTATTGTTTTCTTCAACGTCAAGTCATCATAATCCATCTTTAGCAATTTTTCTGGCATTTTCAGGTCAGCTGTTCCAATTATCAGTTTATCTCGGGTCATTTAGGCCCTTAAAAACTCAAATTTACAGTTTTTTAATTCGTTTTTTGAGACTTGCGTGAAATTCCTCAAAGATTTCTTCTGAATTTTATATTTTCATGTCGAACGTGGAGCTCTTGTACACCAAGTTGTTCCTGATATTCCAATACTGTTGGATAGCTGCTGATGTGTTAACAAGTTCTTTCTTGTCAGCATCAGCCATCGGTAAAGTATTGAATAATTTTACTGCCTACAATACCTAATTTGTTAAAAAATAGTCACCTTGTCAGTTTCGGGCTCTTTATTTAATAATAATAATATTTATCTAACCTGCAGCTACCACGTTCATCAAGTTCAAAACTGTGTCCAAATTTTCTTCACTTGTGACTATTATTGCCGCCAAGTATTAATACTCTGGGAGACTATATTCCTGAATTCAAGGTAAATTGAAATTTAAGCTAACGTACCACATGTGTCGTCTCTTCTGCTCACTGTCTTGTAAATTTAAGATGTTTACTTTTGTTTCAGTTTTACATTTATTTTACATTTATTAGTTTATTACTAAATGAATTGCAAACATTTAAAAACATAGAGAAAAAAACAACGGTATTGGACTGCATGCGTAAACAAATCGAAGTCGAAGTGTTTTTCACGATTTATCCTTAGAATTCCTTAGATTGAATAATTGAAATATGTGCTGTAAAATAAAAGAAACCGAGCAAAAAAATTGCGTCACAGTCCAAACATTCTAGGTGCCACGCTGCCTATTTTTTCAAAATGATTACAAATATTTTTCAATTCTTGAAATACGAACGACAGCAACGAGTAACGACAGTCGACACGGCATCCAATCAATGACATTTACCATTTGACAATTGACGGCTGACGCTTGCAGCGTATTGACCATTCGAGAATTACGTCATTTGACATGTTTGCCCCCCCCCCCAAGGCAATATGGCGGACCTACTTATTTAGATATGAGAGCGACTTTAAAACTTGATCTTGATCATCATGTTTCATGTTTGATTTGAGATTTATTTATAGTATATTCTAAAATTGTTTCTTTTAGGCAAAAGCTCCAAGGGAGGACTCATAGTTTTATAGCTGTACGAAGTACGAAAGATAATCCTAAAACGTCAAAGCAAATTTGCTTTTCATAATTACAGTTTAATTACACCATACAGCCATATTTTCAACATAGAAAACATCGGTTAATTAAAAATATGCCAAATTGGAAGTTGCTTGGTTCTGTCATATTTGCAATTAACCAACGTCGGCATAATTAAAGCATATTTGATACGTTCGACATAATTAAAGCATATTTAAAATGTTCAAGACATTTATTGGTTTTGCGGGTTTTCAGGCTTTGTTCCATATTTCCAACAAAAAATATTGATTAATTAAAAATATGCTAAATTTAAAATTTAGCATATGGCTTTTGTCACTTTTTAAGTTAACTATATTTAGCACTTTTGGCACACTTTTAGCTATATTTTTAACCTAGAAACTGCAGGTTAATTAAAAATACGCCAAATTTCAAGTAGCTTGTTTCTCTAATATTTACAATTAAACAATTTTTAACGTTCGGCATATTTAAACTTTTCATCGCTGTGTATGCCAAATTTTAACTTTCATTTTTCTGTCATTTTCTCAATAAAGCAATTTGAATTGTTTATGTTATTTAGTGTTCTCGTGCTTTTTGCTATATTTTCAACAAAAAATGCTGTTTAATTAGAAAATGCTAAACTTCAAATTAATTGCTTTTGCCACATCTTTAGTTAAGCAATTTGAATAATTAATTATGTTTTGGCGAAGTTGCTTGCTTTTTGCAATATTTTTAACAAAGAAACTCTAGGTTACAATTACAGCACCACAAAACAGTTTGGAAAGGTAAAAGGAGGGTAAAAAGAGGCCTGATCCCTGAAAAAGTATCATCCTGTGTCCATATTTTCAACACAATTTGTGAATTGTTCTTGTGGAGATTCTAAAGAGTCCCGTATGTACAAACTTTAATCCTTCTATGTCAAGAACTGAAGCAACTATGAAACAAAATCTGTAAAAAATCTGAAATTTTATCACCCTGTATCTTGGTAACAAAAGATATTCAGGTACAACTTTCTGCTTTTAATTTTCTTTGATTCTTAATTCTTATTCACCATCTCGTTATAACCACGGAAAATTTCGTAAATTTGGCTACATGGTTTGGTTGCCCCACGAATCAGTATGGCGGACTTTTATCGATATCAGGGGCATTATTCTATAGGAAAGAGTGAAAGTGAAAGTGAGAATTTTGACAACCTTGATTGGTCAAAAAACTCTGTTGACGAATTCCATTGGCCAGCAATTCTCACTTTCACTTTCCCTCTTTCCTATAGAATAAGCGTCCAGCTGTTCTAGTCGTCATTAAGGTCAATCTTCTGTCATTGTCATTGTCACGTCATTATCATACTCCATCCAACGAGCTAAGAGATAGTATGGAGAGAGCAACAATTGTCGAGATTTTCTTAAAATCCGTTCCATTTTTGGCCGTAGTTGTGTGCCCCCTTAACGAACGGTGTTGTCGTCTCAGAATTATCGCACATTGGTGTGTCCCATGGATGAAAATAGCCAAAAACACAGTGCAAAACAATGGTTTCTCCATTCTCTCCCCCAAACAAGTGAAATCAACACGGTAGTATCATGTGTTCATTAGAAAACTTCATCTAGTTGGCTGTGAAATGTCAAAAGAAAAGGATGGAGAAACAAGAGTCCATTTACTTTGATATCCTTTTCTGTCAAAATTTCATAGCTTGCTAGATGCGGTTTTCTAATAAACACCCCGTATATTACATAAGGAGAAACCTTTCTGCTCCACAATTTTGGCGCCCTTCTTAGCAGTTTTTGCCTGATGTTTTTGCACGAAAATGGCGAACCATCTGCCCCTTATAACCACAGAATATTTCGTAAATTTGGCTACATGGTTTGGTTAGCCCACGAATCAGTATGGCGGAACTTTATCGAAAAGAGCTGTTCTGGAATGGTTAATTGTGCCGAGATCATGCAGCTTTACTCAAAGTGCTTTGTTTACTCTCTGGATTTCAGCTCCACTAGTAGTAGTAGTGTCGTTTCGTGAATATCATAATGCGTTGTGTTTTTTATGCGTTTATAATTATGCTTCGTATTTGTCGCTTTTAATTAGTCAAGATCTGTATGCAAGAGAAAATACTCAGATTCTAACAGATTTTACCAAATCCTCCTAAATTCCTAAACGTTCCAAAAAATCCTTAGATCTAAGGATAAAATCCTTGACTTTGCAACACTGTCTTGCGGGACTGGAGATGGCGGCGACTGAAAACATCGGTGGCTCTCGGAGAGATTCGGAACGCACGTAGACCATCCATTAGACGAACAGGATCCGATGCCCTTTAGTCGAGCGGATTTCAGAAAGGTTACAACATACCACCCTCATTGACAGACGGAAGTCTTCAACTATGCGTCATTCTAGTGCTTTTCTGCATTAGGAGTTGAATTCTCATCGTCAACTGGTAGACGACAGAGTTTTCGGCTGGATCGAACACAAGTAGAAGAACCAGATCTCACAGAGGCGGCTAGGACAACTCTATCAGCTCCCGGATGAATGCTCTCGATTACTCCCATACGCCATTGAGTTTAGACAGATTGTCTTCCTTAATTAACACCAAGACGCCGGGCTTCAATAATTCAGGAGCACTGTGCTTCCACTTGCTTCGCTGCTGCATCTCATTGATGTATTCTTTAGACCATCTCTTCCAGAAAGACTGTGTCATCTTCTGTAGTTTCTCAAACTTGGATAATCGGTTCTCCTTGATATTCTCATGGCTAGGTTCAGGTAATCCAGTGATGCGTTCACCAATAAGGAAGTGCGAAGGTGTGAGAGCTTGGGGATCGTTTTGATCGTTGGAATAAGGAAATAGAGATCGAGAGTTGAGACATGCTTCAACTAGTGCGAGCACGGTAGCAAATTCTTCAAATGTCAGAGAAGTAGCTTGTAAAACTCTTTTGAGATGAAACTTAGTAGACTTGATACCTGCCTCCCAAATGCCAACAAAATGGGGAGCACAAGGAGGTATGAAATGCCAACTGACATTATTCCGTGATTAATCTTTTTTAAACTGAATCTCTTCAGATTTGAGAAATCGACATTTTTGGCGCCCACAAAGTGTGTACCATTATCCGAATATATATTAGCACTAAAGCCTTTAAGTGCAAAAAATCTGCGTAGGGCGGCCATAAATGACCCAGTAGATAAGTCGCTCACTAACTCTAGCTACACAGCCTTCGTAGACATGCACACGAAGAGACAAACCTATGCCTTAGTTGTTTTATAATTTCTGGTACTACGATCCTTCAGATTGAAAGGACCACCAAAATCTATGCCAACATGTCTTACCAAGTTACGACCAGAGGTAGGCCAAAACCTATCTCTTAAAGATGCGAGCATTAATTGGGGACCAGCCTGTAAGAGTCTTATATGTTCATATGTAGCTATTAACTTTGAAAAAGCATGGTTTGGTGGGTGCTTCTTCTGAAAGTCATACCTAATCAGTATAACTCAGACGACCACCAACCCTAATAACACCATAGTCAACTAAAAATGGATTAAGCTTTAGTAACTTGCTCCTTGATTGACTTGATTTTTGACTGGACAGATCCCTGATTTAACTCGGATATTCATCTCTTTGATCCATACGAATCAACAAATTCAATGCATTATCCAACTCGGACGTAGTCAAGGGTCCAGCCGCACGCAACTCCTTAGAACGCTTAGCATTGTGATAAAATCGACAACAATACGTAGTAACACGCAACAGCTTGGTGTAGCTAGAATATCGCTCAATCAAATTGAAATGTTCCACTTGTGGAGACGCATGGAACGAAAGTAATTTCTCTGGTCGTCTTTCTCGCATTACATCGTCAGAAGTGAATGTAAAATCATCAATATCATGAAGTGTAGATATATCCTCGTTAAGTAAGAATTGAGGACCATGCCACCAAAGATTGTTATCCATTAACATAGATGGAGAGACACCTCGTGAGAGTAGATCAGCCGGGTCGGGTAGGATCAGCCATCAGGACTAGTAAGAGATTGAATCTGCGCAGTTCGGTTTCCAACAAATATTTTCCACTGTTCTGGATCAGATCTAATCCAGTTTAATGTTATTGTGGAATCAGACCAATAGTTATAACTTTAGTATCCAATGCGATTACAGCCTTATGGGACAGCTCTGCAAACAATAGAGCAGCGTTCAACTCTAAACGAGGAATAGTTAGTGTCTTCAATGGAGCTACCCTGGTTTTGGAACACAGTAGATGACAATTAATGACACCAGAAGCATCAAATGCCTATGATATAAGCAAGCGCCATGCGCCATCTCGCTGGCGTCAGAAAGTCCGTGCAGTTCAATACGCAATGGATCACTTGATAGGACTCGCTTTGGTATAGACAACTCATGAATTGATCGAAGATTTGAATGGAACTTACGCCAGGTGGAATGTAAGTCTATTGGAATTGACTCATCCCATCCTAGCTTCTCCTGCCATAGCCTCTGGATAATGATCTGGGCTATTATTATGACAAATTGAAGCAGACCAAGAGGGTCAAAAGTTTGAGAAACGCAAGACAGTATTTTTCTTTTTGTAATGTGAGCATAATGAGATTCATCAGAAGAATCACCTATAGAGTATTTTAAGGAATCAGTTCTAGAATCCCACAATAAACCCAAAGTTTTAGTCTCGTGTCCCTCACCAATATCAGAAACCTTACGCTTGATCTCTTGAACTTCTGAGATAGAAGCACCGCCAGTACACAAATCATCCATGTAGAAATCTTTAAATAAAATTTTACTAATTTCAGGTTCAGATTCGCGACACTCATGTGCCAGTTGCTGAATACACCTTGTTGCAAGAAATGAAGCAGGAGCAATGCCATAAGTGATTGTGTTTAGTTGATAAGTTTTTATATCCGAATCGGAACTTTGACGCCACAAAGTTAGCTGAAGAGGACGTTGTTCCTCATCTACTAGTACTTGACGATACATCTTTTCGATGTCACCAGTCAATATAAACTTGTGTTTTCTAACACGAAGAACAATAGAGAGTAGATCCTCCTGAACAGTGGGTCCTACCCGCAAGATGTCATTGAGTGATCGACCACTTGAAGTTGCAGCTGACGCATTAAAAACTACCCTCAACTTGGTAGTACTAGACGATTCCTTTATGCCACAGTGATGTGGAAGATAAGATTGTGGATTACCTAATTTGGTAGGTTCTATCTGTGTCATATGACCCATAGTTTCATTCTCAGAGAAGAAATGCATATATTCAGATTTCAAGCTAGAATCCTTATTTAATCTGTTTTCAAGTTTTAGCAGACACTTAGTGGCCATAACCTTGGAGTCTCCTAAGGTAAATACTGGTAAATTAAAAGGACATTTAACTATAAAACGACCATCAGAATTTCTGATTGTGGTGTCTGAAATAACTGCTCACAGTAATCAGCATCAGATGAAACTGGTTTTGAATTATTGACTTCTTCAATCTCCCAAACCTAGACCAAAAACCTGGGGCCTGGTCTTCTTGCAGTACCTACTTATTGGCATATTGTTTTAGCTGAAGGAGAAGTTTCTCATGACATGCTTCAACATTTATTTACTTTGTCTTTTTGGCTTTGCTCTAGGGCTGTATAGTGGGTACATGTTAACAACATAATTTAAGCTCGTTTTCTTAACGAAAAATTAAACAGATCCCGTATGTCTAATTAAAGTGTTAAGATAAGAACATAAATGAAAAATGACATGCGTCTTTTTCCTTCTACGAATTTTCTTTTAGAAATTTTTATGCCACCAGCTATATGTCACTTGCTTAACACTTTTGACATTTTTATCGCATTTTCTTAAAATGTACCAAAAAAATGTACGTTAAAAAAAAATAAAGATTTAAAGGTAACTTGATGATAATGAAAAATGAACGAGATATATTAAGTAGCTGTTCAGAGTAGTCAAAAAAAAAAAACAAGTCATATTCCCTAACTCCAATTTTAAAACGATGTAACTCTGTTTCTACTTTATTAAACCGGCCCAATTTATCATTGTGTTGGCGCTCGAAGTCGGGGTCATTTACGCCAAATTTTAATTCGGTTAGTGCTCAGACGATTTCATTTCCATTAACAAATAAGTTAGTTTTGCGAACAGTTTGTTTAATCTGTCGGCAATACTTTACCTATTTCATTTCCATAGCGGCATTATTAAATTTCCCCCAGCTTAGTTTTATCTGCTAAATAGAGTGGCTAAGTTCCTAACTTGTTTGGAATTGTTCTCAGCTTTCAACTTAAATTGCATGCAATTTGATGAACATTTTGTTAGGCTGCAAATGGTTTTAAGCTTTTTTTGGTTACATCAATTTTCAATTGCTCGAAATACGCAGCGCTTATCAATATTTCACATTTGCATGGTAAAATAATTTCGCAGTTCGTTCATAGTTCATATTCACGTCTAGTTTCGATCCGCTCGTAATCAGTCAACAAAGATGTTCAAAATTTGTTCGTCACACAGATATTGCTTTTAAATTGCGCTTTTCGCTGTAGAGCAGGACGGAATGCGGATGGATTGGTACGTAAATGGGTAATATCCGCTATATATGCGGCAGTTAAAATATGTCGCCAAAATTAGATTATGGTGTTTGGCTTCAAAGGTTTTTTATTAGAATTCTATGCACAGACGAGAAATTTAGAGAAAAAAGTCCTTATCGTTACCAAGTTTTTTAAAGTACATTATAATGTAGAGGCAAAGAAGCCAGATGATTTTGTAAGAAAACCGAATCGCTATTAACTATTTCATAACCGAAGTGGGTTTACAGAAAAATAAAATTTTAATATAAGTTTAGCATTAAAATTTGCATTAGTGCTTTTAATGCTTATCTGCAGTTTTTATAAAAATTAAATTCATATATTGTTGATGATTTTTATAACCTGAAAATCTATTGTTAATCTTTTGTTAATGTGATAGTGGACTGGTGAAAAAAAGTTTACAGAATGATACAAAAGCATCGAAAGTAAGCAGGTTTTTTTTTCTACAGTACTGCTCTCTTCCGCTTATTAAAATGTCCCAAGAGAATTAGAAGATTTAAATCCAGACTAATGCATGCTACTCGAAGCACTCATAGACGCCTCGCCTGTCTGGTCCAGGACATCCTGTATAAAGAAGATGAGTTTGATGACTCCACACATATTTAACTATCCGCTTGAGACGGCTGGACTACATTTATAAAAGAATTCATGTTATCTCTCCCTCGCACATGCTTACCATCACATAGAATAGTTAAGCTTTAAATTAGCCCTTACTAATAAAGTAGAATATTATTTAGTGGTAAAGACTACAGCCTACTGTATTTTCAAGAAAACTTGTGGAAATCTAAGTGGAATTATGTGGAAAAAGCTGCGCTGCCTTATCATTCCTCACCCAAGCGATTCAGATATTGCCACAGGCTTCAATAATCGATGGAATCTGCGTATTTGTATAGGAGAAATTGATGGGAAACAAGTCAATACACAATCTGCGAAGTTCCCGAAAACAAAATTTTATAATTGTAAAAAGCAGTTTATCTTTGTCTTAACGGCAGCATGTGATTTCCAATATAGAGGGTGTTCCAACTCTATGTATTGGATATATATCGCCGCCCATGTACAGGGTATCCCATTTTCGGCACTTTTGCGGGGTATCTCCCTGATTTTTAAAGATAGAGGGTTGCGGTTTTCTCGACAGTGTGCTACTTTTTTGTGAAACTAAAGATGGCGCCAGCAGAATTTTTATAGCCCTTTTGGTTTTTGAGATACAGGGTGGAATTGAAAAGTATCGCTTTTGAGGCACCCCCCGCATCACAGTTATCTTTAAACTTATCCAAGAAGTTAAAACGCAATCTTAAATAATTTTTTCCGTAGAATCCAATGGCGTAGTCAGTTCTTTCCTAGCAACTTCAGTTTTTGAGTTACGAAGCAAATATATGTTTTTTTAAATGGAACACTCTGTATATTATTTTTCTAGTTTATTAGTCATAATGTGGGCTTTCCAAAAATATATAATTGTATGCAAATATTTTCAAAACAAAGCTCAGAATTTAAGATTTTCTTAAATTTTTATTTTTGTCCAATTCGTAAGTAGTAGGCTATGGCTAAAATATTATTAGGAACAAAATCGATGTAAGTAATAATTATTCTAATTTATAACATCTTCAAATTTAATACAAAAAATCTTTTTTAAATCTCAGTATCTCAGTTATTAGTTATTTATTACAGCATTCAACATAATTAAGTAAACAGTTTTTAAAGGTGGTTTTCAAAATGACGGCCATTTTCCTGTATGCAAAATTGGCACATTTTCGTTATTCTTCTAATCGCGTTAAAAAGAATCATAGGCCTTCTTTGCAAATTTTGGAAAGTTAAATTGATTGCCGCAAGAAGCTCCGCTCGAGACTGATACTGTGTTTTATAGACTTCATTTTGCATAAAACCCCATAAAAAAAAATCCAAAATTGAAAGATCGGGAGATCGAGGGGGCCACCTTACAGGTCCGTAGGTACCAATCCACCTTTGAGGAAAGTTATCGTCTAAAAATTCCCTTAAAAGGGCAGAGTTGTGGCTTGGGGCACCATCTTGTTGAAAAAAAACGGCATTATAAAGGGCCAAGGGAACATTTTCCATCAGTTCTGGAATAACTTCCTCAAGAATTTCTCGGTAACGATGCGCTGTCAGACCTCCTTCAATAATTCTGTAGACTATGCGTCTTCCAAAAATGAAACACGAGACTCCAACCCCAAAACGTCCTTGTTGTGCCCTCTCAAAAGTTAAATGGTGATTTTCTGTGGACCAATGTCTAGTATTATGGCGATTAAAAATTGCCGCACTTGAAAAATAACATTCATCGGACCAAATAACGAGTCTGCCAAAAGATTCATCAGTATGGATTTCTTGTAAATACCATTGGCAAAACAACATTCTGCGCTCGGCATCGCCAGGGTGTAAACGTTGAACTATGTGGAATTTATAGGGGTGATACCTATATTTTTTCAAAATTCTCTGAGCATCAGACTTGGATACACCAGTTGCTTCCTCTATATGCTTGCAAGAAGATGAAGGCTTTGCTTCTACATAACCCAATACGTTTATCTCTTTTCTCTCTCTATCTTGTTTGGAGTATGAATTAGGCCTGGGCTGGACAAATGATCCGTGCTCTACTAGATTTGATTTAATTCGGGCAAATATGTCTGGGAAAGGTTGCCTTCTCTCTGGATATCTAATAATAGCAAAAACGACCCCTAAGATGGTATCCTAACCATAGCGTGCAAAATACTTTACCTTTGGAAATATACTTCCGAAGCTTCTTGGGGATTTTCATTAGATTGTATAAAACAAACCAACATATCATACTTCTCATAATTTTCGTAAACCGCCATTATTGTAACAAAATTAATTTAATTAGCAGCTAAATAGTAAAATAGAAACACCAAAACAACAAGCATATTACTAATAAAAACAAAGAGTGACAAAACCACAAAGTTTTTGACATATTGCCTTTTGTTTCAAATAAGCTAGCCATCTAGCCATAGCCTACTACCAACGAATTGGACAAAAATGAAAATTTAAGAAAATCTTAAATTCTGAGCTTCGTTTTGAAAACAATTGCATACAATTATATATTTTTGGAAATCCCACATTATGACTAATAAAATAAAAAGATAATATACGGGGTGTTCCATTTAAAAAAACATATATTTGCTTCGTAACTCAAAAACTGAAGTTGCTAGGAAAGAACTAACAACGCCACTGGATTCCACGGAAAAAATTGTTTAAGAATGCGTTTTAACTTCTTCGATAAGTTTAAACATAACTGTAATACGGGGGGTGCCTCAAAAGCGATACTTTTCAATTCCACCCTGTATCTCAAAAACCAAAAGGGCTATAAAAATTCTGCTGGCGCCATCTTTAGTTTCACAAAAAAGTAGCACACTGTCGTGAAAACCGCAACCCTCTATCTTTAAAAATAAGGGAGATACCCCTCAAAAGTGCCGAAAATGGGATACCCTAGTACATCAAATAAATATATCAATTAACATAGTATGTATCCAAGTAAAATATTTCAGACAAAAAGTTGTTGGGTAAAAAAGCTGCCTTCAATAAATGTCTACTTAATTATACAAGATGAATGAAAACTTTTATTTTGTAATAAATTAATGTTTTTTTTTCAATAAAATTCCGAGAATTTTTCTTATTTTATTATTCGCACTTGAATTTTAATAATATTTCATGCATCATACTCTATTCTTATTTTCAAGTGTTTTCGAAACAATCATGATTGTTTGACGTGAAACTTGAAGTATATGTATATAGCTTGAAGTGTATACTTTTTGACGCAATAAAAATAAAGACAATGAAAAATGTGAAAGCCGTTTAGTGTTGTTGGCCACGTAAAGGGTAAAAATCGATGTCTGTCACAGAATAATTGAAGATATTCACTTTTTCGTGCTTTTCTATAAGCAAAGTTCCATGTTCTTAGCATATGTAGTTTACTACTACTTTCACTATTAGTCACATATTTCTTTATAATATGTTCTTTTTGTTCCATGCTTCTGCAGTCGGTTTTCTAACTCCTCTGGTTATAATATTAGAAACTCCAACACGGTGCTGACATTCTCACCTTTTCGATGTTCACTTGGATTTAAAACATTATAAACATTGGTGAGCAAGTCGCCAATTTGATTTACAGTTGTTTTGTAAACATTTTGTAAACATTAAAGTAATTTTCAAAGTTTTGTTCTTTTATAATAGAAATTCTATATGCTATCAAATCTTTCAGTTTCCACAAAATAGCAATGGATTCTTGACTAAGATATATATAAATAGAACCTGGCTTGTTCATTTTTAGAACTGGAAAGTCATTAATTTACTCAAAGCTTAAAGTAATCTAAGGGTAGTAAAATAGACGTATCAACATCAGGATAGTAGAAATAATTTACAATTACACCTTCATACTTGCAAAAGTTTATCCACTCATCTTCACTGAGAGTCATGTAGAATCCATTTCTTCCACCAATTACTATTTTGGCTGAAAAGTCGTTTACACAATTCCAGTTGAAACAAATTTTGTGAAAAAGCTGTTAAGCTAAAAAAAACTTGGTATTCACAATATTCAAAGCTTTGTTGGTTGTACCGCTCACACTATTTTTTTTACTATTTGACAAGTAATAATTATTTTGACTAGCAAATTTAGAGAATGACTTTTTGTAAATAAAACGTTTGACCTATAACAATTCTAAGCTTGTTGTTTGTACCACAACTTGCATTTCAACGGTGAGATGTTGTACAGAGCAGAAGCAGGCTACATCCACCAGCGTATTTTAGATCAAACACTGCATGGCAGATGGCTCTCAGTTCGAGAAGCAGCCCATATTGCTCTGTACCTCGCTGGTTTTCGGAACCAAAACGAAGTGAAAAAATTGGTAATCACCTACATTCCTTTGCATTTCAACATTTATATAAGTAAATGATGATGGTGGGGGTAATGGTGGTGGGGCAATTGCGCTCTCATAGGTTTTCGGAGGAAGAGTGTACGCTCTCATAGGTTATCGGAGGAGTGAGATTGGGAGGAGGATGTTCTCCCACAAACTCTCTACTACTATCATAATTCAAAGGTGATTATTGTTTTAATAAGAGTTGTAAATTCGAATATGGTGTGATGCATGAAATATTATTAGATTTCAAGGGTAATGACCTCAAAATATTAAATGTACAGGGTTTTCCATTAAGACGCTACAAATACTTATTTTCTTGTCTCCTGTTATTATTTGGCATTTTACTTAGTTCTTGACAAAAAAAATAAAAACCACTTTATTCAATGACGAAGAACTATTAAAATAAAATCTTAAATTAAATTGCTTTGACAACCTGTTACTTAAAAACCAGACTTCTTACACTATTGTATATAAAGTGTGACATTGAAAAAAGTAGCATGCGATAGAGGAATTGAAAGAGTTAAAAACTTCTATACACTTTCGTCGAAATTAGTTACTTTGATACAAATCAAACCATACAGTCGTATTAGTTTGGTTTGATGGAACAATTTTTCAATGCTGTTTAAAAATACGTAAAGCCATAACCATAGACAGGGCACCGGTGGAATTAAAAACAAAATTTTTTTTTTTTGAAAAAGAGTACTGGTCTCTTCTATTAGAAACTGCAAAATTTTGTTTTTATATTTTTATTTTCGTTTTTATATTCACGTAATTTTTTCATAATCTTTGGACCTCCTACATTTGAAAAAAGAAAGGGATTTCGACAAAACTAAATAATAACTTTCTCTGTCGCACGGTACTATGCATTGTACTTGTTTCAATGGCACCCTGTAGATGTATGAATATGTCCTGAATAACTTTAATTTAATGGCTACTGTTACAATGAAATTTTATGCGAATTTGGTGGTAAAGCCATTGGTTTATAACAAGTTGAATATAAGTTTTTAACATAGTAGTTGCACTGAGTTGTTTTATGTAATCAAAATAAATAAAGTGCCCTTATTATTAAGTACAAATGCATGCAAAAAATGAAACTAGTTAAAGGGTTAAATGTTATTGATATAGTACTTCTAATTTCTCTTGAGTGTTACGTCATCGTTTACTATCTAACCACAATTTTAGGGTATGTCTTAATTTGATACATATGATTAAAGTGAAATTGACACTTTTTTATAGGTAAGTGCACGTATTTTCTTAATCGGCTTTAATGGATAAGTTAACCAGTATACTTTTTATTTTTAATAAGGTATGATATATTATTTGAACTCAACTAAATAAATTACCAGCCTTATGTAAGTAATTATTAAATTAAGAATCATTTATTTATTTGGTTTTCTGATCACGTCAGGACTTAGTAGGTATGAAACTAACCAAACCGGGAGTACTACGTTTCACTTTATTTTTGTTAAACATCACAAGCAGCCTAAACAGATAGCTTCAAAGGAATTCCGATTATTAAAATTTTTATTTAATGTGATATATAACACATCTACAATAAATATTGCTTTACAGCAATCTGTATTAAAAGGTGGGTACTAAATTTTTGGTGCAGCATAGAGACCTTAAAGAAGCAAGTACACAGTTCAAATAAAAAAAACTAGTAAACAAGTTGGTCTCAAAAATACAAAAATATAGTGATTGATTAAGTTCAAACAAAAATAGGTTTCTAGTGGCGCAGTAATTGTTTTGAAGCACTGTAGATAACGAAAAAGCAGCACATTTGCTGTGCGTATGGCGAGATAAATAAAACAGGTTTGGGGGAAAAAATAAGATACGTTGATGTAATATTTTAAAAAACTCCCAATTATTTAAAACAAAACAAACTATCTAACGGAGAAAAAATAACTAAAAGCAAACAAAAAAGTAAACAACATTGCGAAAAATCGTTGTAGAAATAAGTGTTATTAATTATCAAATTCTTCCTCGGATTCACTGTCTTCATGATCTGAGTCATTTAAATTGATGATAAGTGACGGAATGTTCGACGGACACACTTTTCTTTTTCCCAAGTATCGCTAATGTTTATTAGTATGTCGAACATAGTTTTTCCATAACTCGGGAGTAACCTGCAAAAAGAGTATTGTTAGTAAGTTATGTAAATATTTTTTTTTAAATTAAAAAAACGTGCTTTTTCCAACGCCTCGTTCCATAAATTTAAAACGCTCTCGTTTCTGATTCGATGAATAACATTGATTTTCGAATCACAATATCGCTGACACTAGGACCCTACCATTTCGATGGGGTTAAAACGACAATGGTAATGAGGTAATTTTAACACACGATGGCCATTTTAAAGTGCTAGTTCGTCTATTCTGAAATAAAAAAAAAACACCAAAACTAAGTTTACTTATTGTCACTATAAAAGAGCGATTTTGGACATCCTACAATTATTATAATGTAAAATACCAACCGATATCTGTTCTCCAGCATGTTCTTTTTTGCTATACCTAAAAGTTCAGCTTTCATAGCAAAAGGAGAAAATGTGATGTGATGCTGCTGCAACCATTCTATTAGGCAAGGTTTGGACCAGCTTTGATTAGGTAACTTTTCTACTTGCATGTAGTGGTAAAAAGCATTGTCCATAATTATCAGTGAGGGTTCCTCCAAATTCGGTTCCTCAGTGAGGGCTCCTCCATTTTCGAAATTCGCAGAGTTCATCGAGTCATGGTAATCGCCTGATTTACTTCCCGCTTTGAATACTAGGCTGGCATTCTGGATAAACCCATCCTCGCAACCAGCATGCAAAACTGTGTATCGTGTTCCTTCTGAGGGAGACTTCTCTATTACAGTGTTTATCGTGCCATCTTGCCAACTTGAGTCCTAAATGCCGCTTTGAATAATACTTAAGAAATAGATTAATAATAATTAATAGCGTTTATATACCTTTACTAAAAACTCATATTTCATCTATAAAAACAGCATAATCTTTACTCACTCCATTAGTTACGAGTCTCTGAATTGGTGCTAAGGATACACCTAATGCATCTGCTACCCTCTAGAAAACTAATTATCAGTTTAGCATTTTGCGTTTCTTGATTCGATTTAACAAGAATCGCCGCGTCCGCTTTAGGGTGACTTTTACAAGTTCAAGTAAAACTTCAGATTGAAGATAAAACTCCAGATATAACCTACATTGCATTGTTTATCTGTCAGGTAAACAATGCAATGTACATCAAGTCTGGTGTTTTATCTTCAATCTGAAGTTTTACTTGAACTTGTAAAAGGCGCCCTTAGAGGACTAAATGGGAGCAAAACGGTAACTTATAGCAAAATCTATGAATCGCCTATCGGAATATTTACGCATATGCATATTATACCTGTTTTTTACCTCTCCATTGCCGTTTTGCAGCCACAATTCAACCACACCGCTTAGATTTACCTCCCAAAGAAGATACTCCGTAACTAGTCTTTAATTTTAACGATAATAGGTACCTACTTACGTTATGTACGGCATTTAAAGGTATCAAGCTTTTTCCGCCTCTTTTTCTTGTTGGAAACATTAAACTAACTTCAATATTAACACTTGTTCACCCTCGGAGAATGTTTTGCCCGGAATTTTTCGATTTAAGAGCAGATTTGATATTGCGAGTGGCAATGTCAATGTCAAGTTTGAATATTCTTATCCGACACATGTCGGTGACGCAAACCTTTTGTCTCATACATTTAACGTGAGATAAAGTAATATGAAAGAGTAATGACGTAACACTCAAGAGAAATTAGAAGTACTTTACCAACCAAATCTTAATGAATTTTTAAACAAAAAATTAGTGTTTTTATTGAGACAATTTATTACTTAGCAAGATGATTGTAGAGAAATAAGATAAGTTGGGGTTATGCCTAGATCCAAGAAATTTAAATAAAGTGACAGAGCGAACACCAGATCTACTCACTCATACCAACCGAGGTAATGTCACAGAAAAAAGTATGGTCTGTATACTTGATATGAAAGAAGGTTTCTGGCAAGTAAAGTTGACTGAAGTGCATTCAAACTTTCGTACATTTTCTACATATATTTATTTGCTACAAATTATAATCAGATTGTGTTTAAGTTTATTTATTATACCTGAATATTTCAGAATTTTTAAAGTTTAGGGACCTTCTCTACATTTTTTCCTAGATATGCTTGTTTCAACGGAATCTAGTAAGACTTAGTTATAATCTACACCTTGGGTATCATTCAAGATAACCTTCAAAGATATCTCAAGAAGTAAGCTCCAGAATTCTAAAAAAAGGCTCTAGAAATGATTTTATTGTCTAGGTACGACTACTGGAATAGAGGTCCTTATAAGCCTTATTAACATTTACCATATGTGAGATTTTTTCTTTTGCTAAAACGAAGGAAGCACTCACATGTCATGGCGTTTGAGTGTTTTGACAAACATTTTCTGGTATTGCAATATTATTTCACCAAATGGTTAGAAGTTAAACTATATATTGTAAAAGAATTGAAGAAGATATAATCAAATTAAAAACGAATTATGCAATACATGCAAAATCATTCAAACTATATTTTTTCTATTCGCGTGAGCGAAAGTTTACTTTGTCGCACGCATTTGAGTGCGGGAAACCTCAAATGGCTTTTTTGGCATGACACTTTAATTCCAGTTCAATTCTTTCTACTTTCTATAGTTGCTCTTTTTGTACATCATAACTACCTTGCTGCAGCACAAAACCAAATTCCACTTCGACCTCCACCATAACTTCCCATCAAAAATACAATATTGGGGAAGTAAATCAGTTGGCTTCAGTGGTATGGCTTCAGTAATCTACAAAAGGCGGAAAACTGTTTGTTATAAATAACAAGTAGATAATATTATGTTCCATTTTGTGATTAAAAATAAATATAATTTTGATTTAATATTCCGTAAATTCGCTTATAGAAAAAATATAGTTCCTAACTTTTGCAGAAAGTCTATTTTCCGCACTGCTTGCCCGAACGACTGCCGTCGCGTGCAGAAAAGTGTCACTTTCCGCACTTGTTAGGAGAATAACTATTTTCTGCAATCGATGAAGAATTGAAAACTTTCTGACGCCTATTAACGCCGAAAAGAGTTTATTCCAATACTTCAAATGGTTACTAAGCAATGAGTTGTAGGAACAGTACGGCAAATATTCAATGCGGGCCTAGACCGGAATGTGAAAAATATCGTGAAAACAATAATACTAAACACCGGTTGTTATAGGTGTAACAACAGGTGGGGTTGTGGTAACCACTAATCTATGTATGGTACCTATTTTATTAAGTGGGATTAGCAGCAGGTAATGACAATCTCTAATATCTCATTTTCGATTGCCTGACTCGAAAATCTTTCATTTCCGATTGCGAGAATCATATTCTCGTCTACTATGCGGTCTATTATTTACTATTATGAGTTTAGGGCGTTTGGTAAATAAAATGATATGCATTTCTTCAAATTATGCTAAAAGCAATTGATAAGCGAAGCAATGAAGGAGGAAAAATGGATCCTCAAGGAAGAAAAAAGTGTATCATTACTATTCCAAATGTTTAGCGTCCAAATAGCAATAGTACGAAAGTGGATTAGCAGGTTGGAGACGTAATAACAACTTCATTTAATTTTCAAATCGCCGACGTTTCGACTGTATATTGCGGTCTTTATCAAGGCTAGTAATATAACCAAAAAACAATCACAGTTGCCAATAAGCGATAAAATAAATAATTAAAATTATTTTGACTGTATGTATAAAATACGTTTGAACACAAAGATTTAAAAAATATACATTGATCATTGTAATAAATATCGCTCATTGGTAATTGTGATTGTTTTTTGCTTACATTTGTAGCCTTGATAACTACCGCAATATACGGTCGAGATGTCGGCGACTTGAAAATTGAAAACCATTAAATTAATATCTGAGTACGATGGTCCTAGAACTTATAATCAGCCTTATGATAGAACGTATACGTTAACCACACCACAAACGTTAACTCGAAATTAAACATTATTTCTATTATAATTTAAATAAACCCTACGTTACAACAGCCATGTTACCTTACATAACGGGTCAGTTAAATTAACGTGAATGTTCGATCATAAGGCTGAACGTCATTAATCAGAGAGAAAATGTAGTGAGTCGAAATTTTTTAAGTCAAATTAAGTTAAATTTAAAGTTAGAAGAGATAATTATGTTTTGGCATTTTCATTAAGGTAATTGTGAAAAAGTGTAGGTTTTAGTGAGGAATTTAAACAACACGAAATTATATTTTTACCCGAAAAGACAATTTTATTCCCAATGGGATGCTTTTATAAACATAGTGCTGGAATATTTTGAGCAATGCTTTCCATTGAGGAAGGTACCAGTAAGAAACTTTAGCAAAGCAAAATATATGCAGAACGATCCTTATGTGGCGGCCTGTAAAAAGGAGCTAGACTTTCTCTATGTCCTGAAGGATAATGATAATATGTATAAGATGAGGTATGCGGAAAAGAAGAAACAGTACGATGCACTTCTGAGGGAGAAAAAAAGGTCTTATTACAATGATAAGATTAAGTCCTCTAATAACAGATCTAAGACATGCTGGTGGGCGGTGAGCGAAATATTAGGCAAATTCGAAAAATACGATCAGCAAGAATTAAACGAGGAGGAGAATACAGAAATGGCGAATGCATTTAATGATTTTCTACTTCATGCTCCATCAGAGTTACTCAATAGCCTGGCTGATATTCCGTTTTCAGCACCCACTAAAGGGGGTTGCCGGGAGATCATCTCGCTGGAACCTGTCGATGACAGGGAAATAATAAGCACTGTCACTTGCCTTAAAAATAAGTATAGTTGTGGTCATGATGGTATATCTAGCGTGTTACTTAAGTATATAATAGAACCTATTGTTGAGCCCCTCGTGCATATTATCAATAACTCATTAAGATATGGAATTTTTCCAAATCACCTAAAATTAGCAATCATTGTGCCAATACGCAAAAAGGGCGACACACAACAAGTAGAGAATTTTAGACCAATTAGCTTGCTCACCAGTTTTTCAAAAATATTTGAAAGAATTATGACTGATAGACTGAGTGATTTTCTTTTATCGAGTGAGTTGCTCAATGAGTTTCAGCATGGATACATCAAGGGTAGATCTACACAAACGGCTGTCTTTCAATTTGTTCATACAATATTAACATCTCTGGAAAAAAAAAGAAATACAAGTAGGTACATTCTTAGACCTCTCAAAAGCGTATGATACTGTAAATCACCACATCTTGTTGGAAAAACTTAATTATCTGGGCATTCAAGGAGTAGCCCAAACTTGGCTCAAATCCTACCTTACAGATAGGCAACAACAGGTACCAATAGGTAAGGGAGCGTTTAGGGGTGTCTCGAACAGGGCAGATATTTCAATGGGAATTCCGCAGGGAAGCATACTAGGCCCCTTACTATTCGTGATATATATAAACGATATTACGGAACTATTGCAGGGAGCTGACGAGAAACTTCACATTACAAACTATGCGGACGACACCAGTTTGCTATTGACTGGCCCTAATATTAATTTTGTGTTATCACTGTCTAATGAAATCATGCGAAAAACACACTATTGGTTTTCGAAGAATGGGTTGAGCTTAAATAATACGAAAACGAAAGTAATGTTCTTTAAAACGCAAAGATCTAGCCTTGATGTGCCGGAGGTGATCACCTTGAACGGCGAGAGAATAAATATAGAACAAACTTCAAAGTTTCTGGGAATGGTCCTAGACGCCACCCTCTCCTGGCAGCCCCATATAAGCCGAGTTGTGAGCAAGCTGCAAAATGTTTGCTATACGATTCGTGTTTTGACAGGTTATCTGACGATGCCAATAAGAAAAATTATTTAACATGCGAACTTTGAATCCCACATTAGGTATGGTATTGTTTTTTATGGACAGAGCAGTGATATTTATAGAATATTCGTTTGTCAGAAGATGGTACTAAGAATTATGTTAGGGATGAAAGCACTTGAGACCTGCAGAGGGAAATTCAGGGCCAACAAATTACTAACGGTTTACGCCATTTATATACAAGAATGCTTATTGTATTTTTTTAAGAATAAGGCTTTGTTTTATCAACATAAGCCACAAAATAATTATGTTACCCGAACCTTGGACTATTCTCTTCCAAGACATAGGCTGTCACTATATGAAAATGGACCATACTGTAATGCAATAAGGTGCTTTAACAAGCTCCCAAAATCTATTAAGCTACTGACACAGCTAAAGTCATTTAAGAACGCAGTATTTAAACTACTATCAAATCTAGAACCATATTCGATCAATGATTATTTTGATGCACATTGATTAGATATAATGTTTAGGTACTTTGTGTTGTGTGGTGACGTTATTTCATTTTATGTGTTGTCATAATTTTTGAAATAAAGATGTTTATTATTATTATTCGATATGAGTTTAATAGTGAATAAACTGGATCTGCAAGGTAGGTTAAACTCTAATTTCGATTTGAGTATTATTATCTAAACTAAATGTTAGCATCTATTGTTATATTGTACATCTGAATTTGAATATTTTTCTTCCAACTTAAAAAAAAAACTGGAGTTGCCTAGTGATAAACATTTTAATATGACACTAGACAGCTGACATATTGGAAAATGATATTCGGTGATGTTAAAGTTTCCTCATAGGTTTTTTATCATTACTAGATTTCATGTTAATTTGACAGGCAGGTCAAGCACAGGCGACACTCCGTCTCTTCGGACCGTCCGAGTCTGTTCATGTTAAATCTTAGGTGGCTATGTCCTGTGTACAGTGCAGTGGCCACTCTGATTTGTCTCATATTCAGTCTGAAGAATGTTTGAGCTTTTGCCCTCTTTGTTTTCGTGATAAAATTTTTGGAGTGTGACAGTCCGGGCACGTTCTCCCACAAGTCCTGGGACTTGGCATTGCTCCTTTCCTGGAGTTCAGCCTTGACCAGACAGTATGGGATTCCAACTGTCGATTTCCAGTGCCTACCAATGCAGAGCCCGCCGCCCTTCTCGCTAGAGAGTCGGCCCTCTCATTGCCATCGTCCATATCCGCGATCCATACTAGTGTGAAGCTGTTCTCCTGCGATAGGGTGTTCAGGGTCCTGTGGCCGTTCCAAACAGTTTTGGAATTGCAGCGCAAAGACATAAGTGCTAGAAGCGCTGCCCGACTATCCGAGCAGAATCTTTATTGAACTATTGTGTCCTTCCTCCTCTAATAGATGTCGCACATACAATCCAGTGGCATGTATCTTTGCCTGAAACACTGTGGCAAATCGGCCCAGGCTCTCTTGTATACAGATGCCATCCGATCATCCCTACCCTTCGGAGCCAGCCACTTCGTCTGTTTTGGATCCGTCCATGTACCATGTACTTCCTGCCAGTTGCAGATCTTCGGCTCGTTCGCCCCAGTCTACCCGTGAGGGAACCCTGACGACGTAGCCAGTGTCTAGTGTACGTTTTGATGCCATTAGGTCGGAGATGATATTCAATACCGCAAGGCCTTCCAAGCCAGCCAATTATTGGTCTCACCATCGAATGGCTGCGGTACTATGTGCGTTATTTGTTGCAGCCTGTATGTCGCCTTCATTGACACTCGCTTCAGTAGTATTGGAAGTGGAACAGGTCAAGCATGCGTTCCATGGCTGCCGTGGGTACCGTTCTCATTACCTCCGTGGTGCAGAGACATGTTTGTCTTTGCAGAGGGGATAGTTTAGCTTTGGTGGAGCTCTGTCTGCTCTTTCGATACCAAACTATGACCCCATACGTGATTATCGGTCTTATTATAGTCATGTATAGCCTCAGAGTATGTTGAACTGATTGAACACATGTGGGCTCCATGTGAGTGATTTGTCCAGGATGACTCTAGAAATTTTACTTCGTTGGTAAACGGAATTGTCGTCCTGGACGAAGATGGGGGTTTCAGAAAGTCCAGCTTTCTTCGCCATTCAAAGCCATACTTTCTTCGGGTAAATGTCACAATCGCCATTTTCGTAGGGTTTATTGTTAGGTTTTCTTTTGAACACTAGCTGCGTACAACATCCAGCACCTCTTGCAATGTGCTGGAGATTTGTTGGACTGGGTGTTTTCTTATAAGGTTAACGATGTCGACCTCGTATGCTTAGACTTGGACTCCCCATAGTTTCAAAGTAGCCAGAAGGTCGGCCACTAGTAGGGACCACAGGAGTGTAGACAACCTTCCTGCTGTTGTAAATCTGACAGTGTCATCGCTTAATGATGTAGTGATCATCATGATGTAGATCAGTCTGGATTCTAACATGTTGCGAATCTAGTTCGTTTATTGTTGATTCGACCCTTCTTGCTTTACTGGCGCTGAGGAGGGAGTCCGTAGGTGCATTATTAAAGCCTCCTACGATATCTATGAAAATACCAACTGCGACACCGTTTGTATCCAGGGTATATTGAATTTTTGTCCACCAGGATGTGGAATGCTAGTTCTGTTGATTTGTTAGCGTGGAATGCATACTGTTCCTTACTAGGAGGGTACTTGCTAGCGCTCGAGCGATTCAAGATCTTTTCTCCTACATCCCATCTTTGATATGTAGGGGACCCTCACCCTGGACCGGCAGTTTGGAATAAAGTTCCATGCAAGGTTCGATCTAGAAGCTTATTAATAGAGGTGTGAGTTGATCCAGGCCCTGTTGTAATAGTGCCGGGAACACTATCCTCCCCAGGGGATTTGTATGGTTGAAAAGCCATAATCGTGGATTTTACCAGGGTTTTTGGCGAGCTCCCAATCTGCCCTGTTGTGTCGTTTCAATCGTCTCAAGGGGCTTGTGTTAGTCTCCAAATTTATCAGTCGGCTACCCAGACCCCAAATGACAGCTTGCCCGGATCTCTAACGCTTCACAACCAGCAGATTTGTAGATTCCATTGATCGTTAAAACGATCCATCGGACCCAAGCTCCTGACACGGCTATCTAGAGAGAATCCTATGGATTCAGGTTCCTGTTGGCAGGTCTTCAATCCCGCCACAGAACCTTCTCCAAGACTCCATTTTAGCAGCCCTGATCTGCTTGTTGTAGTTAGCCCATTAGCGCCTACATGCTCCATATGGTGCCAATAAACATTAAGAGCCAAAGTCCTGCTTAAGTCGGATATTTTTCAACTTTTCGTCAACTCATCTATTTAGGCCTCTTTAGTATGATTCATGAAGCCCCTAGAAGGGTTTACGCAAAGCTCTGCTTATGTTCGCCATTTTTTAGTATCGAGTAAAATGTTGGTTTGTACGAGTTGGTCAAAAACACGGACATCAACTTAGTGTAAGTAGAATTACCATTCGATATTTTATTTTATGCTAGTTGTTTTAAACGTTTTATCATATTATGATATGTGAAAACATATTCCTATTTGAGATTGATTTCATGGATTGTTTGTTTATGTACAATATTATTGTAAACATTAGTGTTCCCAAATGGGCTCGTTAGGCGGTACCTCAGTTGAAATAATATTTTTAGCAATTTTTTTGTTTTAGCGGAATTTGAATTTAGGAGGCATGAGATATGGCTTACCATGACGAAATTTATATTGAACCTCCAGATAGCAACTTACCGATGAAGTTTCAGCAGACGAGGATGAAGGTGGTTTACTTGACAATTTAACTGCTAGGCAACTTACCGCTAGAGCAAAAATTGTATATTATAATGATTACTTCATTCATGTATAAATTTTCCCATAAGGAGAGTTTGTTTATCAAAAAATTACAGCGGTAATTCGACGTTGTCTAGACGACGTGGTATTATCGCTTATACTAACCTAAACCTTAGTCAATGTCGTTGTCTTTATTAATTTGATTCGAGAAATAATCTCACTAAGTACCACTCGAGCTTAAAATGAACCAGATAATTTTTCACTCTGGCATGTTTTACTTGCAAATTTCACTCATCCTAAAGGACTCGTGAAATTATACAAAATACAAAATATAATACCTAATAAAAAAAAAATTATGCTTTACAGAAAAACTGCCCCGACCCACAAATAACCACTGAAGAACTAAGCGCGTATTTAAGAATTCTTATTTTGTGTGATATAGACATCCTTCCATCAAAAAGGATTTAAATAATAAAAATAGTTACTCATAATTTTTTAATTTTGCTCAAAAACAAATTACTTTTTACTTTTGTGCTGTTGATTTTACTAGTGAGGTTACACCTAAAGGTCCCATATGGGAATACCTTGTTTTTTTTTGTTAAGTAAAAGAAAAAAAGTGTTTTATTGTCTATATATATTAAATAAAAATATTTAATGCATGTTTATATTAAAATTGTGTTTTTTTTTCAAAAAAAAAAATATTTATCGGCGTTAATGGGTTAGTTAGGGCCTGTCTGTAAGTTTCCCAATCGCCGATTATTTTTGCTTTATTAAAAGAGTCGTCGGACATTTTTCCTCTGACTTTTCAGGCGCGTATTCCACCAGGAGGTTTGTCTATTGTCTCTTTTTGTTCTCGTTGGACAATTATCTTCATAGGCCTGAAGAGCAGCTTTTGTCAGCCGCTGGGCTGCCAGCTCTATGTTGATAGGATCGTCAAAAAGATGTTGATCATATTCAGTTTTGCCTGAAGGGACTCCCGATATTAATAAACGTACGTAAATAAAAACTGGTTAATTTAAATTAAAAATACACACAAGAGTATTGAAAAAGTATACGTATATTATATTCTGCCCTTTTATTTTGACATAAAATCAAAAATCTTCGTAAATTTATTTATTTTTTTATTTAAATATAGTAGAGCCATGAGCCAAAGCACCAAACTGCCAACTTTGCTTCAAGATTAATTATATTTTAACTTCTACGTTTAACGATATACTAGTAATGAACACTAAATTTGAATAAATCTGTATAGTTATATTATGTTCAGAAAATTTTAGGATTAATTAATTGTGATAATATAAAAGAAAAAATAAATCCTTATTTGAATTACGATATACTTTTTTTAAATAAATCATTTATTTGCAACCATCTTCAAGAATATACCTTAACAGAATATTGCATTATGTCCCTAATTTCACTTAGAGTTTCCTTTGAATGCATATTAAATCTTAACCACATTTTCTTTGAATCATCGTTCCATGCATAAAACTAGCAAATATTGCCTTAAGCCAGAAAATCGAATTTCCCCTTTGAGTTAGGAAAATGTGGTTTCAGAATTGACTCCGCAATAACGGCATCCCGTTTGCATGTCTCATTTTAGTTTATGGATTAATAAAAGCCGGGGCCTCGTATATTTCAAGTAAGGTATGACGGAATACGAGGGGTATTCCGATTGAAATTTCTCGCCTTACAAATATAAAATATCTTCCTCAAACAATTGCGGAAAAATTCCGTTTCTATGCAAATGATGACCGTTTTCAGTTTTGACAGGCGTAGTTCTCGCAGGAATAGAGTTCGTTATTTCGTCGAAAGAGTTTCACGGGTAAGATAAAATAAATACACCGCATTATTCACATTCACATGAGAAACCCGAGATCTGGGAAAAAGTTAAGTTGAAAAATTAAAAGACATTCCTTACAGGATGCTGTAAATAAAGTTTTTCGACGAAGCGGCTCCATAGAGAGGAAGTCGTTTATTTCCAGATTCAGGATAATTTAAAATGGCGCCGGCAGTTTTAAATAAAAAATCAGACTATAAGACATAGATGGAAGGCTTCAAATATATTTTCTGCACCGTCACTCTTTATATAATTTTTAAGTGTTATTGTTAACATAAAAAAATTCAATTAAATAACGAGGGTTGGGTTATAAACTTATATTTTGCTTCGAGTAAATTCATCATCAGATATTTGTATTAAATTGCTGAGTAATTACCATGAAAATATCCCTAGGGCAATAAAGCTCCCCTCAACATTATTCCCATCGAACGAATCCGTATCTGGAGAAATCTCCATATTAACAAAATAAATTAGAATTTATTGCCGAAAAATGGAACATCGGTTATCGATTAATATCAGCCGAGTGCCATTATCAAACAGTGTTTTCCTCCTTTTGTGTTTTCCGGGGCATTCTGAGAAGGGGATAAATGATAACTTGGCTTGCCAAATAAAGATTTGTGAATAGTGGCGGATCTTCATAAATGTCAATGGGCATGATTAATGGAAAGCCTGACTAGGATAAACGAGAAGATGATTATTTTTATTATAGTCAAATATCCATTATAAAGTCGACGCGAGCTCATCAATCAACGTGCATTTGTAGAACAAGTCAAAAGTCAAATTTTAAATTATTTTGCTCTTGTTTATTGAGCGCCAGTCTCTGCTGTTTAGGTTTTACTATATTTTGTCAGCCCATAAACATTTAATAATTGACTACAAAATTGACGAAATTTAACAAAAATAAGTAAAATAATGTAATTAGGATGGGGATAAATGTCACTTTAGAGAACCCTTGGAGTGCTCAGTCTCTAGGTACTGTAACTTAAATTGGCTGTCATTTTTGCGTCTGGAAACACCATTGGCATACTAATGTTTTTTTTTCTCTTTTCATATGTTTTTATAAGATTGATTCATAAACAAATTAATCTTCCAATTTCCCTCAATTGTACAAATCGATATTTTATATTTTCCGCAATTGGACAATTGCATTATTCAGCTTTTAATAACTTTCTTTTCTTTTTCCTCGCTAAACATTTTTTCAATGCTTAAATTGGAAAACTAACTCACTAAATATTATCTATTATTAGTATACCCTATTAATTAGCCTGATGCAAAAATCTGATAGAAAAAATTTAGAAATTTAGAATATCACATTTTCAGGAACCGTCAGAGTTGAGAAGTAATTACAATATGCAACTAAATTGCAGTTGAACGCAATGCCGTTAACTCTTGATGCGAATATTTTTTCTCGCATTGCAAATCTTCACATTTTTCCGCAACAAGTCGAAAGCCGATACAAACTTTTGCGTACTCTAATTTAATTTACGGTCTTGATGAAAGCTCCCTCTTAACGTAGGCAAAGCCGAACCCTTTAGATGTGCATTTACGTATAAAGATACATAAAATTTTATCACAATCTCGATTTACAGTAATTGATCAATGTTAGTGGAAGAGGCGAAGTTCTATGTCGGGATCCTTGCAAAAACCTCTGAAAGGAAATTGTATGACGAATATACATAATATGTTTGTTTTGTCAGTCGAACAACGTTGTCATGCCCCAATAATTAACGTATTTCTTAAACTAGTATTTTATCTACGATTTACCTTCAATAGTTGCTAAAGGAAATGACAACTTATGTAACATGCCTAATATCGAATGTACTACAATCAGACACGTTTTTCATCCTGCTAAGTTTCCCCGACTTCCAAACAAGAATATATCTTGAACTAAATTGTTCAAGCATAACCCGAATATTAACTGCAATTTCCTTTTGAACTTCGGTTCTATAGCACACGAAAGCAATAAACATTACAATAAAATAGTTCTAGAATTTCTATTCCGCTTCTTGAAATGAGAAAGTCGGTTGGGGTTAAATTTATGCCTTCGTTGTTGGTTTGATTCGAAATCGTTTTGAATTATTTCAATAAAGATGAACCCCGACGAAATCATCCGATCATAAATTATTTCTGTGTGTTAGGTTTCAGAGGGAGCTTAATCTGTTGATTAAGGCAAATGCTTTTTGAGGATTTGTTGGTTGGTTATTTCACTAAAGAACAACGAGTTTTAAAATAATCATCTTAATTTTTTGTGCAATCTAGTTTTAATATTTCATTAAATGTCTTCTTTCTGCTCTTTTCGCACCAAACTTAAATTTGCACAGCAAGTTTACGGCATTTCTTTTCCTAACCTTCTAAAGGAAACTTATTTAATCTGTAATTTAATTAGCTTTCTAAGGTTTCCTAAAATTTATGTCAAAACACCAAAGATTACTCTTTAAAAATATTTTGCTACAAAGCATTATCGAGAGATTGAATTGACTGAATATTTGTAAATTTTCTGCAAGAAGAGGTGTAGATAACAAGTTTCTGAATATTTAAAGATATAATCAGATTTTGTATGGAAGTTTCTCCATTGTGATATTCCTTTCTATAGAGGTGTTCTCTGGATCAAAAACTGTTACGCTTACCTCTCAACAAGTAACAACTATCATGAGTTGCACCTCTAAACAGCCCAATACTTATCGTACTATAACTTATCACGAATTCTAGAGTTAATATTTGTTCTCGTGGATCGAATTCTCGGGTTTTTGAATTTTCGGAGATATAGTCAGATTTGGTGTGGCAGTTTCATTAGGGTGACATTTCTTTCTATCACTGGTTTCGGTGTCAAAAGCTGTTACGCTGATTTCAACAATTAACAATTATGATGAGTTGGGCCACTAAATAAGCCAGCAAAGTGACAGTGGTCTTATTATTCTACAACCATTATTACGAATTCTGGAGTTAATATTTGATCTAGTGGGACAGAAAGGAACTTCTGGATATTTAAAGATATAGTCAGATTTTCTATGGCAGCTTCTTTATGGTGACATCTTTTTCTAACAGTGTGTTAAACATTGTTACGCTAATCTCAACAAGCGACAACTGTTATGAGTCACCCCACTAAGTAACCCAACAAAGTGATATTGGTTTTCTTATTTTACTATCACTTATTACCAATTCTAGAATTTATATTTGATCTGGTGGAGCAAAAAATTTCCGCAATCAAGGCAGAAGTTCACACAGGGCAGTAGTTTTGATCCTTTGTCATTATTCTACGTCTATTGTCGGCTTCCTTTACTCATACGACCAGGTTGATTAGTAATGATTAACGCGGAGGATGACCTCATAGAGATCGGAACGTCGACAATATACACAGAAGATTCCTCTAAATGTATTTTTGGGCTATCCCAACAAATCCTTTACCACCTATAATTCAGTCAGGCACCATACTCCTTTAATAGTTCAAAAAAGAGTTTCTGGATATAGTCATATTTTGTATGGCACGTTCTTTATCTTGACATTTATTTCTATCACTCCTTTCTGTGTCAAAAACTATAACGCTGACTTCAGCAAGTAACAATTATGATCAGTTGAGTCACTAAATAAGCCAGCATTTTGTTATTCTACAATCACTTATTACGAATTCTGGAGTTAATATTTGATTTTATGGATCAGAAAGGAACTTCTGGATATTTAAAGATATAGTCAGATTTTCTATGGCAGCTTCTTTAAGGCGACATTTCTTTTTATCACTGTGGGTCAAAAATTGTTAGGCTGATCTCAAAAATTAACAACTATTATGAGTTACGCCACTAAATAACCCAGTAAAGTGACAGTGATTTTCTTATTTTACTATAACGTATTGCCAATTCTGGAGTTTATATTTGATCTGGTGGATCAAAAAAGAGTTTCTGGATATTTCAGGATATAGCAAGATTTTGCACGGCACATTCCTTATGTTGACATATCTTTCTATCTCTGTGTTTTCTGGGTCAAAAACTGTTAAGCTGATCTCAACAAGTAACAACTATCATGAGTTTCACTACTAAAGAGCCCAGTAACGTGACAGTGGTCTCCTTATCCTACTATCACTTATTACAAATTCTGTAGTTAATACTTTATCTAGTGGACCGAAAAGAAGTTTCTAGATATTTAAAGATAAGTCTGATTTTATATGGCAGTTTCTTATTGGTGCCATTTCTTTCTGTTACTGTGTTTTCTGGGTCAGAATCTGTTACGCTGATTTCAACAAGTAACTACTATTGTGAATTGCGCTACTGAATAACTCACTAAAGTGACAGTGGTCTTTTTATCGTAGTACTTATTACAAATTCTGAAGTTAATAATATTTGATCTGGTGAAACAAAAAGGGATTTCTGAATATTTAAAGATATAGTCAGCTTTTGTATGGCAGTGTTTTATGGTCACATCTCTTTCTACAACTGTGTTTTTTGGGTTGTGCTGTTACTCTGAACTGTTACTCTGATCTCAACAAGTAACAACTCTTATGAGTTGCGAACCCAAAGAGCTCAATATAGTGACAGTGGTTTCTGCCTTATGGTACTATTATTGTTACGCATTCACGAGTAAATACTTGATCTGGTATAAAAGTGAGAAATACCGACTGATCAGCATTGGTTTAACTATCTTATCACTTAATCGGTTTAGATGACATCCCCTATGGTTTCCAATACAGTACACTGTTCTGCAATACGTTCTAAACGGTGCAAAGCTTATCGATCCCTATAGCAATTTTCGATTTGAGCATGGTTACATTCAGTTGATTAAATTAGACCTAACTCGATTAATAGTTCCTAAACTTTATCTGCTATAGTGTAGTGAACGTTCGATTAAAATGAGGGTTGGCAGGCTTTTGTTTTCCCCAAATTGCTTAATTCACTACCGGCAAATAACATGTTTGATACTGTGCCTATGTATCATTGAGGCTTTGATAATATAATACAAAATTTAAATTGGATTCTACGCAATATATAGTCGCTGAAACAAAAAAAGGCTCGTGTGGTATAATACAAGCCCTTAACTCTGTTATTCAAGGGCCAAGTTTACTCGTGGTTTGTTTGGATGGAATACATATAAGCCAAGTTTATATAAGGTGAGATTCCATTAAATATAACTCAATACCAAGTTTGTTCTCGTTAGTCGGGAGAAACTTATTTAGAACACGCCGCACAGTTACCCCAAGCCAGAACTTTGACTTCGTTAATATTTTAATGAAGCTCAATAAACAAAGGAGGTCCAATAAGAGCTGATTTTCCCGACTTACATGCATGAACTGTTACAAACACTCTGAAAGTTTGACGCTAGTTAAGCAGGTGTTACCTAGCAAGCTCAATCGGTCTTGTGAGCGTTATCATAAGTGCTTGTACTTGGAACTAATGAACGATTCTATTCAATGCACAGCAGCACAAAACAGGCATTTTGAAAAGTAGTTTATGCTGTTTCGCCACGCACAATCGCCTTCCCTAAATTGCGGCGGCGATATACATTTTCATATGAATAGTTCATCGATCATTCTCCCCGAAGGCCGACGTTCTTAACGACTTTTCGGAATGTACAAAGTTTTCCTCTTTTGATGTGCTTCTGAAAGTTGTTCTGTTGGTAAATACAGATCGATGAAGATATTTTATTACAGCTTTTTATGGTTTTCTATCATTGTTGGGTTTATTGAGCTTGAATATGACAAAACTTGTTATATTGCAGTGCATAATAGGAAAGAAATTTATACCTGAACTAAGAGGCCTAGAATTTTATTTTTATTTACCAGACGGTGTCAAATTTTTCGTTATTTTTTTTGTTGGTATTTTCGCTTTTCCTGTACAGTTTATCAAAGAGACTTATTTTAGTTAGATACTTATTGTAGAGTTTTCACTAGTTTGATAAATTTTGTTTTCTCTTTTGTCATAATGTATTTCATTGGTTTCTATTTTTTTATATTTTTTGTCCTGTTATTTACTGCCCCTTGTATGTCGTTTGTATGTCGCCCCTACCTTCTTACTAATTATTAATTTATTTGTTTAGTGTTGACAACATTTCATTCTTTTTCTGTGTTTTTTTTTTAATTATATAAAATTATACACGATCACACACAATGACATGTTTTATGTTTTTTTTACGGCTTTTTAATGACGGCATTTTTCTTATATTACATCAAAAAGTTTACGACGAAATCAACAAAACACAAGATAAATCCGGGAGATCAAAAGACGGCAAAAGAAACCAAATAGACAAAATAAAAAAACGTCAATTACACGACGAAACGTTGGGATTTTTATTTTGCTCTATATTTCATAGCAACTATAAACTGTAAATAAAATGTGTATTTTTAACACAGTTTTATTTTATGTGATTAGTCAAATTTGAAGTTTAGTTGAGAACAAACAAACAATTAAAACATGAAGAACATCGACACATGACTAACTACTTTTAAACAAAAGAGAAGAAAATGTCATGAAATACTAGCAAATACCAATATAGCTAAGAAAAGGAAGAAAAAAATGTTATCAATATAGATCAGCTTAAAAAATCTTAACAGAAAAGTTACTTGGAAAAGAGAGATGGAGAAACAGGAAACAATGCAGTGAAATAAGGCATTAAGGAAAAACTAGTATCAACACTTTTAATACAAAAACTATTAAATAAACATATCAAAATAAATGAATTTCATTAAAGAAAAAAACGGAAAAATAATTAAACAATGTGAAAGAAAATATTACGAAGGAAGGACCAAACAGAAACGAAACGGAACAACACAAAAAATTAAAGCAGTTTAAGAATTTTAAGAAAAAAAGAATTTCAAGAGATGTAGGTGGTTATGAAATAGGTAGATAAAGCTTTTGGCAGATAAATATAGGAACACTCAGAAAAGTATACAAAAAAAAGTTAGAAACTAAATATGAATAAGGCAAATAATCTAAAAAAAAATAATTACTACGAAATGAAAGGGGACTATAAAGCAGATGGAAGAGAAAAATACTGAAACAAACACGGAAACGAAAATTACATATAAATCCCATTTTATTTTTTTCATTTTCATTCCATAATTTTAAATGAATGTATAAGATACATAAGGTGATATATGGAAATGTAACTATCCAACTTGAGCAACTATACAGAGAGAGAAATTAAAGATAGGAAAAGTACCTGTATAACAAACTAATCACTTTTAAAACTAGAGAAAACATTTTCGTCAAACAGAAAATTGTAAAACAAAAAGTAACGTACACAGCAAATTAATATTTTATATATTTCATAAACTGTAATAAATAAAGTTCAAAAATATGAGAAAAAAGAAAGGAAAAATTAGGAAAACAAATATAAAGAAAGGTAAATTGAGTATAAAAGCGAAGAGTACTTCACAGATAAAAGTAAAACACGAATTATGTATGAAGGTTAAACCTGAGCGAAAAGGAAAGCAGCTTGACTCAACGGATGAAATAAACATAACACATGAAAATTAAAGTAATACATTTAAAAAAATAATTCTATGCTAAAACAAAAACCAAATTTAAAATTACCAAAGATATCAATAATTTTCAAACGGAGAAGGATGGTTATAGATAAATGTTACACAAAACAAATAACAGCATTTTAGTAAATGAAATATTACGTAAAAAAATATACGACAAAACTAACAAAACTAGCAAAACAAGAGATAAACGTGTAGGATCAAAAGGCGCTTTTCTCTTATTGATTTTCGAGGTAATTTTTATCTAAAATAATTACTTTATTTGGTCTGTAGATGATAGCAAGCAACAACTTTTCTATGATCTGTAAATGTAACATTGTGTACAATAATACTTTCATCAGAATTAAATCTCATGTCATTGATGAAATTCGAAATTTAGTTGAAAGCCAACAAAGAAGTGAAACGTAAAAGAAACACAGGAATAGATATTACTAAACAAAACAAAATTGTCATGAGAAACTAGCAAATACTAATATAGAAAAGAAACAGCAAGAAATACAATCTAAAGTGTTTTCCGGGCTTTGAAGACGTGGTCCGATTAAATTTCTTCCTGACGTTTCCTGTACTGCTGCGGCAGACATTATCAAAGGCAATGAGGCAATGGGCGTAGTGATCTCCCGTGCTTCCCGGCCTTGACTGATTCGACTGTGGGAAGCTCCGTGGTATTTGTTTCTCCGCCGTCGCGCTGCAGTGAAGGAACTGAGGTGGGGGAAGTGTTAGCGCGGGATTTCGGCGCACTTGAAGTATGTCGTAAACTCGCTTTCAGTCTGCATTTAGAAACGTTTCCTCCTTCCTGTTGAAATTCTTGTCGTGTTTGAAGATTTCAGTGGCCTCTCGCGTTAGTCTCGGATAGAGACGCTGCGATTGATATAAGATATCCACCTGCTTTAAAGGGATGTCGTGACCTTCGGAGAGAGCGTCCTCTGCTACTGCGGACTTTTATGTTTGTCCCAGTCTTCTTCGGCGGACTTCCTCTGTCTCCTCTTGTGCTCCGTAATCCTCGTGTTAACACTGCGTTTTGTGGTGCCAATATAAACCGAGCCACAGCTGAACTCGGTAAACTTCGGGTGCCGATAAGGGATGTCTGCGGTCTATGACCGATCTCAAGCTCTGCAATATTGTACGAGTGGGCTTGAAGACAGTTTTAACGCTGTGCTTTTCCAATACCCTACCGATCTTGTTCGTTACTTTGTGGATGTACGGTAGACTAGTCCATCCGCGCTTGTCTTCATCTTCTCCCGTTGTTCCTTCCTGGCGCGCTACATTCTTTGGACGGATGACCCTATCGAACTCGTGCTTGCTGTATCCATTCTAACCAAATGCTCTTTCCAGATGCTTCATTTCCCGTTCCAAATCAGCCGGCTCAAAAATTCTCTTGGCTCTCACGGACAGAGTCTTTATGACTCTTATCTTTTCTGTCTGGGATGATGATTTGATCCGTTATTGAGATATTGGTCAGTGTGTGGTTTTCTATGAACCGTGTGTGCAAGCTTATAGCAAATAGTTGGCTATTACTGGACTAAAAGGGCTGTCCATAGCTACGCCATCAGTTTGTTCGTAGAAATCCTCATTCCATTAAAAATATGTAGTGCTTAATAAGCAGTGTTGGAACAACTTGGCATTATCTTGTGGAAATTCCTGGTTAATATGTTTCATATCTTCCTTAATGGGTACCATCGTGAAGAGCGACACAACATCGAAACTAACGAGAATTTCTCCTGGAGAAAGAGTCAAAGAATGCAGTTCTTCGACGAAATGAGTAGTGTCTTTTATAAAGCTGTCAGTATTTCCTATATAAGTTGCAGCAGTTTTGTGACGCGTTTCGCGATTTCGTAGATCGGGTTTCCTATAATGCTCACGATGGGTCTCAGTGGCACATCCGATCAAACTCGCCCATTGCTTCATCTCCTATGATAATGTTTGCCGCAGCTGTAGACGGCTTCAAAACCCGGAAAACACTTTAGATTGTATTTTGACCGCCCGTGAAAGTCTTCAGAGTCTAATAAAGAAATAATCAGTTTAATCAGAGATCAACTTCAAAAAACTAGTATCAGTACTTTGAATACTAAAACTATTAAATAAACGTAGACAAAAATAAATGTAATTTATTAAAGGAAGAAAAGAAAAAATTATTAAGCAATAGATATCAAATTACTACAAATAAAGAACCGAACGGAAACCTAGATACTAAGAAGAATAGTGCAATGAAAAATGAAAAAATCCTTAATCTTTTATGAAAAACGGTCGATTAAGAGAGAGATGGCTTTAAAGTAGGTAAATAAGGTTTGTGACAGATAAACCCAGAAAAAAATTAGAAACAGTATAAAAAAATAGGTAGAAAAATGACGACTAATGATGCAAACACGAAAACTAAAATTATATATAAAATTAAACATTAAATTAAAATAAAAGATATTTCAGTAATAAGTGTAATGAAAATGAAACACTCCAACCAGAGCACCTATGTGGAGAGAGACAATTTAAAGAAACGATCAAAGAAAATGAGTAAAAACAAACTCATCACTCTTGAAACGGGAGAAACTATTTTTCTTAAACACACAAATAATTATTAAATATAACAAGAAAATAACTTGAGTGTAATTAGAGAAAGAGCAACACGACGTCCATAAACCAATCATTTATTATTGCCATCAAGTAGGCGTTGCCAATCTGACTTTGACAGTTTTATCGTATCTTCTCAACATGTGATGATAGGAGAAAGGTTTAAAAAAATAAGATTTCAAAGGTAACGATATGACAAAAGTAAGTTAATGGGGTATACATAAGAGGGATCATCTTTGTACCAAGTTTTCACTCCATGGAGCCGGAACTATTTTAGTAGAAAATAATTTCTCTACAGCCCTTAAGATTTACCCACAAAAGAAAAACAAAAAAAATCTTCGATCCCAGTACGCGATCCGATCATTTTCATGGGTCGCACCTCATGCTTATTGATGATTAGAAGGTGATCAAGAGAATAAGCTACCAAGCCATTTTACAGCCTAAAATGTCAAGTGAAAAGGATGGAGTTTAGTATCATCAGGTTTTGTTACTCCATCATTTTCTGTAAAAATGTTAGAAGAAAACTTGATGAAATGTTCTATTGGGCACCTTGCAGTTTTGAACTTATATTATAATTTATGAATTATACTATATGAAATTACATAAGACACAGGTTGGCGCACTCGTCCATTACAAAACGATTGCTATTTGCCCAAAGGGGTTTAAGGACAGCTTATAAGTTATGTATATAAAAACATAAAAAGTTATGTAACGTCACAGTGAAATCAACATTTGTTTTAATTCTCCTTAAAGATATCGGTACAAGTAGCCATTAATTTTAACTCATATAAATTGTCTTTGACAAGCCTGAACTATATTAATTTGAAAAAAAAAATAAATTATAGTACAGATCCAGCAGGAATCTATATATTGTTTTAAGCAGCCTTAGTGAATTATTACGAGAATATGCTTGTTATTTTTAATACATCTAAAGACAAACCTGACGCATATTAAGGTGAAAAACGAAAACCTGAAATCACTAAATCTCCTAATAAATAAAAAAATACTGACAAAATGCAATTCTGTAAGCAGTATTTGGTATATATGTATTTTGGTATATAGGTGTAAGTCACTTTAGGTAGCTAATTGGGCAGCTTAGTTCGGATTATTTCATTATAATCAAAATGGACATTATAGTCAAAATAATATTAAATCAAAACTTCATAGTTTCGTTCGTCTTCATAATTTCGTTAATAACTAAGTGGGCCTCGATGATATAAACCATAATTAGTTCTGTAATATATTGCATGATATCATGTCAACCTATTCAGCAATTTTGATCTCTTTGTCGCCAATTGTCGAACTGTAAGCTCAATTCTATCGTAACTAACTGAAGCAAATTGTGTCTCTGGGAGGAAGAATTTCATTTTTCAATTTAATCTCAAAAATAGAAAACAATGGAAAGTTATCGGGATGAAAAATTTCTATGTGAAGAATTGAAATTGGGCCAAATTGAGTCTGAAACAAAATAAAAGCTAAATCAATAGGAAATTTAGCTGTCGGCTCCGGGCCATAAATAAACCAGTGGCAGCAGATAGTTGGTCACTCCCTTCCCCTCTCAGCCTTTTTTTATCACGTAATACATCATGGGCATAAAAATTCAGGCGCCCCGTTGCCTATAAATTTTGTTACTTTTTTTGCCATTTTTTTTTACATATGTCGTGAATTTGCGTTGAAGGGGTGGTCGTCGAAAGGATAATATTTATCTTGACCCTTTTTATTGGGGCTTTCCAAAATAGTATGAATTTGTCCATTATTAACAGGGAGGAGAAATGCACACTTAGCAAGATCTCAGTTATCGCCAAAATTCATCACAGGTAATGCGACGTTTCCTGAAAACGGCTCACGATTATTAACATCCGCTCTCAATCTCTAATTTACCTTGCTAGGTTTATCACTGGGTATTACATGCTCTAATTTGCTGGCTCATGATTGCACCGTCATCCGTTCTGAGCTGAAATCTATAATAACAGTGCACGATATATTGTTTCAGACTTTAAGCCATTAATCGATTGGAGGCTGTTTGTTATGCATCGGGAATTAAGCCAGATTACCAGAATCCCTGTAGCAAATTCGTGATCAAATACAGAGTGTATCACTAATTATATTTCACAATATCCGTCCCGGACGACGTGTATGATCGTAATCATCAGAAGCAGTAAACGTGGAAGGATATAAACGAATTCTCCAAGTCCTTTAAAATACTCACACGTTTTGCTAACATATTGGTTAAGGTTAATTAATTACCGGATAATATTTGAACCGAAAGCGGTACAGTTTGGCTTCAGCTTTATTAATCTTTAGGGTCGGCGACCGATTTAACGAGCCGGATCCGGAAAACTGAAATTAGTGTCGCGGTAACGGCACTAAAAGTAATTTGCATTATGGCAAGTGCATCTCGTAAATATCACTTACCATAAACGGTAAATTAGCTTTTGAGCGGACCCCCTTAAAACTGTCAGAGGTCCTTATAAATGGGTCAGCAAAATTAGTTGTAACAAAAAGTCTCACTTAAAGGAAGTGTGTATTATAAACGATAATTTAAAGCCGAAGCATGCCAAGGGAAAAGGTATTATTTTGCGGTGTTTATGGCTGTTTCTTGATTATTTTTATCCGTGATCTGTCGTATATTTCACGCTTCCACATATTACCGCAAGCGGTTTTAACGCCAGAAGTGTCTCGATTTTATAATATTTGAAAACGTGGATTAGGCTAAGCCTGTAATCCAATTAACAAAAAGGCCGGTCTAAAATTATTATGAGCTAGAGACAAGTCTATGTTGAAATATTATTGTTATAAGATGATCTTGTGTACAGGGTAATTCAGAAAAATCTTGACAAACTTTAGATGTCAAGGAAAGTCAATAGGGGACGTCAAGTCATCCTACTTTTGCTTTTGCTTATAAAACCCTATCTGCATAGGCACCGTTTTTGGGATACTGTGTGTCAAAGAATTTTTTTAATGAATTTTCTGTTTTTTTGACACTGGGAAAAATTGCCATTTGCAAGCGTATTATGAAAGGCTAAAGTTTTATACACAAAAAGAATATTCTTAGTCAATTTTACGTTTGAAGAACTGACAAATATTCACCTGACTTACGAAAATCCCCATCGATTAAAAGAAAAAGTCAACTTGATTCCAGAAGGAGGAGCCGGACAAATAAGAACTGCACGAGGAGTGGCCTTAGAGAAAGAAATTTGAACGCACTGCAGCAGTTGAACTCTTCAGTTCAACCATCAACCAAGAAAACAATTTTTTAGATGTTTTTTTCAGCGTATTGCTTGGATTTTGGTTCACTCATTATTTTTCCATATATGAATGTTGTTTTACGAGAGGTCGATAAGTTTCAGATAATAGTTTATAAGCAAAACTTAGATGCCTTGAGATATTCTATAAAATCTTAAAAAAAATCTCTTCTAAAGATTGTCAGCACCTTTCTAAAACACCCTGCGTTTACTAGCAAGCTCAGCAATATATAAATACTTAATCTAACAAGGTTTATGTTAGAAACCTTTATCTCTATTAATCAAAACGTAAGTTGCTAATAACTATTAAACTATTATCCGAAATTGCTCCCCTATCTTAAGCTGTGTTTTGAGGTTTTGCGGTTCCCCTAAGTTTTGCCAAAAGTTACTGCTTAGCGTGAGCACTAAGAAATTATTAGCAATGACTGGAGTAGTGGTCCGACATGTGAAACATGTAAAAACATAGTGAAAATAAAATATGATTAATTAAAAATTTTAGGTCATATTTCAGTCCCAGATAGAGAACTCTTGTTTACCCTGAGTTTAAACCTGACTTCGACATATAATAAATCTTTATCTACGACTACTAAGTAAATATCAAATAACACACGCTCTACTTCGCTAGTAAGGAGCTTCTTACGAACGCTGAACCAAACGTACGTGCAAGGCCCTCAGCCGGGTGGCCTCATTCACGCGTCGTCTAGCAACAGTCCACTCGCCACCAATTCGTAATTTTAATGGCGGCTAGCTGTCAAATTCAACTTTAATCAATTTCCTGATTTGTTAATATTGGTTTGTAACAGTTTCATAATGTCTATTCCTATAACGTCGTAGATAAAGTATAGTAGGAAATGCGGGTTGTAAAGCATTTACGTACTCTTGGAAATACTTATTAAATATATGGAAACTTTCCATTCGTAGTTAATAAGCTTCTTACAACCCTTATTACGTAATATACCATTAAACCCCAATATGTAATAGGCTGTAGTACAAACAAAAGAAATGAAGCTTCAAACTATTATGGTCACCCTAAGAGCGGCCATGATTGTTTTAACGCCATCTCGACTTTGACAAGCAAAACGAGGCTCGTTTTATACAGGGTGATTCACGTTATTCGACACGGAAGATTATGGCTAAACTTTTAGATTTTAAAAAAGTTTTGTATATGGAATGGATGAGGGTCTATTGGAAGTACAATTTAAAATTATTGTCATTGTATACAGGTGGTCCCAAAAGTATAAAATTGATTAAAGTTTTATTTTTTAAAATGAAACACGTAGTATATTAATGCATTTTCGGTATCTACGGACAAAAGTAAAAGTAGTTTTATTAAGGTTTATGGCATCTAAACCGTACCGTTCTTTAGATATTCGTAATTTTGTGAAAATGCAGCATCAAATTTAATGTTTAAAATCTCAGCACTTGGTCTCTTTTCAACCACCGAAATTGGCTGGTGGGCTACTAGTACATTGAAATTTTTGCGGTATGTATTAAATATTAAGTACTGTGTACCAAATGTAAAAAAATGAACACTAAATTATTGCAAACTTCAAACAGTAATAACTCGTTTCATTTAAATTAGTATTTTATACTATCATTAGATGCAGAATTTAGTTTCCTATCAAAAACTATTAAACATTCCTATAGCTTGGTCGTTGCAATTTCTTGGAAAATTGATTTTTTCTGATTTGTGCTGACATAAACGAATGTAGTCATTCAATTTACCTGTTCAGATCTGTTCAGGTGTTACCTGATTTTGACAAACCAAAATTTATTGTCATTTCTAGTTGTCACATATTAATTTAAAGTTAAACACTTTTTTACTGTTATAATTGGTTGTTAACAGGGAGTTTTTTTGTTTAATCAAAATGCTGGTTTACACAACAGAAGAACGAGTCGATATGATCTTCATTCTAGGAGAATGCTTGCAAAATTGTCTTTTAGCATCAAGGGTTTATGCTGAAAGGTTTCCTAACCGAACTCGACCGAATAGAGCCGTTTTTGAAAGACTGTTGGTTCAATTTAGACAAACTGGTAGTATTCAGTATGAAACGACTGCCAAAACGAGACCAGTTGCAGAAAACCAAGAATCTGAATTAGCCGTTATTGGCTCTGTAGTTGAAAATCCCCATGTTGGACAACGAGAAATTGCACAAAACTTAAATATTAGCCAAGCAAGCGTATCAAGGATTCTTCGAAAACACAAATATCACGATTATAAGATACAACTACATCAAGAACTCTCCGATAACAATTTTGGCCAACGAGTGGACATTTGTATGTGGGTGTTAGAAAAAGTTGGAGTCTATTTATTGATGAGTGTACTTATCATAACGATGTTTCCTTTAACCGACACAATTTTCATTATTATTCTGATTTTAACCCCCATGAATTTAGGGTTATTAATAACCAACATAGGTGGTCAGAAAATGTATGGGGGGCATAATGGGACAGTATGTGATTGGACATTATTTTTTTGACGAACAGTTAAACGGAATGTCGTTTCTAAATTTTTTGAGAAATCAGCTTCCAATTTTAGTGGAAGAAGTTCCTCTAGATATAAGAAAAACCATGTGCTGCAAATGGATGGGGCACCTGCTCATTATCATCGTGAAGTCCGGGAGTCCTTAAATGTTCGTTTCCAAAATCGATGGATTGGAAAGAATGGTGCACAACATTGGCCACCAAGGTCCCCTGACATAACGCCTCCCGATTTCTTTTTATGGGGATATGTGAAAGGAATCGTGTATAATACGCCACCAACCACAAAAAAAAATATGAAGGAACGAATCAGAGAGGCCTTAAGAAGCGTAACTCCCTATATGTTACGCAATGTGAGTGAAGGATTTAAAAACAGAATACGTTTGTGTTTAGAATCAGACGGTCGTCATTTTGAAAAAAATTTATAACTGTTTTTTTTTTTATTGTTTTACTCTTATGTTGAATTGTTATTTATTGTATTTCAAATTGCCACTATTATTGCACTTAATTTTTTTTGTAATAGAGATGCTAAATTTTATAAGAACTCTTGTAATATAATGTTTTATTGTTTCATTTGATACTTTATGCTAAATAAAGGCACTTTAACATTCAGATGACTGCTAAATAATCTTCATGATCATAATTTTGTAACTATAAATTAATATCTGACAAATACGGTGTGTTCATTAGAAAACTTCATCTAGTTGGTTGTGAAATGTCAAAGAAAAAGAATGGAGAAACAAAAGTCCATTTACTTTCATTATGCCATCCTTTTCTGTCAAAAATTTGTGGCCTACTAAATGAAGTTTTCTAGTGAACACCCAGTACTAATGATAATGAATTTTGCTTTCTCAAAATCAGGTATTGTAACAGGTAAAGTAGATTACTTAATTCGTTTATGTCAGCTCAAATTCAGACAAAAATTTTCCAAGAAAACGCAAAGACCAAGCTATAGGAATTTTTAACAGTTTTGATAGGAAACTAAATTCTGCATCTAATGATACTATAAAATACACGGTGTCTAGTTTAAATTAAACGAGTTATTACTGTTTGAAATTTGCAATAATTTGGTGTTCATTTATTGACATTCGTTGCACAGTAGTTAATAATACACACCGCGAAAAATCCAATATACCATTAGCCCACCAGCCAATTTTGGTGGTTGAAAAGAAACCAAATGCTGAGATTTTAAACATTAAATTTGATGCTGCATTTGACAAAATCACGAATATCTGAAGAACGTACGGTTTAGATACCATAAACCTTCATAAAACTACCTTTACTTTTGTCTGTAAGTACCGAGAATACATTAATATACTAGAAGTCTCATTTAAAAAAATACAACTTAATCAATTTTATACTTTTGGGACCACCTGTATACAATGACAATAATTTTAAAATGTACTTCCAGTAGACCCCCCGCCATTCCATATACAAAAGCTTTTTTAAATCTAAAAGTTTAGCCATAATCTTCCGTGTCGGGTAACGTAAATCACCCTGTATAAATTATTATTATATAAAAATTGGAAATGTGGGCAAAGTATAGTATCCAACTTACATATAATAGGCATCATTATATGCAAGTTGGTGTGGTTACACATATTCGGTAATGGTCCACATTATATGCTTGTTGGATAGTATTCTACTACTGTTGTAAGCGTTCGCTTTACCGTGGGCCAATTCAGTTACCTGGTGCACCAAGTCAAAGAGATTTAATAGTTTCTCAAGAGGGTATTCTTAATTTCATTACTAATAATACTGCAGCTCTAATCAAAATTTATGTACACTTTTTTCTTGACATTCAGGCTAAAAGGATGCAAAATATCTGCTTTGAGGCACAAAACGATAAAATAAAAGAAACCTCGAAAGATGGAATAAAACAACTATTTGCAGGAAAACTACAAATAATACATGGTGCAGCCGCTGCTGTCACTAGCGTCTCCTCTGACGTTGATAATATTAATGATTTAACTAATAATAAACAATGACCAAACAAAAACCACGTAACCGACTGGGAGATAATGAAAAGCTTAAAAAGCCTTTACGAATGAGAGGCACCTTTACGAACGAGAAGCACAAAACAAGCAGGCCTTTTAGAGGCTGCTTCAAAAATAAAATTCCTATTTATCTTGAAAATCATTTCTGATATTAAGAGCGAAGACATTCCTGAGAAGTAACGACATAGAAAAGGTTGTAAATCCAACAAGGTTCTGACTAGAAAAGATAAATATAAGGCCCCGTCCAGGTGTTCCATTCAGGACTCAGTAAAATATATTTCATGTTGTTTCTGAGCCCCAAAATGGTGAAGATCTGATATGTACAAGACCAAATGATTTGTTAGTCTTAACAGTAAATTATTGGGAGACAAAAAATAAATGAATGAAAAGAGTATGGCTGTTAAAGAGTTTCCTTAATATTGTTGATTGAACTTTTGGGAAATTGTAAGTCTGGCTTTATATCTCAAATATTTGTTTGGTTCCTTTAATGGTATCCTCGGATGAGTATACATTTGGGCTTTTCCTGAGGGAGCTTGTAAAGAAACTTCTATCCAACAAGGTAACATCACAAGTTTTAATGTCGGTGTGAGAAAACCGCAAGAAAATCTAATTACCTTAAATTAACGCAGGAGCCAGTAAAATATAAAAGATCTATCTGTGATGTATGGTGCATGATGGACATGAGAATGAAATATGGCAAAGTAGAGAGTCCTAAACATTCAGACATTCAGAGAGTAAAATAAGTGGTAATGATCGCATAATCACTTCATTGCCGAATATATCTAGGACGATGTGGCGGACAATATACGGTCATAGAGATATTAGAACTAGGACGAAATTAGTTAAAAGATTATACATGGTCTTAATACTGTGCAAAACTTCATCCACCGGCTCACAGGTGGCAGCATTAGTCGAAATACTTCCTAGAATCACACCGCTTTTCCTACGCCGAACTCGTCTTTAAATACAAGTTCCAAGTATGAACTCACGCATGAAGCAGGGGTCTACCACGTCTTACTGACGATTCCATGGTAAACCTCAGGACGAAACTCCAACACCACATATATAGGTTACAACAATCTCAGGTCGTCCTAGGGCTGTTTCTCTGGATAACAAAAATCTTTTCTCGGAATACATTTCCCATCTATGACACGCCATCATTCAATGCTATAATTAGTGACCCTCGACAGAAACAACAAGCAATCTTTCAAGCAAAAGGATTCAACAAGGATCGCTTTAACGCCATGAGACTACCAGAGCAGCGACCCTCTCGCACGCAGCATCCAGCAAACTCTCTCTTCACTCACTGCACTCCGGAATTATCGGGGGTAATACCACGAGAGCTTTAAAATTACCAATAATTTTTCACGTTTGCATGTTTTCCATAATTTCACGAGTCCTTTAGGGCGAGTGAAATTTGCAAGGAAAACATGCCAGAGTGAAAAATTATCTAGTTCATTTTAAAGCTCGAGCGGTATTTAGTGAGATTATTTCTCGAATCAAATCGCAAAACATACCCATATATAACGGAAAGTGAAATGTTACACCTTGGCGATATCTTTCAGCGCCATCTGTTAATAGGAAGGCATAGTTTTATGAATCCTGGCGCTTTCACCATTTTTAATTCCGCTTTTTGGAAGGTACCACATTATACAGGGTGTTTCAGAAGAAGATGCATGTGATGCAGTATGTTATTCTACATTTCATTCTAAGCAAAAATGTTCTTTTATACACTTATATCGGCAGAGGCTTTATGTAGGATATACTCTAATTATATCCCAAGTTTACAGGAACATTATTGCTTAAAAAATATATAGAATAAGACATTGAAGCACATATCTTCTTCCTGAAACAACATGCTGCTCTATCTAATAGATTATGGTATTGTATTTATTGGGAGACGTTTTTGGTGTGAATAATCTTAAACATTTTATCTTTAACAGCCTACCTACTATTAATAGTATTAATAGTTTAAGGACTATTTAGTACTTATATATTGTGATTGAAGTTAGCAGGATTAAGATAAAAGTGACACAGATATTCTTTTATCTGCTGTGAGTTCGAATCTCTACCAGTTTAAGCAAATAAATACTATAACCTGAATCCAGTTAACTTAAATTGGGATACAAATAAGTAGTGTTTTAAATAAAGTCGCTATTAATATTTCAGTATGCGGTAATTAAATTTTATTTTCTAAAACATACTTGAAAATAACAAAATTATGTCGTATTCTATTTTTACAAAAACTACAAAGTGCAAAATACTACAACTGCAAAATAAATAATGAAAATGCACATGCATCCCTGTTTAAACAAATAAAAAATGTTTCCATATATTTTTAAACTTGGTGTCACGTATAAAGCAAAAATAAGTATTTTTTTACTACTTTTAGCTGGTAGAAATCATGTACCAGTTTCCATTTTTGGTTATAAGCTTATTACAAGTTATACTTTTTATTCGAGAAGCATAAAGATAAAAACATAGAAAAGTACTATTAATAAAACCTCCAAAAATCAGTCAGAAAGAAGAGAAAATATTATTTTTTGTTAATTGTTTTTCGTTTATTTATGACCCATATCATAAAGGCACCAAGGTTTCTTAACACCTAAATTTAATAGGTTATTAGATTATAATTTTATGTGTTTTTAGAGGCCTTCTGTCAAACAGTGTTTGATTTTTAAATTAATAGTCCTGCACAGTTTAAATTCTATGAAATTAAAAACTAAACTATAGATAATTCTTACAATTTTGGTATCTAAATATATACAGGTATGTATCTATACAGTATGTCTTGCAAGTCGTTATTTTACCACAAGTTTAGAAAGGTCGTATTTCAATACTATTTTTCTAAACTTGTGTTTGGAGACACAAGTTTAGTGCACACAAGACAGCATTTCAAAACCAAGAAAAGAGTTAAATTCAAATCAAAGTTGCTAGGTAGTCGTGGGATGAGGAGATATGGTGACAAAAACACCGACTTATCTGTGGTGTGACGTTTCGTGACGAAATTGTCACTTTCTCAAGCACTATGATTTAATAAAAAAAAACGAAGCATGTCAATTACACAGTTAAAAAACACATTGCAATCTAAAACATACCTCAAATGTTACGGGTATTTCAAATGTCACACATATTGAATAAAAACACACATTTTCAACGAAAACGAACACTGAACAACAAAGACTTGATTAAAATTAGTACGTGTGGACTTATGATCCTTTGGAAGGTCGTCAAACCAACTACTAACAGTACCTTGATAAACCTATTTTGCATAAATATTGTTGAATATTTACATTCAACAATTTTGCATTTACTCAACGACAACAATTTTGCAATACAATATAAACATTCAACAATTTTTATGCAAAATAGGTTTATCAAGGTACTGTTAGTAGTTGGTTTGACGACCTTCCAAAGGACCATAAGTCCACACGTACTAATTTTAATCAAGTCTTTGTTGCTCAGTGTTCGTTTTCATTGAAAATATGTTTTTTAATTCAATATGTGTGACATTTGAAATACTCGTAACATCTGAGGAATGTTTTAGTTTGTATTTTGTTTTTTAACTGTGTAATTGACATGCTTTGTTTTATATTATATGACTGTAACATTTGACCGATGATTGCTTAATCAAGTTCGTGATCGGGATTCAAAATACCAGCCCTTAGTAGGTAGTATTTGATTAAATGGACAGAAAATCATCTGCTCTGTCACCTCCCAAAATTATTGTAACAATTGACAAGACTTACTTAATATGTTACTATAATTATTAGTACACTAGTAAATTATAATCATTAAATTTTTCATGTTTGAATATTGTGCAATAATGCATAATAACTCATGTATGAGTATTATGACTCACTTTATGGAGTATTATACCTGTTAATGTTTGAGTATCTGGAATAAATCTTCTTTGATGGATTGCATTGCCAGAGAAAGAAGGCGAGTTAAGTTGACAGTGTGCTTAGGGTTCTTCAGATGCATTTCCATGATTTTGTAGGATCTCTTTATTTGATGTCCATGTTTTTCAAATGTACCATCAATGTTCTTCAGAGTTTTAATTTCTTTGATAATCTCTGCAAATGTTTTTGATGTAAATATGTATTTCTTTTGCTGAAATAACATGTGAACATTAGGAAACAATGCTATCTATCATACATGTGCAATTGTATAATAGATAGTATAAAATATCAATTTCTAATATTTTTTAATAAAATTAACTTTTTACCCATATATTTTATGCTTTGTTCAACATGGTAATATGGCTCATATATACCGTTTCTTTTTTTGAATGCCATATTAATAAGAGAATTTGAGATAGTATATAAACTAGAATAATGATGGGCTGAATATGCAAACTCTCGCAAAAATCATCTTATTTTCAATTTTGTTAAGACATGTCCAATTTTTGTCCATGTCCATTCATATGATATGTCCAGTTTATGTTTTATATATGTCCAAATACATTCAAAACGAGGAAATCCCATAAAGTATATTTTACAAAGGTATTCCTTATAAATTTAACAAATTTTACCTTGGGTATACATAAAACAGGAAAAGCGCCTGGAGTAAGATTTCTACCATCCTCAAGTAACCACATATTTGCAATAATTAACTCTTTTGAACTAAGTGATACACTCAGTAGCAAGTCGAAATCATTGAAACTAAACGAAAATTGTGCCCAAATTTGAGTACTGCCAAGTTGAGAAAGACGTGAATTTTAAGTGTCCCGTCATTGTCACCTTCAACTTAACCTAGTTTTTTGGTATTTATTGAAGAAAACTGTAACCTTTGAAAATGGAGTACTAGTGGCGCTCTCACACAATAGGAAGGCAAACTAAAAACAGTTAACCGAGCCTTCCATTTGATCTTTCCTTTCTATATGGGTATGTTTTGTGAATCAAATTAATACAGACAACGACATTGATTTAGATTTAGGTTAGTGTAAGCCACAAAACATCCCCGTATAGAAAAGAAAGCTCAAATGTGAGGCTCGATTAACTATTTTAAGTTTGCCTTCCTATTGTGCGAGAGCGCCACTAATGCTCAATTTTCATTGGTTACAGTTTTGTTCAAAAAATACCGTAAAACTGGGTTAAGTTGAAGGTGACAATGACTTTCTCAACTTGGCAGTACTAAAATGTTGGCACAAATTTGATTTAATTTCAATGCTTTCGACTTGTTACTTATTGAGTGCATCATTTAGTTCAAAAGGGTTAATTATTGCCAGGATGTTGTTAATCGAGGATGATAGAAATTTTTCTCCAGGTGCTTTTCCTGTTTTATGTATGCCCAAAGGTAAGATTTGTCAAATTTGTAAGGGATACTTATGCAAAATATACTTTATGAGATTTTCTAATTTTAGAAATTGGTATTCTTTACTAGCTATTATACAAGCACATGTATGATAAATAGTATTGTTTCCTAATGTTCACATTTCAGCAAAAAAATACATATCGCTCACTGAATGCAATAGTGGCACAACTCAAAAAAGTTGAAATTCTATATAACAAAATGTAAGAACTAGAAATTCCAAGCTCTACCTTGGAACAAAACTGGCACAAAATTATTTCCTTCTATGATCGTATTATACAAAATTCATTTTCAAGTTGAAACAATGTCCTATTTATAACCCAAATGTTAATTATTAATTTTCCCAAAACTACGTTTTTTGAGTTGCGCCACTATTGCATTAAATGAGCCATATATATCTACATCCACTAAATTTGCCGAGAATATCAAAGAAAATAAAACTCTGAGGGACATTGATGGTAAATTAGAAAAACATGGATTTTTGCAACAACAAACAAAGTGATTCTAGAAAACGATGGAAATGCATCTGATGAACCCAAGGCACACATCTAACTTAACTCGCCTTCTTTCTATGGCTATGCAATCCATCAGAAAAGCTTTATTCCAGATACTCAAACATTAACAGGTATAATAGGTACTCCATAAATGAGTGATTATGTATTATGACACAATATTCTAACATGAGATGATTTATAATGATTGAATAATGAAATGTAATGATTATAATTTACTAGTGAACTGATTTTAGTAACATATTACGTAGTAAGTCGTGCAAGTTGTTATAATAATTTTAGGAGGTGACGCACTAGGTGATTTTCTGTCTATTTAATCAAATACAACCTACTAAATGTTACCAAATTTGTAAAAAAACCACATTTGAATTTATCTCTTTTCTTTGTTAGTATAAATATCATATTTGTGGAATTATAGGTAACAAAGTCATTTTAGATTTTATTGCTTTAATAATTTAAATATTCCATTCACTTTTAATAGAAAAGTATAATAGATGTTAATGAAAAAAACATAAAAATTTATTTAAGACATATATTGTAACTGTTGGTAAATTCCTTGTAATATTGTAAATAATTGTAAAATGTTTTACTAAAGTGGATCAAAACCACGTATTCTTACTAAAATTATGATAAAATGACAAGTTGCAAAACATAGATATTATAATTCCGTCCGTAGGAATTTAAAGGCGATATTTGTGACTGCAGCAGACTTCAGTGGCTTCTGTCCGCTGAAGCACAAACATCACTTGTAAAATAGTAGTATTAAGTAAGTCTTCATCAAGATTATGCCTTCCTTTTCTGTCAAAAAATCATAACCTTCTAGATGACGATTGCCAATCAACACTGGGTATATAATATATTTGGAATTTCAGCACAGAAAAATCGGTAGGCGAATTTTGCAGTTTTTGTATATATTTGTATATTAATAATATTTTTAATCGTCCAGTAGGACGTGAGTAAATATCTAAATTGTAAGAATTATCTATATTTTAGTTAATTTTAATTAATGCCACAGGGCTTTTAAGTTTTTTTTTATTTCATAAGGTTTAAATTGTGCTGGATTATTGAGTTCAAAATCAAACACTTTTTGAAAGAAGGTTTCTAACAACAGACAATTATAATCTTATAATCTATTAACTTTAGGTGTCAGGAAAAACGATGGATTAACAAAAATAAAATATATTTTCGTTTCTTTCTGAGTGATTTTTGGAGGTTTTACTAATAGTACTTTTCTATGTTTTTAACTTTATGCTTTCGTCCTAAAAGTTCCTGTACATTGAAATAAGCTTATAACTGAAAATGGGAACTGGTACATGAGTTCTACCCGCTGAAACCAGTAAAAAAGCTTTCATATTTTTGCTTTATACTTAACAGCATATTTAAAAATATTCGGAAACATTTTTGCTTTTTAAAGTTTAAGCAGGAGAAATTTTTCATTATTTATTTTGTAGTTGTAGGCTTTAATTTCCAATGGTTTTTTTTAATCTACGGAGAAAACTCATTTACTACCCTTAAGTTTGTGCCACATAACTTTATAGTGTGTTAGGCACTTTGCAGTTTTTGTAAAAAGTAGAATACAATACAATTTGGTTATTTTCAAGTATGTTTTAGAAAATATAATTTAATTTCCACATACTAAAATACTAATAGCGACTTTATTTAAAATACTACTTATTTGTATCGCAATTATTAACTGGATTCAGGTTATAGCATTTTTTTGCTTAATCTAGTAGACACTCGAACTCATAGCAGATAAAAGTATATCTGTGTTACTTATTTTAATACTGCTAACTTTAATCGCAATATATAAGTACTAAATAGTCCGTAAACTATTAATACTATTAATAGTAGGTAGGCTACTAAATATAAATTGTTTAAGATTGTTCACTACAAAAGCCTTTTTTAAGTAGTTCTCTATAAAAACAATATCATAATCTATTTGATAAACCAGCAGGCTGTTTGAAGAGAAGAGATGTACTTCAATATCTTTCAATATCTTCATCATCTTCAATTTATGTACTTCAATTTTATATTTTTTTAAACAAAAATATTCTTATAAACTTGGTATATAATTAGAGTATATTCTACATAAAGACTCTGCCGAACTACGTGTATAAAGGAACCTTTTTGCTTGAAATGAAATTTAGAATAACATATTGGATTACGTGCATCTTCTTCTGAAACACACTGTATAATGGTGCCTTCCAAAAAGCGGAATTAATGATGAATGCACCAGGACTTCTAAAACTATGCCTTCCTATTAACAGATGGCGCTGAAGTAACATGTCACTTTCCGGTCTATACCACGTCGTCTAGACAACGTTGAATTACCGCTGTAATCTTTTGATAAACACACTCTCTTTATGGGACAATTTATACATGAGTGAAATAATCTTACACACATCACTCCCTGGTACCATTCGCGGCAATATTGTCACATCTTCCTTCACTCACCCCGTCAAGCAAGAGCAACACAACTTCGTCCCCTCAGTGCAAAAAATGAGCCTCGCTTCTCATCCATCATACAACCTCCGTCCTCATTGTCAATGGGTGGGGAATATTGTGGCGGAACTTCGTCCATTCACTCACAGGTGGCAGCGCCGATATTTCACCTACCGATTCACAGGTGGCAGCAGTAGTCGAAATCCTTCATAACATCACACCGCCTTTCTTACGCCGAATTTGTCTTCAAGTTCAAATTCCAACTATGAACTCTCATTCCGGCGCATAAGGCAGGGATCAACCACTCGTTACTGACAAGTCCAAGGTAGACCCCGGGGCGAAACGTCAACACCACATACATATGCTATAACGATCTCAGGTCGCCCTAGTGGTGTTCATCTGCATAACAAAAAAATCTTTCCTGGGAATACACTTCCCATCTATGGCACGTCATTATTCGACGCCATAGTACCAAGCTAATTAAAATGGCAAAAACAGTTTCAGTTTTCTTCCCCTCACAAAATTTGAAACAAAAAAATTATTTGCTGAGTCTTACTGAGGGTTCATGGGACAAAAGCACGACATTGGACATTTTAGACCTTATTTTGGAAATTCGTGATTTATTCACTAGATTGCAATATAACACGGTTCTCTTTTGGGTTCTCTTTTGTGACTTGAATAGGCCTTTCTACTGCGTTGACCAAAAAATTTTTTTACATAGATTTCAACATTATAAGATTGCGAGAAGAAGTTTCAGGTTTTTCCTGTTTAATCTGAATTCGAAAGTTCAGGCGGTGAATTTTTGGAGGTGATACTTATTTTGAGGATTCTGTTGGGGAAGCACAGTGATACCCTGGTTAGAAGGCATTATGAGTTTGTCTGATCTTTCAGTTCTCTTTGAGGGGTGTTTACTTTGCCATATTTCATTCTCATCTCGTCTAGGCAATTTTAGTGTGAGATCGTGCTATGGGTGTGGGGAGGCAGAAAGGCAAGTGAAGAGGTGAGTGGATTACATGTTTTAAATGATTTTAGGTGGTAATTTGTAAACTTGGGTGTGTTCACTGTTCCACCTCTGTTCATTTTAGATTTCTTGATGTACATAAAAACGAGAACAAAGTGTTCACAATATTCAAGGAAAATCTGTAACTCTCTTTTATTCCCTACCACCTAGATTAGGAGCTCTGCAACTAACCTATTGTAGAGAAAGGCTAAGACTGTTGATTTTTATCAATGTCTTTTTAATTTGTTATGGTCCTATTGAGATTTATTCGACAAAAAGTTTGAGTTACATTTTATAGTTCATTAGTGTCTTACAATGTAATATTTTGTTTCATATATATTTATATGATCTTTGAATTAAAAACCTGTATCCTTTATCGATTATTCAAGTCGCATGACGCAATAGCTACTATATAACTCCCGTGTCCTATTTAAATATAAGTTCAACTTTATTAGAATGTTCAGTTAGGTTATAAACTACTATTTGAAGTTGCTTTTATATTTCCGGCTATTTTCATGCTAACAAGGTCTTCTGAAATAACTTCTGTTGACTTTGAACATCGGAGATTGAACTGAGAAAAAATTATTTCAATGTAGTTATAAAACTTGTAACCCTCATCAATTTGAAAATTCTAATAAATTGATTGAGTCTTCAATATTTGTACAAGGGCCAATCCTTCAGGTTTATGTAACTTACCACTTCACAAAACTTAATGAAAAGCTTTGTAGCTACTAGAAAGCAATTATTAGGCAAAGCCTGACAAAATCTAAGTAGATGTACGAAATTAGCTTTGTTTGAAGAACCACTCCTCCACAGGTTCTTACTTGTATGCGTCTCTATTCTGGAACAATAGGGCAATTAAACTTAGGAGGGTGGTTTCAAAGAAGCAGCTTCTACACGTATTTTGCCCCTGTTTTCGACAATAATACAACTAAATAGCTTCTTCTGCTTTCCTCAGATCTGTCTCTATAAATATAAATTCTTAGCATGTTTCGAATGCATGAAGTTAACAGATAAATATTAAAAATCTTTCCAAATATCATCTACATAAATATCTTCAGGGCTCGGAATTGTTGAACAATGCTCAAGTCACAATAAGATAAAAAAAACTTTGGGCTAGTTACCTCAGCTAGACACAGGATACAGTGAAAACACTCTGGGAAATGATATTGTAGAACTCGCAACCCTCATCAATTTGTCACTTTAACTGGTAGGAATGAATTGTACTACTTACATACCTTACTTACGGTGGTTAGCAGGTAGGACGTCAGATATTTAGGATATTGAATTAGAAATTAAATCCGAACCTACCGAGTAAAATTTCTAAAAAAAATAAACTGAGGCTCACATAGTTATTAAGATTAGTTAAGAGAGCAGTCAAGAGATTTATGATATATGTTAATAAATCGAAATAAAACAAGGAGGTTTAGAAATATTTGAACTACTTTTAATGTACTCTATTTGCAACTGAGGGAGTATGTTATCATAATTAGAAATTAAAACTTTATATAGGTAGGGTGAGTACAGCTGATGCAACAGTTAATTGGCAAAGAAGTCGAAATGAAAAAAATCAATCAAAATAGATATGGATTTGAGGAAAATATTGGTACGGAGAAGAAAAATGTATATAGTTTATTGGAACGACAGCAACGTTTCATTAAACTAATGATGAAGACTGAAGTTATTTTTCAACGAGTTATTTACTGAAATTTCTTACATTAGTAAACCTAAATGTTTTTTGAAAACAGCACTCAACATCTTTATGGTAGCTGGTAAGAAAATTATGGCACTGTAAATCCGAACCTACCGAGTAAAATTTCTAAAAAAAACTAAACTGAGGCTCACATTGTTATTAAGATTAGTTAAGAGAGCAGTCAAGAGATTTATGATATCTGTTAATAAATCGAAATAAAACAAGGAGGTTTAGAAATATTTGAACTACTTTTAATGTACTCTATTTGCAACTGAGGAAGTATGTTATCATAGTTAGAAATTAAAACTTTATATAGGTAGGGTGAGTACAGCTGATGCAACAGTTAATTGGCAAAGAAGTCGAAATGAAAAAAATCAATCAAAATAGATATGGATTTGAGGAAAATATTGGTACGGAGAAGAAAAATGTATATAGTTTATTGGAACGACAGCAACGTTTCATTAAACTAATGATGAAGACTGAAGTTATTTTTCAACGAGTTATTTACTGAAATTTCTTACATTAGTAAACTTAAATGCTTTTTGAAAACAGCACTCAACATCTTTATAGTAGCTGGTAAGAAAATTATGGCACTGTATATTTCAAAAGGACACAATACAACAATTTATTGTCCGAATTGTCTAGTTGAAAAATGATGGCCAAAACTACGTGAGAAACTTTAGAGCGGGCTAGCCGAAACTTGTTTATTGGATCATACATCGAAACGTTTCCTAGGAGCCGAAAGTTTGCACGAAATTTTTTACACGTCTCATGGTCCAATCACTCATTAGAGCTCTCTTCAGCGAGAGAAGTAGTTTTAGAAATCCCGCTGTTGCGAAATGAATGCAGTGATCAGTGGCAGTAACTTATCCTTGGCCAAAAAGGGAGCTGATGAACTGAGAATGAATCGGTGAGTGGTCTCCGGTTGATTTGGTATTTTATTCCTGGGCACGTATGGCGGACATGATGGCGACGGCCCCTAATTTTGAGGAAGTAGTTTACTGATGAATTTTAAGTGGACCTAGAAATGCAAATAGTTACTAACAAAATAAGGATTTTGCAGATTTAAATTAACTAGTGATGAGAATTTTCTAGTACGTATCACAATAATTCTTAAAGGTGATTTTTTATTGATAGCGCTGTTCCTGTCAGTTCTCAGTGTTAAATATCAATATAAAATAGCATTTTTGGATATTAAAATACGGCAAGGGAATAGGAGGATAGAACAAAAGAGTTATAAAGGCAAGTGGTAACAAGACCCTCCAACAATTTTTATTGATTGGCAGTAGTTATAACGACGAGGTTCTGGGACATTTTGGCCTTGAAGTCTACGTGAGCCCTAGGGTAGACGGGGCTCAGGGCCCCAAAATGCTGTCATTCATGTCATATGTGACATATGAGAGACTTGACAGATGACATATGACAGATAGAGTGTCACATATGACTGTTATTGTGTGACATAGGACAGGTGAGGTGTGACACTGTCCAATCAGCTTTGAGTGAGATTATAGTCCTAAACTTAATTTATGTCTATAGCATATTATAAACAAGTTTTTGAAATATGAAGCTGGAAAACCCTGCATTTTCTAGTAAAGCTATTGATGTAATCAAATGTCTATTTCCAACCAAACAAACCAAACATACGGAGTATATGCAGAAATAATATAAAAAATATTCATTATTCAACGTGATAGTATGATAGAGCATGCACACAAATTTAATTGCTCATTATATCTATGCAAAACTATATTTTTCACTTAATTTTTCTTGTAAATCTGAAAAATTTTTAGTCCATATTGATTTGTTCCAAGAAATCCAGAATACCTAGGCCGGAACGTGATGTCATTATAACCTCAACTTTTGGTGATTATTCGACGTGACCTGACGAAAAAATGGCCAATAAATAACGTCAATTCTTTGACGTGATAATGACGACTTATAGTGAAGTCATAATAACGTTATGTTTAGTCGAATAATTTTTGTGTATATATAATGTACCTAATAAATATACGCTTAACATATTTAATTTATTTATATGCAATAAGAAAAAAATATTAGATGAATGTCATAAAATATTTTTTTTCATCTGCTTTTTCCGAAAACTATAATTCAAAGTATACAAACAATTGATAAAATTATTTTTTTATATATTTTAAATTGGGGTGTAGCCGTTTCTTGTCACTAAAGTCAAAAATATCATGTTAGTTGTTGACCAAATTTTCTTGTTACCAAATCAAAATTAAAAAATTTGTGTTACGATTAAGATTAAAATTTCGTGTTACTAACACTTAAAAATTTTTTGTTGTGTGTGATTGTGTTATTCGCTGTTAGACCAAAATTTTATGTTTTTAAGTAAAAATTTAAAAAACTTTGTGTGACGTTTAGATAAAATTTATTGTTACTAATTTCGAAATTTTTTAATTTTGTGTAACAGTTAGAACAAAATTTTTCGTTTGTGTTGGCGTTGACGCGTTGACTTGGCGTTCGTTTTTGCCAAGTCAAAATTAAATAAATTAGTTATACATTTAGTTAAACCTTTTGATATTTTAGTTACTTCTAGACCAAATATCTCGTCGCTAAGCAAGCAGTTTTAAATTTCAAGTTACTTTCGTGTTACTAAAGTCAAAACTAAAAATATGATGTTACCTTTGGATCAAAATTGCTTGTTATGTTAAAATGCTTTAATTTTGTGATACGTTTAGATTTAAAATTTTGTGTTACTAGAGTCAAAAGTTATAAATTTTGTGTTACGTTTAAACTAAAAAGTCCTCTTACTAATGTGGAAATTTTATGTTACGATTGTACCAAAATTTTTTGTTAGCAAGTCAAACATAAAATATTTCGTGATATTGTTTAGACTAAATTTTCGTAGTACTAAAGTTAAAATTTAAAAATTTGATGTTACTTTCGGATCAAAATTTCTTGTCAGTAAGTAAAATTTGTTTATATTTTTATTACGTTTAGACTACAATTTCCTGTTACTACATTCAAATTTAGAAAAATTTGTTTTAGTTTTAGACCAAAAATATGTGTTATTACGTGAAAATTTAAACCTATTGCCAAAAATTTAAAAATCACAATTTTTAAATTCTGTGTTACTTTTAGAACTTATAATTTCTTGTTACCATGTCAAAATCAAGAAAGTAGTGAGAAAATTTAGATACTAGTAGAAGCAAATAACGTAAAATAATGTCATTCTCACGTGGCAAAATGACGTACTTTTAGTATCGTCGTTTGATGTTGCAAAATGACGTCATCGGTCTGTGACTAACACCCGCCATTATTACATTGTTTTGACGTCATTATATGACGTCTTTGGTGACCAATGCTTACCAAAAAATTACGTCAATGCGACCTTACCTTCCCGCCTGGATATGCTTCAGGATTCAAACCTACAATACGATTATACATTATTTTTGTCTTTATCTTCAATATTTTGATTAAATGTACTTTTAGTATCTATTAGTGATGCTAAAAAATACCCATACAGGAGGGAAGAGAACTGCACTGGTACACAAATTTAAGCCTCGAGAATATCTATTTGACAAATACATTTTTGTAGCAACCTTTTCTTCTAGGCTTCCAAAGTTGCACGCCATCCGATGTTGGTGCAAGATTTCCATGATTCCAAGACATTCTTCAGCAATCAAGCCTAATATATGTCTTTAAAAGTTTTTTGCCTTCAGCTCTAATATTTAATTATATATACCTTTTAAAATTTACTAGATTTCCAAATTCATAACATAGCAATGAAACCTTGGATGATACATTAAGATCATACACTTGTTTGAAAACTTTCCAGCTTAAAACAGTTTTAAAACGTTTACGCATTTTCAGAAACACAATGGTTTTTTCTATGGGGACATTATAAACCGTTTTCTCTGAAGTGGCGTAGCTACACCGAAAAATGAATAAAATGGTGGTTTGGGAGTACATCTAATAATTTAAAATAAAAATACGAACAATTTCAAAGGGTATTTATTTATTTGTTTTTTAAAGCGTTCTCGTGTAGCAGCACTAGACAGGTCTGAAAGTATCCAACCCTTACATTATTATCGACCAAACAATGCTCTGGAGCCGTCAGTGTCGTCCCCCGAAATTTGACTTTACAAACTGAAAGAAAACATCGTATGAAATAATTCACGACTTACTCCAAGATAACAAATGATTTTCATAGGCGGATGACGGATTCTAATAAACACACGGTTTTCAAGTGCTTAGAATTTTCCTACCTAAAACTTGATTTCTAATTTATCTCAATCAAAATGATTGGCTATGTAATCATGTCGTTTAAACGAAGACATTTCACCTCCTTTGTAAAATAAACTACTTCATTAAGGATGGTTGTCTAATAAGGAATGATGCTTCCCTGCTAACTCCTGGCACTTTCCTCATAATCGCAACTATTAAAGCTGCTGTCGTTATTGCCAACGTAATTTTATTCTGTCTATTAATCAAAGCCTGTTTGTGGCACTTCTACTTGGCTTGCTTTTTGCCATGACACCAATATTAAACCAGCTTCCTCCGAATTTATGACTTCGTGCGATAAGTTATTTATAACCGTGAGCCGGAACAGGTTAATACCTCGCAAGTAATAACACGTTCGTTTTGACGTGTAAACCAAACTAATTAATTTTGCTATAAAATATAGAAAGAAGGAGATGCCAGATAATGGCCCCATGTTCGCTGAAACCAACCCCTCTAGTTCGATACATAGGCTTAGAAGCATCAATTTAAAAGTAATCAAGCAGATCTCTGTAATAAACCGGCCATGTTAGCGGATTACCGAGCCCTGCGTGAATACGCTGATTCCCGAAACGCATCGATGCGCGATAATCCAAACTTAGATCTAAATTTCCCCGCCAATGGGAAACTGGGGATATGTGCTTCCACTAATGGACTAACGATTACCGCGATTATCCTTATTTCTAAGATAGGATGATAAGTTTTTCGTCTAACGCCGAAAGTTTACCGACGCCATTAACACTTTCCAAGATTCGCTGTTCCTGCTCGGGTACCTTAAAACAAATTTAATTATTTTAGGCAGATGTTTTTCCCTTCACTTACTGCCGAGCTTTTTAATTTAATTACGGATGTCAGGAAGTTTTTTTGAAATACTTTCAAAAGATTAAAGGCCCTTTAATTTGAAACTATTTACGAATTCCTCTGCTAACTGCAAGCTTGAGAACAGGGCCATATAAACGTATTTTGCTTATCGAAAATTTGATGTGTTTTGGGGTATTGGAGTATTGGTGTAGATTTTTTTGAATTATTCAGTTTGCGCTAATTACGTCTTAATTCATGTCGGTTATTTTAATATTTTGTTATTTTAAAAATTTGCTATATGGTGACAAAACATTTTTTTACTTCGTACTGTATCATTTAGGACACTTTTACGTACTTGATTTTAATCCGGTAAATAGCTTTTTACAGGATTGGATATCGTAATAGCTATTTATGTAACCAGTTACGAAAAGTCCGATTTTGTATAACGAATGAATGTTTACGAGCGCAGCGAGTTCCCGCAATTTGAATGAGATACACAAGAAAGGCTTTTCGTCACGTGTTTCATAAAAGATTTTTTCTAATTTTGACTACAAATACCTACTTAAAGAGGTATTTGTAGTCAAATATTATTTACTATTAAACTTCAATATTTACTTTTAAACCACTTTGTATCTACTTAATACCGTAAAACTGTAGCAACGGTGTGCCACAACCGAAACCTGCAACTGGTGGTGAAACGAATTTTCATAACCAGTTACGAAAGATTTTACTTTTCGTAATTAGTTACGAAAAGTAGGACGTTACGTCACTGTCATCAGTATTAAAAAGTGCCACTTTATATGTCAAAATTAGAAAAACAAATTTACAGTATTGAGTACCGGCACATCTTCAATAAATCCATTGTATCCATGGTAACCTGGAAACCGGTACCGGTACAGGATACCGTAATGAAACTTACCAAAAAAAAAAGTCTGGAGCTTAAATATAAGTTAAAATAAAGTCCACGTCAAGAACTTCATTCAAATTCTGCACGGACAAGCACGAGTTCCATTCAAACTTCCATCTCAAATTAACCCCACCCAAGCCTGTTAAGTTTACAAATTGGCAAATTTTAACCGGCCGCCATTGGTGTGATCATGGATTGGTTTGATCAAATGACACAAAATTTGGTAAATAGAAAAACCTTTACTAGACCTTCAAAACAAGGTATCACTCGCTTTTTCCATTTATAATATCAAGGACAATGCTGACCCCCACTTGGAGGTTCAGATTAGAGGGTTGAAAGAGCTCAAAAATGTTTCCTAAAAAAACTAAAGTTGAGGGGTCCGAGCGATTTTCGTTCGACGATAACTCAGTTGGAAGAAAAACGGGATGGATCCTTTTCGATAGTCCACCGATTGGTATATACCAGAAATAGGTACCGATTATGTAAATATAAACACTAACGAAGAGTGCAGCGCCCTACTGTGTAAACTACCAGATATTAGAATCCAAAAATCCAACTTGTAAGGAGTTCAAGCTCATGAGATGCAAGAGCTAAGCCGTTAATCACTTCATTACTTATTGATTCAGTAAATCAATAACTAGATGGTAATAGTTTGGAGTAGATAATAATCTAGAATTTTGAAACGACTACTGTAACACATTACCGGACGACTGACGTACATTTTACTTCATACTTATTGAAAACAGGAAAGGATTAATTTTATGCGTGGCAAATATACAAGGTGTCCCGTAAGCACGTGACCAAAAGGGCACTAGGACATTCTTTAGGTTGTCTTTTTTTGTTATTTTTTATGTGTTTATTGTATCTATCTTATTTGGAATAAATTAAAATAAATCTCTATAAAAAAATGATTGTTGGCAAAGTGATTGAATTTTTGCAAATTCATGAACATTTTGCAAATTATGAGTATTAGAAAGGTACGCTTGTTCCAATTCAATCTAGTTCGACGAATTGGTTATACGGGGTATTCATTAAAAAACTTCATCTAGCAGGCTATGAGATTTTGACAGAGGATGATGACATAATCAAAGTAAATAGACTTTTGTTTCTCCATCCTTTTCTTTTGACATTTCACAGCCAACTAGAGGAAGTTTTATAATGAACACCTCGTACTTACCAATTACCTTAGGTTATACCTACCGTATAACAAAAACTCTGTGAAAAAATAAATAAATTGCTATGAATGATATTTACTGTATCGAAAGTATAAACTGTTACTTATCACTGAATTTTTAATAAAGAAGGATTTAAATTTTTGATATTCGAATTTAATGGTCAAACCTAAAAAACAAAAGTTAATGTTGATCTTTCTTTATAATCAAACTCCTAGAGGATGCTGACAACGGAGGTTGAGGTTTGTCGCCTCTAGAAAGAAATTACGCAATTACTCCGTCCAAAAGAGGGTACTAAGTACTTTTGAATAACATATACTTTTAGTAACTTTGACCAGTATTTCAAAAAGAAACTATTTTCTCTTTTATGTTATATTTTTTGGTTTATTCTAGAGCAATTTTTTGTATTTCATCTTTGCTTTTATGTATGCTTTTTTTTTTAATATTGAAGCTTTGAAACAAATGGTATTATTCACTGTCGGTAGAGGTATTAGCCCTCGAGGTAGTTGTTTCTATTGGTTCCCTTCTTTATGTTTTTTTTTTCAAATTTATTTATTTTATTAAAATTCAAATTTATTCATATTCAAATTAAAATGATTCAAATTACATTTACCTTTCACAATAATAATTTTTTACAATATAATAAAGGTATAATAACAATAACATTACTAATAATAATATTCACTAGATGCCGCGTATTATAAACGGGATCATCTGAAAAGAGATACCTCACTCTCACCTAAACGTTGAAACACTTCTATGTGCGAGCCGACCTCCCACGCAATCCCTCAAAGCACCGCCCATCATGTTCATCGGCGGAAAACCTTCCCGCCCTCCATTCATACCCAAAAGTTAAGAGACCACAGCCTCACAACTGCAAATCTTGCAGTAGAAAGTTCATATTGTTTACAATACAGGGTCTCCCAGCCGAGAGTGACCCATTTAAATGCTTATAACTTTTCAACCATATGTGACAGCTACCTGTGGTTTACGCCATTCTTTTTCTTTAGGTCTAAAAAAATTCCTTTTTTTCAAAATAAAAGTTCTCAACTACTTTTAAAGGAACACCCTGTATATTGTGACGCCACAATTAAGAGTCATGATCAAGATATCCAAGTACCAATAAACTTCGGACTTGAAACTTGATGTTTCAGCTGAAAAAAATCAAAATAGATATCGGCGTATTTTTAATTATGCAAATTTTATTAGCATATTTACAAAGCGAAAGAGCAGATATTGATAAATTAATAAAGAAAGAATAAAGACTAAAAAAACTGCTGTTTATGTTGGCCGTTCTGATCCACCCATTTATGAAGTCTGACCAGTAAATGGTTAAAAGAATTTTGTAACATATCCTGCGGAATCGCTTCAATTACGTTACGAATATTCCTCTTAAGATCATCCAAACTAGTGGGAAGGGGGCTAAAACACCTCTCCTTTACATAATCCCAGAGGAAAAAGTCTGGAACCGTCAAGTCAGGAAAGTAAGGTGCCCACCCTATAGGACCGGCTCTTCCTATCCATTTTGTTCCAAATGTCATATCTAGTGATGTTCTTGCTATTAAAGAATAATGCGGCGGAGCACCATCTTGCTGAAAGTAGACCTCATCGAAGATACCATCCTGCCTTAACTGTGGAAAAAAGAAATTTTCCAACATATCAGTATATACTGTTCCTGTTATTGTAGGTTCATTAAAAAAATGGTCCGTATATTTTTTCGGGTGAGATTGCACACCATACGGTTACTTATGGAGTATTTCGCTGAAACTCGTTGAAAGCTCTTGGCTTCTCCGAGGCCCAAATCCTACAGTTATGCTTGTTGCATCTACCATCTATGTGAAAACTAGCCTCATCAGACATAATTAATAGGCGCATTTGGGTTATGTCTAAACAAATCCAAAAGAGTTTCGCAAGTAAATAATCTCTTTTGGTAGTCCTCTTGGCGAAGCTTTTGAAATGTTTGAAGCTTATAAGGAAATAACTTTAAACATTTAACACATCTCTCACACTCACTTTTAGATAAATTTAACGCAGCCGCCATTTTTCTGGGTAAAATTTTTCGATTATTAATCGCGATAATCTCTTGAACCGCTAAAAGTCTGCCTAAATATTCAGGATCAAACATATTCCTTTTTGGCCTCTTGACCTCCAAGTATCCATGTATTGAAAATTTCTGTTTTTGCTTGGCGGATTTCTATGGAATCTAGCACGAAATCTTCTTTGTGGCGTTATTAATGATCTGGTTTGATTATTAGAGTACTATTTTTGCTTTTTCTACTAACGAATAAATCATTTTCTTTAAAATTAAACTTAATTTGCAATTGCAAAACTCTGACAGTTTGCAATTTAACTCTGACAATTGTGGTGACAATTGTTTACTATTTAACTAGTACAACACGTAGATAGGTACCTATAGGTAGGTGTTTTAGTTTGAAAAAATTATTTACTATTAAACAATCATATTTTCAAAATTGCCACCCTTTATACAACATTCTTTTTAGGTTTATTTTCCTTTTGTCAATTTTAATTATTAATTAAACAAAGAAAGTCAAGCTCTAATTTCTTAGTTATTAAAATTAACCCGATTTCTATTTTAATTTTTTACAGCTATAACTTCAAGTTTCAAGTCCGTTTATTGGTACTTGAATACTTTGATCATTACTCTTAATTGCGGCGTCACAATATACAGGGTGTTCTATTAAAAATAGTTGAGAATTTTGATGACGAAAAAAGGATTTTTTTTGCTCCCACTGTATAAGTGTCTGCAAAATTTGTTGCCGACTAGAAAACAACTTTAGGCCTAGAGAAAATGAACGGCGTACACCGCAGGTGGTTATCACATATAGTTAAAAAGTTATAAGCATTTAAAATGGGTCACTCTCGGCTGGGACACCCAGTATATAACATGCACGCCTCATTATAATCTCCTTCTATTAACCAAATTCTTTACCTCAGGCGATAGCCTATACAATTTAGGTCAGGTGTACTGTGTTGACATGTGCACAAACCACCCCACGAGTTTCGTATCGATGAGTCAACCAATTTATACCTCTTAAAGACCGTTTCATGTGAACACAGACATCTGCCAGATAAATGCTCTAACATTGGGGACCTGTGCCGAAAACAAGAGTCTGGAGGGATATCTCTTTCTTTTCTTGCACATTACTTTTAAAATATATTTTTGAACAATGTTCTACTTATGGAGAGCGTTATCGTACATTGCTCCCCAGACCAGTACTTCATACCTTAACAAAGACTCAATAAATGGCTTATACACAGTCTCCATCATTTTACGATTCAAAAGGTCTCTAAGCAAATAAAATCTCTGTATCAGTCTGCGGACTTTCTTACTGAGATAATCCACATGTGGTCTCCATTTTAGGTGCCTACCGATCAAAATGCCCAAATGTTTTGTGTGAGATACCTCCTCTATTACATGATAACCCAATTCGATATTCCTGAAATCAGGTCTGCCCGCCTTAGTCAAGGAAAAGGCTATATAGTTCCTAGTAAACAGTTGAACATAAATTCAACGTTAAAAAAAAACTTGTAACCAAACGTTTTTTCAACATAGTTATGTCGGGTGAATCAACGTTTTTATCAACCTTTCTTAAAACGTTTCATCAACGTTTGCTTAAGACGTTTAATCTACGTTTGGTTAAAACGTTTAATCGACGTTTTCTTAAAACGTTTAATCAACGTTCTAATTATTTTTTTACATTTACATGAATATAATTTATGTCAAATGAGTTTTACCAGGGTTTGAACTTTGAACCCAGTTAAAACTTATTCGATAAAAATGAGTGAACATGTTTAATGAGTTTTAGTAGGTAGCACACTACGTCGTCACATGTTACATCCACCTGACGTCCATTTGTTGACGTCTTTATTTAATATATCAAACTTTGCATTTTATCATAAAAAAATTCATAACATATTTTAAACATGTCTTTTTGGAAATATAATACTTGTGCTAATCACAATCATTAGTAAAATAGTTATATTTCATAAATTCGTTTTTGATGATATATATGTTAAAACTTAAAACCAAAGGAAGAACAGCACTTAGGGGTTGACGGGGGGTGACTGTAGACTAGGCATAATTTTAAACAAGAATATAATTTTTAGTACTTATTTTTGGGTAATGTCTACCTCATACATTTTTTGGACGATTTTGGATTGTTGTAAAAAAAATTTCCCACAATCTACAGTAAAATTACTCCTACTAACAATTTACCCTGGAAAGGGCTCGGACGAATCCACTTAGTTAATGTTTCGGTAACTTTTCTGTTGCCTTCTTCAGAACTACCTAAAGTGAAAAAACTTTAGAAATGATGAAATACAAAAATTATACTTATTTGTGTGTTTGTTTATGAGTACTTAATTATGTACGAGATTCTGAAAATTACTTTGCTTTTTAGAAAAAAAAGGATATTTTGATATCAAAACATTTGGTGAAGCTCAAGGCAAATTAGGTATATAGGATTTAAAAGAATTTTCTTGGAAATTGAATCTGGTAAGTACACACCTTTTAGGAAGTGATTTTCTCCTGGGGTGAGAGCAAGGCAAAAATCACCGCTGTATTTTGGTGTACACACATTTTGACTTAGTTGTATTTAACGGATTGGAATGCTTTCTCAATGAGACTGTAATTCTAGAGACAATAAAGCTTTGACTGTCAAGCATTAATTTTTGTTGTGATGCATAGGTAAATAATTTATATCAGCCTTAATATGCCTATATGTACCTAATTTAGTACAGCTTAGTTTAACCATATCTACTTAAATTAGTTGGCCTGCAAAATAGTATAGCCACACTCATCAAAACCAATGGTGGTGGTGAGATTCCAGCCATCTTGTCTCTAATCTTAAAAATCAGTAAAATCTCAACCCAGGAGTACTCACCTTTTAAGCGAATTGAAATTTTTCACCTTAAAAAAAAGCGGTAAACAAACGAAACGAAACGAACAACAACAACGAACGTCGTGTCATGGCCGACAATAACATTTCAAGTCTCAAGCAGCAAGCAGCCGACAGTGCCGACGCCCGACACGCGTGAGTAAGATAAACACCGGGGATCGTGGCAATACGTTCTACCCCTCTAAGCCTCGTTATAGGAATCTGGGTCGTCCGCCGTTTACGCCAACGCCACCTAGCGCTCAGAGTATGTGACATGTAAACCTATTTTCAACGTTTAAACAACGTTATAAATTCAACCAATATCTAAACATATTCAACACACGTTTTAACAACATTGATTTAACGTCGAAAAATATGGTTGTGCTTTTTCAAAAAAATTAACCGAAAATCAACAGCTTGAAATCAAAGAGACAACTATAAATCAACCGAACAAATGATGATAAGTTTTAAAAGACATTTTGCAACCGCGCATTTGTGACGGTTTAGTTACTGTCACCTATTTGCAATGTTTAATCAACAGGATAAATTCAACCAATATTAAAACACATCCAAAACACGTTTTAACAACGTTGATTTAACGCCGAAAATCATGATTGTGCACTATCGCTTATATCAACCTGAAATCAACATGTTAAAATCAACGTGACAACTATAAATCAACGGACCAAACGATGATTCTACGTTGAAACAACGTTCGACTGTTTTCTGGGTTACTTTTTGCCAAATTACGAGTTAGTTTGTGTATTTGCAATCAAGCTAGCATTTTTTCGATTCCACATATAGTCCTCTCCCTGACGTCCTGCCAATTTTCGCTATCAAACAACATGACTGTATCATCCGCATACGAAACCGTTATTCCACCCGTGGGTAGTTCCATGAGAGAATTTATATACATAATAAACAGGATGAAACCAGGACAGTTCCTTGAGGTATACCCATCCCCACCAGAAGTGGTTCACTGCAAGACCTATTCACCCTCACCCTCTGATATCTACTAGTAAGATAGTCCTGTATCAAATCTGATACATTACCTCTAATGCCATAATTTTTAAATTGTTGGTGAAGTTAGCAGGATTGGGACAAATAATGCACCTCTTCTTTATTCGAAAATGGCCGACGTTTCGACTATTTATTTAGTCTTCATCAGGGCTATTCTCACTTAGAGAGGGTACCAACTAAATAAATAGTCGAAACGTCGGCAATTTTCGAATAAAGAAGAGGTGCATTATTTGTCCCAATCCTGCTAACTTCACCAACAACTTACAACTTAAGGACGCTAATTACAACAATAATTTTTAAAAATGTCGATCAGTTCACCATGTGGAACTGTATCAAATGCCGTGGCAAAATCCAAAAATATGCCCACGCACTTTCTTCTCGTATTCATACTCTTTACAACCTCAGAAACAACTCGCAACATAGCATCACTCGAACTGCGACCCCCAATAAAGCCAAACTGATCCAATGAAAGAACCGACTCCCTCTCGATAAATTTTACCAGCCTGTTCTTAAGACACTTTTCAAATAATTTGGCAAAATTACTAATCAAGCTTGTGGGTCTGTAGTTCTTGACATCAGACATACTCTCGGCCTTGTGTATTGGGGTCACAATAGAAGACTTAAAATGAAAAAGAACTTGCCCAGTGTGGAATATTAGGTTATCACATGAGGTAGTGGTTTTATAATATATGAATAGGTATCCTTAGTTATCCATAATCCTAGCCGGTACTCCATCCAGCGACAGTGCGCTGCCGTTCTTCAAAGCCAATATTTGGTTAACAAGTTCATTCTCAGAGCCACTGGTGTAAGAAACATAGTATTATTTATTTTTACAGACATTGCACATGGATTATCAGGTAAGGGGAATTTTTCCCTGCATTTGTTTCCCAATATTAATGAAGTATTCATTAAAGTGATTAGCCATTTCTTTGTCAGACAAAATTGGCTCTGCCTATTGTTGGTTTTTTTAAATTTTTGGTTTAAGATTGCTGTTGGCATATGTCGCATCTTTCATTACCTGATATATTTTTTTTATATTATGTTTATTTGCTAATATTACCCTGCTATAATAGTCATTTATTACTTTTAATTTTAATTTGTTTAAATTATTTCGATATGTTTTATATTCCAGCTCAAGTTCTGCACTGTATTTTCACAGTAGCTGTTTTTTTAAGTAATCTCTATGCTTTATTGATGTTATTAGTCCCCGGGTGATCCATGGCTTTAACTTTTTTTGGTTCCTCCAAAACGCATCGCACCCTGCCTATGATTCCCTCATACACTTCACATATATGCTAAGAAAATGTTCCGCAGCAATCTCAGAAACAGTTTAGTTCATTACCTCCCACCAGTTTTGAATGTGTAAAAGACGTTTTAACTTCTCCAAATTCAATTTATCCTTTGTTACCTCCACAATACCAGTCTCCTCCGATCCCCCAAAATCATCGGCATAGTTCACATTCAATATTACAGGGGCATGGTCAGTGACGTCTGCATTCAATGTAAATGACTCGTATTCTATTCGATTAGTTTTTGGTTTCTGATTTGCAAATATGTGATACAAACAGCTAGGTACCCGTTTCACTCTTAGTGGCATTATTTATGCAAGATGTATAACCATGTTGCGCCAAACTAGAAAGGTAACAAATAACATCTTCATTATTTGTGTCCATGTTAGTATCCCCCATCCATATTTTAAAATATGAATTTAATGTGTTCTGTGGATAAGAGTTCATATCATCTATAAAAGCAGATTTAGTAATCGGCGCAGGCTTGTATGCAGCATTGATTTCAAATTTAATACCGTCTTTGGCAGAAAGAACTCTGCTGATACTTGCTAACGAGTTTGGTAATTTAGGATACGTAAATGTAACATCTAATTTCGATTTAGCTAAGACAAGGACTCCGTCATTTATGTTACAATCGGCATTGTTATAAAAAGCCCCATATCCGGGTATGCTACAAAATTGCGTTGAGCCTAAATTAAAACATTCACTCAGTATTATGATGTCATTGTTTGGCAATTTATAGCTTTCTATTAATAATATTAGTTCATCTATATTTTTTTAATACCTCTAATATTTAAATGAAGGATCTTTACCAATTTACTGTCCCACTTTTTCAGTTTTTGGAGTTTGCTGTCCACATATTTACCTGTTTCCATGCATCGTATTTCATTTACTTCTTGCAAAACTTCATCTTGGGGAATACACACCATAGCACTAACGCATGAAATCATAATCAATTCTGCTCTTCAATACTTGTATGTGGTATCTAGTAGATGGACAGTTTGGGTCTGTCGCACTATGCCCCATATTGTATTGTGTCTTGTATTTAATGTTCGCGTTGGTACATTTGCGACATTTTTTTTTGATTGTCTACATGACGACATAAGATGATCTTCACCACATTTGGCGCTGACCTCAGAGTTTTCGCAAGAGTCATTTTTATGAAAGTAACCTTGACACTTAAAAGAGCGCGGTACATTCAAATCTTCATACACATCACACCTTTCCCAATCGATATATAGTTTTTTAATGTTCATAGAGCTGTAAAATAGCTGTGCGGAGCATTCCGTAAAAATAAGTGTGTCTTCTTTATTTTTAATTTGCTTAACAAAAGGTAATTTTAAAGTACTGGTTGGAGTCAATCCATTTATTTTGGATTTAATCGATACCCCTACCTCCTCTTTCGATTTATTGCCCGAGTAGTCAATAATTTTCACCCTAGGTCGTTTCATTTTGGTAGTTTCTATCTCATATTTATGCCGTATTTTGCTCAGCTGCTGTTGTGAATGCCACCATATCCTCCTTTGTGGCGCATTTTACCACCATATTTCCTTCTTTGGTAGTTCTTAGGTTTTTCGTACCAATAGTTAATTTGGCAGAGGGCGACAATTAAATAATCACAATTCAGATAGATTTTATGAGTAATCGGCTTTCTAAACATTAAGTAAAGGCACTAAGAAAGCCAATGACTCTCAAAATGTATCTGAATTGTGAGTATTTAACGGTGTAATTTTAAAGTGGCCTTTGTTTTGTCCCCCCTTTTCAACTGTATTGTTCTATTTATTTATATGATTTTAAAGGATTTTATAACAACTTTCAGTGTCCTGAGGATGCTGTAATATATGGCGAAACGTCGACAAGTTCATAACTGATTTTGAATAACACCCCTGATCCCAGAACCCAAAAATCAAAACCACATCTTAACAAATTGGATCAAAAATCAATAACAAATACGGTAATCTCGCTAATAATTTCCTGCATCTTTCACAAATGAGGAGCAGCAGCTTTTTTTGAAGAGGGATGCATTTGGCCTCCGATGCTGTTAGGTTAACGCACAGTTCCTATGAATCAGATCCAAACATGAGTCGCATTTGTAGTACTGGTCGTCTTGTATAGTTTCCTTACACTGATTACAAGTTTTTCTTTCCATCCATTGTAGACGCTTAATACGGTTCTGCTCTAGTTTTATTTTGATAAACCACAGTCAAGTAGTACCTATAGTTATCTTCAACTGTTTGTTTACTTGTGCTACTTGCATTTATTTGGATTGAATATAGACACCAAATTTCGGATACGTCTGATCGACGAAGATTTGTCAAATTAATGTATTGTAAGTTTCCGAATGTTAGACGCTTGTCAGAAAGAATAAAGAGTCGCTTATCCAGAAGCAACCCAAATGCTAGATTAGCCTTTTACCAGACTAAGTCCGTGAACCAGATCTTTTCCAGCCTAAAACATCCAATTCCCATACTTCTTCAATCAGAATTAATTTATAAGGTAAAATGCAAAAACTGCAGTAAGTCTTATATAGGGATGACCCGACAATATTTAAAAAATCGAATCTATCAACACAATTATGATTGTCGGGAAATTAAACGAAATAAGAAAGAGAAGACAGCCCTAGCCCAACACCATTTTACAGTGGGCCAATAATCTCTCGATTTTGAGAATGTTGCCATATTGGACCATGAAGGTAATTATTATAAACGGGGTATAAGTGAGATTATTCACATTTATATTGACGACACTATTAACGACAGAACGGACATCCAATACTTGAATGTAATTTACTGTAACATGTTACATCACATAAAGAAAAAATAAAGGAAAATCTATCATTCCTAACTTTATTAATAATTTCAAAACAAAGAAGACCATACTAACATTCCGCAGGACTCATCGTTTAATTTCTTCCTGGCGGCTGGTGTTTCGTTTGTCCTTAACTCATGTGGTCGTCTGTTTGTGGATTCATTGTTTTGTTTTTGAGTTATGTCCGATAGAAGACATACATATAGTTTAGATGACATACTTCTCAAACTGAATTAGGGTAAGCAAATCCACTAATTATCTGAGCATACCATCCTACACTTTGATAATTGATACACACTGATGCACGGTTTCTGTTCGTACTTTATATAGTTTGTATGTATTTGCTAATTACTAAATTTACTTTTAACTGTTGAAACGTATTTTTATGCAATTTTTTATCGGTGTTTAGTTTTGTGCGGTTATTGATTTGTTTATGCAATTAGTGTGTTGTAGAATTTTTCATTGAGTATATTTTTTAGTCCCGAAGAAGATCTAAATAAAGATCGAAACGTTGGCGTATTCGCAACTATTAAGTAGCTTCTTGTTACAGTTTTTTTATATCAGTATTTTGAATTTTATTTCAGCATTTTTAATGAATTATTTATTGCTATCGGTTGACAGAAGTCAAACACTTACCTGATTGAATAATTGACTAGGAATTCCTATTGTTTATTATTGTGCCAAAGACAATTCATAGTACTCTACAGTGATTGGTCAAAAATATGGAAGCAGGGTATGACATCAGTACAGCTGCAACCAATCATAATAACCAGAATTATTTAGTACAATTTTGCTATTTCTATGTACCTTCTTCAACCTTTGGTACGGCCCTGATTTTTTGTTAATGAGTAGGGGATGGCTGTCGCCATTTTGGACTCAATTCCGGATTTCCTTGGCTGAGTAACTGGAACTCCAGATTTTCGCTTTATAGCGGATTTGCCCCTAAAAATTATGACCACCCTCAATCCCCATGGGAACAGTAAGAGGAGACATATATATCACAAACATATCTGACCATTATGGTCAAACCATAAGGGTCCTATCTACACACAAACAAACTAAGGCAAAATGCCAAAAAAAAACGTTTTTTTAATGATACAAATACAGAACTGTTTATCAACTACTTAACAGGTGAAAACTGGGAAGATATCTATATGGAACATGATGTGACTCTAAAGTATGACATATTTTACAATATCCTCTATTTCCACTTCAACCAGGCCTTTCCACTTAGCTCATGTACGGCGCAAAAAGATAAACCTTGGATTACCAAGGAAATAAAAGAGTATGCGCAGCGTGTTAAGGACATGTACGTATGGTACAAAATTACCAATAGTCAAGCAAACTTGGACATGTACAAAATAGAAAGAAAAAACTATAGAAAATTTCTTGCCCAATATCAAATAACACTAAATGAAAATACTATTGCAAACTCAAAAAATAAAACCAAAACTGCTTGGGGTATCTTTAAAAATCTAACATCAAGTAAAGAAAGTAGTAATATAATCCTGAAAAATAATAATCTCTTAATAGAAGACCCAACTATCGTGGCAAACTTGCTCTCAGACAAATTGAACATCTTTGGACCGGCCCCTCCGGATTGCAATACTGGAGCTGTGGTGGAGAGTCCCATCTCAATATTTCTTAGACCGGTTGATGATCGCGAAATATTTAGAATCACAATGGACCTCCCAAATAAATACTCGGCAGGTTTGGACGAGTTTCCTATTGTAACAATCAAACGCGCTGCTTCTCACATCTCAGCTCCACTGGCACACATCATAAATGAATGCTTTAGTAACGGGCTTTTCCCAGACGCATTAAAGCGCGCCAAGGTTGTCCCGATCCACAAGAAGGGCGACAAAAAGGACATAAATAATTATAGACCGATCTCCCTCCTCTCCTCAGTGTCGAAGATCTTTGAGAGGGTCATTTACGGTAGGCTTATGGATTTTCTACAACAGCATGCAATAGTGGCTGAACACCAGTATGGCTTCATGCCAAATAGATCCACACAACTGGCGTTATTCAATGTTATCTCATATATAATAGAGAATGTGGACAGAAATGAAAAGGTGGCAGGACTGTTTTTTGATCTCTCAAAGGCTTTCGACACTTTGGATCACGATCTATTGTTGTCCAGACTGGCTGCGTATGGAATACGAGGGGTATTTGCCTCGGTCATAGAATCCTACTTGACAGGTAGACAGCAGGTAGTCTCGGTTCCCTCGGGGGGCGGCCACGTCCTGTCTAATCCTGTGACGATGCGGCAGGGGGTGCCGCAGGGCTCCATTCTGGGTCCCGTGCTGTTTCTGATGTATGTGAATGGTCTGGGGGCTCGGCTGGGGGGTCGTGTCTGCCAGTATGCCGACGATACTTCGGTAGTGCTGGTGGGGGCTGATCTTGCTGGCTTGTCGTTGGGCTGTTCGGGTGCAGTGGTGGCGATGCGGGATTGGTGCCTGGCGAGTGGGCTGAGGCTGAATTGTGACAAAACTGGCCTTATGACATTTACCAAGACGATTAATACTGGTGAGTCGCTGTATGTTGGGGTGGATGGCAGGTCTCTTCCCGTAGCCAAAGAAATAAAATTCTTGGGCATTACAGTAGACCCAACGCTAAACTATGATGATCACATTCAGGTACTGGTAGGTAGACTTAACAGCTTCTGCGCTCTAGTACGGAGACTCAGAGACTACCTATCACATGCCACCATAATCCAAATATACTATGCTGGGGCACAGTCAATTATATCTTATAGTATTCTCTTTTGGGGATCTAGTAGAAATGCACACAACATATTTGTTACACAAAAACGCATCCTAAGATGCATACTGAAACTTCACCCTAGAGCCTCATGCAGACATCACTTTAAAGCAATGAAACTTCTTACTGTTCCATCCCTATATTTCTTGTCGCTGGTAACCTTTGTGCGAAAACACTTTCATTTGTTCACTCAAAATTCAGATATATATAATGAGTCTATGTCTACAACAACTAGAAACGCAAACAGCCTTAGGGTACCCCTGCACAACTCCTCATATTTCAAAAGAGGCCCATACTACAGGGCAATGAAAGCCTTCAATATGCTGCCAAAGACCATCAGGGATGAGGATAATCAGTCAACCTTCAAACGAACATTGACACATTTTTTGATCGATAAATGCTTTTATTCTTTTGATTTCACTCAGTAAATGAATCAAATCAAATTGTTTCCCTGTTATTACACTAACACATGCGTAAATGTTATAATTATAGTTAAAATCAGATATTTCGGTATATTTATATGCTATGTATGTATGTACCTGGCAAAACCACTGTCATGTTAGATGCTCAAATACTTCATGAAACAACAACTCTCTCCTCCCCTTGACCTGCTTTGCCCTCTATCCTCCAGTCCTTCCCTTCTCTCTCTGTCAGACCTTGCTATGTTAACGATGTTAATCTTGTTGGCAATAAATATATTATTATTATTATTATTATTATTAAACTTGGGTAAAAGTACCCGTAAGTCCTTGAGTGACTGTTTATATTCTGAGGGTTGTACATTGTTGTAATTAGCGTCCTTAAGTTGTAAGTAGTTGGTGAAGTTAGCGGGATTAGGACAAATAATGCACCTCTTCTTTATTCGAAAATGGCCGACGTTTCGACTGTTTATTTAGTCTTCATCAGGGCTAAAACCCAATGAGTTAAATAGTAACAAATCCCTGGGCCCAACATAAAATTGCAAATAATGTTTGTTACATAATGGAACGTAAAATCATATACATCTATTACATCTATAATTTTTTTTTTTAATTTTAAAAATTTAAAAAAATTAATAAAATTAAATATACAGACAAATTATAAACAACTACAAGAATTAACATTTGACAATTACTGACAGTACCAAGTAACCAGTAAACATTGAGGCGTACTTTGAGACAGAACTTACCCATTCTCACTTAGAGAGGGTAGTCATTTGATAGTGAATAGAATTTTAAAATCTTAGTTCAGCAATTGTCAATCAGCTATTGTAATATTGATTTTTGTCCGCCGTATGACCAAGCAGGGTCGTTTTATTTGTATTAAGAAGCGAAGCTGCTGTTCTCCGACTGTAGTACCTAAATTGTACAGGTCCAGCTTGTTTATTTTATTATTATATTAAATCCAAATACCTAATAGGCTGAGATTGGTTATTATTACGGTTCCTCATTTATCGTTTCCCGCTTTTGTTTCACTCAGTTATTTACAGTGAGGGGTATTGAGATCCTATGGGGGTGCAAAAGTGGGTGGCGCCTATAAATTATATCAAGATACTTCTACCCACGACCACTCTTCGGCGTGAGGGTAGCTGTCGGTACTTTCCCCATATCTTGAGACCCACAGTACGACGTAAATAGTGATCCAATCTCAATTTATATACCCACTGCCGTGTCGCTACGAAACCATAAAAGGTTGGTAGCATTCTTATTTGTCCTACACCCGCTATCTACAGTTCCATTGCATAAGAGAGGATACAAAGCATACACATAATAATCTTTTACTTCACCCTGTATCATTTAGGACAGTTTTACGTATTTAATATTAGTCCGCTAAATATCTTTTTACAGGACTGGATATCGTAAAGAAATTTTACTTCATACTGTATCATTTAGGACACTTTTACGTACTTGATTTTAATCCGGTAAATAGCTTTTTACAGGGTCAGATATCGTAAAGAAATTTTACAGTATTGAAAACCGGCACATCTTCAATAAATCAATTGCATCCATGGTAACCTGGAAACCGGTACCGGTACAGGATACCGTAATAAAACTATTTGTCAAATTGGCGGATTTGTCAAAAATATATTCGCCGCGCATAATAGTAGATTATGTCACTAGGAGTAAAAGTGGGTCTTTTCGTGCTGAGCCCAGAGATTGACGGCCGAAGCGAAGCTGAGGCCTGCAACTGGGCGAAGCACAAAAAGACCTTTTACTCCGAGTAACATATACTATTTTTTTTTTCAAGCATGCAATAAATAAGAAATCTATTTAAAAGTGGTTCAGTTTTGCAATTTTCTCTCATCCTCTTTAAGCGGGTCTAGGTACTTACGCAATTGTGTATATTATTTGTAAAATACATAGAATATGTTAGAATGGTGATTTTCAATGTTCAATGGTTTTAATGTATTAAATAATAACCAATGATTATGGTAAACTAAGAATTTGTAGCATTATTTTCAAAACTAAATTAATAAATGTCACATTGACAGATAAATATGATGACGCGCATGACATTTAACAGACGATTTCAGAATTCGAGAACCTATGCGATTTCGACTAATAACGGTTTCGGATGGTGCTCTTGAGTGCTCTGAGGAGAGTATTTCTGTCCTTGTTTTTTCAACAAGAATGTAAAGATGGCAATACACTCAGATCGGTTTATCTGGTGTCATCTATTATTAAAATAATTTTGGTGAATGAAAATCGTTTATATATGCGCCACCATGACACTAGCGGTGACTTTACTTTTACTGCCTAGGACTTTTTTGCTACTTTTTTGGTCTCAGGATTTGAAAGCCCACTTTAGGTGTGCGTATGGAGAAAACAAATGAAGTACTTTTAGTCCGCTTGAAAAAAAAATTATTTTTTTCCTGTTTTTAATAAGTATGAAGTAAAATGTTGTACATTATACGTCCGGTAACGTGTTACAGTAGTCGTTTCGAAATTCCAGACTCGGCTAGCGCCTCGTCCGGAAATATCTTACTCCTACTGTAAAACTATATTTACCGGACTTATAACGTAAATAACTATTACAGCATTGAGTACCGTAACGAAATTCCATTACGATACAGGATACCATATTGAAACTATACCGGATTTCCCAAAAATATATTCGCCGCGCATAAAATTAATGTTTTCCTGTTTGCAATAAGTATGAAGTAAAATGTTATAAACTTTTGAAAATATGCAGCCACTAGTTTTAAAACTTTATTATCACAAATTATTTTTTATTAAAATTATTACTACATACGTGTAACACATGTTTCTCAAATTCCTTCGAGAAGTCCTTTCCTAATGGGAAAAATTATGGAGACGTCACCCTTAAATCATCAACAATGTGCTTGTGTTTCTTCAAATAAATGTAGTACTTTGAAATAAGTCGGTTCTGCTGGGCATTGAGGAGATTTTTGAATTTCACTGAACAACTTAAAAGCTCGTTTCGAATATAAGGAAATGATGGTTGATTTGATTTAATGGTTTGATTTAATGACAAGTAATATCACACGTCGTAAGTACTGCGCACAAATTTTGACGTCGCCAACTGAGCATTTGACAAAATCATAATCAAATTTAAGTAACGTAATATTTTATATTAGACGGTAGTAGCTCTCTACCATCGGTTGTCTAGCAACCTTTACCGGTAAAGCAACCTTAGTCCGGTAAAGTTCCATTTACCGGACCCAATTCGATGCATGTAGGACGTATATACCGGACGGTATGAAATAAATAACATTATTTACATTATAGTTTAATTACATTGTAGTATTAATTGGAAGAGCAACGTGACTAAAAACTAAACGGCATAGAAACTGTTAGTTTCATAGTATAGATGAGATAAAAAAAAACTCCTCTGAATGAAAAAATTCCTTTTCATCCAGAAACGAAAACGACTCTGTAATGAGATTTCATCCTTTTCAAAAAGAGGACCTTTTTACAGCATCCGACCAACCGCAGCAAATATATGCGTTTGTGTTCCCTATACGACGCAGGATTTACTAGAATTTTAGCGCGTTTGTTTTATTCAGGATGGTCTATTTATATGTTAATATTTTTATTCGTATTCTATTGATTTTGTGCCCAAACAAAAGGAAGCAGCCCAGAGTTCCGCTTCTCTAACTTTTTTCCTTCCAAGTCTCCGAAAACGAGTTTCAGACGTTTCTTTTTGGACGCTCTTCTATGCTATCCGATGTGGGCTAAATTAAGTTTTATCTTAAAAGCTTAAATAACCCGATTTATTTATGGGAAGGTCATTTCCTTGAAACAAACAGCTGCGTAAGCAATAATTACCCTTAGCTCTTTTCCTCATGAAAAGCGCTAAAAGGTGTCATCGTCCAATTAGACTGCCACCGCTTTTTCCCCACACAGAAAGTGACCCAATATTGAATTTATCTGTGGCAAAGAACAAATCTCCTTTAGTTTGATTTAGTAGTGTGGCATTAAAGTGACAGCGGGTTTGTGTTAAGCTCGCCACGGGCTATAATTTTCAGTCGAGCTGCACATAAAGGCCCAAGGTTTAAATCTGCTTTATTTAAGCTGTAAAAATCCATAATTTAATGAGGAAAATAACGCCCTTCGAGCCCGGCTTGTTTAGGAGGGCTATTTTGAATAAAACGCGGCTTTGGGTTTCTTTTTCTACCCAATTAACTCTTGGACTTTGGTGTTTCGTGTTCAAATATTTACAATATGATCTAAAAACTGTGCTTTTCGAAATATTCTCTCGCTTGGTTTCGTTACACTCGGTACTTGTTTTGTATTTCTAGGGGACGTAATAGCTCAGTCTATATTATGCAGAGAGTAAAATAAAATTTGTTATGCGGTCGGGTGCGTTTATTTCCTTTATTCAAAGCTCATCAGTTTTTCGTTTTAAACCTACGTAAAGCACACTCTAGAACTAACAGTAAAAGGGCCATTAAAGTCCCATATATGAAGATGAGTATAACATAGAGGCAGTCAACGATTCTTACTGACTGGAAAATTCCTGCTTGATTGTTGCATTGCGGCTTCCTGACGACGCGCTCTTTGGAACGCTTTGCAATGCCATTTTCTCGCAAGCGAAGCAATCTACAAAAAAAAAACTTAAAAATGGGTAAAAGTTTGAAATATGTCGATGAAAGTTGTCACTTGAATCGAGTATGTTATTGATTACGTTCTTAGAGAAAAGCAATTTTTCTCACATTCCAACTTTGATCTGTTATAACTTTGGCTGCTCATTGGATCGATCACACTGAATTTAACTTTTTTTTTTAATTTCCTTGATGTTTTCTTTTTTTTTTTTAATAATGCAAAGGCACCAATGGTTCAACAAATTCGGCAGTAAACCATATCGATAGTTGCGTTCTTAGAAAATTGCGAGCGTCTTATTCCGATCAAAAACAGGACAAAAAGTTTCTTTTTTCTTAATTGAGGAAAGGGGACTCCCACACCTTACTCAATTAAAAAAAAGTTCTCGATTACCTATTTTTATTATTTTCCAAATTTGACTGCTTAATTTCAATTTTTTTCTGAATAGAAGGACTTCTTCTACGATCAATTTTTAGAATCGACTTTTTGCTATTTTGAAAAGATGAACTTATTGCTAGCTTCATTCGAATTAAGTTCGTTATATCTTTAGGGGATTGCAATCATCGATCCCGTTCAAGAGCAGCTTAAAAAGTTTTGCTAAGTTTATTTTTCTTGAAATTGACCATAGAGAAACATTGTTACGCTTTGTTTCTCAATTTCAGTGTTTCACCGTCTATATCTTTAGAACAAATAGACCCATCAGAGACAGTTAGCTGTTTTTTCTTCTTTTTGATATCTTCTTTTTCCTCCCATAAACGAAAGTTCTATTGATCCAATGATTTCCAAGATTCTATGAGAAAAATCTTCTTTCAGGTACAGTTTTAAAATTTCAGGTGTTAGTAGGTTATTAAAAATATTATATTCTTTACATTTTTACGTTCTAAGTACTAAAATATTATAAACTTGCCTGGTTGGGCACTTAGTTCATCATGACGGGGAAAATGCGCAAACTCAACTTAACTTCTGTAGAATCATATATTCAACGATTCTGAGGTAAATTAGCCAAAACGCAAAGCAAATATTACAAACGCCTGCATTTCCAGATCTATGAAACTTACTAATGTGTCTAGAAATTAAAGGGAACAAACAGTTTTTCTTTCAAAGCCTCAGAAACATGAAAAAAAAATTAAAAAAGTGCAAATTGCAAACAAAACGAAAAGATAAAAGAAATGTGTTCTAGATATACCTTAAATGCCGAATATGGATAAAAATTATATTTATTATTATTGTACCACACACACACACAAACACCTAATTTTTGAACTACAGATAGCGAAGAATTCCTTTCTAGATAGAAATGACAATCGCACAACCCAATTGAAACATATTTATTTTACATAATAATGAATTTAAAATAAAATATATTTCCCAATCTTAAGTGCTTTTCGGACTTTGAAAAAGTACTCCAATTGAATTTCTTCCTGTCTACAGCTGCGGCAGACATTACCAAAGTCGATGAGGTAATGGGTGAAGTGATCTCCAGTGCTTCTCGACGTTGACTGATTCTACTGTGGTGAGCTCCGTGGTATTTATCCCCCTCCGTCGCGCTGTAGTGGAAGGACTGGGGAGGGGGTAGCAGCGGCGCGGGGTTTCGGCGCACTTGCAGTATGTCGTAGAACTCGCTTCCAGTTTGCATTTAGAAACGTAATTTCCTCCTTCCTGTTGAAATTATTGTCATGTTTAAGGACCTCAAGGTATCTCGTTCGTTTCGGATAGAAACACTGCGATTGATATAAGATATCCACAACATGTTGAAAAGGATGTCGTGACCTTCGGAGAGAGCGTGCTCTGCTACTGCTGACTTTTGTGTTTGTCCCAGCCTGCAACTCCTCTTATGAACATAAGGATTACGGAACCGTAATCCTCGTGTTGACACTGCGTTTTGTGGTGCTAATGTATTGGTCTTTGGCTGATTTCAAGCTCTGTTGTGTTGTACGAGTGGGTTTAAAGATTTTAAAGAGTTTTAACATTATGCTTTTCAAATCAGCGATCCCCGATATTTATGCTCGGATCTAACAAATGTTGAGAGCGCACAATAGCCTTCCAGTTTCATAACTTCTATATTGGTAGGACTGCACCAGTGTTCTATGATTACATTTACTGAGCATACATTTATTGCTTTTGGTTTTAATTTATCTCCACTTATATCCAGAATTTTAATGGTAGCCTCCCAATTAACGTTTATCCGTCTTCCGACTAAATATGCACTAATTCCGACGTCAAAATAGGTGCAATTCTTGGTTGTCCAAGGATTTTTTAACTAAAGTCCTGGTCAGACGTCGAGATGACGTTGATCCAACGTGGGTTGGTGTTAGTCTGGTGGTTTCGAATGGTTTCGAATTATTCGGGGTTAAAGTCGGACCATCGACGCCTCGACGTCGAAGAATTGTACTTATTTGAAGTTGTCTTAGGCAACTAGACGCAACGTCGCGTGTGGTAGGAATTTTTGACCAAAGTTCATTAGTGCATTTCTTTGGAAGTTCTAACGTAATGCTGACGTCATCTGCCAACCATAAAATAACCACTGTTATTTATATATATTTTTTTACTATATATGAGCAGTATACTACTACCATCTTTCTATAAGAACGATAGAATAATTAATACATATATTAAATTAATACCTGAACTGTGTGGGTATTAACTGCGAGTACTTGGTTGAAATATGCCAAAAAGCAAGCTCCTTTCAAACACAGTAGTACTTTTTATAGAAAAAGAGCTAGGATGCGTTCAAACATACTATTGAATAAGGATTACTAACAGGTAAGTACGCACAAATAAGCGGTAAGCAATTTTTTCTATAAACTTGGGCATGCTGTAGGAAAGAGTCGTTACACAGAGTCTGAAACCAGAACCTGTTCCAATAGGCACGAATGTTCTCAGTTCACTTGCATCTGAAGATCATCAGGCAATTAAGAATTATGTGTTTACGCCACCCCAAGACAATTACAAGCAAATTGAATTATTGAGGCCTCCCAGAAATCGCAGATAAAATCAATAATAATAAACCGTTGTGAAAAACAAAACAAATAACCGAACATAACCTCATCCTACATAAAATTAGAAATCGCCGACCCCTAACTGACCAGTGGTTGGTTAGTGACGCTGCGCAACGTCGGGGCGACGTTTGCGGCAAGGACTCTTTCAACTATAAGGCAGATTTGGTTAGATTCGTCGAAGCAGAGGTTGGAAGTAAAAATGTGCTCCAGATTGTTATACCAAAATAATGTATCAAGTGCAAATTATTGGAATCAAAGTGAAGATTTATGGAATTCTAGTCATTATTAGTTTATATTATGGTCATATCGCAACGACGCCATTTCTTAACGCTAAAAATGCGAAATTGTATGGCGCCCATTTCGGACTTTCAAAGTCAACGTAAATAATTTTAATTTTTGTCATTATATGAATAAATTTATTCATATACATTAAAAAAAACGGTGAATTTTAATATGAATTGTTATAAATCCCTTTTTAATACAGATTTTCTGCATCAAAAAATACTATTACTAAATTCTCCAAATTTTTGATGGGTGTTTTATTTTTTGAAGTATTTTAGGTATATTTGTCAGTTAAGTGCCAAGCGTTTGTATTTATTATTAAGTACCTAATACGTCTTAAAACTTAAATGAAAATTATATAATATACACAAAGCCCTACCATATTGAACGAATAAGAACAAACATAACACAGAAAACTGCAAGGTGGTGAATGAACCGTCAATTTTTTTGTACTTAAAAGTAAAAGTATTTGCACCTGAAGCCTTGCTTGGTCAGAAATGACTCCAAAAATGCGACTAAAGCAACGTCGGCAAAAGTATAATTATAAGGACCGATTCTGCCATTCTGCCTAAAACGTAGTCGCAATGCGACGTCGGCTCGACTGGAAATTAGATTCCCCATTTAAGTGCAAAAGAGAGTCGATACGTGGTCGCGCGGACGTACCCTCTTCCGACGTCGGGTTGTCTGAAGCAACGTCGGCTCGACGTCGGATTGTTATTTGGGCTTCTGGCCTCCTTGGTCGAAGAAACCTAAATTTCTTCACATCAACACCCCCGAGCCATAGCGAGGGATCATTGAGCCTTTCTAGCAGTGTTATGTCCGTACCTACATTCAATGATACGCTCAGAGCAAGAGCATCCTTGTGGACGTTCAGTGGCTCAACTATGAAATTGTGTCCACTAAAACTTCTTGACAAGTATGCTGATATCTGAGAAGCATCAGCCCCCTATTTTACCAGCCGGACATCAGAGCTGGGCAAAATACTCGGTAAAAGTATTTCAAATACCAAATACCGACCAAAGTATTTCTATAATCAAATATCAAATACTACCCCACTATAAAAGTATTTCTAATTTCAAGCACTCAGATATTGGATTTGAATTTTTTTACAAATACCGGTGTTTGAAATACTTTTGGGTATTTGAAATACTTTTCTGTATTTGAAATACTGTTATGTTGGTATTTGAAAGTCTTATAAAAGTAAAAGTTATGGTACCTAAAAAATCACAAATTTACATATAAAAACAAAAATCAACTATTTCGACGTAAAGCTCTAAATTTTACTAAATTCGGAGTTTCACTAAATTCCGACTTTACGCTCTGAATTCAACTAAATTCGGTATTTAAACAATGAATTTCACTAAATTGCGAGTTTAAAGTCGAAATTAAAATAAAAATCTTGTTGGTTATTCTACGCCTTCGTATGATTCAATTTCAAATTCCTTTCAAATGAAAAAGTTTTAAAACCTTCTTATCTTGCCCACAATCTTTCCAAATTGAGCAAAACATCTTTTTAAATCGTAGCTTGGTTTATACAATTACAATTTACAAAATAAAGTAAAAAAACTAAACTATGTACGATTTCTACTACGATAACTTTGAAACAAATTTTTATTTTATTTTGCTCTATAAAAGCCATAGAGGACTTAGGGGTTTTTAAAACCTATATAGTGGTAATTAATTTAATTTTATTTCTTAATTTATTTAATTAGTTGTATAAATCCAGTTTTAAAGTCGGCAATGTTAAACTTTCAAGCCGAATTTTACGTATATTGCGTTATTTATCTGTTAAAATCATTCATTGAACTTCAATCTGAAGTTTAAACTAAAATTGTAGAAGTCAACTCTAATGGTTTTTTTCAGGCGTCATGGTGGAACCTTACATAAAACCATTGTTAAAAATTACATCATTGAATGCTATTGGACAGTTTTCAAAAATTTGATAATTTTAGCCCCAAGGTCTGTTGCCCCAAGCATCATTATACAGGAAAAATAAGAAAAATTTCATGGCCTTCTGTTGCAAAAATACCAAAAAAAAAACGATATTAGTCAGCATAAAATCGTGATTTGAACAGTAAGAGATTTACAATAATTTTTAAGAAATTCCCGTTTTGGAAGAACGTTTGGTAGCTCCCAAAACATAGGATAGATATCAAAATGCCGTTTTTGTCAATAACGGTATCTTAAAAATTGACCCCATGACAAATGTACGTCAGTTTCTCTCTATCTATTTAGGAACTGAGACTTTCCTAACAAAACAGTCCAATTTTGACCACATTGTATATTGTTCTTTTGAGAAAGCTACCTAATATGCGATTTATTGAATTAAAATTAAACATTTTAGTGAAACACGTAACTGAATTAAATAAAACATGAGTCACCCCGTCAGGCGGAACCAAGTAAGCATAGAAAATAAATCGAAGCTCCCCAAGATAAGAGCGAGATGTTATATAACTACGTATAATCCATTCAGTTATTTCTGTCGTCAAGTAGGCGTTGGAAATCTGACATATTTCACCCGGTATAACATAACTGACAGTGACAGTGATTAATAATCAGTTTGAGGTTAAGGTTATTGTTTACTCTTTTGCCCACATAGTTGTCAGATGGCTTCATTAGTTCAAACTTTTAATAATATTGATTAATGATCACTAACCTAGAATCTAGTAAGAAATAAGCCGGGGTTTTACGTTAGCAAAAATATTATGTTTTAATAATGCATTTAAAAATGAATCTTACACAACGTTATTAGATGACGTTAATAAGTGTATAGTGTGAATGTGGTTGTGATGATATGTATAAGAAGCTTGCTTTTTGGACTAAAAGAAAGTTGGAATTCAGTTAGGGAAGTACAGGAAAAATGATGTGTCTCTGTCAGCGGCAATTGAAAGCAAGCAGAGTTAATGCTTACCACACAAATATTGGAAACTTTAGCCAAGCCAAGGTCATAGTGGGCGATTCTTGGGGGAGGTCTCTTCTAAACTAGGGGTAGCATTTTTTAATGCAAATTCGCATTTTCGTCATAATTACCTTGGGCATTTTTTCTTAAGAAATAGTTTTTTAATAACTAATTAGCTTACAAAATGCACGCTTAAGTGTACAAAAGTCGGCAACAGCAAAATTTTAATTGCGCATCTTGACAAATTTCTCTTGGCAACAAGTAAACAAACAATCGATGTCGATGTTATACTGGTGAAATTCCATGGCATGGGTTGATGCCAAAAATAACTGAATGGATTATATAGACGAATGCAACAGAGAGAAAACATTTTAGGTTTAGCATCGGTTCTCGAATTGGCCCAACGCGCGACGGTGTAATTTTTTCATAGTACCGACGGCTAAAAATCGATTTCTGTATTTTACAGTAATCTGCATCATTTTCTCCTTAGACCGGGCATTGACGTTGATACTGGACGGGTGTAATCTCGTTAGTTCAACAAACAGGCACGGATGGCGCCACTGGGAACCTTTTCTCGGTACTGCCATGAAACGTGTCTTGAGTGGAACGGATTTCGGGAGCTCTGGTTGTGTTAAAGCCTCACTGATGAGCCGTAAACAGCGAAACTAGTTTGTGGATGGACACAATTAGAGCTTGCGAAATGATGTTTTATCAGTCGTTTAAAAGGTCGAAAACAGCGTTTTCATAGTACCGACGACTAAAAATCGATTTCTGTATTTTACAGTACTCTGAAGTATTTCAAATACCACAAAGTAATTCAAATACTTTAGAGTAATTCAATTAACAAGTTATGGTATTTCAAATACCAGAATTAAAGAAATCAAATACCAATTCCAAATACTCTAGGTAAGAATTTCAAATACAAAGCATCAAATATCGAAATTCAAAAGGAATTGAAATAAAGTGCTTCAAATACTAAAAGTGCTTGAAATACTTTTCCAAATACTGCCCAGCTCTGCCCGACATATAGCCAGGACCATTTCGCCGCAGAAGCAAATGAGTCTTGCTGTGACTCTGAAGATTCGATCCGTTATTGAGGTATGGGTCAGTGTGTGTTGGTTTTCTTTAAATGGTGTGCGCAAGCTTCTCATTCGGCCCATTCCCAAAAACGGTAAGCGTCCTTCATTTTCTTCACAGTCAATTGAATTTTTGGGATGACTAGAGGTGTAAGAGGAAGTTTTGAAGTGCCTCGCCATGGCTCCAAATGACAATGGTGTCGTGACGTATCGCAACCATCATTCCTATACACACACTTTTTATATACTCACATTCTTCAAGAAAATTAGAACTTAGAACTCGATTTTTTTTTTGCAAATTTAACTAGGTGCAAATAGTCACTTGCACGCACTTTAGTTATTTACTCGTTTTCCATTAGCAAAATCAAGTACTCGGTAGAAACATCATTATCAGTCTGTTCTTCGCTAGAGGATGACGATAATTTACGTGATGGCTTTCTTTTGTTTTGATTTAGTATTCAGTTTTTCTTTTCATATCAATTAGGATTTTGTCAAAGTCCCATGCTGTTAATACTTCATGAGTCTCAACTTTTCCATCTTGGGACTTTTAGGTTTGGCCTCACTCTTCGCAGACCATTTTAGCAATTTGCAGCACCTTGCAGCAAGTTCCTCAAATACAATTTTAGCTAGAAGTTATGTCAGATTTGGAAGAAGACCCAGCTTCTGGTTCTTTAAGCACATATGTAGTCAGTGGCTGTTAATATTTCCTCAGGTACTGGTAAAGCGAAATTAGTTATTTTCCGTACCCATGAGTCCATTTTGGCCCCTTGCAAGCTGTTTATATCTCTCAAGATCTTCTTTATTGAAAAAGGAGCAATCAAAGATATCTCTGTTTACACTAGTGGTACAGTCAGGGACATTATCTTCCAGTTGTTTTTAAACAGTTTCTAATTTTGACAGCCTTTATGTGTTTCCAGTTGCCACCCAGAAATTGTCTGAAATTTATTTTTGACGGTCGTTTCTCGGGATGAAGGTTTTTGCCAGGTAGACAAATTTGTCTGCCCCATAATATATTAAATCTTTTATACAATGTTACCAAAAGAGAATATTTTGTGAACCGTGCACGGGACAAAATAAAAATTTTACAACTGGTACTAATTGATTTGTGCATTATTTTGTTACAAACTTTTGATATTGTGAAAGTTATTTTACCAATCAGGGGACATTCGTATCACAAATACGACAGAAACATGAGCCTCGTTTAATGGAGATAAAAACTGAGACACTGTCGAGTCAAACCCTCACCATCTGAATTTATAGGTTGTGGCAAAAAATGTTGGTTTCCATGATTAGAGCCAGTTTCTTACAACGCTTTATCTAGATACTCCAGCTTTCTCTGAGAAAAACCGTATAATTTTCCACAAAATTGCACGCACCAGATTAACTACCAGCTCCTAGTTTGAGAAAAAAAGAGATCCAAAGGAATTTCTAGAAAAACCAAGGAAAGAAAAATTATCATACTCGAACCGACCCTAGTGACCCTCCCTGTTTTATCCCCTCACAAAAAAAAATACGGATTTATTTTTTTTAAATTGTCTATAAGGTCATAACGTCATTTCCATCAGAGTGAATAGAAGTTCTTCTTGGAGTTCTCTTTCTCCTCCCAAAAAAGAAGTCTCATTAGTTCAATAATTATGGAGATGTATCCCTTCGACGGTCGATTTTTAGACACTTTTAGAATCGACTTTTTGCCATTCTTAAAACACTTACTTATAGGCTAATTACAACGAGATACAATCTAAAGTATCTTCCGGGATTTGAAGTCGAGGATCAATAAAATTTCTTCCTGATGGTTAGTCTACAGCTGCGGCAGATATTATCGAAGGCGATGAGGCAACGGGCGAAGTGATCGACGGGCGACCGATTGGAGTCCAACAGTTTTTTCTTCTTCTTAATGTCTTCATCCACCTCCCATGAAAGAAGCCCCGTTGGTTCAATTCTTAGTTCTTCCATTTTTCCACTTTTCATGTTTCTTCCGCTTTTTGTCTTTATTGTCTTTACGCAAAAACAAAAATGTCAAAATGGTTCAATCATTTCGAAAGCAGACTTCTTCGGTGTACGATTTTTAAGACTTTTAAAATAGACATGTTTGTCATTCTTTAAACATATATTTAAGGGATTAATTTTACTGGAATTATGCTTGTTACGTTTACGTACTTTTGCTAATTGAGACACTTTACTTCAATATATTCTTATTTTATGCTTTCCATTTTTAAATTACAAATATATTTCTTGACTGCATGAAATTTGAAATACCTCTATAGTAAAACAGTATTTGGCATTTGATTTTAGAAATACTTTGGCCGGTTTTTGGTAATAATTAAAATAGTTCTGCAGAGTATATTGCAGTCCATCGCTGCAATCAACAATTTATCTTCTTAATGTGCCTATATTTTTATTTTGTTTCCTTCCTTAGGAAAAGGAAGATCAGGTGTGCAGCACTGAAATGCAGGTTACCTCTCCTTAGACTCTTAAAGTATTTCGAGTTAAAATCATGACATTGATGTGACAACAAAACGCTGAAACTATAAAAAAAGGCCCCAGTTTTAACATCAGTTTTGTTCAATACCTTAAGAACGACAAAAATTTGTCTCACCCAAGTCCAAAAAAAAAATGTTCATGGCAGAAGTTGGTTTGTTACTTAATTCTTTTTCAATTTTTACTCATTATTAGAAAAATAGGTTATATTTGATCGTCGGAGAAATGATAACACTATAAAAAGAACCATTTTTAACACCTCCCTCTCATCTCAGCAAATTTATTTATAAGCATTGAGAAACTTGTAAGACGATCCTTGTGATCCGTGTTTGAAACTGTGCATTTTTTGTCTTAGCAAAGTTAGGTTTATACTTTACCATTTTCTAGTACAAAATAAAAAAAAATATTACTATAACTTAATTACAAGGGTGCAATAATTCTAATGAAAATTAGTCCAAAAACCAAAAATTCTTTTTGAGTATTTACACTTACCCTATTTTGAATATCTCTTTATATCCTGAGTTCTTAGGTACAGCTGGGTAGGATTTCATCTGCAAGAATTGCATTTTTATTAAATCAGTTCAATTTAAAACTACGCTTAAGGTGTTACATATAATATTGCTTTCATTGAACCTGAAATCAGGACCGCAAATACTTACGTTCATGTATCCTGCAAGTTCTTGCAAAGTACATATATCATAGTTGGTAAAATTCTTTAAGAAATACTTGTACGAAGCAACTACAGGTGCAAAAAAAGCAAAGTTTCCCTCCTGTACTTTATTCAACCCGCAACTGGCTTCAAAATAACTATCAGACCCTATTTTCTTCAGGTAAAGCTCTCGTAATACACCACTCTTTGGAGACTGCAAGAAAATATTAATAAACATTGCTCTCTCTGCATCACTATTACTCTCTTTCCCGACCTGAAAGTAGTATTTGATATAAGATTGGTTCAGCCCTCCTACTTCGTATCTGCTTTCCAAGAGGTCGTTTAAGGAGTTCAAATTGGCCGTCGATTTCAGGAGCACTAAAATTCCCGCCGAATATGCCACGTATATAAACATAAAAAGCAGGAATAGCAGCAAGAGTGTTAATCGCCCTGCCAACCTTACGGGCTCTATAAGGGTACCTTAAAAACGAAGAGTCTTTTGTTGGGGATGAATATCGTTAAAGCAGTAGTAATTTCAGGAGTGTAGCTTATTTTCCGCTGTAACAGATATTGAGCCTCTAACGAAGGTCTAACTATCTACTTGAAACACCTATAAGGCGAGATTATTTTCCTTATTGTGGCTTTGCGTACCTTGTTGACAAAGTGCTTCGAAACACAATAGGATCGTATCGCTTACAGTTATTCTCCGAACCGATCCTCTTGTTATATTTTCCTGAAACTAAAAGATAAAGCGAAAAACAAGTTATTATGAGAGGTAGAGACTGACTTTCAAGAGGTCCTCAACTTCCAGTTTTAAGGCAATATATACGACTACCCAAAACAATAAAAACATTACTGCAGTGGCTATCCATACGTATCCAGACAACGTCAGAATATAGATATTCTTGACATAGCTGAGTGAGGGTCTTTTTAAGAAAAACTTAACATCCCAAAAGTCGATTGGTGACAAGGGCCGAAACAGCATTATACGGTCAGGAGTTAGATACATAGTGGCTACAATTCACAAGCAGCACTTAAGGCGAAAACATTGTGTTTATGTTAAATCTCTTACATGCAATATCAATCTTTTCATTGACTAGGTCTCCAATCATGCCATCCATAATTATCTTTCCAGCCGATTGGTTGATTGCCCCGTAACCGTGGTAATCGTATACCGTAAGCTGCATTGTGGCGTTTAAGCTTTGCAGTAGGGCGAGAAGGATGGGCATATCCTGTTGGAAAAACGAGTCAGGCGTCTCCCTTAAAACGTTTTTTGAATCACTAGTAGTGGAAGGCTGAAAATTTTATTACTCACGGAATGTCTTCAAAATTTGACTTAATTATGGCTTTGTCTTCAAAAACAACGTTGCCAGTTTTTATTGGGTTCTTCCTGAAGTTTTTTCTTCTTTCCAGGGCCATGTCTTTATCTGGGTGGGTGATACGAAGTCCAGTTGGTTCACTCCAGACACCATAACCTTCTATAACTAATACACTTATTTATGCAATTAATGTCAGATGGAATTGCCACAATAATTTCTTACTCAAGTCTCCGTTTTTAATAATTTTGTACAAATAATTTAGGGATATGTGACCGGTGCGTTCTACTCCAAGAAGAAATTCACTCGCGGGTAAAATATTCATCACTGCCAGGTATTTTGTATAGTATCCGTAGTCCTTAGGATCAATAACAACCAGGTGTTTTGCAGTGAGGTAATAACCATTCATGTTGACCTAAAATAGTTATATTCCTAACAGGTGCAGAAAGTGATACTTTCATGAACGCAATTGACGTAGTAGAGTACGGAAAACCTGCAAAACTCTTACTAAAACTAACTAGAAATTACTCATCGTTGTTAAAGTTTATGGTAAAAGTACAATTGCCTACGCCTAAAAGATTGATTGAAGAAATAAGAGAATTTAATGAAACCATGGACGAAGATTCAGCAAGAATATTGATTGAAAGAAATTGCGTATATGGAGAATAATTTTAGGAAAGATTAAGAAAAGATCTAGATATTGTCGAAAGATTATCAGGACGAAAAGCGCTGTAAATATTGCAAAAATGGTGTGGGCGTGAAGTGTACGAAATGTCATCAATGGTTACATAGCTCTTGTGCCCTAAGAGTAACAGGGTTAGTGGTTATCAGTGGAAGTAAAGATTTGGTGAAATGCACGTGTGTACCAAACAATAAGAACAGTGAAACACAAACAGATGGAAAAGAGCAAGACATAACATTAGAGGATCGCAATACAGGTACAAACAAAGAAATACACTACCTCAAGCGTCTTCTGTAGGAAATGATGGACAAGAACAATGTTTTGAAGCATAGTTATTCCCTATTATTAAATATATAATATCCCTATTATTAAAAATAAATACATTAGTAGAAAAATTTTATAGGTTAGAAGAAGATAAAAGTGCTGAAAGATTTATAAAGAAACCGTCGATGTCCTACTTAGAGCTTCACGAGACCGAGACTTACATACTCTTGGTCTCGGTCTCGAATTTATAATTGAGTCTCGGTCTCGGTCTCGGTCTTGTGCATCGAGTAGTGTCTCGTAGTAGCAACTCGAGTCTCGGTCTCGGTCTCGAAAAAAAGGTAGTGTTTCAATAGTATATTTCGTACGAGGGTGGGAAGTCGTTCATTACTCTCGAGAGATTTCATAGTTTACTGTAAACTATAAAATCTCGAGACGGTCAGGAAACTTCCTACCGAGGTGTGTATACTATGTTATTTACAACCTACATAAAATAAATTTATATTTTTCGTAGTTAGAAGAAGATAGAAGTGCTGAAAGATTTATAAACAAACCGTCGATGTCCTACTTAGAGCTTCACGAGACCGAGACTTACATACTCTTGGTCTCGGTCTCGAATTTATAATTGAGTCTTGGTCTCGGTCTCGGTCTTGTGCATCGAGTAGTGTCTCGTAGTAGCAACTCGAGTCTCGGTCTCGGTCTCGAAAAAAAGGTAGTGTTTCAATAGTATATTTCGTACCAGGGTGGGAAGTCGTTCATTACTCTCGAGAGATTTGATAGTTTACTGTAAACTATAAAATCTCGAGACGGTCAGGAAACTTCCTACCGAGGTGTGTATACTATGTTATTTACAACCTACATAAAATAAATTTATATTTTTCGTATAATATATTTAGAATATTTTTAACTATCTTTTTTAAAAATTACCAGTTAACTATCTTATCTAGTACGATGCTGCTAGCGACACCTTTTTAATTCTGTAAAGACATTAAATTTTAGGGACCAAGAAATAAGCATGAAAAATGAGGGTTGAAAGAGAGGTAGGTCTAATTTAGAGGTAGGTAATAGGTAATTTCCCACCCTCCTATGACGTTTGTAATGATAGCGTTACATAAATGGTTGTAAATAAAAAATCTTAGTATGTTTGAATTGCATATTCATTTTCTTCTGAATTATTGAGTTGTAATGCACAGTTGACTTCTGTTGGTGGGATGGTAAAAGAGGACATCAAGAAGAGCAAAAACAGGTGGATTCACTCCCATCGGTGCACTTGTTCTAAAGTTACCGGCGGTCAAACTTGAAAAAAAAGTCGTTATAGCCCCACCCCTATGGTCAAGTTAAAAAAAAATTTCAGAAATTTTTTTTGCTCTATTTGATGGGAATGGCACGTCTGCAATTCACTAGAAAGGTAACAAACTTAATTCTAATGTAATTTACAATTAAAGTAATCTTTTCAAAAATTGGCCAAAAACTCGATTTTAAAAGTGCCTAAAAATCGACCACCGAAAGGGTCTAACTCCGAAAATGTTGCACCTATGAGACTTTTGTTGGCGGGAGGTGAGAGGGGACATCAAGAAGAGCAAAAAACAGTTAGATTCACTCCAAGCGGTGCACTCGTTCCATTGGAATGAAGTTAACTCTTGAAGCACTTTTTTTTAAATTGGCCAAAACTCGAATTAAGAATGCCTAAAAGTCGGTCACCGAAGGGGCCTAACTCCAAAAATGTGCACCTACGGGCCTTCTGTTGACGGCAGGTGAAAGGGGACATCGAGAAGAGCAAAAAACAGGTGGACTAACTCCAAACCGTCCACTCGTTCTAAAGTTACAAGGAGTCAAAGTTGAAAATTGAGAAAAAGTCGTAATGCCCACTCTTTGGTCAAGTTCAAGAAAAAATCGGAAATTTTTCATTGCTGTTGTTCAGCAGAATGGCACGTCTGCAATTCCCAGAATATAACAAACTCAATTCGAATGAAATCAACACTTGAAGTAGTTTCCTTTTAAATTTGTTTAATTTTTAAAGTTTAGTTTAATGTAAAACTGCATTAGACCTGCCCGTAGGTTGCTACTGATGCTACTAAACATATTTTTTATAAAAAATATGCGTCCTGTCTTAGATATCGACACATCTACAAAATTTCATTGAAAATATGGAAATATTTCCAATTAGTTTTTATATTATGAATTAGAATATGCATTTCGAAAAAGTGCACATACTGCCAATGGAAAAATTCCTAGTTTTTAGCTTTATTTTGTGGTAGAATAAAGTAATTTAGCCCTACTTAAAATTTACCCACTTTAACACTATTATAGGGATCCCTCGCCTGCTGAGTATATAATACCTAGTATCTTGCAAACGAATGATATTTTTCGAGACCGAGACTCTCGAGAGTCTCGATTGGCAGTATCGGCCTCGGTCTCCGTTTCGCAGACCGAGACCTAGACAGCCTCGGTCTCTGTCTCGAAGTCGATATTAAAGTCTCGGTCTCCACCAACACTTATCTCGTGGTCTCGTGAAGCTCTAGTCCTACTGTGTGGTCGACGGCTTTTCCCATTTTCTGGGGCACTAAAGACCTCATCCAGCAATACAAAACGTTCAGGTAAGTTTAGGCTAATGTCTCGTGGAGTGGAAAAAATCTTCGCACCACTATGGTCGCCATGCGCAGAATCAATTTCACAAAATTTATCTCCCGTGTTTATTTTTACTATGTTGAGCGCCAAGTAGTTTTTTGGGAAAAAACGACTAAAAAACTTAGTATTTAAAATAAACCCGTTTATTCCTTAGTAAGTACAAAATCCTTCAAAAAATCATGCTGACTTTATTCTAAATGTAATCTTTCAAAGCTTAACTAAATTTTTAGAAAAAATATTTCTGAAACTAAGGTACTATCTGACCGACAATAACTCCTAAAGTAACTAGCGCTAATAATGACCAACTCCATTCAAAATTACGTAAAAAGTTATATCCTTAAATCTACAACCCTAATGCTAAGAAAACTAAATCGGAAATGCAAAGGCTAAGAATAAATATACAGTCAAAATTCCCTTCCAAAGGGGTATTTACAGTATGTAAAAATTCGAACATCTGTGACTATACTGCTGCTACTCCATTCCCCTAGGCAGCTATCATTCTCCGGGTACCACACCGTGCAATGCCCCAGGTTAACTTTGCTTGCCGTATGGTCCACACAGAGTAGTAACTGACTTTTGGACCACACATAACTCAGGACTGGTGCTGGGCTGGGTTTTCACCTTTTCTCCACAGGTGATGGGTTCTTTTCTCTCACGTTGTGCGTTGCAGTTGGCAAACGTGGACTGGGCAAAAGTAGCTAACTGGCATGCAGCACAACGAAGGCTTCCAATCGTCAATTTTCTGGCATACAGCTACTTTGATGCAGCTTAAACTGGCGTCGATGCTTAGCGGGGAACTTAGTTGTTCGTTTGGCTCGAGGCTGTATAGTGCATCGGGACTAACCGTCGCTAACCACACTCCCCTCAAATCACAAATGCACTCGAAACGCGAATGGGCCCGTTAATGCCCCTTCTTTGCCCGCATAGTCACTTTAACAACCTAAACTTATTGCTAAACTAAACTATTGTTGCGAAACTCGGGGTTCAATAATTCCAGTGTAACGATTTAACACGAAAACACTATTTATTTATTCCACAAATACACACAGGTACAATTCGACTAGTAAATAACTCACTACTTAACACTTTATAGCCTTCTATTATCGCTTGGTACTTTAGCTTACTTATAGCTCGGTTAAAATAAGACTACTCGCTAACCGCGGCGCTATTCGCCTTTTATACACAATTCTAAAATTACAGAAAAATCTAGAACGTTCTTGATAAGAATTCTTGAATAATCTTGTTTAGTTGCTTGTTTGTCTTAGTGAAATTGAATAATTTTGTTTAGTTGTGGTTGGTTTTACTCAAACATTTTAAATTTGAAATAATATTTGATGTAAAATAAGGAATCCAAATGTTAGGAATAAAATAGGTGCTTCCATTAGAAGTTATCGAGATATATTTCTTCGAAATATCAATTCTCCTTCTGTTGGAAATACCTTTTTTAATGCCTATTGATAGAGAGCCTAAAAAATGGTAGTCGGGACATGGAAAGTTCGGGCGCGATTTTCTCGAAAACGGTAAGAGATAAGCATACATTATGTCACACGTTAATAACTTAGAATTCGAAGGGGAATCCGAAACAAGTATACAGGGTGTTGCATTTAAAAAATAAAATATGGCGGTACTTCCGGTTAAACCGGAATTCGTGCATAGGTGCGTGAAACGGGATCTGAAGCACATTTACGATTTATTTATCACCTCCAAATTTCAAATTTTTAAAAATAGAAATTGTGGAAACGCTTGGCTGTTACATACATCTTGTGTCACCCGGTATACCTTTTAACGAGTGGACATTGCTTTGACTGTTAACCTAGAAGAATTGTTTTCAAGGATTTGGATTATTCAAAGTTTAAAGTTCAAAAAAAACTTGTTGTTATTCGCCATTCTTCAGTTTAATCGTACCTCATGAACATATCCAAATTAAAAATTGCGACTATCGGTTAATTCTTTCTGATTCTATTAATACAAACAATTTTCGAAGTTCAGTTTTATTCAGTCACAATTCAGAATGTAAAACTTAAGAAAATGAGGATTAATGTCAGTTTCGTGGGTCACCCTGTACATCTAAACAATTAGGCATAGCTCTGGTTTTCAGATGACTATTCCGAATTGTTGTAATGTTCATTGAATAGAAGATTTGTTTTTTTATGGTCTTGAAATATTACACTTTTAGAAAAAAAACCCAATTTTGTTTAAACTAATGAAGATATAGAGGACAGAAAAAGGTCCCGAGTTATCATTATTAGCTGCAATAAACAGGAAGCACAATTCCAAATTCATCCATACATTTTGTTCCACATCACTTAATTTTGGACATTCAATTATCACTTGGATATTTGAAAAATTTTTACTTTCTGTTCGCTACTGTAGATGTATCAAACTTTATAGCCATTACGCTTATACGTCTAGCTTGCCCTATGTATAGTCTCTATATTCCATATGAAATTTTTATTAATATTTGTAATATAGGGTAAATTCGAGCCCCAGTGTTAAATGATACCTCTTTTATAGAAAAAAGTAAATATCTATGGAACCAGGCAAAATATCCAAAAAACCTCAAACACGACCCGAGGTGTGACGCGTCTCCAAATACTCCCGTAGCAAAAAATTTTCTTAAATTTTTTTCCGCAAAGTTATCTGCTCAAAAAATTTTGCTGCACAAAAATGCATCAAGTTTTGTTGAACCCTGTATTAGGAAACCTGCAAAACATATAACCGAGGACATAACCAATTAAAGCAGTCTACACATGGATCTTACAAAAATGGCATAGCCAACGAAAATCGGTTAAGTGGCTTTAGAGATAGGCAGTTTTAAAGTTCATTCAAAAGTTGAGGTGTATCGTTTCAATTGATTCTTAGTTTATATAGGGTCAAGAAAACGACAACAGACTACATGATAAATACATACATAAAAAGCAAGCCAGGATACGAAGGACTACATATTTACATATTATAGTAACGGAGATAGTCTCATCAGAGGACAAACTAAAATCCTTTGTTGTGGTTAGCTTCGTTAGACAAAAAGGAGGAAATGTATAAAACAGAGTTCTTGCCCAGAAATGTATGGATTAAACCGTTTGATTTTGATAAGCATAAAGATTTTCTACGCAAGGCTAAGGAGTTGTTGCCGTAACGACTTTTCGGTTAAAAATACCACCATCACATTTGCACCAAGTTCAGCAGATACCTATTGCCCAACTAAAGAAGTCGAAGAAATAACAGGAAGGGCGCATAGTCACAAGTCAACACAGTTTGAAAAGTTACATGTGGGTCATGTTAATATGAGGTCTTTGATCCTCTCACATGCGGATCTATGTGATTTGGTCCATAAAGAGAAATTTCATTTGCTGGCAGTGTCTGAAGAATTGATGGTTTTGTCTAGCAACATAACCTAAACAGCATTTGGCATTTTAATGAAGCAGCAGGTTATACGGTCAGAAATTAAATATGTATTACCATTCACTTATTTTTGCAATCTAGATACCTTTTAAACCTTCAATTTTTTTATACCCATCACATTTTTCCAACATCTTGAGAAGATACAATAAAAATGTCAAAGTCAAATTTCCAACGCCTACTCCATGACAACAATAAGTGAATGGCTTACGGTTCGTATGGAAATCTGTTGGAAATAACTTGAAACGTCTAAAATTGCAAATCTGAAGTTTTGTGAGAGTTAGAATTCTGGTAAGAATTAGGGCCAAAATAGGTTAAAAATGTCACAAAGCGTCTGCAAACGTAAGTTTGAAGTAATATTATAGCCTGGCTCCTCGAATCACGTTCAACTCACAAGCTGAATTTTTCTGATCTAAGCTGAAGTTGTTTTAAATAACCAACAACACTCTTTTCAGTTGGCTCTATTTACCTATGTATGAATTTAATTAATTAAAATATTTTAACACACTAAAAAAAGATTTGATTTTACTTTACCTGGTGCAAATATTGAGTTAAATTGCAATTAACCCCATCCGCTATGAGCCAGTGAACATGGTTGTGTGCAGGAGGAGCCATATAGTGCTGTTCCGAAAAAAATAACACTTTTACTTTGCTAAAATCAAGCAAATGTTTCCTTAAGTTAAATTTGTCTTCTACAATGAAAACGTTGATCTCATTAATAAGTCGATACGCATTTTCGTCTAGTCACCTTTGCTCATACAACCATCGTAAAAGCTGAACAAACCATTTCTATGCCTGCCAAATATTTCTTTATACAACTCACATCTTATAACAGATCTCCCCTCTGTTAGCAATGTCATCAGAAGTAATATTAAGGTGGTAAAGGACAAAACCCTCTTCATGTCTATTTGTTATTGAAATACTAAAAATGTCATGTCTCATAACATTATATTTCCAGCGCAAAATCTTCCTCCCACCTTTCAAACCGAACCTCGAATTTACCTTTCGAGCAATGGCAAATTATTCATGAATATTTTTTCATGTGAAAGACAAATGGGAGGACATTTCCGTCCTACAAGGCCACACCTAACCAGAAATCTGTTCCTTATGTCCGTGCATTAATCATGGAATATGGGAGGCAATAAAACAAGTGAGTTATAAAGTCGTTACTGAGTAATAATGAAATTAAAGGCCGGATTTGATTATTAAAGTTGGGCAACTCGTGCAAAGTTCAAAGAAAAACTTAGCGGAGAGAGCAATCATTTTAATTGTGCGAGGTTGGAATGTAAATTTGAAAGAAATTAAACATGTACCTTTGGGACTAATTTAAGGAGAAGGTTCTAGGGACGTGGAAATACTTTCGAGAGTAAGCTAAAGAAAAAGTAGAGGTAGCAGTGTAGTAATCACCTTTCCTCTCTTAAAAATTAGTCTAAAAGTTGTGACATGGAACCAGTTGCAAAACCTTTCAGCATTATTGCGTTCATTTTATCCGGAATCGGTTGGCATACAAAATAGAATCTTCCAGGTTTTGCACCTGCGTTTTCATATGCTTAGGGTTCAAATTTGCTGTTCAAGCCATCGATATAATAAGCTTTCTCCAAATTGGATGTGCAGCCTGCGGAAGGAAAAAGATAAATTATACGAAAATAACACGAGGACGGCACAGGCGAATTTTCCTTCTAGAAAAACTTAAACAGATAAATCTTGTTGACAAATTGACAATGGACTATTGTGTGCTTTATGGGGAATTTCTCGGTAGGTAGGTATTTATTAAATTGGATTCCAAAAAAAAAGAGTAATTGTCCGTTTTTTCCTCAATTTTTTTATGTTCGGTTCAGCTGTGAAAAATGCTTTCCCAAACAAAGACTACGTCTCAGAAAGAAACAACTCTGAATAGACCTCGAGGCCACGTATAAGCATTGGGGATACTACGGCGTAGCTGAGCATTGAAAAGCAAAGCTCCAGTGGAAAATATCGTTTTCCAACTACCTAAGAGTGTCCCGATTGAATTTATAAAAGTGACGCTTGTAAAGGAATAAATATATTTTCCTTGGAATAGATTTTATTTCTCGCCCCCTTTTTTGAAGTCGATGTTCCACGTTTCTGCTTATAGAAGTGACTGTAGATTTTTTTATAGGATTTATTTCGTTCGAAAGTGAGTCACGCTGACTTTCCAGGAAGAACAATAATTATAAGCTGTCAATATATTATAACGTTAGCAGCCATGTAAAAAAACTGTATGTGGGTATTAAAAGCAAAAATTGATATTTTGTCGCTCGATGAGAAACGTTAGATGCCCGATGCAGAGCAGAGCGCCGATAGTTATGCGAGAGCGACAATAATTATTTGCGTATTAAGAGCGAAATAGTTATTTATGTATTAAGAGCGAAAAGTACAACTTTGTTGCTCGGAGAGTGAAGTTTGCCGCTCGACGCGAAGCGGAGAGCGGCAATCACTCGAGAGCAAAAAAGTTACTTTTTGCTCGTAATGCATACAACGTTTTTTCTGCAAACGATCAATTTCAAATAATGTGAATCACAACTGACCATAACTGAAGACACAATCTGAAAATTTAAATCAAAGTGACAATGACGTTTTTAATAATTGGTTGAGTGGTGGTAGTTGCTATTGACAGCAAGCGAAAAAATCTTTATCGCTTGCTGTCCTGGGCAACGCGCGGAAAAGTAAACTCACATTCTGATCCTCAAAAAAGGCTAGGTTTTCGTTTGTCAAATGAAAGCGTAAAATGCGTCATTATTTGACGTTTGTAGAAAAATGATATTTTTTTTTCAAGCGGACTAAAAGTACGTCATTTGTTTTCTCCATACGCACTCCTAAAGTGGGCTTTCTAATCCTGAGACCAAAAAAGTAGCAAAAAAGTCCTAGGCAGTAAAAGTAAAGTCAAAAGTCACCGCTACTGTCAAGGTGGCGCATATATAAACCATCTTATTGCCATCTTTACATTCTTGTTGAAAAAACAAAGGATAGGAATACTGTCACAGCGCTCGAGAGTACCACCCGAAACCGTTTTTAGTCGAAATCGCATAGGTTCTCGAATTCTGTTAAATGTCGTTGGTTGTCATGCGCGTCATCATATTTATCTGTCCATGTCATTTTTATTAATTTAGTATTAATAATAATACTACAAATTTCTAGTTTACCATACTTTACCTAAACCTCCTAAACCATTAGTTATGATTTAATACCATTAAAACCATTGAATATTGAAAACTACCGATCTAACACATTCTATTTATATACACGACTAATTGGGTATAAGTACCTAGACCTGCTTAAAGAATATGAGAGAAAATTGCAAAACTGAATCACTATGAAATAGACTGTCCTGCATGCTTGAAAAAAAAATAGTATATGTTACTCGGAGTAAAAGGTCTTTTTGTGCTTCGCCCAGTTGCAGGCCTCAGCTTCGCTTCGGCCGTCAATCTCTGGGCTCAGCACGAAAAGACCCACTTTTACTCCTAGTGACATAATCTACTATTGTTGTATTATAAGAAACGTTAGATGCGCGACGCAAAGCGGAGCGCGGATAGTTACTCGAGAGCGACAAAAACACTTAGCGCTCGAATTACACATATAATATTTTCTACAAATCATGTAGAAATTTTCCAAAAATTTCCGCACGAAAGTTTCCACAAATCATGTCATAAAATACACTCATGATAGCTTCCATCATAATTTTAGTTGACACTGCCAAATATTTGAAAAGTCAAACAACAAACAGGGCAACTCAACAACTAGAGACCAGCCATTACCTACCTATTTAAGCTGGTACGCATGCGCAAAAACGACTTTGTCGCTCGCCGGGCGACAAAATAACACCTCGCTAATTACTCGGTAAACCACCTTTTTGTGCGTTCATGGGGAAGCGCTAAATGCTGTTTTACCCTTTATGGTAGAAAATAGTTATTTGAGTATTAAGAGCGAAAAGTGATATTTTGTCGCTCGATGAGAAACGTTAGATGCCCGATGCAGAGCAGAGCGCCGATAGTTATTCGAGAGCGACAATAATTGTTTGCGTATTAAGAGCGAAAATGATTTTTTGTTGTATTATAAGAAATGTTAGATGCGCGACGCAAAGCGGAGCGCGGATAGTTATTCGAGAGCGACAAAAACACTTAGCGCTCGAATTACACAATAGTTATTTATGTATTAAGAGCGAAAAGTACAAATTTTTTGCTCGGAGAGTGAAGTCTGCCGCTCGACGCGAAGCGGAGAGCGGCAATCACTCGAGAGCAAAAAAGTTACTTTTTGCTCGTAATGCATACAACGTTTTTTCTGCAAACGATCAATTTCAAATAATGTGAATCACAACTGAGCATAACTGAAGTCACAATCTGAAAATTTAAATCAAACTGACAATGACGTTTTAAATAATTGGTTGTGTGGTGGTAGTTGCTGTTGACAGCAAGCGATAAAATCTTTTTCGCTTGCTGTCCTGGGCAACGCGCGGAAAAGTAAACTCACATTCTGATCCTCAAAAATGGTTAAGTTTTCGTTTGTCTAATGAAAGCGTAAAATGCGTCATTATTTGACGGTTGTAGAAAAATAATATTTTCTGCAAGTTATGCCAATAAAATACACTCATTATAGCTTCCATCATAATTTTAACTGACAATGTCAAATATTTGAAAAGTCAAACAACAAACAGTGCAACTCAAAAACTAGTTACCAGCCATTACCTTCCTATTAAAGCTGGTGAGCGTGCGCAAAACCGCTTTGTTGCTCGCCGCGCGACAAAGTTAAACCTCGCTAATTACTCGTCAAAGCTCCTTTTTGTGCTTTCATTGGGAAGCAAAGAATGCTGTTTTACGCTTGATTAGAAAAATAGTTATTCGTCTATTAAAAGCGAAAGGTGATATTTTGTCGCTCGATGAGAAATGTTAGATACCCGATGCAAATCATATCGCCGATAGTTATTCGAGATCGACAATAGTTATTTGGTATTGAGAGCGAACAGTGATATTTTGTCGCATTATGAGAAACGTTAGATGCTAGAAACTAATAACCAGTCATTACGTTCGTATTAAAGCAGGTGCGCGTGCGTTCACATGCTATTTATGATGTGAGTGTTAAAAGTGCAATTCTAAGACATGCAGATGAAAGTCGAAATTCACATGAGTTTTTTTAAAAGCAGTTTTATTCTTGAGCTACATATTTGAGCCCATTATTTAAAACCTTTTGGTAGATAGTTGCAACAACCTCCTTATTCTCGTCGAAGATTTTTGTCCCACTGAGTGACATACATCATTTCCAATCATTCAGCAACACTATTCCATCGAAAATCATTTGGTAGTACTTGCCTCCAGCTTGACTGAATTTTGCTTTAGTCAGATGATTATTGCGAAAGTACTTCACAACCTGAGCCATATATTCTTTAATACTTCAAAGTCCTTGAACAGTAAATTCAATAGATGTGAAGGGCAGCCATAAACTATAACTTCTGAGTTTGTTCTTTCTTCTAAAGTTTATCCTTATGAGATTCAATTTGCAGCATTGTTTGTCACGAAAGACTCAACTTTCCACTGACATTTTGATTGATAGGAAGAAACTAAATCACAAGTTAAGTTAGTCAAGTACTGGGAAGTATGAGGATTTCCCAAGGTGTCAATACTTTCGATTAGAAGTACTTGTCCCTCTTCCCTCGTTAACGTTGGACATATAACTCGCTCGTTGTGGATACTTGACCATCCATCAGTGGACATATTCACACATTGTCCGAACAGAAACGAAAAAAATACCTTTTTTTCTTCCTCGTAGATCTTACCCAGAAGGGTTCTTGCTACCGACTTCCGAGAGGAAGGCGTATATCCGTGAATGGCTTGTTTTACTTGTGAGCTTTTAATGCATCTGATTCTTGAATTAGTAGCATACTTATGCCTTGGCTATTTGTTTGTCAACCTTACGCTTTTCAGCTGCTGTTGTCCGCAACACAAAACTACTTATAATCATTGGTTGATTTTAACGTTTTATTTTCTTTTGAGCCTACGCAGTTGTTGTTGTTGAACAGTCTGAAATGGAACTTGTAGTGAGAGAGGGTAATGTCAGTATCGAAGCAAAATTTCAAGCACATATAGAGTCGAGCGACACTTGGTCGTCCGCACTTAATATATTCAAGAGATATAAATAATCCCTTGAACTTCTTTCTTGCAATTCTTACAAGTCACTCTACAACCTGATTTTTTTGAATCTATCATTTTGAGGTAAAACTGCCATACGCTGTCTTACTTTCTTCCAGCCATTGCCTTGTTTTCAATATCCATTACCTACGTGAAAGAAAAAAATCGCAACTCTTTAACCACACTCAATAACATTTGTAATAACGTAATGGGCCAAGCGCATCAGACGACAGCCTTATAGAGATCGCGCCTGGATCGTGTTAGAGCAAGTTACAAGCACGCGTCTACAGGAATTTTCTTTCAAGAAGTTCGTTTTGACGCGTATAAAAACTATATCTTGCACGATATTTTATAGTGCTACTACAGATCTATCGAAACACCGAAATCTGATGTATTTTTACATTTAACTTTACCGATGACAAAAAAAAATTTTTTTAAAACAAACATTAAAGATGAAATTCTAATTTCCAACAATTATTTTAGCATTGCCCAAGATTGAATCAAAGTCAAAACACAAAGTGTCCCAATTGCCGCTCTCTGCAGGAAAAAATTGGTAAATTCAGTTAAGTGCTGCTACACATATTTTAGTCTTTCATTTTAAATCACAAAAATAATTGAATTTTTAATTACAATATTTAATATAATATTAAATTAATATAATAATTTTTTAATTAATATAATATTAAACAATCAAAGATTTTTGATCTTTGATTTTATCCAACCCTGCTTTATTTCATACTGTATTGTAATATGCTTCATTATATTGTAGGTCTCTGTTCATTAAATGACACAGGAAAGTCATTTTTCCGGAGTCAAACCGAAATTTTGCAATTCTACAAGGACAAGGCTTATTTTCAACAACTACTTTACTTTTAAAAATAACAACTATACAAAAATAACTACCTATCTACTTTTAAATATAAACAGTTATACTGTTATTCGAATGAATGGATAACTTTAAAGCGACACGAGTAGCAGGAGCAGCAGGAGCAAATTAATCTTTGCGTTCTGAACGAGTGAGGAGGAAGATTCATGATTCTGAAGATCTTTTACAAAAATCTCTCCTTTTAGAATCATCCTGGCCACTTTTGTTTTTGTTTTCCCCAGACTCATCTACGTATTTTTCTGCCACAGTGTTGCTCTTCCAATAAGTGTAAAGTCTTGGGTCAGCTTGGCTAGAGGCATTCTCCTAAAACAATTCCCTGAATATTTTTGGGATTATAACACTACGAAGAACTAGCGCCATCATCCAGCTAATCTGGAGACCCCCTGCTTTTTTACAGTTTTGACTGCCCTTTTTAGCACTGAGAACCTTAAATGGTGACAATGTCCGCCTGAGTGACGTCTCGGTGATGTCATGACATCTCACGTCAAATTATTGCAAAACAGTGGTCACTGTCATTATTTTTATTATTTCTTATTTCCAATCCAATCGAATATCGAACTCATATCCATCTTCTAGCTAGAGCGCCAGGGTTCCTAGCCCTTAGCTGAGGTTTCTAAAACTTAACTTCCAACCTAACAAAAACCAAAAACAGTCGACACCGGACATCAATATCCGGTCCGGTTTTAAGTTGCTTGTGGCGCTTGTATGACTGGTGCTGACGACAACATAAGTCATGGGAACTTGCCGGACTTCTTGCCAAAAAAACGGGACAATTCATAAGGAAATACCAGCATTTGTTAGCTCTGTCTATATCTTCTATGTCACTGATATAACGTCTCATATTTTCATAAAGCGTCAAATTACAAGTTTGATGGCTTCAACTCTTTTTAACGGAAGATTTCAATCTAGTAGTGAAGTTTGTCTATGGTGTCATCCCACGTCACTTTTAAAATTACAGAAAGAACGTGACAACGAAATTGACATATTATTATGACGTTTGGCCATTTTATTTACAGGGGTTTTCGAGTGTACGGACCTAATGGAAAAACTAACTTTATAAGATTTTTTTAACTTAATATAAATAGCTGATTTAAAACTAAATTTTTCTACCGTTTATTTATACTAAGTGTATTGATCGTTTTCATTTCACTCAAAGCCATTTCGACGCTTGGATCAAGCTAGCGGAAGACAGAAATGAAAATCTCCTGAAAGTTTAATATCCCGAGAGGCGAAAATCGGACACTAAACAAAACGGATGATTCAAAATGAAATTAGCGCTCTTAAACTTTCCGAAACGAAATAAAAGAAAGTTTTCTCCGGGCCGGTACGTTCTATAAAAGTTACTTATCTTTTAATCCCGCAATGCAATTCTTTAGGGAAAACAAACAGATGATACTGACTAGACCAAAAAGTATTTAAAAGCATTTTGAGATTGAATAGTTAAGATAAAACATTGTCCGTTTGGGAGATTCGCTTCTTCCTTTCGGCTGCAGACAATAAACGACCCGTACGAGAAGTTTTTCTTTTGTAAATAATCTTTTTAATTAAATACTAAAACAGTCTTAAAAAAACAGAAAAGTCAATTTATTTTTTGTTAAATGATAGCATATTTAAAAAAAAACTCCAAGAATTAATTCGAATTTTCTGCTGATCAGCACACTTTGGCGTGAAAAAATTAATTTCCTTTTGTTGGGCTATTCGCCTGCTGAAAGCTCGAATTTAAATCAAATAATCACTCTGGAAACAATTTCGTTTCGAATTTTAAGTACTTTTGTTACATTTATTAATTCAAAGCGAGTTTAAACGCACAAACCAGAAATTTCCGTATCAGCTAATACTTATATCAAATGTCATATTATAATGTAAAAGATCTAGTCTACATACTTTTAATGGTTTCTCATATTGTGTGGTCTCTCATATGTGTTCATTATAAAATTTCATCTAGCAGGCTATGAAATTTTGACAGAAAAGGATGACATAATCAAAGTAAATGGACTTTTATTTCTCCATCCTTTTCTTTCGACATTTCACAGCCAACTAGATGAAGTTTTATAATGAACACCGCGTATTTCGCCATAGGGAATTCTAACGTTTACTCTAGTTCGATAGTAGCTACTTTTTGCTGTTTGTAGGGTTTTCTTTATTAAAACAAAATAATAAATTTTGCGGTATTTGTTTGAACTTGAATCCTTAATTAGATATTCATACAGTTACTTTAATTATTATTACTATCTAAGCGATATTGTCTTATACCTTGCTTACTTCAAATATTTGCAATAAAAAGTTTCATATATGTTTAATATCTGTAGAAAGAAATTTTGTTCAGAGAACTTGTTTGTTTTAAATGAACTTCTACGTAATATTGTTGCATTCTTTGATTCGAATAATGATTATAAAAAGTTTCATATAGCATACTAAATTCTGGTATTTAACCGTTATCGAAATATTGACAGTTGAAAAATTACATATTTTCCCTTTTGTAGTGCCCTGATGGTTTAAGCCTACGATGGAGTTGGTTTCCATTCCTATCTCAACTTTTCAAGATGAATTATTACAATTTTCGTATTTCCGTATGGAGGGAGTAAAGTGAATCATTTAGACCCAAGAGAGTAAAGTAAGTTTATTTACAACCATATATGTAATGTTATCATTACATATATGGTTGGGACGCAATTTTCTGGTTTCATTCATATATGTAATGCTATCATTACAAACGTCATAGGAGGGTGGGAAATTAACAATTACCTACCTCTAAATTAGGCGTAGGTAATGGGTATTCATTACTACCCAAGGGCGGTAATGGCTTAGTAACTACGTCTCTTTCAACCCTCATTTTCCATGTTTATTTCTTGGCCCCTAAAATTTAATGTCTTTATAGAATTAAAAAGGTGTCCCTAGTAGCATCGAACTAGATAAGATAGTTAACTGGTAATTTTTAAAACATATAGTTAAAAATATTATAAATATCTTATACAAAAAACATAAATTCATATCATGTAGGTTGTAAATAAAATAGTATACACACCTCGGTAGGAAGTTTACTTACCGTCTCGAGATTTTATAGTTCATCTCTACGCTGCGAGTCTCGATAAACTATCAAATCCCTCGACAGTAATGAACGACTTTTCACCCCGGTATGTAATATACTATTTTTACTCCCTATGGAGTAAAGTGTTATTAAAGCGTTATAATGTATAATAGTATATTATCCAATAAACATATAATGTAGGCGATCATTACCGAATGTGTCGTTTGAGCTCACGAGCGTAGCGAGTGGCGCAATTCACCTGAGGTAATAATGCCTATTATTTGCAAGTTGGATACTATGCTTTGTCCACGGCTTAATTTACAACTAATGTTGTTGTGGCTTCAGCGGACAGAAGAATATTAATTTAAAGTAAAGAAAAAGTAGGCCTTCAGCCGAATTTGGTTCAGCGACCTTCTGCACACCGGGCAGGTGCTCTGTTGAGCTATAAAGGCACATCTAATTCGTTGGCTTATCGGGATACCGTTTCTTCAACTTTAATCACTATTATTTGTTAGTTCGCAAAGTGGGAGTTAGAAGGGAAACGGAAACACATTTACGACCGGAGACTCGTCGTGCCTCCTTCTGTCCGCTTCTGTCCACTGAAGCCCAATTCTTCTGTCCGCTGAAGCCACAAAAACGTTACTTGTAAATTCCTACAGGCGCAATTATACTATACAGGGTGTCCCAGATAAAATGGTATACATGGGGATTTTGTAAACGGTAAGAGATTCAGTTTCAAGTATGCGTAATACAGTTTGAAGGCGATTTTAATAAAATTTGGTAGTTTTGGGTTATCTACTATGAACAATCGATTGACGTTGACGTTATTTTTCTAGACATTTTAGATTTTTTGCAACCATAGTCAACTTTGTTATTTCTTATAGACGCCCGTATATAATGACGTATATATATTGGATATATATATACTTCATTAAATAGCACGTAAAAAGCACCATAAAAAGCATCTTTTCAACCATGTATAACAACCCTATCTTGATATGGGGAAAAATTAAATTTATTAAAAAAAAAACATTTTTTCACTTAGTTGGCTGTGAAAACAAAGGCTGCTAATCAATTATTTTGTTTTTTTTTTGTTCAAATAAGAATGTCATTTATTAAAACAAAGTTATAAAATAATTAGGTACCAGATGTATAACATTTTTGTTATTATGAAAATTAAATTGAAAAAATTAGGAACAACAATTATTTCTAAGATAAATGAAGATAAATGAAATTAAACAGGTAACAATCAACAATTAACCGAAATAAAATTAGTTAATAAAGTGTTCAAAAAGACCTCCATTTTTGTTAATACACAATGTACACCTCTCAATCATAGCCAAACAAGCATTTTCGACAATTTGTCGTGGCATTTCTTGAATTGCTTGTCGAACAACTGCTTCAAGTTCTTCCACTGTATATGATTAGTGTAACATACTTTATCTTTTAGGTATCCCCATTCACAGAAATCAAAGGGCGTTAAGTCAGGTGAGCGCGCAGGCCACGCAACAGGACCTTGATTTCCTATCCAATTATCTCCATATTCTTCATTTAGGTGATTAGAAATAATTGACGTGCAGGGGCGCCATCTTGTTGGAACCACATGTTGGCTATGTCATGAAGAGGCAACTCTTCTAAACTGGGTTCTACGTAATTGTCAAAAATTGCTAAATATTTTGGTCCTGTTAGGTTGTTATTAAAAATGTTATATAAAACATGTCCATTGAAAATACCTATCCAAACATTAAATCCCCATCTTGTTTGATGGTGAACTTCGCTGTTTCTAAATGGATTTTCATCGGCCCAATAAATATTATTATGTCTATTAAAGACACCACAATTAGTAAACTTGCTTTCGTCCGACCACAACACTTTTAAAGGAAATCTAGAAGATTCCTGGCATTTTCTGAGGAACCAGTTGCAAAATACTGACCGTCTGTCTAAGTCTCCTTCTCGAAGTCCCTGACTAATGTGCTCATGATATGGGCGGTATTTAAACTTTTTGAGAACTCGTTGGGCAGTAGTTTTAGACACTTCCACATTAGCTTCGATTTGCCGAAGCGATGTGCCCGGATTTCCCAGGACACTTTGCAGTACTAAATTTTCTAAATTTTCATCGCTATTTCTGTTTCTGTTGGGCTTGTTAAATGAACCATACTTCAATAAATTATCTCGCAATCTACTGAAAGTCAATAAACCTGGTTGTCGTCTTTCTAAAAGGCGCTCATTGTACATTTCCCTCGCTCGTTCAGCATTTCTGCGGCCTAATATGAAGCAATCATATAAATCTACCTTCGTTCTATTTGTAAATCTTTCCATCTTAAACTTATTGTTGAGTAAAGAGAGTTTATCACAAAAACTAAATTGTTTATTTTAAAACACTTGATTAACATAAATGCTATATCAGGCCATATCAAGATAGGGTTGTTATAGTGGTTGAAAAGGTCTTTTTACGAACTATTTAAAGAGGTATAAATCCAATATGGCGTCCATAAGAAATATGAAGGTTGACTATGGTTGCAAAAAATCTAAAATGTCTCAAAATATCGTCAACATCAGTCGATTGATCATAGTAGATAACCCAAAACTATAAAATTTTATTAAAATCGGATTCAAGATGCGAGATTATTGCAGGCTTTCTAAAAACCCAATTTTTAGATTTAGCCCGATATTTTGAAAACCCCTGTAGATATCGTGGATGTTGATATCGCATCTGATTGGGCTTGGAACAGCACAACTTTTTCTTCATTTAACTGAAACTGTATCTCTTACCGTTTACGAAATCCCCATGTCTATCATTTTATCTGGGACACCCTGTATATCATATTAATTTACAACTTTTACATTATAATCAATTAAATGGCTTGGTATCCACACAGGTTTTGTTTTGAATGTCAAAGTCAAAGTGACGTTCAAACCATTATGATGGCGGGCCATCAGGCCGGCCATAATAAAGTAAGAATCAATTGAAACGATACACCCCAAATTTTGAATGAACTTTAGAACTGTCTATCTCTAAAGCCACTCAACCGAATTTCGTTAAAGATGCCATTTTGGTAAGACCATGTATAGACTACTTTAAGTGATTATGTGCTCCGTTATACGTTTTGCAGGTTTCCTAATACAGGGTTCAACAAAACTTGGTGCATTTTTGTAAAAAAATTTTGAGCAGATAATTTTGCGGAAAAAAAATTTAGAACATTTTTTGATACTGGAGTATGTGGAGACGCGTCATATCTCCGGACATGTTTGGTGTTTTTGGATATTTTGCCTGGTTCCATAGGTATTTAGTTTTTTCTATAAAAGGGGTATCACTTAACATGTGTGCTCCAATTTGCCCCATAATACAAGTATTGACAAAAATTTCAGATGGAATATAAAGACTATGCATAGGGCAAGTTAGACGTATAGGCGTAATGGCTATAAAGTGAGACACGTCTACAGTGGCGAACAGAAAGTAATTTTTTTTCAAATATCGAAGTGATAATCGAATGTCCAAAATTAAGTGCTGTGGAACAAAGCGTATGGACGATTTTGGAAATCTGGTGCCTGATTATTGCAGCTATTAATTATACCTCGGAAACCTTTTCTGTCCTTCTTTATATCTCCATTAGTTTAAAAAAAAAGTAGGTTTTTCGAAAAGTGTAACATTTCAAGACCGTAAGAAAAACATATCTCCTAATCAATAAGCATTACAACAATTTGAAATTGAACGTAGTCATCAACGAACCAGAGCTATTCCAAATTGTTTAGATATACAGTCATAAAATCCTCATTTTTTTAATCTTTACATTCTGAATTCTGAGTAAATAAAACTGAACTTCGAAAATTGTTTGTATTAATAGAAAGAGAGCGAATTAACCGATAGTTGCAATTTTTTATTTGAATACGTTCAGAAATGCGCCTAATCTGAAGAATGACCTATAACAAAGACGTCACACGTAAAGACGAATAACTGAGGGCCTTGAAAACACTAAAAGATACTAAGTTGAATAAATAGGAAAATCTTAAAACAATCGAAAGCCTAACAAAATTGTTTTTAATAACTTAAAAACTTTCAACTGCATTTTAGAATCTTTGAATATTTCCAAATCCTTGAAAACAATCATTCATCTAGGCTGACATTTAAAGTAATGTCTACTCTTTTAGAGGTATAGTTGTATATTATCATTTTACCACACACACACACACCAGCCTTTGTGTATTGTTAAATTTATTTGATTTGTTTTTTTTTAATTTGTTTATAATATATGACCACACTACGTCAAGCCGTGCTTTTATTTCGTCATTGTCTTTCTTGTGAAAATAAACCGTCTCAAGCTGTTAATTTTATTGCTTTGTTATTTTTAATATAATTTTTATCTAATTAAAATTTTATCAGTGACTTTTTATGATAACACAACTATACCTCTAAAAGAGTAGACATTACTTTGAATGTCAGCCTAGATGAATGATTGTTTTCAAGGATTTGGAACTATTCAAAGATTCTCGAACGCAGTTGAAAGTTTTTAAGGTATTAAAAACAATTTTGTTAGGCTTTAGATTGTTTTAAGATTTTCCTATTTATTCAACTTAGTATCTTTTAGTGTTTTCAAGGCCCTCAGTTATTCGTCTTTACGTGTGACGTCTTTGTTATACGTCATTCTTCAGATTAGCCGCATTCCTGAACGTATTCAAATAAAAAATTGCAACTATCGGTTAATTCGCTCTCTTTCTATTAATACAAACAATTTTCGAAGTTCAGTTTCATTTACTCAGAATTCAGAATGTAAAGATTAAAAAAATGAGGATTTTATGACTCACCCTGTATATCTAATTTATTTACAATAAATAAAATTTTAATTAGATAAAAATTATATTAAAAATAACAAAGCAATAAAATTAACAGCTTGAGACGGTTTATTCTCACAAGAAAGACAATGACGAAATAAAAGCACTGCTGGACGTGGTGTGGTCATATATTATAAACAAATTAAAAAAAAAAAAACAAATCAAATAAATTTAACAATACGGCTGGTGTGTGTGTGTGGTAAAATGATGGCCAAGAGCCCACTAAGGTAAACACTTGCGGTCGCAAATATATCAAGGTTGTGAAGTGACTCAGATAAAGCTCGGCTAATAGGAGTGGGTGCGCCACCTGTTGTTCACAGGCTCAACAGGACGCCGCCCAGGTGGAAGGGAAACCTTAATAAATTTGGGCCACAGCAAGAGTTCACTCCAAAATGTCGCTCCAATACAAGTTAAATGTAGCGAGGCAAAGTCAAGTTGGCCAAACAAGAGTCGCAATAAGTTACATAAGAGACATTCAAAAGATCTTACCACTAATTTACATATGCTGTAGGGGGGGGGGGGGAGATTATGGGGTTGCAACAGTCCACTGTCCTGTCAGTCTAGGGATGTAGGTTAGAGAGACTTGGTGACAGTAGTCTGCAGTGGACTCGATAGCTACAATGGTGATACTCAGCAGCAGCCAAAACAATCCCACTAACACTGGGTCCAGGCCAAGGAAGGTGGCACAAGTAGCTGGACCAGTGGTTCAGGTCAGGGAGTGTTGGGTGGTACTTCTATGAGCCCCTAACAAGTCCACTGTGTGCAGTTCAAGCCCCTACCTAGCACCTCCAAGGAGGACACAAACCACCACTAAAATCTTCTCAAAAGTGGGTCGTCCCACACCAATGAAATCGAACTCCGCCGTCGGCGCTCAAACACTCGCAATCCAATAAACGGCAAGGTGTTTCTCAAGTGAGATTGGTCGGCAAAATCCCGTAACGAAACGGCAATTTTGGCCACGCAAAGCAACACTAAAGATAGCCCGAAATTTATTTTATATCAAGAAAAGCCGAAAAATCCTCAGGATGCCTGAGATAAAATACAAACTCGAACTTTTCCTTTCCCGCGACCAACCTTCACGCCGGCAGCAAATTCCAAGACAGAAAACGAAAGATAATGACGGAAGCAAAGTCAAAAGTCACTCTCAACAGTGTCAACACTGTCAGACGTCAACCGAACAAAGAGAAGCAACAAGTGGAGACATCTCCCAAGAAAATGGTCCCGTTTCTGGGCCGGAAGTCCGCCATGTTTGACACCGATGTGCCAAACTTCAGATAGAAAATAACCTTAAAAAAAAGAATGACAAACGTAAAAAACCCAAAATTATTAACTGCAAGATGAAAATTATCTAATAAGGCAAACAGCAAAAAGGTCCAGACGGCAAAGATACTGAGTGTAATGAGGCCAAAGCGCAATTAAAAAGGTAAACTCATTCATAAAATTCCAATGGCAAAACCAAACTGTTACAAGCTTATTAAAAATATGGAAACAATAATAAAACATTTTTTGTTAAATGGTAATTTTGGATGAATGATGATCTGATGTGTTTGTGGCACTATATTTTTTAGTATCTGGTTGCAGCACGATGAGCTTGCAGCACTGCATCTACTCACCTAGGCACACTATCTATCAGATTTCTAATAAAATCTCGAAGCGAATTCGATATCGCTTGCATCAAATCATAAAATGTTTGAAAAAGTTCACTTTTTGTTCGCCACTGTAGACGTGTCTAACCTTATAGCCACAAATATCTCATCATTTATGTTTTGGTGAATAACTTGTTAATTTTGCGTTTTATTATTTTCAATATAAGTTTTCTCTGATTAAAATTTAATCAGTGACTTTTTATGATATTACAACTATCCCTCTAAAAGAGTGGACATTGCTTTGATTAGCGGCTTAGATAAATTATTTTCAAGGATTTGAAATTATTCAAAGATTCTCGAACGCAGTTGAATGTTTTTAAGTTCTTTAAAATAATTTTGTTAAGCTTTAGATTGTTCTAAGCTTTTCCTGTTTATTCAACTTAGTATATTTTAGTGTTTTCAAGGTCCTCATGTTATTCATCTTTACGTGTGACATCTTGTTATACACCATTCTTCAGATTAGCCGTAATTCCTAAACGTATTCAAATAAAAAATTGCGAATATCGGTTAATCTGTTTCTATTCATGCAAACAATTTTCGAAGTTCAGTTTCATTCGGTCAGAATTCAGAATGTAACGATTAAAAAAATGAGGATTAATGTCAGTTTCATGTCCCACCCTGTACATCTAAATAATTAAGTTCAATTTCAAATTGTTGTAATGCTTATTGAATAGGAGAGATGTGTTTCTTATGGTCTTGAAATGTTACGCTTTTGGAAAATATCTAATTTTTTTGAAATTATTGAAGATATAAAAAAGTACAGAAAAAGGCCCGGGGTATCATGAATAGCTGCAATAATCAAGCAGCGGAAGTCCAAAGTCATCCATATATTTTGTACAACATCACGTAATTGTGGACATTCGACTATCACTTCGATATTTGAAAAAAATTTACTGTCTGTTCACCACGCCTATACGTCTAGCTTGCACTATGCATAGTCTTTACATTCCAGATGAAATTTTTTTATCAATATTTGTAGTATGGGGCAAATTGGAGCATCAGTGTTAAATGATAATTCTTTTATAGAAAAAACTGAATATCTATGGCACCAGGCACAATATTCAAAAAACATCAAACATGTCCCGAGGTATGACGCGTCTCCACATACTCCCGTAGCAAAAAATGTTTAAATTTGTTTTCCGCAAAATTATCTGCTCAAAAATTTTTACAAAAATGCACCAAGTTTTGTTGAACCCTGTATTAGGAAACCTGCAAAACATATAACCGAGAAAATTCCAAAATTCACCGGTGGATCCACCGGTTAAACCGGTCAGCTACTATTTCGTTTAAATTTTTACCATATACCAGAAACTGATCGTTTCTAAATTAACCGGTGGAATTGTCGGTTCGCTACCGGTAGCTGACCGAATATATCGGTCTAGAGAAGTGGAATTTCGGTAAATTAAAGGAGAAAATGTCAGTATTGACAGTTCGTGCCCGTGGCCTTTCTATAAACAAACATAACGCTAAAAGGTTTTTACAGTTTACAGTCTGAAATTTCGTGAAAATGTCTAAATTTAAAGTTTATAACTACCTAGTCGTGTTGCTTATTTTTGGAGTTGGTGATAATTAATAACAATTGTAAATTGTAATGGACGACTCTACATTGAAATCGTGGAAGTTGGTTTTTGGAGAGGATGGGTCAATTTTAAGACTGGTTCTAGCCTAGTTCTTCAAAACATTTATAGTAAGTATCTAGAAGGGCATAAGCAAGTTTGTTTAACCCTGGTTTATACAATGCATACTGTCTTATGTGTCCCACGTTAAAAATGTCCTTGATTTCCACAAGAAATCGTAATTTTTTATATGAACTGCGGTAGGTACCTAAGGATCTAGGACTAGGACAACTAACAAAACAACTTCTTACAAATAAAAATTTTCTTAATAATGTCGAATTAGCTATGAGAAGAACAGTAATAACAACAAAACAAGATTACCATTGAGATTGACAGCTATTAAAAAAATGTCATTGGTGAATCAAACCGTTTCTAAATTGACCCTAAAACCCTTACGCCTTACGCCTTACCCCGTTTAAATTCCGGTGTAACCGGAATTACCAGCGATCTACCGGTAGATGTAACCGGTAAATTTATTGATCAGATTTGAAATTTGCCCAACGTAGTGCATAACCACTTAAAGCAGTCTATACATGGATCTTACCGAAATGGCATCTCCAACGAAAATCGGTGGAGTGGCTTTAGAGATGGACAGGTTTAAAATTCATTCAAAATTTGGGGTGTATCGTTTCAATTGATTCTTAGTTTAGTTGATGTTTTCGTTTGTTTTGATGCAGATTACAGTAAAATACAGAAATCAATTTTTAGCCGTCGCTACAATGAAAACGCTGCTTTTGACCTTTTAAACAACTGATGAACCATCATTTCGCAAGCTCTAATTGTGGCCATTCTCAGAGTAGTTTCCCCGTATACGGTTCGTCAATGAAGCTTTGACACACTTGCGAAATTTTCAGTACTCAAGTCACGTTTCTTAGCAGCACCGAGTAAAGTCTCCCGGTGGTGCCATTTGTCTCCGTTTGTTGAACTAACGAGATTGCACTCACGTCATTGCCCGGTCTAAGAAAAAATGATGCAGATTACTGTAAAATACAGAAATCAATTTTTAGCCGTCGGTACTATGAAAACTCTATTTTCGACCTTGTAAACGACTGATGAACCATCAATTCACACCTTCATCTCAGTCTCTCATCATCATTTACAGTAATCTGCATCATTTTTTCTTAGACCGGGCAATTACGTTAATTGGAAGGGACAATTGGAAAGCAAAATATCGGTAGACTGGACAATAGTCATTTGTGTTGATGTTGAAATTTCACTGGTGATCTCGGATGTTGTCGTGCAGAGTAACTCAAGAACTAGATGTTCAGTAAATCATCCTGGCAACATGGTTACAAAAATTATAACCCATAAAGTCATAAATAAAACCTAAAATATTTTTTTTTTCTACAAACGTCAAATAATTGACAAACGAAAACCTAACCTTTTTTGAGGAACAGAATGTGAGTTTACTTTTCCGCGCGTTGCCCAGGACAGCAAGCGAAATAGTAGATTATGTCACTAGGAGTAAAAGTGGGTCTTTTCGTGCTGAGCCCAGAGATTGACGGCCGAAGCGAAGCTGAGGCCTGCAACTGGGCGAAGCACAAAAAGACCTTTTACTCCGAGTAACATATACTATTTTTTTTCAAGCATGCAAGAAATAAGAAATCTATTTAAAAGTGGTTCAGTTTTGCAATTTTCTCTCATCCTCTTTAAGCGGGTCTAGGTACTTACCCAATTAGGGGTGTATATTATTTGTAAAATACATAGAATATGTTAGAATGGTGGTTTTCAATGTTCAATGGTTTTAATGTATTAAATAATAACCAATGATTATGGTAAACTAAGAATTTCTAGCATTATTTTCAATACTAAATTAATAAATGTCACATTGACAGATAAATATGATGACGCGCATGACATTTAACAGACGAATTCAGAATTCGAGAACCTATGCGATTTCGACTAATAACGGTTTCGGATGGTGCTCTTGAGTGCTCTGAGAGTATTTCTGTCCTTTGTTTTTTCAACAAGAATGTAAAGATGGCAATACACTCAGATAGATTTATCTGGTGTCATCTATTATTAAAATAACTGTGGTGAATGAAAATCGTTTATATATGCGCCACCATGACACTAGCGGTGACTTTTGACTTTACTTTTACTGCCTAGGACTTTTTTGCTACTTTTTTGGTCTCAGGATTTGAAAGCCCACTTTAGGTGTGCGTATGGAGAAAACAAATGACGTACTTTTAGTCCGCTTGAAAAAAAAAGGTTTTTTCGCTTGCTGTCAATAGCAACTACCACCACTCAACCAGTTATTAAAAACGTCATTGTCACTTTGATTTAAATTTTCAGATTGTGTCTTCAGATATGCTCAGTTGTGATTCACATTATTTGAAATTGATCGTTTGCAGAAAAAAACGTTCTATGCATTACGAGCAAAAAGTTACTTTTTTGCTCTCGAGTGATTGTTGTACTTTTCGCTCTTAATACATAAATAACTATTTTATAGTCAATAAAATTGTATAAAGCTTTTTTAGATACATTAACACTTAATGGATATAAAGGATAATCCTGCTTAGGTGGAACATCCTGCATTCTATTTTCTGCAAAATCTACATTATAAAAAAAGAACGTAAGTGCCGAAAGTGTTTTCCAAAGCCAATTTTAACATCGCGGTAATTTTCATAAAAACTTCGATAATTTGACTCACAGAATAGCTGTTCATTTAAGTTGCTTGTACACATACAAGTCAATAAATTGAACTTCAGTAAAAAAAGCATTTTACTGAACTAACGAATTAACGTGTGTAATATCGAAATATAGAAACTTAAACCATGTGTTTGAATAACAAAACATCTTTTAGAAATAATTAAAATTTTCTCGTCTAATAACCTCTCAAAGTTAAAGCTTTTAATGCTACACTCGAAAATTTCGTTAACCGATTCCTGTAGTTTAAAAAGGCATTCCGGGATCGGAGGATAATGCTCAGTGGTGCAAAATAATCTCTTTAAAATTAAATTACAGCCTTTAACCGGAATTCAGAAGCCGGTCTAAAAGCACATCTCTGCTGTTAATGGAGTGATGATTATTTCGATTTCTTCGAATTAAAGATAAACTTTTTTTTTAATTACGAACGGGTGCCTTGATCAATTTTCAGCTCGGCTATTCATTGTCAACGGGATAAAATGTCCAAATTGCCTATTGACATTTAAAACGTTTTCCTCGACGCTTTTCGGGTATTCTCAAAAGGTTTTGAGAAAGAAACGTTATTGGTAAATGGTGCTTGGGGAGAATATCCTTTCTTTTAAAAATTTCTCGGGAGAGCCCGGCTAAAAAGGATATCTACGTTCACAACTCATTTATTATTGCTTTCGTAGGAAATTTATGTAACAAAATGGCGTTAGGCAAAAATTTACATAGGGCAAATACTAGTATTTTGATATTGTTACTTTCGATATCAAGGCCTATTGGTAGTTATAATTAAATAATTTAAATCTAGATTCGCAGGATTTTTGAGGCTTGTTTTTTGATTTTTAAGTCCTCGCTTTATATTTAATGGAGGAATGAACTGAAAGAATATCTCCGATTTTATCTTCTGAAACTTTTATACGTTGGAAATGTGAATTGTGATCAGAGCAATATATAAAGAAACATAATCAAAAACGCAGATGTTTTTTTTAATAAAAATGTTTTCGGTATCAGACTGCGGAGGTTGTCCAAGGCTAAAATAAATAAAATACTTTTTTAATAGTATATGACAATACGAGATGGGAAAAGTTACATTACTCTCCAGAGTTTATGTTCTTTTATCGAAATGCGTAGCGTCGCGGTAAATAAAATCTCGAGAGAGTAATGAAACTTTCCATTGAGTATATGTATCTAGGGTAGACCAGTAATTTGACACTTCTAAGATTTTAAAAGGGCAATAATATCATCATTACATATGGGGTTGAAAATAATAGTATATTATACAACAAGCACTTAATGGAAGTCGTTATTCTCAAGGGTAACGTTTGAGCCAACGAGCGAAGTGAGTGGCACAAGTTGCCCGAGAGAATAACGCTCATTAAATGCGAGTTGAATACTATACTTTATCCACGACCAAGTTTCCGGGTTTTCTCAAATATAGTAGGTTATAAGTGCCACAAAGATAATTCACAATTTCAAAATCAAAACTGGTTTCGCTAATCGACGGCGTGACGTTTGATGCGCCAGATAGATGACGGTCTAGTCGCCGGTGCATGTTCATTTCAATGCTACGAGGGTGGACGGTAAATTATTTAATTTTGTGACCTATTTTAAGTATTTGTCAGTGAAAAGTACATTTTTTAGTGAAAAACAGACACTGTAACCTACATTTGTCTCAATACATCCTAATAGAATAGTAATAGAAGGGTAATAACTTGAATAAACCAGTGGTAACTACCGATTTCATGTTTAGGACGGTTTACTTTTTGAGTTTCCAGTTGCCTACGACATGTTTCGTTTCCATGACAACTCATTATTCACTTGTGAATAATGTTCATTATTCCCAAGAGAATAAAAGTTAACATTAATTTTATTGATTTTTTATCCAATTTGTTAAGATGTGGTTTTAATTTTTGGGTTGTGGGATCAGGGGTGTTACTCAAAATCAGTTATGAACTTGTCGAAGTTTCGCCATATATTACAGCATTCTCAGGACACTAAAAGTTGGTATAAAATCCTTTAAAATCGAATAAATAAATAGAACAATACAGTTAAAAAGGAGGAACGAAACAAAGGCCACTTTAAAATATACACAGTTAAATACTCACAATTCAGATCGATTTTGAGAGTCATCGGCTTTCTAAACATTAAGTACAAAGGTCGACAATAGTAGTTTAAAACGTTTTCCTCGACGCTTTTAGGGTATTCTCAAAAGGTTTTGAGAAAGAAACGTTATTGGTAAATGGTGCTTGGGGAGAATATCGTTTCCTTTAAAAATTTCTCGGGAGAGCCCGACTAAAAAGGATATCTACGTTCACAACTCATTTATTATTGCTTTCGTAGGAAATTTATGTAACAAAATGGCGTTAGGCAAAAATTTACATAGGGCAAATACTAGTATTTTGATATTGTTACTTTCGATATCAAGGCCTATTGCTAGTTATAAATAAATAATTTAAATCTAGATTCGCAGGACTTTTGAGGGTTGTTTTTTGATTTTTAAGTCCTCACTTTATATTTAATGGAGGAATGAACTGAAAGAATATCTCCGATTTTATCTTCTGAAACTTTTATAGGTTGGAAATGTGAATTGTGATCAGAGCAATATATAAAGAAACATAATCAAAAACGCAGATGTTTTTTTTAATAAAAATGTTTTCGGTATCAGACTGCGGAGGTTGTCCAAGGCTAAAATAAATAAAATACTTCTTATCATACATCTCTTGTATGATGAATCAATGTATATCTCTTGAGATCCCTATGCTGGACATCTTTACCTTGGACACCCTTTATATATATTTTTTTCATTTCCTTTAGGCAGTTTACTAAAGAACTGGCACTTCTAAAGTAGCCTACTAAAGAATTACCACTTCCCATCCAGCTATTTTCATTTAGAAGCCTAAATAATTATTTTCGTGTCGCGCCCGAATTAGTACTTAATGAAAAAAATAAGAAAAATCTCACAAGACTGCACCTACCTGCAGCTCAATATGCCAGTTCAAGTTAGGCTGAAGTACTACCATTAAAATAGATTGAGTTTCACGGTGAAGAAAAGAGTTACTTTTTTGTCTGGCTCTTCCATTCTTGAAACATTAATAAAAGTGCGAATACTACTTTGAAAATTAATTATCTCAAAATTAGTGCTACGAAGGAAGTAACTGAACCCACGTAACGAATGAGCAGACACGTCTGAATACTATAAAAAAAAACACGACATTATAAACTCAACACAACTACCGAAACGAACTCCAAAATTATCAAGAACAATTCCTATATAAATAAACATTTTAATTTTTGTTTACGTTGTCCTCGATTTTGTCGCATTTTGATCCATAAAACAAAAAATTTTAATACGCACTTAAGGTTATTCTGTTTTTAAAACCCTACATATTATTCATATTCTTTGAAGACAAGTTTGTCACCTAATGTCCCCGTAATTATTACATTTAGACCACTGTGCGGCGGTGGGCAAAATAGAGAATTTAGGAATAGTCGAAAATCGGTTAAAATTTACTCAGAGCCAGTAAATATGTAAATTTGAAGCCTTCGGAAAAATGGAGGTTAGAATTAGGGCCGGTCCATACTGTCCACCAAATAGTCCACATTGTCTAAAATTGAAAATTTTTATATTTTTTTTTAATACAAAAATTTAGGACAAGAGCCGTCAAAAAAGCTTAAAAATATAAATTTGGTGTTTTTCGAGAAAGACAAGTTAGGATTGGGGAAACGACTGAAAATGACTCAAAATGATCTTTTCTTATTGTTCATCATTTTAAGATCCGATTTCGAATAGTAAACCTTTAAATCGTCAGTTTGGCAGGCGTACACTGCGTACTTTGTAATAAAGTTTCAGTTTCCTCTTTAGTTTACTTAAAAGGAATCCAGGTTAAGATTAGGGCCAAAATCGAATAATAGTGACCCACATCCTCTAAAAATGCAAATATTTGATGGTTTTCGAGAAATTCAATTTTAGGGCGAAATCGTGCAAAACTGACTCAATCTTCTAATTTCTTGTTTTTGGTAAAACAAAATTTTTCAATACTACGAATGTTTACTCGTCTCAATAAGACTGTGCAGTAGGTGGATTAGCGGGATGGGGACAAAATAACGACCACTCAGCTTCCAACGTTTCGCCCATATATTTTGGTCTTTATCAAGGCTCTTAATATGCCCAAGATAAGTACAATTTCTTAGAATATACCATGCCTATTGCCCACTTCATGGGCCAGAGAGTTAACACCAGACGAAAAAAATAACATTTTATTTCTCTTTTTTCTTCTTTGTTTTCTTCTTTCTTAAATATTACTTTTTTCGTCTGGTGTTATATCTCTGGTTAATGACGTGGGCAATGGACATGCCTTATTCTAAGAAATTGTACAGAACTAGGTCATATTAAGAGCTTTGATAAACACCAAAATACATGGTCGAAATGTTGGCAATTATTGAAAGCTGAATTATCGTTATTTCACCACATCCCGCTAATACACCTACATTACATTTTTGTATCACAATAAGAAAAATATGACTAAAACCGTTTCAAAAATGAAAATTAGAGTGATCAAGTTAGAATTGTGATCAAAATCTGTTAAAAATGGCTCAAAGCGTTTGAAAAGGCTATTTTGATTTTTTTTACAAACTCTGGTTAAGATTAGTATCAAAAGTGGTTAAAAATGATAAGCGTGATTTTTTTAATATTCGTTACATCGCTTTTTTGCGGTGTTTTTCGAGAGAAACTGAAAGACTGAAGAAAATCGGTGAAAAATAACTCAAAATTTTTAAAAATACAAATTTGAAATTTAAAAAAAATCGATGTTTGAATTATGACCAAAGTAGTTTAAAAATTTCTTAAATCGCTAAAAAATGCAAATTTTGAGTTTTAGCAGAAACTCAAGTGAGGATAAGACCCGAAATCGGTACAAAACGACTCAATTAAAGCAAAACCGTATCGACTTAGTTAAATAATGCAATTTTCGCATGTTTCGTGATTTTGTAGGCCGGACTTCTTATGGTCTCTGATAGGTAAGTTGGTTGGTCTATTTTTCCAATCCAACCTCATAGTCTCAGTGACAAAATTTCCGATTTTTTGTACTTTTTTCAAAGCCACGTCCTTAGTTAACTTTGTCGATGGCCCTCAGAATGCGGATGGATCAAAAGTTAGCTTCTAAAACGTGGTGGGATCCATCAGAGTATTAATTTTTCTTTCCTATCCGATCCACCATTGCATTTTCTTTATCCGCTCGAAAATAAGGATATCCTTGTTCAACTTCTCATCGAGAGTTTTTTTTGTTGCAAAATTGATTTTTTTGTTGCTTTTTTCAGATACCTCCATTCTTATCTGTTCCACGGTTTTAACTAACAATTGACGAATTTTTATCACCGGGTTTGCTATGATGTCTTAGACAGGTATCCTAGGTGGTATTCAACAGTTATTTTACCAAAGTGTATTGCATTGTACTTTTTATCACTTTGTCGGTTAAATTGATCAAAATCTTGCGTTGAACTTTCTTTGGATGGGGCGCAAGCTGTTGGCTAATTTTAAATTAACATATAGAAGCTTTTCATCGTTAATGGCAAGGTGGACTCATGGCAAGTTGGACGAGAACAATTTCAGCAGGAAATTACGTCTTTAAGTTCAGACCTTAAGCGAGTTCTGCGTCATAGTTTATGTGCGTTCCATGACTTATTTTTTTAAATTTCATTTTTTACTTTTTGATCCACGCTAACCGAACATATTTTTTCTTTAAAAATTAAAAATATCATATCATTTGCTTCTACTTACTCTCTCCGCGGTCCATGAAGCTCTGTCGGCGATCCATGGGACGGCTCTCGAGTGATCTGGTGCCAACCGAACATGGAATTCCACTATAAAGTCTCTAGAAAACGCCATAAAATGCAGGTTTATTTTCTATTAAAAATTAATTGCAGTTGTAGAAACAATACCTTATATTAATTACTCGCACAGGATGCTCATTTCCACCACTCTAAAGTCACACTCGAAAGTCTTTCGAAATTACAGCTTTTGATGCTACGCTAGACAATTTCTTCAAGTAATTATTGAAGCTTGAAAAGCATTCCATGGTCAGAGAGGTGCAAAATAATCTTTTTAAAATTAATTTACAGTCGTACAGGTAGGTAGTCAAAATTTTAGGTCGAAATTCATTGTCATAGATATTGTTAAAAGTAGTGTCATATGATAGAGGAGATAAAAATATGTACAAAAATGAAAAATTCCTATTTTTAGTAGCTTCCTTCCACTTCAAAATGGCGCCTAAAACGTAATTTTTCCTCTTTTGATCGACATTCTAAAACCTATATTTCTATAATTCGGACACTAAACATGGTATAACGATGCCCATGCGGTATAATAACGCCATAGAGCATTCACGACCACAAAATATCAACTTAGTTTGTCGTTCCAGGTTTTTAGTTTTGTTTTAACTGTTTCAATTTTATCAGTTTTTCGCCTCCTATGAGACTGTTATGAAACTAAGCAAAACGGTAATAAAACGTTTTGAGTAGTATTTGAGACGGCTCATACTTAATTGAGATACTGTTGTTCTGTCTTCATAAATGACAGTAAGAAAAAGTAAAAAAAAAATCGAAACGTGGATATGTTCGGTTTCAGCGCACTTTAGGAAATATAACTGAAGTGTAGCAAATCGGTGTCAATAAATTGGAAAAGTTTCCAAACTGGAATCTTCGGAAGCAGCGGAAAAGTTCCGGCTAGGAGATACCTCTAGCCCGTCCCATAAAGTAACCACACACGAAATTTCAGCTTTCTAGCTCAAACCGTTCCAGATATATCGGCATAAAACCATTTGTTTTCAAGTGGGCATGTTGGATTTTTAAAATGTCATTTTCAGCTAATATTATATAAGAAAAACCTACCATTCGATTTTCAACTCGATATTATCATCGGTTCATTAAATAGCTATAATCTAGCTACCATCAGCTGCTACATATTTATGGCAGTCAGTTTACCATTCATGGTACCCCCACGGGCACTCAGCACCCAAAATTGAAAAATGCACCATAAACAGTTCACTAAATATTAACGTTACTCAGCTACTGTAGCTATGATAGTTACGGTAACTATATCACAATTTTTGATACCCTCATAGCTACCTACCATCCAAATTATTTCAACCATGAACCCTAAATATGACGTAGGTAAATTACATTCCTCGAATGTAATACGCATTGACCAACGTTTTTCTTATGAAAAACACAAGTGTGAAATTCTGAAAACTTATTTAATAAATTTCATTAGTGATACCCATGGGTTTCATACCCTAAGGAAGGTTTAGAACCCCGCTTGCAGTACATGGCACCAAATTTCAACCCTCTAGCTATATCTGTTTCAGAGATATCACCATTCTTTAATTTTTATTTATGACGAAATCAATAATATCCCATCTAAAAAGCACTGGGCAATGAGTTTCTTATGGGAAGGTGTGGATTGTTAAAATGTACTGTATCGGATTGTTAAAACGTACAGTATGCGAACAAACTATAAGCCGCGTGGTCGGGCCTCAACGTTATCAGTCATCCGACACGAAAATTTCAAACCGACCAGTCTTTGGGAAAACTTTTACAAGAACTGGGCATTTTGCCAATCATCTTCCTAGAAATGTTCAAATTTTCTCCTGCCACACAGTTTTCCACGCTTTTTGACCGATTTTGCTTGGTATAAGCCTTTAAAGTTAATGTTTACATGTCGGAAAATCTCAGTTGTCTGTCTGGAATTTGGGGCCATAATTTGCCAAAATCTGCAACTTTCGTTTAGAAATTCAAATAAGACTATTTGTCGACGTCCCAGCGAAAAAGTGGTTCCTAGGTGCCAAAAAGAAAACATTCCGAGGTATCCCCCGGGATAGAAAGCCATTCAATTGGATGCACGGTCTCGGCACAAATAGACCTCAAATTGGCAATTTGAAATTTAAAGTTTAAAAATTCGTAAAAATTTGAAATTCATAGCTGAGCCATTGACTTTCGGTCAGCTCCGGGGGCCACATTTGTACTACATTCCTAAATTATTTCAGATTTTTTGCTGCAAAAATATGGAATCTACAGGGTGAAATGTGAGAAAATAACTTTTATTGATCGCCCGGTAGAAGAGCTAGATCAAAACTAACCAGTGATTTTTGTTTCTCTCCACGTCTTCTAGTTATATATTTCCAACCGAAACTCGGCTCCGGGATAGTTTTCGCAAAAGACTAGTATACTATTTTGGACACTTTTTCTCTTAATTGTTCTTGGAAATTTTTTACTCAGATCGTATAAAAGTGACATCTTTAATAGGAAAGTGAGTTCCAAAAGGGCCCAAGGATATGCCTTTTCCCCTCGTGCCATGCCCATTGGGCCAATCGTCTTAATAAGGGGGTCTAGGAGCAAAAGAAGTTGACGATTACAAAAAAAAAATCTAAAAAACCGTCCCCACTTTGTGAATTTTTCTAGATTTTCCTATTTAACTTATCGGAATTATATTTCAAAATTTATCATCAAAACTTATAAAAACATATAAAGGAATCTAGCCATGGAGAGCCCCACATAGCTCCGGAATTACGGACAAAACCCGACAAACTAGGGTATCAAGAAAGCCGCATTTTTGATTTTGGGACGCCAGCACTGCTGAGCCCCCGCACAAACCACCAGACCGACCAATTTTTGGAAAGCCCGTTCACTTCTGCACGTAGACTCTTGCGATGAAAACTCCGTTGAAATGAACAGTTGAAAAGTTATAAACGTCGAAAGGAAAAAAAATAGCAAATATACACAACCAAAATCGAGTTTCTCACACGGCTTTATATATCCTCACTGACGTTCGGATATAACCAGCATATTTGAAGCTTCTCAACCCTAAGCGTTATAAGGGCCACAGCTTCAGACATTCTTCAGCAATATTTTTAGCTAATAGTGGCGAAGAAATTGCCTACATTAAACGGCTAGAAATCAATTTATGTAGCTGAAGGTTACATGAAGGAATGTACCAATCAGAAAAAAGACTTTGTAACAAAATTCTGATTCTGAATCATCACCGTCATCTTCATATCTGCCGTACAATCTGCATATTCTAATGCTGCTCTGATCGTGAAGAAAGTGTCAATAACTCAGTTATGTCCAATGACCTCGAAGAAATGCAACTCCTCTTAAAACAACATTGGACGTCTTCAATACCACCAGTTGTCCATTTACCATCAACATCACTATTAATTCTAAATAGTTCTAAGTTGTATTGCGTTAATCGATTTCAAAAAAAAAAAAATTTCTGTTTATTTTCACCTCTTGCGGTTTTTCCATCCCTCAACTGCCTGCCGAGTTCGTGTCGTTCGTGCAACAGCAGCCTCATGCCGAAAAGTATCCCTTTCCGCACTTGATAGGAAAATAACCTTTTTGATAAATGTTGTTGGAGGAGAATATCGCTCCTTAAAATTTAGACTCGTTTATTAATACTGAAATAACGCAATAAATAGTGGAGTTTTGATCAGTTTACTTTAGCGTGTTACAAAGACGAAGACATCAATTGTGTTTTAAATAAATCAGTATCTGGCAAACTTTACTGTTTACATGGATTTCATATTGGCTGCCCATAGCAATTTGCACCTTTACAGTAATTTTCACCACAATTTACCGTATCGCTGCAGTTGCTGAGAAATTGACCGCCTCTAAGCGGAACATTGGCCCAAACTTGCCGAACCAACTAAATTCATTATCGCCAACAACTATAAACAATAATTCGTAACGGTGTCGCCGGGGTCAAAGTCGTATATTACCTGTAACCTTAGCACATAAATTTGAAGCAAATTAACGGTCCGCATGGATTCCAGAACATGAAATCTCGATCTGTATGCACAGCTTCAGGGCCGCTTTCCGGTATGCAGAAGGCATCGCGTCTCTATGGCCTGAGCTTTCAATCGGTCTCGCAGGAGTTGAATTTATTACCTGGCAGGTAGCCGGAACTTCAGCGAGTGCAACTGATATTGCCATAATAAAAACCTGACAGTTTCAATTTAATAACTGCAACTGTCTGGTTCTCTTTAAGTTCACGTAGCTTCTGCCTGCAGAAAGTTACTTAGAAATCCTTAGGTCTAATTAAATTTCCATTGTTAGATGCTGTCAGAGCAAAACAGTTGCAGGAAGTGTGTTTTATTGACTATTTCCATCATACATCATGGTTGCAGTGCAGTTATCACCAAATTATACATAGACAGTTCCACCACAGAAGAATTTGCATTCTTTTAGTGTCTTTATTGTTGAATTTCAGATAAACTGCGAAAAAAAAATGACAAAAGTAAAAAGAGAAAATTTTTTATAATTTTTGAGGGTCTGCATCTCGAAAATGCATTAACCGAAATTCATAAATTGAAGAAATTTGAAAAGGCGGTTCTTCTAGAATCATGGTAGAAGACTGGCCTAAATAAAAGTTAAATGTTATGTAGGGTAAAGAACAAAGCACTTAAAAATGTTTTCAATTTTAATTTGATTCCATTTAAGTTTGTTTTCAATTTCAATTGTTGTTTCACATTTCATCCACTACATTTGGTTAATTTAAGAACCTTTATTGTTACGACATTTAATGACTTTGATTGATATCTCGGGACATGCTTGATGGTTTTCAGTTTTTCATTCCTCAAATAGAGTTACTAAGGTTTTTAAATTGGTATGTACTTTGTGTAAGTTACCCTCTATAGTATGAATACCGATTGCGGTTTTAATAAGATAAATTGTCTCTAACAAATAATTGATTTTAAAATTACAAATGTTGACTAGAGGTTAATAAAGCATTTCTCTTCCATATTGTACAAAGCCGGCAAAAAATCTAATGAGAAACTGATCAATATTTTGTTGATTCAATGAATTCAAAAATAGCGTCCCAGAAATTCAATTTGAGTGGTTGATTGGTGAAACGGGACCAAAGGCAGCTATGATACTACAACTTTTTTTCCGATGTTTCGTTTAATTTACTTGAACCTTTTTTACTTCTTCTTCGCTTTTCTCTCGGCAGAGGAGCCGTGATCAAGCTTCGTATTATTTGATGAATCGTTTTACAATTTCTCTCCATTTTCCTCGATTGTAAGCCAGCGTGTAGGAGACCTATCTCTGGGCCCAGTACCTCTTACCCGTCCCTAGACTATCAGTCGCTCCAGGTTCTGCTCGTCTCTTCTCTGAATGTGCCCTAAGTATCTGAGGATTCGAGCTTGCACTATTTTGGATAATCTCTGGGATTCTTTAAATTCTTGGATGATGGACGCATTAGTTCTTCTTGCTGTCCAGGGAATTCGTGGGATTCTTCTCCAGTATCATATTTCAAACGGGTCAATCCTCCTGTTTTCGACAGCCTACATCGACCATGTTTCTGTCCCGTATATAAGCACCGGGAATATTAATGTTTTAATAATAGTTTTTTTTTGTGTTTAATGTGATGATAGCACTTTTTTGCCATGTTTTTGAAGGCTTTGAAATGGGGCTTCGGCCTCATTTGAAGCTAGTCCAAATAATTATATTGGCACAAGCCCAGGGTGCCACAAGCCCAGGGCCCACAAGCTGGGTTAGTGCCAATTATATTGGCACTAACCCAGGTTTAAGATGTCTGGCATATTATTCTGGGCCCTGTCGACAATCATAACTTTGGTTTTTGAGGCCAGGCCAAGACTATAACTTTCCCCTTATAGCCTATGTAGGATTTCCAGAACTTACTGTTGGGTATTTGCTAGTAGGACGGTATCGTCCGCATAACGAAGATTAGATATCTTTATTCTACGAACTGAAATTCCATCCTGCTATCCATCAGTTACCCTTCTCAAGCCAGAAACCTCCAAAGGTGTAATTTGGAACTCAACACCAAACCAAAATATAAACTAACAGCTAAAGGGTAGGACACAAAGAAAAAGTCAACCTGGTAGTTTGCTGGTTACTCTATTACGCTAGCGCTGTTAGTACCTAGCTTACATACAGAGTGCACGCAGGTGTTAGTGTACAGCTTAGATATAGTCTGTCTGTTTAAACAAAAAATAACCCTATATAGGAAAGAAAACCTGATATCGCAAATTTACAATAACCAATAGAGGTGAATTGGTTGCTAGTAATGAAAAAAAGTTACTGAAAGATATTAATGAATTTAGAAAAATGAAACGAATCAACGAATAAAAATAATTTTACAAGTAAAATAAGTTCAATAATAGCAAATCAAATTAAATAGGATCTAGCAATTTCGACTAGCAAACCTCAAACTATACTTAATAATAAAAAAAGGAAAACAAACCTACTATAAAAACTGGAAAAGAATAAAAGAGAGAGGAAGGCAACTTTTCTTCTTAGGATTTATTCGAATTAGATCGTCTTTTTTCTAAAAAAAAAATATAAAAAGGTGTGTCCTCTAATTCTTTTTTTACTAAAAAACTGAACGTATAAAACAGCAAAAAAACTTTAACAGAACCTGATGAATAGTGTGTACAGGACGAAAATTGTTTAGTTTAATTTTTTAATTAAACTAAACGATATTTTGACATTAGTACCTAAAGCTTATATTTGTAAACAAAATTTAAGTCTCAATTTCTAAAATGGACAATGAAGAGACTCAGTAACTAACTTCAGAACGGTTCCTGATACCTTGGAAGACAACTATTGTTAAGATTTATTAATATTGGTTCGTTTTGTACTAAAAAGTGTATGAAAAAAGTACTTTGTTGAAGAAATAAATTTATTTATATACAAAAAAATGTCTGAAAGACAAAAACTAAAAAAATTTTTTTTTTTTTTACTCGAAAAATAAAGGTAACCACACTAAGAATTTACTCTAAAAGTTACATCTTTTTTACAGTCTCTACAAGAGAGTAGTACCAGCAATAGTGGTAAACAATGGGGGGGGGGGGGGGCGACGCCTAGGCCTTAGAGGCACTTCTCACAGTCCACCCATCCCTACTTCACCAGGGCACTCATTTTCTGCACGAGTCGACCCGTCTCTCTAATGAACGAGAGTATCCCGTCCCATTTCAGAGTGGGAAGCTCCTCTCGATGAAGGAAAGCGGCTCCAATTGTGCTATGGCGCAGTCGTGCCCACCTATGTCGCACTCCAAGAAAATGGTATGACGACTCTTTCCCTGCCCCGCAGTGAGTGCAGGGTGGACTGTCAGCCATTCCTAGGAGGTGCATGTACATATTTAGTCTGCAGTATCCAGTAACGATTCCTATAAGGTCTCTCAGGCACTGCCGGCTTTTCCCAAGAAGACACGAGGCCTTGGATCCATCCGGGTTAGGGTAGATTTCCTTGGTGTGTCTACATATTCTTGACTGTGTCCAGTTTGTCCTGGTACTCTCCGATGCCAACTCATTCAGAGTGTGAGGGACGTACCTTTTACTTACTCCTAGACATGACTCTCGCCCAGTAAAGCATGTCTGGGAACAACGCTTGGCCGATTCATCGGCACGTTCGTCTCCTCGATGCCCTGGTCCAGGAACCCATCCCAGAATTACCCTTTTTGATTCTGCCAGTGACCCTAGCGCATCCCTTCAGTCCTGAACGAGCTTTAAATTCATTCCGCTTCTGCAGATGGCTCGCAAAGCCGCCTGACTGTCGGAGTAGATGTATATGTCCTGCTCTGCTCCCTGTCTGACCCCTTTGTTCGTGCGGTCATCTCGAGTATTGCAAACACCTCCGCCTGGAAAACCGTCGTGAGGCTTCCCAAGGCGAAGCTCTCGCCCTCTAGATGGCCTGCTTTGTCCTGATTCCGGCTCCTGACGTCTGTGTATTAGCCATTCTTGATCCTCCGTCTGTATACCATACCTCATTATTCTCAGAACGTTGCAGAAGCAGATCTTCCTTGAGTTCGTCCCTTGTTGAGATGTTTATCCCAAATGGCTGTTTCAGCCTTAGCTGATCGTGTGGGCGCCCTTCTTGCCCTGCGACAGGACAATCGGGATTTCCACCAGAATGGCGCTGGCGATCTGCATGTGACCACTTCCTGTAGCTGTATCCTTCCACTGGCCGTAGCAACTCATCCTCCTGCAGGACGCCATCGCCTCCCTCTTAACCCAGATTAGAAACTCTGGCAGACCCAGTAAGGTATTGAGTGCTGCTCCCGGTGTTGTTCTGAATGCACCCCTTATGGCTAGGTAGAGTATCCTCTGCAGTTCCTCGGTCTGAGAGGACGTGTGGCCTTAAACCCCAGTTCCTGTCCACTGCCCTGCGTAGTTGCCATGTGAGAGCTGTTGCATTATTTACCTTTTAGGCAACCATTGATAAGATTTATAGTTATTTATGGTACTAGTGTATTATGTTGAAAATAGGTCACGCGAGATTTATACCACGAGGCCATCAGGCCGAGTGCTATAAATTCTCAAGTGACTTAGAAAACGTAACACACGAGTGACATACAATGTTTTATCCAACACATGACAGTTTCAAATCAAAGCTTCTTGCATCCCAGTAACCTATAAATGTCAGAATGATTTGAGAGTGACTTTTTTACATTTTGGTCAAAGTTGGTTGTTTGTTTGTTTGTTAGCAAATTTTTAAATTAGCAAATGTTTAAATAAATTTTGACACTTGTTAGTTTTCCCTCCAGAAAAAGAAAGCTTTTTTGAAGAAAAAACGTATGGAAAATGAAAGAAAGCGATGAAAATTACGTTCTTGAGGATATCCTTACGGAAGCGGAAGAAGCAGCGATGCAGACTTTGCCAGAAAAGTCTCGAGATGCTTACGACAAGGAGTTTAAAATGTTTGAATTTTGGATGAATTTACGGAAGATAAAAGGTATCGATGAAAATGTTCTATTGGCTTATTTTTTACATTTGCAAAAAAAATTTGCCCATCGTCACTATAGACCAAATACTACATGCTTCGCTCGACTATTCACCTTTATAAAAAATCGATATTTCAAAATATGGCAAACTAGCGAGCTTTTTGAAAAGCAAATCACAGGGATACAAACCAAAGAAGTCCAAGACATTAGAACGACATGAAATAGAGAAGTTTTTCTACGAGGCTCCCGACGGCGAGTACCTGTTGATAAAAGTGGCTTTAATAATGGGAATTAGCGGTGCTTGTAGATGCGATGAGTTGGTCAATTTGAAAATAGAAAATATTCAGGACAAAGCAAAATATTTTCACGTCGTTTTGCCCGACACTAAAACCAAGAAATCGAGAAGTTTCAATTTTTTACCTCTTCAAGCTATTTCGACACCAGTAAATCAAAGTTAAATTTATAAAAGAATCATTTTTTTTAATTAGGCACCTAATAAACTTAGAAAGTAATTTCTGAAATATTGATGTCTCCTAGGATTTTGGAATCCAATAATTGTTAGAATTTGTTCATATTGGGTGGTAAATCTTTTCAAAAATTTATAACAGAAAGTATGTCCTCTCAGGTTTATGTTACTCAGAAAACAAATATAAGTCTCAGAAAGAGTTTACAGAAAGGAGAAATTTTCAGGTTGACTTATAGATAGACATATCTATAAGATCCAAACCTACAATTTTTATTCCTAAATAGGAGCCAAGAAAACTTGGAGAGTAACTTCAGATACTTTGGAAAGAACTATCGCTAAAGATTCTTATATATTGCTTGGTTTTTTTATTTAAAAATTGGTAGCCTAAAGTTTGAAAAGCTTTATTTGTTGAATATTTCGCAAAAAAAACAAAATCTTTATCATCACCGTGGGGGGGGGGGGGCGTTGCAGCATATCAACGCATATTTTTAAAATAAAAAGATCTATGCCATTTGACTGTAGGCGTCTACAAGTATTCTCGGTTGATGCTCGTTCGCCATTCCAGCGTAACGATGCTCCTTGTCGACTCCTATTCACCCATTCCTCACACAACCCTTCTCGCGACTCCCCAGGCTATCGATGCTTTTGCGAGTCCCCCAAACTAGACTCCCTTGGTGAGCCCCCCGACTAAGACTTCTTTTTCTACTTTTAAGTAGTACGTTCGTCCTTCCCGCGCAATGTCGACCCCCCAACCAGCCCCAACGCGACTCTCCGCACCGACTCCTCATAAGCCCTAAAACCGGACTCCTTTCGTGAGCACCCAGACTAACACTGCCATTTCTCTTTCAGAAAACGCTCATGCTAACTTTTTTTATTGTCAGCAAATTTTTCCTATTCGATTGCGAACTTCTTTTCCATGACGTCAATGAGCGATGTACCCATATATTGAACAAATTTGCAAGGTTTGATTTTTAAATTTTAGTCAACTAGTGCTTGGTTACTAAACCGGTCATCGGCCGAACATTTCTAAGAATGCTTCAATTTTTAGGTCTTTTTGCTCCTTTGTGCCAATATTTTAAAATATTCTTGAAGCTATTACTTATGTGTGTTATAAAATATGTTTTGTGCATGTAAAATTTTAGAAAAAAAATGCATTCAGATTTTTTGCCCTAAGAAAATCAGCATTAATAAATTTTGGTTGTTATTTTTCTAAAATTTTACAAATTTAGGTGCACTTAAAATATTACTGTTGATAATTTTTTAAAGCTCTTTGTATCCCTCCAATTTGTTAAACATAAATTGGATTAGTGGAACGTGGGGCTATCGTCCCAATGTCCTGCGGTACAGGGCTCTAACATATTACTCCTGATTTTACCTAAAGCAGCAATTAAAGTGATCTCTTGGACCCTACTAGCAAAACCTTTATCAACAAATCCGTTGTTTTGGTAACCCGACGAATTATAAGGCTTTTTGCTAAAGCGCCGAACGGAGGGAACGTAATTGATGAACAAAATTGCCGGATTAGCCTTAACCTCTAGTCTTGATATTGGACCCAGATATCTATAATAAAACAGGCCAACATCATATCCTAGAAAATTGAACAGAAAGTGCTACGTGTGCGGAATCTTGTTATGTTGATTAAGTTAGAATAAGCTTCAAGAACAGGGGAATATAATTCCGTTCGCTCCGAAATCTCTCTTACGTTGAATTTGATTTTAATTTTCATTCTGAAGATTTCGCGCTGGGACGATTCACCAGAGCGAGGGAAAGAGCACTCGTAATATTTTTATTTTACATTAGATTACATTCTATCGTTGGTAACCTTAAAACTGGTCTTCTACGATGCGTACATACTGTGAATAGAAAATCTGAAAAACAGTTCTGAATCAAAGAACAAACTATAAACAAAAAAAAATTTTCAAGGTGTATTTAGGCATATATTGTAAAACACAATTCTTTTTTTACCTAGTCATAGCACTTATTCTCTCACGAAAAAACTCTCTCTTTCACACTACTTGTTCTCTCACAAAATAGTTATTTATGTATTAAGAGCGAAAAGTACAACTTTTTTGCTTGGAGAGTGAAGTTGTGTGAATAATGTGAATCACAATTGAGCATAACTGAATACACAATCTGAAAATTTAAATCAAACTGACAATGACGTTTTAAATATTTGGTTGAGTGGTGGTAATTGCTTTTGACAGCAAGCGAAAAAATGGTTTTTCTACTCTCGTGCGCGATAGTTTACTTTTTCGCACGCAGTTGAGTGCGGAAAGTACATTACATTAAAAAAACCTCAAATGCTTGCCATTTTGCTTTAAATAACCTTGGTAACTATGGTTGGTATGCAATAACGTAATAAGGACCAGTAAAACTACGATGATTTATAGTTGTCAGGAATGGTGGCATTAGGTGCCTGGTATACCATCTTCATCTTACTTATACCTGTACTGCATCTTTAATTTTAGTTTTGCAAAAAAGGCGGGCTATCGAGCTCAACATTTTTTAATTGAAGAGGTTGATTTCTTTAATTATTGCTGTGTGCGATAAAAAGTAAGCAAACATCATTCATCGATATATAGATTTTTAGTTTTTTAGTTATTTTAGTTTATTTAGAGTTTTAGGACTACTTTTACTATCAGTAAAACTTCAGTTTGAAGTTAAAATACCAGATATGAACATTGCATTGTTTACCTGACAGATAAACAATGCCATGTCTGGTGTTTTAACTTCAAACTGACGTTTTACTGATAGATGTAGAAGTCGTCCTTACTCGTAGAAATAATATTGTTCATAACACTTGCGGAAAGTATCTTTTCCGCACTCGACTTCATGGCCGAACTCCGCTACGCGTCGTTCGGCCAACTGCAGCCGCGTGCAGTTGGTGCTCCAAGTATCACTTTCCGCAATTGTTAGGAAAATAACTATCTCGCTTGCTGCCCTAGGCAACGCGCCAAAAAGTGAAAAAGTGAGGTCACATTCTGATCCTCAAAAAAGATTAGGTGCTCGTTTGTTTAATGAAAGCGTAAAATGCGTCATTATTGGACGCTTGGAGAAAAAACAATTAACAACTTTAAATAATCTGTAAGCCTTAACTTTGCATTAACAACAACTGCACAGCTGAGTCTGGGAAAGGTCGGTCAGGTGAGCGGGGGTTGCAGCGAAGCCGAAGCGGCAAATGACATGGAAGAAAATGTGCTGGCCCGAATTAAATGTCCAAGAACTCAACAAATTGACGAGGTCTTCGAGATCGCATGTGGTTCCTCCGATATCTAGCCGAGTACTATCACTAGTTCGTCACTATCAGTTTTCAAAATCAGACGCGTCAACATCTAAAAATGTACCGCTAAATTCAGATCCAGATTTATTGCCTCAGAGGTTAGTTATTCTCAAAGAGTTGTTTTAACTCAAAAAACGCAAAATTCCGTAATTTTATTGCAAATAACAATTTTAGAATTTTTAAAGATGAAGAGCAGTTTTCAAGAGCATGGCAAGACTGTCAAAACTGGCGGGACATATGTTTGATTTCCTATAAGGGGCTGGGGTTAGCTTAGGGCTGCCTTGTTTTTCTCTGAATGAACTTAACTAGGTTTATTGTTGTAATTAGCGTCCTTAAGTTGTAAGTTGTTGGTGAAGTTCCATTTTCGAATAAAGAAGAGGTGCATTATTTGTCCTAATCCCGCTAACTTCACCAACAACTTAACTAGGCTTGTTCAGGTTAGTTATACTTTTCTTTTGGTCAGCTCAGGTTAGTTCAGTTATGCTTTTCCTTTGGTTACTTTAGTTATGCTTTTCCTGTGGTTAGTTCGCGTTAGTTTAGTTATGTTTTTTTCTTTGGTTTTATTGAGTAGCAAAAACGGCCTGTCAGGACTACTTTGTTTTCCTGTGAGAGGTACTTTGACTACGTTCAGGTTAGGTTTGTTATAGTTTTCATTTAGTTCTGTCAGTTAAGTTATGTTTTTTCTTTGGTTCGGTTTTTTTTTCATTGAGTGCCTAGTAGTCCGTTAAGACCGCTTTGTTTGTCTATGACGTGTCCTTAAGTCCAAGTTAGAAAGAGCACTACACTGTGAAGTAGTGCGATTTACTATTTTTAAAGATAATCTTCATAACTGGCAATGTTTTCAAGAATTTTTCGTAGAATAATAATATATGATATATTAATATTAATAGCCTGGATTATTTTGTTGGTTCGTAAATGGAATATCCGTTGTGTTAACAATAATCAGCAATTATAGTTCGTTACACTCGTAAAATAGTTTTATCACTAAACATTTGTTAATTACTAAATTTGTTATAAATAGTTTTATCTTTAAAAAATATTCTTTTGTTTAAAATGCGTATTTATTAAAATAAAATTAAAAATTGTTAATCATAAGGTTTTATTACTTAAAATCTTCCTGGCAACCAGGGCACCAAAAATTATAACTACTGAAGTCATAAACATAATCTAAAATATACGAAAATGCCTGTCATATTATAGGTTTCGTGCAGTACGTGACCTGTCAGTCAACCTGGGGGTACAACAACCTCACAAAATTAGATTGACGTAAATGGAAAAAATCTGCGTTCATGCGTATAAATCCGTTTTTCTTTAACATTTTCAAAATTATAGTAGGTTTGGTGATGTCTGCTGGGGAGACCCACCAGTGGCGTACCAAAGTCAAAAATGCGTTTTTTCAGAACCCGAATTTCTAGCGTCTTTACCGTAACACCGGGGCTACGTGAGTTATAGGGCTCCCATGGGTAGATTTTCTCATGTGTGTAGATGAAACATTTTTCAGCTAATTCCGATAACTTAGATATGAAAATCTAGAAAATTTCGCAAAGTTGGGACGATTTTTGAATAATTTTTGTTGTAATGGTCAAATTCTTGGCCTTCTAGAGGTCTTAGTTACACGATTGACCTAATGAGCGTGGTATGAGGGTAAAGGGCGTATCCTTGGACACTTTTAGTTCTATCCCCCCCAAAGATGTCACTTTAATACAGGGCGCGTAAAAAATTACCAAAGACCATCAAGAAAAAGGGTCCAAAATAGTATAGTAGTTTTTTGCCACCTTTTACGAAAACTATTACTCTACACAGTTTCGGTTGCAAATGTATATCTATAAAACGTGGAGAATAAAAAAAAAATCAGTTGTTAGTTTTGGCCTAGCTGGTATACCGAGCGAGCCACAAAATTCAGAGAAGTAGCACACATACGGTCCCTTAATATAGCTGAAAATCAAGATCCCAGCTTGGAATTTGATATTTTGACGAATTTTTAAACTTTAAATTTGAAATTGCCATTTTGAGGTCTATTTGTGCCGAGACCGTGCATCCAATCGACCGGATTTCTATCCCAGGGGATACCTTGAAATATCTTCTTTTCAGGAAACCACTTTTTCGCTGGGACGTCACCAAATGGTCTTAATTGAATTTCGAAACGAAATCTGCAGATTTTTGATCTTTTGGCAAAATTTCCGTTAGTTCCGGCAATTGACGCTACCGTCTTCGGAAAAACTGTGCGCTGGGATCGCATTTTACGACTCCGGAAATTTCTCATTTGACAGATCAAGCTTTTAGCACTTAGACCAAGGAAAATAGGCGGGAAGGCGTGGAAAATAGTATGACAGGTGAAAATTTGAACATTTCTAGGAAGATTACTGGCAAAATGTCCAGTCCTGGAAAACGTTTTTACAAAGACTGGTCGATTTGAAAACTTCGTGTCGGGGTTCACTATGGGTGATAACGTCGAGCTCGATGATATCTAAGCCCGACCACGCGGTTTGTAGTTTGTTCAATACATTTTAACAATCCACACCTTCCCATGAAATACATTGTGCAATGCTTTTTAAATGGGAGAAATATAGAAATGGTCGTAATTAGGGTATTGTTGATGGTACATGGTTCAAATTTGAATGGTATATACCTATGGGGGTACCAGGAATTGTAATGTTGTTGACTCAGCTATCATGGCTACAGTAGTTGAGTAACATTAATATTTAGTGAACTGTTCATGGTACATGATTGAGCTTCGAATGCTGGGTGCCCATGGAGGTACCATGAATGGTAAACTAACTGACATAGCTTTGTAGCTGATGGTAGCTAGGTTATAGCTGTTTAAATGAACCAATGGTGATATCGAGTTGAAAATTGAATAGTAGGGATCCCTTATGTAAAATTCGCTGAAAATGTAATTTTTAAAAATCCAAGATGCCCGCCTGAAAACAATTGGTTTTAAGCCGATATTTCTAGAACGGTTTGAGCTAGAAAGCTGAAATTTGAAATGTATTATTGCCATTCACTTATAATTGTCGTCAAGTAGGCGTTGGATACTTGACTTTGACAGTTGCATCGCATCTTCTCAACATGTGCTAAAAAGGAGATGGGTATAAAAAAATAAGGTTTAAAGGTAATTTGATGACAAAAATAACTGAATGGGTAATAGATACTTTAGGTGGCGGGCTAGAGTTCGCTAAGTACACGCACCTTGCCGCGGGTATCAAAGGTTCCATTTTGGAAACTTTTTCAATTTATTGACACTCTTTTGCTAAAACTTGATGATTGAGATGTTGTACAGAGCAAAGGCAGGCGACATCCACCCATATACCTATTATTTAAATATACGGCGAACGTCAATCCCTCACAGTAAATCGAAAATGAAGCTCCTCAGTTGGATATGAAAATCACGCAGTTGGTCGACGAGATTTTACTGCGCATGTTTACTGCGCACCACGTGCTAGTTGAAAGATGAGTGACGTTTTGAATCTGACGTCTACAAATTTTTAGATTATGCCAACTGTGACATGTTTATTGGCGGGAACGAAAGTCGACAAAAATAAATAAATAGCAAAATTTTCCATTGCACTGATTCGAAGGCTAGTAGCAAGATGTTTTAGATGTTTAGTCTTTGGAACAAAGAAAGCGTAAAAAAAATTATTCACTTCAATTCAATTTATATGGCTACAGAAGTTATGAATGTGAGACTATATAAAGCCATTAAAACTTAAAAGTAAGATAGGTATCTACATAATAACTAAGTAAGGGCTACATTGAAGGCACAACAGATTCTGTTTTAGAGAACTATTCCACTTTCAGTTTCCACAAAGAGAAGTAAAAAGCTTTAGGGTTGTTGTAAAGATCTTACTGAGAATTTAAGTATCTTTCATGGACCTACATACCTAGTTATAGGTACTACAACTTTATTTTGTTTCTAAAGGACATGGAATATTTAATAGGATAAGTAAAGCCATATGGAATTAAACACACAAAGATTAGTTAAAGCAAATAAAGTATAAGTACTTACTGAAAGAAACTTCTGGTAGTTGTGGCCTGGTATGTATATATGTCTTGGTATGGGTAAAATAATATAGAACTCCTATAGGAGCTCATTAGAGGAGGGCCTGGATACAGGCAAAACCTCTGAACATATGTTTAATTGCAAAACAAACTTACATACCTATGTATTCTAAACAAATCTCAGTCAGAAATAGGAACAATCCTGAATCTGCAGCAGTAAGCACAGCACAAAAGACGCCGCACCGGAATACCCAGCCAAGCAAAGTTGAATTAGATTAAACCAAACGGTATTTATGCAGACCGATTAATGATTTGAGTAAATTAAACTAAACAAACACTAAACTGAAAGTTTAAATTTAGCAAAGAACGAACAGGATCAACGAAATGAAAACTTAAAAGCGTCCCCAAAAGTAGGGTTAAATGCAAAGTTGACAGATGTAGCTTCTATTACCGTTTGTGAGTGTTATATATATCAATTTATTGTGATATAATCAATTTATTGTGAATTTTATCGGTTTTATAATATCATATGTTCCGTTATAATATAAATATGTATCCTGCATAAACTTAAAAATGCTAAAATGGTAATTATCGGTGCTTTTAGTAAGATTTTACTAATATATCTAATCGCGTGACGTCAGATTCGTCGACAAGTTGGCAACGTAGAACTTTCAAATAATTTTCAAATCTCGCGCATGCCCAGTTCATTTCTGTCGAGTAAATGGGCATGTCGATCGTCAGCTGTTTTTGGCTTCTTTTCAGGACTTACGTAATTTTTATAGAACTTCAAATTATTTGCATCCACCACTGTGTTTTAGATCCAACACTGCATGGCAGTTGGCTCTCGGATTGAGAAGCAGCCCATATTGCTCTGTACCTCGCTGGTTATCGGAACCAGAACGAAGTGAAAAGAGTGCAGGCGGTGACCAATTTGTCGATCAACCCATGTGCATACTAATTTCGGGGTCTTCCCCTCATCAGTACAGCTTTGGCTGGTTGACAAATTAGGGGCCGTGATTCGGCTATTTAAAACCGGAAACGTATAGAATACCGGTGAGATGTTGTATAGAGCACAGGCAGGCGACATCCACCAGCGTGTTTTAGAGCCAACATTGCATGGCAGATGGCTCTCGGATCGAGAAGCAGCCCATATTGCTCTGTAACTCGCTGGTTATCGAAACCAGAACGAAGTGAAAAGAATGTAGGCGGTCACTAATATCTGCATACTAGTTTCGGGGTCTACCCCTTATCAGTACAGCTTTGGCTGGTCGACAAATTTCACGATTCACGAGAATCACAGACCCTAATTTGTCGACCAGCCAAAGCTGTACTGATGAGGGGTAGACGCCGAAACTAGTATGCAGATGGGTTGATCGACAAATTGGTGACCGCCTACACTCTTTTTACTTCGTTCTGGTTCCGATAACCAGCAAGGTACAGAGCAATATGGGCTGCTTCTCGATCCGAGAGCCATCTGCCATGCAGTGTTGGATCTAAAACACGCTGGTGGATGTCGCCTGCCTCTGCTCTGTACAACATCTCTTCGGTACTCTGCAGGTACGTTGGCGGCTTCAAATAGCCGAATCACGGTCCCTAATGTCTTCCCTTTTAGAATTTTTGAAATTTTTGCATTTTCCTGATTATTTTGGAAATGGTAAGGTTTTTTGGTATGCAGGTTGATACGATGTATGAATAGGTCATTGAGGACTAACAGATACATGAACCAAGAAGCTGCCTTTCACGATTTTCGAGAAAATTTAAAAAAAAATGCAAAATTTGTACCTTATATTTGAGCCACACTTGCTCCATTACTGTTCTAGACATTCTAAAATGGACTCCACGTATAGCTCTATTCTTCTGCTTCCTTAGTTTTTTTTATAGATTTTCGGATAAATCTCATCGAAACGAGATATAAGCTATTAAATGCCGCATTGAACAATATTTATCTCAAAATTTAGGTTTTTGGGCCGGATTGAAAGCCCTATATGCTTAACATAGAAATATCGACTTTTCCAATGTAAATCAATAATAATCGATTTTATTCGTTGGCTCTAGTAGTTCTATGATAAGGAGGGCATAGATTTACGTTTCAGTTAGTGAGTGTCCCAAAAAATGTTGTAACATGAAATTTTAGGATTTTAGCATATAAATCAATATTAAGTAATTTATTGCGTGAATTCGATTAGTTTTATGACAAAAAATCACAAAAGTTTGCAAATACTACATTTTGAAGAACCATTAAAATTAGAAATCTGTAATTTTAGTTGTAGATTCATTTCACAAATGGGAACCCTCCTATGAGTACCCGTGGTAGCATTTTACATCTTTTCATGAATTCTAGCACGTTTTTTACCTTCTTTAAAAGTTGTTAGGTTTGCGAATATGAAATAAAGTCAAGTTTCAACATTTCAGCTACTTTTAGTCATCATCATGTTCTTTTTTCATAATTTTATGGTATTTTTGGCAATATAAGTGGGACGTTCGGTTATTTCCTAAACTATGGGCGCTGTGGTCATACGCAAAAAAAAATTGGTGTTCAAGATTTCTGCTGACCCACTTTTTTTCACTCAACAAGCACAATCTCATTTTTTATATTATTATTTTTTTTTCGGCTAGACTGTTCGAACTACGAGAAGAGAGGACCATTCAGCTACACAGTACAAAGTAGAATGAAAATTGTTCGGTCTTAAACAATTTAGCATTCATCGGCCGAGTTGGAATCTTCAAAAAAGTACAAGAAGTTAAGAGGAGAAAAAGAATTTCCAATTTCCACAAGGTCAACCTGTGAGTTATGGCCATCCGACGTGCATTCCACCTGAATTGATATTTTTGATTAACCTTTTATCTTTGTTCTGGACTTTTAATAAGTGAAGATATGAATGAGTCCTTCAATATTCTGTTTTTTATTGATAGCGTTAAAGTTTTTTTTTAATTTCGATCACCGCTTTTAAGAAGATTTTATGGTAGTTGGTTTGTTGTCCAAGGATTTTTACATCATCAAATCTGAAGGAATGTAGAAATTTTTCCGAATTTTCTGCAAGTGCTGTTTTTTGTTTAGAGTTAACTAGATTAGATGGGTGAATACTCCTTTCATGTTCTCGGATTCCGGATCTAGGTACCCACCAGTTTGTCCGGTGTATACTCCTTCACAAGAATCACAAGGAATTTCGTAAACCAGCTTACTGTCATAATCTTTATGTAGTTTTGTTTTAGTTTTGAGAAAATTTTTTTGTTAGTATTTTCATCATTGAATGCAACTTTTATTTTCTGATCAGTAACTATAATTATCCGGAAAATTATAACTATATTATTTTTGAAGCAATTAAGAACAGAACAGTTTCTTTTCTTTAAACACATACTGTATCTTTCTTACCTCTTTTCGCATAGACAAAGGTTGATAACTATAAGAAACCTTGATAATTTCCTTTGGGTTTCTTTTCTCATCGTGAATGGAACTGTCCGATTCAACTTTCGCCTCTTACTCGTACAAGATCCAAAGTACTTACAGGATATTGTTTTAAGATGATCATCTTTTTTTTTCTAATTTAGACAGTAATATTTATTTTTAAGCCATTGGCGAAGCCTAAGCGACTGTGCTTTAAATATAGTTGCTAAATACTTGGTAGTACATTCTATGCATGCTTGTGAGAAACTCCATTTTTTTAACAACGTGTCGACCTTTTTTTTAGACCATCCTCATGATACTAAAAATAGGAATATTACTATAGTACTGTAACATTATTTTCTCATTGGCAGATGTTAAATTCTTTTTGGCAATCCAAATTTTAAAAGTTTTGCACGTATAATCTCATATCTGTCACTTAACCCTTGTATTGTTTTTAAAGAACGCTTTAGTGCCATGCATCGTCATCTGACTATGAATCGTCAATATTAAACAAAAAAACTTTTTGAACTAACATTAAGCAAGTAAGTGCGTCATACTGTGTTATGATCTCCCTTTGTGCGTCACATTTTGTACGTATGCAGGTTGGGATAGAGGGATTATTTTCGCTCCTTCTTGACACACTTTTCCCCTTTTGAAATCACAACAATCCCCGAAGAAAACCTCAAGAAATGATAAAAGATTGGCAATTTTCTAAATTCAAAGTAAATTTGTTGTTCTAAACCAGTTAACCACCACTTCCTCTGCAAGATATTTCCTAACTTTCTGCTCTTATTCAACTAATTCTTCTAAGTTAAAGAAACAAAGAAAATGATAATAATATTTTAAAACGTATTTCTAAAGTTCATTACAGTTGAAACCACATTGACTTCACGCCGTTTTCACATATAAAAAATAACGACTTTAATAAAATAGAAAAAAAGCTAACTACCGCAGTTTATTTAGGCAAGACAATTAGTAAGAAAAATAAAAGGAGAGTCTAAAAAACCTATTAGTTGTTGTTCTTTTCGCTGGACCAATTTATCTTTAACACCCAACTGCAGTTTACGAATACAGACCGCTAACGACTGGATAATTTCCACCTTATTTATTTTTCTCCTAGTTTTTATCGAGAACTTTGGGGAAGAAGTAGTTAAAGTGATATATTGCTCGGTTTTTGTTTCTAGTTTATCCGAGGGCGCAATGTCAATTTTGATGTATTGGGGTCAGCGTGAGCTATTGGCTGGTTTTTAAAATCGTAATGTCCTGAATTTCTGAACGGGCTCATCTAATGATGCCATCAGCAACTGCACAATCACATAAACCATCAAGTACGGTTAAAATCTTGTTATCTTTCAGCGGCCAGCTCAAAGAGCAAAAGAATTCCAGCCATAATTTAAACTATTTCAATTTAAGCAAGTTTCACGGAAATATTAGGGCATAAATTTAGAGTAACCTCTTATTCCCTTGGAAATATTCTGTTCAGACGTTTGAAATATATACCTAATTCCTCTAATGAATTTCTTCATGGTTCGGCCGACATTAGCTTATTGTTTCACTCGAGTGAGTCAAAAGGTTTTAGCGAATGAAGAATGGTTTTCGGCAACCACTTAACTTCCTGTTTTCTTTCTTTACGAAATCAGACGTTTTTCTTTAGAGAAGTTATTGAGATGTGGATGGTGATCCAAATAGGTATAGTATTTATAAATACATGAAGTAGTTTTAATTATAATTAACGGGAATACTAACTATGTTGTACGATAGTATATATACGAAGCTGGGTCGAAAATTTTTCTTTTTCAGATTTTTGTAAGCGCTATTAAAAAAAAAGTTGTGTATTAAGAAAGCAAAAAATACAGTTAAAAAAAAATTATTGGACAAATTTTAACCGGGCCCATCGGCCCTTAAAAGGGTGCAAAAGAAAATCATTCAAATTTGACGGCGCTAGTTATTAAACTATTTGTTACTATCCCAACGTTACCCAAACAAAGTTTTATTAAAAACAAAACATTTTCAACCAGATCAAGGGCCACACCTTATGTACTAGTGTACGCTGCAACGCAGAAAATTTCAATTATATTTTTTGACTGGCCCTTGTATATGCTCATCGTTTGTGCGCTTGCTATTTAAAGTTCATTGATCTCATGATCGGTAGGAGGAGAGGCAGACATGCGCTGCTGGTGTCAGGAAAATACCGGACACTGCGGCCTTTTATTCAGTTTCCACCATAGATTGCTCAAATAGATAAAAGACTGACATAGGGGGCTCTGAAGGAGGAAATTTGACATTTCAAAAAAAAAAGCTCCCAAGCCCCCACCCCTTCTAAAAAGTGCCGGTGTTAACCGACTTCAACGCGGAAACAGCCGAATTGCCGAACTCGATTCGATTTTTTTGTATCGCAAAAATGGCGTCTTTTTTTTATTTATGAATATTATAATCTTTTAGTTTATTTCTGGTTTTAAATATAAATTTAATATAAAATTTTCGGGTGTATCACGTTATTAAGTGGTTTGCTGTGATATGTGGGTAATGGGAACGTTCCTACCTAGAAAATAAGAGAGGCAGAGGCAGTGGCTTATCAACCATACCGCCAAGCCCCGCGACGGCGGGGGGCCCGTTATACAGCCTCTAAGGGGCCCTAAGCGAAGCCGTTACTTGGTTGATTGAAACATTGATTTTAACAAGGCACAAATATCAAATTTGGCAGGAGATCCCGCCACAGTAACCCAGATCCTCCTTAAGAATTAAAAAAATGTCCAACAGTGTAGCAATGTAAGTAGGTTTGAAGCAGTAACCACTAAAGCTAATCTCATGCATAATAATATGCAGAATTGTAATTTGAAAAAACAGTTTTGTTTTGTGTAAGTATTGCTGATTGTGATTCAAAGAGCTACTTCTATGCAAGCAAGAAGGGACTGCAAAGCTATAATTAACATGGATTGATAAGTCAATAGCAAACAGAATAGTTCACTTTAAAATTTGGTTGTCTCCTGCCCTGCTGTTTCTCAAAGGGTTAGACTGTTCACAAAAATCCAGGGGCAAGATTAAATTAAGAACAATAGATAATTTTTTTGTATTAGTAACTGCAACTTTATCACATAATAATAAAAATTTCTATTTACTTTCCATGCAGTTTGTCGGAGAATGTGGTTACTTTCCTAGTAGTACATTATACATGCATCTATAGTCTATAAAGTCATTAAAAAGATGCATGAAAAAAGGTCCACGTTTGAATGCAAATGTGGAGATTTAAATTTGCTATAACTTTGTCCCTGTAATAAGTTGTGTCTTCTTTATTAGGCTTTACATGTATAAGGCAAAGTATATTAACCCAATGTCCTGTTTAATAAATGTGAGTTGCCTCTGCCCCAAGAGTTAACTATAGGAGGCAGCTGTATTTTCTCCTTACATTTTTTTAGACTTGGGGGAAGAGTCGCTTCTAAATAATTATAATGATAGAACATAAAGATGACTTTCTATATACAGTACATAACTATAACAGCCAGAGCTATTAGAGCTTTTTCAATTATTAGAGACCCTATTGCAAAACTAGCGCAATTTTTATGTCTGGTGATTGGTAACATTTGTTTGGTGTTTGGTATGTTTTATTGGGAAAGTGATGCGGTGAGTTTTGCACAGTGCAACATTTTCAGCATGAACTCTAGTAGCTATTTTTCTTTAGTTTGATCCTGGTGCAATCTCATGTTTTAATGAGAATGTACTGGGGCTATTATTTGAAGAGACCGGAAGCGCACTGTTGTCTCAGTGCAACACTCATTTTTCTAATCAAAATTGCTATTAAAAATCATGTCATAATTGCATATAGGTAATGAAATATGAAAGTAATCCTATTATAAATGACTTCAAATACTATCAAATTTGCAAAAAAATCAGTTTGTTTTAATTAAAAATAACAAATATGTTTAAGTACGTAAGTAGGAAACGTCTTTTTTGTGTCCCAACCTCAAGCACAGGGGCAAATTTTATTAAAAAACAAAAAAAGAAACCTACTCTTTAAAATTGTTCCCTCATGTATGGGATGTTCAATATAAAACTTCATCTAGCAAGCTTTGAAATTTTTACAGAAAATGATGACGTACCTAATCAAAACAGGTGTACCATTTGCAACCTTATTTATGATTAGCTGTTCTGTTATTTATGATAATCCTGTGAATCCTGAAAAACCAGTTATATATGGAATGGTGCTTCTGAAAATGGTATGTCAATAGTGTCTCTGAAGCTACCAAACATCAGTTTTCGATTTTCTCAGTTAATCTGTCAACACTGTGTGTCTTTTTAACTGTTTATGAAATTTTGATTGTTTTTCATGGTTTATTAGGTATCAGGTCTCAAATATAAAAATAGTAAACCCAAGAGTTAACCATGTGTTGCTGAAAAGAGAACCCTGTATCCCGTTTTTTTCTCTTTCTTTAAGATTGTATGACAGCTTGGTCACTGATGGTAGTGGTGATTATTAATTTTGTTTTGAAAATAACCAGGTTTTCAGGAACCTTCATATATCACATGTCAAATCAATTATTTACCAGATGGTTAACCAGATTTGGAAACAGTACAAACATGCCCCAAGTAAATGGACTTCTGTTACTCCATCTTTTTTTTTAACATTTCACAGCCAACTGAATGTGCAGAATTTTCAAAGTGGAGCTGCTCACTGATGAAGATTTCAATCCCTCTAAAGAGTTTTGGGTCTCGCTACCCTGTTTGAGTCTGTGCCCTTGTACAGCTCTGGAGGTGCAGAGTATGGTTAAACCATATCTCACCATGGGCTATAAGTGACTCGCGTGTGTTGTTGACTTGTCTAATACTCAAATTTTCTTTCGCTTAACTCTACTTTACTTTAAGTTTACCCTTGAGATGTAAATGTATTCTTAATGGCTGTAGAACACTGTACTTCTACATTAACTCAAGGACCAACATATCTTTATTTGTTATGACTTAAACTTTAAAAAAAACGGATAGTCTACTTGTGATCTGGATAGACAAATTATTTCAAATCATTTTATATTTTCTTGATGAATCCATCATAATAAAAAGTCACGATTTTTTGACACAGCTTTTTGTTAACTAAGGGCATAGGCAGAATTAAAAATTTAAGTAATAAGTTTTATGCGTTTTTCCTCATTCAGTTGGTCAAGAGCAATATTTTGGCCAATCAGCTTAATAAAACACTTAAAACATAAAACCTATTGCTTAAGTTTTTAATTGCGTCTGTGTCCTTTATGTTACTTAAGAATAATGCTTTATGGACCATTTGCACCAAGCAGTTTTTTCCTTTATTGGCCCCCGTAAGGCCCTACCATGGTTACTCATGCTTATAACTATGGTTTAGGGGTCCTTAACTTTAGGTTAACCTAAATTTGCTTGGTATAAACATAGTTAAGGGCCATTAGCACACCTTTTTGTTACAAAATTTGGTAAGTGACAGATCGAGTGACATCAATGCATTTTATATGGGAAATTTTAAGTTCCACCTTAGATCAGCATTATGGGGAAGGGGTGCAAATGGCCCTAAATGGAACATTTTATGTAAAGTTTAAGCATTTTGATAATAAAAATCATTCCGCAAAATTTGAATCTGATGCACTCAATGGATTTTTCGATATGTCCGCAGCATCTTGGGGGAAGGCGCTTTAAAGCACCCCCCCAATATTCTCCAATAAATGGCTGAGCTTTCATTATAGAAAATTGATAATCACTTCTTGACTTTGCCCACTACAGTAGACACTTTTGAACTAAAAGTCAAACAACATCCACTCATTCTATTTTTTGCATTATGGAAACACATTGTATAACTGCCAATAACTGCCAAATATTTTGTATTTATTTCTTCTTAATGTGTATGTTTCTTTTTTTAGAAAAGCCCAAAAAGAAAACATTTTGTTCCTGATAATTCAGTCGGACACAGAGAATAATTTCACAAGGTATTATTTTAAAATGTTTATGTGTTTATTTGCTGATATACAATTTAAATAGATATTTTTTCCCTTTTAAGTTATATAGAAACGTAAAATGTATATAATAAGGCCTCAATGTTCGTGTATTTTAATGTTTTAATAAAGGGTTGTCGTACATAACAGTTTATTCTTTTAATAAAGCAGGTAAGTAAGTGGTTTTTGAAATTAAGGCCATTTCAAATTGATATTCATCTAGCTGGCTGGAAAATTATGTAATATTCACACAGTCTACTAGATGATTATTTATTTGATATAGACATTACCGGTGGATAAAAAAAACCTATGTATGCACAATTGTTACGATTCGGGTGGGTAAATGATTAAGTTGATCGCTAATGGAAATGCAACGCGAATGCGCTGTGTCACTTGTCAGCTGTGGCAGCTTTGGTTTGGGAGCAAAATTTGCCCTGTCATAATCGTCACTTCTGTTGATTGACTTTGACACTTACGTCTATTTGAGTAATGTATGGTTTCCACATAACATTAGTTTAGTGCGAACCGCATCGTCGCAAAGCATTGGAGTACTACGATTCTTTCATAACGGTGTTTCAATGACTGAACTGACAGTAAGAAATTTTAAGTAGTGGCAATAAACTATAAAGTGACGTTGAAAATGGCCAAACCCTCGGTCAATACTCGGGCAACTCTTTCGTGTCCTATATTTGGTAGCGCTAAAAACATTATGCCAGGAGAAAATCAGCTGCCAACTTATGAGGATTTGATGAAATGTTATTTAAGTGTGCGTATTGAGTTAAAAGGTGACGGAAGTAAACAACCAGCAAAGACTACAGTTGCAAATTTTGTAGCCAATAAAATAGAACATGTATGGAAACGAGCTTTCCAAGTACAAGCGGTTTTTAAAATACAGTTAAACTATCGCAACTAGGTGTAGATACCAGCGATTATTTCACTCATCCATATTATTGCTATGGAGCAAAACAGGTATTAAAAATCGGTAATTCGATAATTTTCTAAAAAATTACAGCGGTAATTTCACGTTGTCATGGAATCAACCATAAAACCTTAATCAATGTCGTTGTCTGACTTACTTATTTAAGGTGAAGTCCGAATATTCTAACGCTACTTACTGATTTCTTAATAGTATTTGTGATTCGAGAAATAATCTCACTAAATACCGCTCGAGCTTTAAAATGAACCAAATAATTTTTCACTCTAGCATGTTTTCCATAATTTCACGAGTCCTTTAGGACGAGTGAAATTTGCAAGCTGATCTTGCAAATGATCGGTAATTTTAAAGCTCTCGTGGTATTACCCCCGATAATTCCATTGAGAGCTCTTCGGACGAGGAATACAAATGTGAGGTTTTAGTGAAACAAAGAAAAATCTCGACACCTAAATTTCAGCAAATGAGGTGCAGCCTAATTCAAATTGCGAAAATGGCGGACTTGACCGGCACCTCTAATAAAGAAGTAGCTAAAATTGTTAATGCCGTTTTGGTGGATTTCAACATAATCTCTAAAGAGGATCAGTCGAACGTTATTGATAAAAGTAAAATATGCCGAGAACTAACAAAAAACCGCAAAAAGCTTCAACAGCAACAAAACAACAAATTTATAAAAGGACTATACTTCGACGGGATGAAGGACCAAACAATTTCTATAAAGGAAGTTATATGTCAAAGCTACATATTTAATACTGAATACTCTATACTGATACAATAAATATGGATTTTTTTGTCTGATGTCTCTGACATCATGTATCTTTGACGTTGCTTTGTGATGTAACTTATCATTTTGTTGGCAATAAAGTATATTATAATTATTATTATTATGTTGAGGCAATATTATGACATTACATATGGCATCTTTGATATGCAAAGGCAGACACAGGACTTTACAAAATTAAAGGATATTTCATATTTGTCAACTTAATGGCCCCGCTGTTTATTACGCATGTGACTGCCGGCGACCTAAAACAAGATTTAGCTGAGTACGTGTCGGGAATTAAGTTGCTGAGGGCGGCCAGAATATACACTGTTGTAACGTACCTAAGAGCCAGCACTCTCAACTGCTTTGATCCCTTAATATTTGTACACAAAGGGTTTTGATTGCGGAATTATGTCGAGCTAATTGCATATGTTTCTATATTAAATTAAATTTTACTAATTTTATTACCATTTGTTTGATGCTGATTGAGAAAGAGGTTCTACTTCCGAGAACTTATTCTTTTCAGATGTTGGTGGACGCAATAACTGGACTTTTCCATTTCTAACGAAAAATTACATTTCGATTGATTTGGAGGATTTTCTATGCTCCCTATCGATTCTTCATCATACAATCACTCCGATTCCTACATATTATCATGCTTATAAATTATCGTAAAAATCGATTGTTAACCCTCCGGCGGTCGCGTGTATTTAACTTACACCAACGGTCGCGATGTGGTACTGAGTGCCGCAATTCAAAACTCAAGATTATGACATGATACTACCAATAAATGAAATTATTCTCAATCACAGTACCATTTTTATTGAATTTTATTGAACCTAGCAGAACAAAAACAAAACTTTATAACACTAATTTCAGAAAAAAAAACAAACTACTTCTAGAACATTTCTCAACTTAGTCCTCCTCCATTGGCGGATACAAACAAGTACTACATCTCACGTTTTTATTAATATGTTTTTTACAAAACAAACCTTTCTTCGTATGATACGTGCGTATATATTGTTTTTCCGCACACTACAAATATGGCATCGCTCACTCCGATTTTGACATCCGCAGTAAAATGTGTCTTCTGGAAGTCGATACTTTGGTAAGAAGAGACTTAGACCTCCTGGAATGTTTTTGATTTTAGCTCGGTCCTTCATATGATCCTGCATTAAGCTCAGTTTTAGTTAAAAAATTTTTTTTTTCTCTGTGGTGATTCTGCCTGTATTGTGCAGATCCGGTCCTTCATATGATCCTGCATTAAGCTCAGTTTTAGTTCAAAAATTTTTTTTTTCTCTGTGGTGATTCTGCCTGTATTGTGCAGATTCTTGTCGCTTATTGGTATTTTTTTCTGGCCCTGAATAACTAAATGAAGTCAAAGCACACTCTCAAAATAGAATTCCATAAAATAATATAAAGTAAAATATTTTACAAACAAAAAAATTAGTATTTATTATACTTACATAACCAGTCGCGTTATGGTACGGAATGCCGCAAACGAACACCTGCCACTTTGACGCCTCGATTAGCACTAATAAACATCGAGACTCGATGTTTATCGAGTTTAGCCAATTCTAAATATAATGGCCGGGGAATAAACCAAGGGATACTGGCGAAAAGTAAACTTTGGTGAAAATATTCTCATAAATGTAAAAAAGCGGCATAGAGTGCCGCCGCGCGACCGCCGAAGGGTTAAATCAAATTCGGACGTATCCAAATGTAAAAATTTATTTCATTAAATCATTCAAAGGAGGACTTGTCCAACGACATCTAATAAGGTGTATCTACAATAACAAGCCAAAGCAGACACATCCATATAGCGGTTGTAAAGGTTTGTAGTCCTGTTAAACGGCTCTAAGTGGTGGATTGGATAAAATACATCTATTTTGGAGGCCTTGATGCTCCGTTTTTACTAATCATCAACTATTACCATTGCCCAAGTTTGTGAAAATTTTTATAAAATATAATATTTTAGTAAAATCAATTTTGTTCTTGGTACTGTCAAGGGTCAGTCCAAGTTACCAGGATAGTAAGGAAGACTTTTACAAATATCAGTAAAACTTCAGTTTGAAATTTAAACTCCAGGTTTGAAGTACAAAATCAAAGCTACCAGAGTAATCAATTGAGTGGTACAATAACGAGTGTTTTTCTGAATAATACACCAAAGATTATCTTTTTAAAATAAGATGATTGCCAAAAATTAATAAAGTTACCAAAGTTGGTAACATAATGTAGAATCTATATTATTGAATGGTGAATTGGTGTTCAGACATCAGAGCACTAAGTTTCATTTTTACAGGTAAAGTACCTTACCTGAAGTTTAAACTTTAGATTTGACGCATCATTTTATTTGTCAAAAACTTTAAGCTAAACCTTAAGTTTCAAACTTCAGATTGATCGTATTTATAAAGCGTTCCATAAAGTTTTTCCAAAGGCTATTATTTGAATGATCCCTATATAATTTTTGAACTGTGTCAATGTTAATGGTTATGTTATAAAAACCGTAAAGGAAAGATTCCGCCAAAAACCCGACATACTATTTATCCATAAACTGATTTGCCAAAAATGTGATTGACAAGATTTTAACCAGTAAATTAAAAGCAGGTGAAGGTAAATGCCAATAACAACTTCCCTACAAGTTGTTATGATGGTTAATGTAGTTTCACTTTAATATCTGCCATCAGTTTGACTTTGAGTAAATCAAATTAATTTCCTCGACGTTGCTCGCATTATATTAAAAAGTTTTTATCAGCTTATAAATTTTCTCAAAATCACTCAGTAGCTAGCACATATAAGAGGAACAGTTTTAATTTGTGTGCCGTACTATCCCTTGGAAAGTAGCCTAGTGTTTTGAGCCAGAGCATTGGACCGACCATATCCGAAGTGCAGATAAACACTGTTCCTGGTCAAATTTTGAGGTTAGTATGAATGCATTTTATGTGCCCCTTGTTTGATAGCATTAGTATGTCCCTCCCTTTTTGTAGATTTCTACAGTGAAGAACTGTTAACATTTTGTAAAAGAGCTAATATACACTGAGTAGATAACTGCGAAGATACTTTTAATAGAAAGATTTTATGGTTCTAGGAATAAGAGCTATTTACGTAAGAGCTTTTAGTGGTTCAGTTTTAACAAACCTTCTCTTAATATATGATGATCTTATGTTGCACAGGGTGAGTAAAAGTAGATGTCCCAACTCTAGTATAAGAAAATTTGTTGTCCTAAGAATTACTTCTTCCAAGTATTTGACCTGCCTGAAAAACGTAGTAGGAGCTCTAGTAGATAACTCCTAAATCTTTGAGGCGGAAAGTTCATTTTCTATAAGTAAGTAGTAAAAAAAGGAGCTCTAGTAAATGGATTTATTATCTTCACTTAGAACTATTATTTTTGGTAAGTTCTGGCAATAACATTTTTTGTAATGGCAGCATTTTATAACCTTTAAATTATGCCAATAAAACTGACACAGTTCAAATATTATACGGGGGGCAATCTTCAAATTTCCCTGACCTACTTTTCCGAAAAATCGTAAACTCCAAACCGAAGTTTAACCGATACCAGCATTTCGGGTGTAGTTTAAACTTCAATCCCAAGTTTACCAATTCGAAGTTAAAAAGAGGATTTTTGCGGTTGTTTGGGGTTGGAACAGTGCTGTCAATTAAAAATGTTTAATGTCGCTAGAACTTGGCCGAAAATGTTGCCAGATTAATCCAAAGAGCACCAGCACAGTTTTTTTTTTAAGTTAAAAAAAATGCTGTTTATGTGCCATATTTCTCCCCATTAACGTCCATGATTGGCTTGTTGTTAAACTGCTATTTCGCGCAAAACGGTAAAAAAACGTTGAAAAATTAGGCATTATTGGTCGTTAAAAAACACAATTTTTGTGTCAAAATTGTCCGAATGGAAATCAGTGTACACTATAATTACTATCATTTAAAAATTTAAAAAACATTGCTAAGTTTCCTTTTTGGATCAAAATTTTCTCAACAAAAATATTATTAATAATCAGAGAAACTATGTATTACTATTCTTAAAAACGCAATTTTGGAACAAAAATTTTTCAATGCAAATCTCAATTTTGGGTAAAAATTACCACGAACGAATAAAACCTCAAGAACAACAATTTAAACGAAACATGACAAAGAATAAGAATAGAAAATACGAACAATAAAAGAACAGTGAGAAATTAAATATTTAAATAAAAACGTACGAAAAGCATCGACAATAAAAAAATTGGTCTAGTTAGAAAGTTAAAGAAAAAGGTATATCTAAAAAAAGCAAATAGCGACCTAGAGGCATAAATTTAAAACATTTTTAATTTTAAGTTCAAATCGTTTAAAAGTTTTCAACAATGTGTTAAAGTTTCTTTTCGAGGCATATTTTTTTCAACAACAATTGACTCACTTGTTGGAGAGTTCTATTTCGGGCCAATACCATTTAAAAAAATGAAAGATTGGGAATCGTAAATCTTAAAAAAATTCGGTTTCGGGCCAAAATTATCTTAGTGGAGATTAAGTTACATTAGAAAAAGTGTTCGTTCGCAGGAAGTCCAATATTAGGTCAAAATCACCTCGAAAGAATGAAAACAATAAAAAATCCAATTTCGATCAATGCAAAATCATACAGGAAAAAAAATTGCAGAAAACGTGACATAGAATGAGAATAAAAAATAAAACAATGAAAGAACAATAAAAATATGTAAATCCAAAAAATGTACAGTTAGAAGCACCAAATAAAAATATTTATACTTTAAATCAAAAGCGTGTAAAAATTTGCAGATAAAGGTTTTTTTTGGACCGAAAACTTTTCTTCAGCAGAAATTCCACATTGTCTAGACAACGGTTAATTTCCGCTGTCACCTACTAACCATTTAGAGAGAAAGTCAGTAGCAACTTCATTGACCGCCTGTAACTTGAGAACGCCTCGACCGATCGGAGTGAATCCAACCGTTCTTCCTCTTCTTGATATCCTCTTTCACCTCCGAATTTTAGAAGTTGCGTAGATGCAATATTTTCGGAGATAAACCCCCTCGGAGGTCGATTTTTAAGCACTTTTAGAGTCGCGTTTTTTTGACCATTTAAAAAAAAACTCTATAGGGGGTAAATTCTTTCGAATTGAGTTTGTCACATTCTTAGCGGATTGTAAGCGTGCCATTCCGATCAAAAACAGCAAAAAAAATTTTCTGATTTTTTTTCGAAAATGTCCAAGGGGGGGGGTATCACGACTTTTTTCTCAATTCTCAAACTTGAACGCCTGTAACTTGAAAACGTCTCGACCGATCGGTGTGAATCCAACTGTTTTTTCTTCTTCTTGATGTCCTCTTTCACCTCCCACCTTCGGAAGTTTATGAAAATCTGAAATGTCTCTGAAAATATCGCACCTGCGAAACCCCTTCGGAGGTCGATTTCAAAAGTCGTCAAGATGAATCTTTTCAGTTGTACGCTTGCGTTAAACAAAAGTTTGCAGTCAAACAAAAATACCAAAGAAATTTAAAAGGCGTCGAAAAAAAAGGGGGGCGAGGAACTTTCATTGAAATATCTGCCAGGTCACTAAGCAATCAAAACTGGACAAACAAAAATATCAAAATTTACGCGGACAGTCAAGCGCCACTCAAAGCACTTAACTCCAGCAGTATCTCATCGAGAACTGTCTGGGGAGTTCGTAACATACTGAACCACATTGGAGAGTATATAATACGCTAACCTTAGTTTGGATTTTAGGTCACGAAGGCCTTGACCACAACGGAATCGCCGATGCGGCGAATGCTACCTTCATAGTGCCTGAACCGGACTTGGATATCGCAATAGAGGTATCGAGGAGGGCAAGATGGCGGAAGAACAGATCCAACGTTACTGGATAGACAGCCCGGGCCTTATCGTGTCAAGGACCCTGTGAGAAAAGGAATAAAGACTTATTAATCCTCGACAGGCAACAGCTCAAAGTCTCTGTCGGCTTATACACTGGGCATTGTGTATGGGCACTGTGCATGGAGGGACTGTAGAACACACCCTGAGCGAATGTTCTGCAGCTAAAAGACTTAGATTTCAGACCTTTGAAGAATACCCATCCGACACCGGAACACGAAATCTCACTCGAGAAGATATTGGACTTTCTAAAAGGACTGGGTCTTCTGAGTGAACTTTAATTGATATTGAGGCACAATAAATCTTGTAGGTCGCGGTGCAAGGGCTCCCCTCTTGAGATCACTCATTTGGAATCAATCAATCAATCAATCACGTGAAAGAACCTTGGATACCAGGTGGTAGTTTCCAAAACTCTAAACAAATATGTGGTAATAGAACCTGTTTCGTAAAGTTTCTGCAAATAATAGAATCACTTACGTACTGCCATCGTGCAATCGAAGCATTGCGATTGTTATGATGAAGAGATAATTTTGTAACCGCCATGTCAATAAACAACGACAAAGAGTATAAGTTCTTCGAACACATCTCAAGAATTTAACCTTAACGATGCAACAAGAGTCCAAGAATACCGAAAAGTTCCAACGTTGTAAATAATAATTTTAAAGTTCCTTTCTTCTTTTTCCAGAAGGCAGTACTACTATAATGTGCAAGATGCTTATGGTGGTCTCTCTATAGTCATTTTCATTTCAACTCTTTTTCCTTTTTAAAGTGATTTGATAAACTCAAAAGTTAACTCATAAGTTTAATAAGTTTCCATGACTCATAAGTTTAGATAAAGTGGTAAGAGGGTGGTAATATGGTGGTAATAAGTTCTAATATGTGAGAGAGCCACAAAGCCATTGTGACCATATACATTTTTGTAACTTAAATGCTGTTTAGGTAAGGTCGCAGCATGTTCGAAAAGCCGTGTTATTAAGACTATGTCGTCTGCAAAGTTTAATTATACAAGGTTCTCACTATCTATGCTAATGCCAAGAATTCCAGGTTTATCGACTCAAAACAGAATCGTGAAAATCCACCCTCTCGAGCTCTCTGTGTTCTGAAACGTTGTGAAAGATAGTGTGATATCTCACGCTTGTATCTCACGCTCCATTCTTTTCTGGTTTAAATAGGCAACGACTCCGTGTCCAATTTGTCGACCAGCCAAAGTTGTACTGATGAGGGGTAGAACATAAAACTGGCCTGCAGATGACTAAGTTTTCTTGGTAGTATATTCTGCTGAACAGTGTCGAAAGTTTTTTCATAGTCCACGATTGTCAATATCAGTGCCCGGGTTTATTCATTCGATTTTTCTTATTTTATGATTAAGTTCTTTAAAACTTGGTCGTTGAAGGTGACGACCTTTTATACCCTGCAAAACCCTCCTAAATTGATTTGGCAATTTTGTGGCTGCTCTAAAATTGGTAAACAAGCCAAATTTGTATTCTTTGTTCCAAAAATGTTAGACGACTTCTGACAAAAAAAAGTTGTGCTTGTGACAACAAGATAATGTTACGTAATAAGCAAATTAATCAACGAATTCAAATAAGATAAAAGTGGCTAAAGTATTATTTTTCGTCACTCTGATGTAGGATATTTAACAAAACCATTCCAGCTGCTTTCATAATTTGAAAAATCTCAAAATTTATAGTGATAGGAAAATTGAAAGTTTTGGTTTTATAAGTTCTAGGTAATTATTTTCTTCAGCCAAATCATAGGGTAAGTTACACGGACGCTCTAGAGACCTCTTAAATTCTTATTAATGCATTATAATCACATAGAAAAAAACAAATGGTATATCAACCCTCGGAGCAGTTAGAAAATTCTATAGAGCTATTTCCCTAAAACTATCAGTTTCTAAGTAACATACATAATTCTATTTCTCCACGTTCCTCCAGCGTAAAATTGAGACAAAACTTTAAATATTTGCCTAGCACAGTTAACAAATTGAAGCTTAAACGGGAAGTTAATACAATTTTCCACATGTCTTCCATCAGCACATCTCGCACCGGAAGTTCACTTTATAAAATTTAATGCAATTTTCTGGCTGGTTTTCTTTTGGAAGAAATATGTCAGCGAAATAACTTTTACCTTTTCCAGTTTGTAGTCTTGTGACATAAACGTAAACGCATTCTGTGAAAGAATATCTGAATATATAACGCCTTTGTAAATTGTGAGATAAATCATGACCAGTTGACTAATACACTTATAATGATGAAGTTTTTAATAGAAAGTCTTGACTCACGAGTAAAGGTGAATTGGATTGAAAATTTGTATAGGTGTTGATTTAATAGTAATAGTTGCAGTACATTTTTAGATATGAGCTTAATACTTACTGCTTCTAATAACAGGTGTTTCGGACGATTATCAATTTTACTTGTTTTATACAGTTAGTATATTAATTTACAGTGTTTTTATTATTTGTTATTTACAATATTTTATTGTAAAAGAACACTATTCATAAAATGTGCTATCTTAGAGCAAATATACATAATTCTAATACAGTGTCAAAATTACACTTATAAAATATTTGTTTTTACTTTAGCCACTGGGTAAGTTTTGCTCTCGAGTGGTACCTAATAATATCGACTATACAAATAAAATTTGAGTTCAACAAAGAGCTGTTGGACATGATTTACAGCTGAAAAATATTAGTTGCGAATCCTTTGGCAGGAGGGAGATATTGAGGTCCAGGCGTTGAAATAATAGGCCGTTTGGTAGTGGTAGTTCTTGTAGTTGTAATATATTTCGGGGTTGTTGTTGGTTTCTTTGTTGTTGTAGTGGTTAGTTTGGGTGTTGTTGGTTTCTTCGTAGTGGGCGTTGTAGATGGAATGGTTACTGGTGGTAGGTAAGTAACAACTGGGGTGGTCCGTCTTTTTGTGGTTGTTTTCTCTGTGGTAGTAGGTCTTCTTGTAGTGGAGGTTGTTGTTGTGGTAGTGGTTATTTTGGTGGTTGTTGGTTTCTTCGTTGTCGTAGTGGTCTTTGTAGACGAAGTGGTTACTGGTGGTAGGTAAGTAACACCTGAGGTGGTCTGTCTTTTTGTGGTTGTTTTCTCTGTAGTAGTAGGTCTTCTTGTAGTGGCCGGTGTTGTGGTTGTGATAATTTTTCTCGTTGTAGATGGAGTTCTTGATGTAGGAGTAGTAACTGGTGGCAAGTAGGTCACACCAGGAGTTTTCGGTGTCCTCGGGGTTGTTATCGTAACCGGACTCGTTATGCGTGGGGTGGTCGTTCTTCTTGTGGTAGTGGTAACTGGCACACTAGGAGTTGTTGGTGGAATTGTACTAGACATGGTGGTAGTTCTTGTTGTAGTAGGCGATGAGCTAATAGTACTTCGCCTTGTTGTCGTGGTAGGCGGTAAATACAAAAAACCTGGAGTTTTCGGTATCCTCGTGGTTGTTATAGTAACCGGACTCGTTATGCGTGGGGTGGTTGTTCTTCTCGTAGTAGTAGTAACTGGCACACTAGGAGTTGTTGGTGGAATTGTACTAGAGATGGTGGTAGTTCTTGTTGTAGTAGGCGATGAGCTAATAGTACTTCGCCCTGTTGTCGTGGTAGGCGGTAAATACGAAAAACCTGGAGTTTTCGGTATCCTCGTGGTTGTTATAGGAACCGGACTCGTTATGCGTGGGGTGGTTGTTCTTCTCGTAGTAGTAGTAACTGGCACACTAGGAGTTGTTGGTGGAATTGTACTAGAGATGGTGGTAGTTCTTGTTGTTGTAGGCCTTGATGAGCTAATAGTACTTCGCCTTGTGGTCGTGGAGGGTGGTAAATACGAAAAACCTGGAGTTTTCGGTGTCCTCGTGGTTTTTATAGTAACCGGACTCGTTATGCGTGGGGTTATTGTTCTTCTCGTAGAAGTGGTAACTGGCACACCAGGAGTTGTTGGTGGAATTGTACTAGAGATGGTGGTAGTTCTTGTTGTAGTCGGCCTTGATGAGCTAATAGTACTTCGCCTTGTGGTCGTGGAGGGTGGTAAATACGAAAAACCTGGAGTTTTCGGTGTCCTCGTGGTTGTTATAGTAACCGGACTCGTTATGCGTGGGGTTATTGTTCTTCTCGTAGAAGTGGTAACTGGCACACCAGGAGTTGTTGGTGGAATTGTACTAGAGATGGTGGTAGTTCTTGTTGTAGTCGGCCTTGATGAGCTAATAGTACTTCGCCTTGTGGTCGTGGAAGGCGGTAAATACGAAGAACCTGGGGTTGGTTTAGGCGTTGTTATAGTTGGGCGTCTCGTACTAGAGCTCGTGACAGGCGTCGAAATCCTTTGTGTACTTGAATAGGTGAACGGTTTACTTGGGATTGTATACCTATAACCCGTGGGTACGTTTTTAGTAGTTGTGATAATACGCGTTGTAGTTGGGATCGTAAACGTAACCCTTGGTGTTGTGTACTGGTACCCTTCTTTCTTAGTAGTAGAAGTTATAAAAGGTATTCTAGATGAAGTACTTGGGAATGGAAAGGGGGTTTTTGGAGGATTATAAATGTACGGTGGCCTACTGGGAGTAGGTGGACGGGTTACAACTTTTGTAGTTGTTGTTCTAGGTGTGGTGCTTGGATACGTAAAAGGGATTTTTGGAGGATTATAAATATACGATGTCTTACTAGGAATAGGTGGAGGATTTGGAACTCTTTCAGTTGTTGTGGTGCTTGAATATGTAAAAGTGGTATTGGGAGTAGGTGGACGGGTTATAACTTTTGTAGTTGTTGTTCTCGGTGTGGTGCTTGGAGACGTAAAAGGGATTTTTGGAGGATTATAAATATACGTTGTCTTAATAGGAATAGGTGGAGGATTTGGAACTCTTTGAGTTGTTGTGGTGCTTGAATATGCAAAAGTGATATTTGGAGGATTATAAATGTACGGTGTCCTACTGGGGGTAGGTGGACGGGTTACAACTTTTGTAGTTGTTGTTCTAGGTGTGGTGTTTGGATACGTAAAAGGAATTTTTGGAGGATTATAAATATACGTTTTCTTACTAGGAATAGGTGGAGGGTTTGATACTCTTTGAGTTGTTGTGGTGCTTGAATATGTAAAAGTGATATTGGGAGGATTATAAATGTACGTTGTCCTACTGGGAGTAGGTGGACGGGTTGTAACTTTTGTAGTTGTTGAAGTTGTACTTGGTATTCTAGATGATGTAGTTGGAATCGTAAAAACAACTTCGGGTATTGGATATTTGTAACCCCCCCTTTTAGTTGTCGTTGGAGATGTAACAACTCTTGTGGTAGATTTTGTAGTTGAATCAGTAACGACTGTCGAAGGTGGCCTGGTGGTAGGATAAGTAAAAGTTACGTTTGGTCTTGGGTAGCTATATCCTGTCCTCGTGTTCGTAGGGGGGGTTGTTTTTATTTTGACTGTGCTTGGATACGTTAAAGTTTCCTCGGGAGTTGGGTAGATATATCCTGTTCTAGTCCTTGAGGCAGGCTGAAACGCTGATTGATATACTTGTCCATTGGGAAATAAATTTAATGCCTCCTTTCGGGAATCATCTATTTGGTTGTATGTATTATATTGTTGGCCTCCAAAGCCGAGTGCTCCTCCAACGAAGAAATTGCAAAGTATTAGCAACAATGCAGCCCTCTGCAATATGAAATATGATATGTTAGAAACATATGAAAGAGATAAAAGAACTTTAGTTTGACATACAATTCTAAATGGGACGCTTGAAAGAATATTGTGTTTCCAATTATAAAACTAAGAGAATATGGAATGTCGTGTTCTAGTGGGTATAAGACAAATAATACTTTTTTTCTTCGAAAAACGCTGTGTAATTTACCTATTTGTCAGGGCTATTCTCTAGCAAAATAGGACGACATCATAACTGATGTAATCCCTAAGCTGAAGGCAAAATTTATGTTCATATAGCCTTTGGAACTAGGTGCTTTATGTTATTAGCCTGCAATAGACATATTGCCTGCACCCTCAGCCTGAGGAAGACGTAAATTAAATGTCGAAGTTTGGCTGTTTTTCTAAAGAAAAAAGGAGTTTTATTTGTTTTGTACCCACTAAAATACAAGTTTCTCTAATACTGAAAACTCTAACCTACATGAAATAATATTCCACTAGTACTAGAATGAAGTTAAATATAATGTAATCCAAGCTTGAAAATTAATCTACCTTTTTCTATTTTAAGATATAGAGGGTAATTTTTCATGGTGTGTTGAAATATTTAATAAAGAATATAAAATAGTCCTTGCAGAAGCAGATAGACAACAAAATGATATGTAAAACACGCGTTATTTACATAAAATCACCATAAGGCAGGAATTTTTTTGATATTTGATCTTTAAGCTGAAGATCTGCATTAAAGTGGATTTTCACCTTTATGAAATTGTCACGCAACCGTAAAAGTCTTATTAGGCAATTCGAATACAGTTGTAAATAGTTCACAAGCAATTAAGAAGACAAGAAATATTTATGGTTTACACGTTTGCTAAGCACAAAAGTCTTTAGTGCAAATCGATGTTCGCTTTTATAATACATCATTAATTAATAATATATTTATTAACTTAATTTACATTTACTAATTTATTCTGATAAGGTATTTTATAGGTTACGTAGGAGTGATAATATGGTTTTTAAACATTAGGTCGTTAAGATGATCCTGACATTTATTTTGCTGGCAAGGTCGAGATGATTTTATAGTTTTCAGTTGAACGTTTTCTGTCAATATTTCGACTCATATCCTTTATTGGTTATTTTATGTAGAAAGAAAATTCAAGGGCTACATTTTTAAGATGCATAAATACGAAAAAAAAAATTAATTCCGTTTTAGAAATTTTCAAGGTGATGCCCAGTCTCTATATTAGAGAGAACCTAGCATTGTCCTTGTCCACAACTGTATTCCCTTTTTTTTTATTTTGCTTAAAATTTTATTATAAATTTCTCTCTCGAAAAACGTTCGAGTCCTTCTTCTATAGATAAGAAGAAACTATTATTTATTTAAGAAAAATGACCAATTAAATACCTATGAATTTAATATTAGACCCTTTCTTGAATTTATTAAACAGAACAGTATTCCTTTCACTTGCACATACTTACCATTTTAAATACGTTCCACTATGACCGTGACAAGAAAGAAGACACTCTACACCACAAGAAACCGGACTAAAAATGAGTAGCAATATTAATAGATATATTTTATATGGAAAGAAATGAAGGTAATCAACTTGGGGATATTGCCACCTACAAAATAGTGGCAAATCTTGATGCCTCTACATATGGAAATTGTATTTTTTGTTTTAGTGTATAATGATTAAAGTTAAATGTTATATTTATACGAGGCAGAGCCAAATAAAAATCTCTAAAAAAATGTTTGTTTGGCGTGTGCATTGCTACCACATTTGGAGCTCTTTAGTATTACTTTGAAATTGTTTCTACGTAATGCCTCTTTAAGCAATGGTCATCGCTTGGGGCGAGGTCCAATAGGATCTCTTAAAAGGAGGATACTTACTTAACAGTTAACTTCCTCTACCCTTCCGGACTTGGTGGCAGACTTGGGGCGGCTATTCACTAGGTCTGAGTAGTTTCTCATTAGTTCTGAGTTTGTCGCGCTAGTATCTGTAATCCTAGTAGACATGTAGGCTTCCAAAATTACCCAGTTTTTGTCCCAAAACAAAATCAGCATTACCTTTCCAGCTCAAACATAAGAACTGAAATATAGCTAAAATAACTACCAAAAAAAAACAAATTTTTTTTGTTTTGGCAAAGAAGTGTGATGATGATAGAGCACCCACCACTCGTCTCCTGTCACTACCCTTGCCAGAAAGGTGTTTGCTTCTTCACACTTCTCAACATTTCAGAGTTGTTGTTTCAGTTCTGGGGTCATTTTACTTCAACACCCATCTTGCTGACACTTTATACAAAAACGGATGATATCGTTCATATGTCGTGCGTAAATCTAAGACTCAATTAACAACTCCAGGGATAAGGCTTCTGGTACTGAAATGAACTCGGGTTTTGCAACACCATTAGCTTAACCAATACGATGTAAATCAGCTAGCAAATTGAGCAAATTTTGTTAATCTATTCATACATTTATATTCATACATACATTTGCCGTGAAAAACACAAATTTCCATATCGTAGATTGTAGCTTCATTTCTTTATTAATTTCCAAGGTGCAAAAAACAAAGTAAAGAACCCTTACTTAGGTCGTAAACAAAGCCTCCTAGAGTTTTAAATAGCACTTCTGCCAACTTTAAAAACAATGCATTCTTGCTTAATGTTTTTTTCATTTTGCTTACAAAAGTTGTGAGATCTTGCCATTATTTGTGTGCGAATTTTATGCAGGTTACTCTCGATTGATTAATATTTCATAATCAAAAAGTGAAAAAAAGCTTTTCTCTTTAGCAAAAGAAATTTTTTTCCTATAACTAAACATAACTTCTGGTACCTAGTCCGAGATATGGACGGGAAACTAAATGCTGATCTAAAGAGAATGGAAGATGTATACTTTTCTCTTTAAGTTGCCTGTTAAAACCACTAAAACTTTTGATAGAAAAAATCGACATAAACAACCGACACGTCAAGCACTATGCAACAGAATGTGGTAACATTATCTCTTCGTATTCTTCGTTGATTCACAAAGACATTTTTATGATAATGTTCAATTTATGAAGCGAAAATAATCTTCTTCTGTTGAGTTGGCATTACTGTTCAAATGCTTCTTTTTTTGGGACTGTAAAGTGTGAAATTTATCAAAATTTTGAGTAAATTTGTTTCTAGATTTTGGAATCTAAGATTTAGTTCGAGTTATTGATAAAATTGATAAAAGCGAAAAGAAGACATCATCAGAATTGGTCAATAGAAACACTCCTCCAAAAAAAAATAGAAGCATAACACTGTGTATAAAAATAAACAAAGAAAGGCTCTGAAAAAATGAGGACACATTAGTAAACGCAAAATTCCTGAGATGTATATTCCTGTTTCTAATGTAACTGTCTATTTAAAAAATGGTAAACAATAAGTAACAAAGCCTATAAAATAACTGAGAATTACAGATATTTATGACATCACTGATTTTATTACTGATAGACTCACAACCAAATTGCCTTCTTTAGCTGAGGCTGTAACCTCATGTGAGAAAATCAGCATGGATCTGGCAGAACAAAAGGGTTAGAAAAAAAGGATAAGAAAATTACAAAACTCCTAGAAAGGAAAAGTACATGAACGGGAACTCTAAAAAAACACTTATAGACACACGACCAAATTGCCTTCATTTGGTATAAAATGATTTTTGACTCTGATACAAAGGACCGTGATATCTTCAAAAAGCAGAATAATAGAGAAAATGCTAGAAAAAAAAACATGAACGCGAACGTGATTTCTAGAAGAACGAAAATAGAAAAAATAATTGTCACACACAGATATTGATGACGCTACTGATTTTACCTCCTGATTGGATACTAATGAATATATAACCAGATTGTCATCTTTGGCTGAGGCTGAAATTTAATCTGAGGGAAACATCTGTACGATGTTGTAGAACGAGATTGTTGATTTGGATGCAGACGAACGTGATGTCCTCAAAAAGTAGAATAATAGGAAAAGGTAAGAAAATTATAAAGTTGCTAAAGAAAAAACAACGCACACGTGACTCATAGAAGGAGAAGGAACGAGGAAAGAAAAAATAACTGACAACCACAGATATTTGACAATTCCACTGATTTTATCTCTGATGGACTCACACCCAAATTGTCTTCTTTGGCTGAGGCTGAAATTTAATCTGAGGAAAACATGATGAATGAGAAACATCTGAGGAACGTGATGTCTTCAAAAAGCAGAATAATAGAAACCGATAAGAAAATTAAGAAGCTGCTAGAAAAAACGCTAACGTGACCTCTAGAAGAAGAAAAAACGTGGAATGAAAAAAAAACCACATCCACAGATATTTAATGATTTTACCGATTTTATCTCTGATAAAGTCACAACCAAAGTGCCTTTTTTGGCAGAGTCTAAACCTCATCTGACGGAAACGGTATAGATGTGTCAGAGCAAGATTTTTGGCTCTGACGCAGAGGAACATAGATTATTCAAAAAGCAAAATAATAGACAAATATGAGAAAATTAAGAAGCTGCTGGGAAAAACATTAACGAGAACGTGACTTCTAGAAGAACAAAAAACGTGAAAAGAAAAAATAACTGACAACCACAGATATTGATGATGCTAATAATTTTATCATTGATGAAATCATAACCAAATTGCCTTCTTTCGCAGAGGTTGAAACCTCATCGGACGCAAACAGCATGTGGCAGAATAGGATTTTTGTCTCTGATGCAGAGGAACGTGAAGTCTTCAAAAAGCAGAATAATAGGTAAGGATAAAAAAAGCTGCTAGAAAAAAAAAACATCGACGTGAACATGAGTTCTAGAAGAAGAAAGAACCTGAAAAGAAAAAATAATTGACAACCACAGATATTGATAAAGCTACCGATTTTATTACTGATGAACTCACACCCAAATTGTCTTCTTTGGCTGAGGATGAAATTTAATCTGAGGGAAACATCTGTACGATGTCGTAGAACGAGATTGTTGACTTGGATGTAGACGAACGTGATGTCTTCAAAAAGCAGAATAATAGAAAAAGATAAGAAAGTTAAGAAACAGCTAGAAAAAACGCAAACGTGACTTCTAGAAGAACAAAAAACGTGAAAAAAAAATATAACTGACAACCACAGATATTTGATGATTCTACCGATTTTATCTCCGATGGACTCACAATCAAATTGCTTTTTTTGGCTGAGTCTGAGCCTTTTCTGACGCAAACGCTATAGACGTGTCAGAACCGGATTTTTGGCTCTGACGCAGAGGAAATTATTCAAAAGCAGGATAATAGACAAAGATAACAAAACTAAGAAGCTGCTGGGAAAAAAAGACATCAACGAGAAAGTGACTTCTAGAAGCAGAAAGAACGTGAATAGAAAAAAATAACAGACAACCACAGATATTGTAGATGCTAATAATTTTATCATGGATGAACTCGCAACCAAATTGCCTTCTTTGGCTGAGGTTGAAATATCATCTGCAGGATACAGCATGGATGTGGTTGAACAAGTTGTTTGACGACCCGATGCGTGACGTTTTCAAAGAACAAAATAACAGACAATGATAAGAACTACTAGAAAAAAATAACATCAACGCAAACGTGACATTTATAAGAAGAAATAACGAAGAAATAATAAATGTTCGAATCTCAATAGATATTGTTGACGCTACTGATCTTATCACTGATGAATTCACAACCAAATTATCTTCTTTGGCTGAAGATGAAGCTTAATCTGAGGCAAACATCTATACGATGTCGTGAACAAGGTTGTTGACTTGGATGCAGAGGAACGTGATGGCTTCAAAAAGCAGATTAATTGACAACGATAATAAAATTAAGAAGCAGCTAGAAGAAAACGCAAACGTGACTTCTAGAAGAAGAAAGAATGTGAAAAGAAAAAGTAACTGACAACCACAGGTATTGGTGATGATAATTATTTTATCACTGATGAACCCATAACCGAGTGGCTTTTTTTGGCTGAAATATCATCTGAAGGAAACAGAATAGATGGGATTGAACAAGATGGTTGATGACCTGATGCAGAGGAACGTGATGCCCTCAAAAAAGCTGAATAATATATAAAGAAAAGAAAATTAAGAAATTTCTAGAGAAAAAACTTCAATGGGAAAGTGATCTCTAGAAAAAGAAAAGAAAAACGTAAAAAGCTAAGACTCGAGTAAGTAGAAATTTTGACCGCTCTAGAGAGCGAGACTGTTTTCATAGAAAGGTACGGGATTTTCCTGCATTTGCTCTTTTACTCTACAAAATATCTCATGGATAGACAGTTTCAAAAACGACAGGAATCGATATAGTTACGATGGAGTGATATAGTCACGATAAAGAAATAAACATTTAAGGTAAAGAAAGGCGTTATCATGATAAGCTTCACAAGAAAAAAAAACAAAGGACAAGATAAAAATAAATAATAACTCTTAAGTTGTCTTTAAGAGCTTGACTTCTATATATTGGAATATTAATTGGAATATTGGAATATTAATCCGTTGGGTACCTACTACACACTGCTAAACACGGTTCCCTTATGTTCGTCCACGATTTGTCCGTTTTTATTTCAATGTACGTCACTCCCCGTGGTTGCTTTGATGGACAATAAACATCTTTACTATCTGACAAAAAACTTCTGCATTTTAAGTGGAATAGCCTTGAAAAAGACGTAAAATATACGTCGAAACTTCGGCAATTTCTGCGGAAGCGGAGAAGTTTTATTTTGGGTCCTTCTCCCGCTACCTTTCTCTTGGATCACCCTTTTTATTGAAAATTTTCCGCTGGAACTTTCATATGAGAGTCGAGATAGAAGAAATGTTTAACTATAAACCACTTGTGGGTTATATTCATTCCAAAGGGTTCGTTAGGTAGTTCTTCTTCTTACAGTGCCTTTCCGTTTCGGACGTTGGCGACCGTCATGCATGGCAATCTATACCTTGTTCGCAGCTGCTCTGAACAGGCCCACAGTTGTTGTGTTAAACCATGTGCGTAGATTTCTTAGCCACGAAATTCTTTGCCTTCCAGGACCCCGTTTACCGTTTACCTTTCCCTGTAGAATCAACTATAATATTCCATATCTTTGGCTATTTACTTACAATACTTTCAGAAGCTTGTCACGTTTTAGTGTGTCGAATTCCTTTTGATAGTCAATAAAACAGTAATAGACATCGCAATTTACATCTCTGCATCACTGAATGAGCACCTGTATACTTGTTCCTAGGATATTTCAAAATCCAAATTGTGTACGGCTGATTTGTTCTTCACACAGCCTAAAAATTCTCTGATGTATAATTTTTAGGTGTATAATTTTTAGGAACAGCTTCAGGAGATGGCTCATCAAGCTGATCGTACGCAAATCGTCACAAGACACAGAGCTCGGTTTCTTAGGTAAAGCAATAAATGTTGATTTTAACCCTGTCTTGGGTATTATCCCATTTGAAAATATGTTGTTAAAAATTGTAGTTACGAGTTGGATGCCCTTTGCGTCAAAATGCTTTATGAACTGAGCATATGTGATATCTGGTCCAGGGGCTTTGCCGTCTTTTAATTGTGTTATTGTTTTTTCCACTTCTCTTATTGTTATTGGCAAAATTGTCAGAACATGTGAAATTAGGTGGCTGTATTGATCTACTGTCATCAAAAAGCTTATTTATATATTTTGTCCAGATGTTGATTTCCTCACTTTTGTCCATAACGATGGTCCCCTGCTTATCTCCTAGCTTACCCACTACGCGTGCTTTTTGAATGCCAGCCGCCTGTTTAACCTTTTTGTGCGTACTGAAGAAATCATAATTCTGCTCTAATAATTCTATCTCTTCGCACTTCATTTTAAGCTAAGTTTCTTTCGTCGTTCTTATTTCTTTTCTTAATTGCTTTTGAATATAATTGTAGGATTCTTTATTCTTTTTTGATTCCCTTCTTTGCATCAGCTGTAGAATCTCGATCGTCATCCAGCACTTTCTTTTTCTCTTTATTGTCTACCAGGTGTTTTTTTTCGACTTCTTTAAAAGTCCCACATATATTCTAGTCAGTTAGTTAACGAATAGAAATCGTCTGAGTTCTATGAAAAACTGCATAAATTAGAATTTTCAAACAGCAAAAGTTAAAAAAAGGGAAAAAAAAGGGAGTAATTAAAGAGAAGTTAATGTAATTTAAAACACATTACCAAATAATATTTTTTTCTATATTGGCGAATGAATATCGTCTTTTCTTGTCGTGTCATCTTTCCTCTAATAAGAACGGACCTCCCATTGTATCAATAGATCCGGTTCGGTGTTCGATTTTCACCCCTTTTAAAATCGACTTTTTGACCACTTTAGTTTCACTTGAAATAAGTTTGTCATTACCTTCACCAGAGATAGGAATCCTCTTATTCGACCAAAATCGGCATAAACAATAAAACATTTTTAATTGATTCAGTGGGTGTTCAGTCTACTTTTTTCTCACTTTCCAACTTTGACCGCCTAAAGAAGCCCAATCGGAGTGATCCCAATTATAGTTTCCTCTTCTCGATGTCCTCCTTGATGGAGGAGTTTGAGGAATAGTTTTCGAAGAGCGTTGAATAGTCGCAATAGAACCCCACTTGGATGGTCAATTCTTGGGCACTTTTCACAATCTTAAAAAAATGACTAATGAAGCTAATTTCATTCAATTTAAGCTTGTTTCGATCTAAGATAATCACAGCCTCAGCTTTAATTTGTCGCCACAAAAAGGGACAATTTTACCCCTATTAATTTAAAATGTGCTAGTACTAGTATTAGAATGCTGCATTGACTTTTGTTTCCAATAAAGCCTTCGATTGATTTTCAATAACTAATAATTAGTGGCAAAAAAAAAATTCCGATTATTATTGCCTAGGCGAGGCGACTAGTTTTAAGATCTGGAGAAGAAATAAATTTTCGAAAGTCACTAACACGAAAATAATCAGAAGCCCGGAGTGGAAATTTATATTGCAGAAGGCTGGAGAGGTTCGTAAATTCAGTTCAATATACCCATTCGCTCCAGTTCAAAAGAAAATTAAGTCAATTTGTTGCAGTCTGTCGAAAAAGCGCGCCCTTATCTTCTGTACTATTGAAGTAGGTATATTTGTCGTATAGAACTAGGCAATAAATTATTGCACCTCAGAACTTGCTCTTTGGCCTAGAAGTTTCAACAAAATATATTCCTCGTTTTATTTATGCTACACTGCCGTAAAACTCATCCAAATGCCTCAATAAAAATTGATCGCCAACGCCATCATCGACTCTTTAAGAGCGTGAATGCAACCCTCTTATCGACTGTTAAAATTTGCCAGCGTGCTATGACCGATCACTTTCTGAGATGACATAGGTATGGTCTAATAATGTTGTGACGTACCGGGATTTGGACCGAATTGATTAATAGACTGTTCGATTAAACATGTGACAGGGTCTGGACGTGGACAAATGCTCCTGCTTCGATGTTTGACGTAGGGACGAATTTACCTCGTCCACGGCGTGCAATACAAAATGTCCCTTCAGGCACCCCGTAATGAGTCATTGATTGCATCTCGGTATTGTTCATGGGTTACTACTATTAATAAAGAGAATAATTCTTAAATTAAGTGGGGATAGTTGAAAGACTGAAAGTAATTATTATGAATTGTGGTCTTTTTAGCGCTTTAGTCAAACTCCAAAGCATAGTTGAAGAGGGGAAGAGACATGAAAACATTTACTACCCTAAACAAGAATCCTCATGCATCTGCCCGTCCTAAAAAAAAACTTTCGAAAATTTATTTTCACTTTTTTAAGCTATCACAAGTTTGAATTAAGTCAAATTTCAACACATCAAAGGTTTTTCAAATCTGTCTTTAACAGTTCAATTATCCCGGCAATTGTCCTTATTACAAAACTAGCAATTTATCTTTTTAAGAAATCTAATTTTCTAACTGTTGCCAATTAAGGAGTTGTCAAGAAATGAGAAAATTTATTATTGGTGATAATTAATGTTTTTTGTCATGCTAATCTACATCAGGGTATTAGCTTAAGTTACTCTGAATTCTATAAAATAACTCTATAAACATGGCCACTTGATAAACCTTGGCAGGACTTGATGTGAATAATGAGGTCGGTCTATGACCTGAAAAGTAACCTTCTGTAGCGAATTTTGAACAACAAAAATAACTACAGAAACTACGTCAATAAATACATAGTAGATCCCACCTAATTTTTAGATCAAGACCATATCTAGCCACTCAATTAAACGGACCCCGAAGCTCCAGCAAAAACACTTATGAGAACAAAGGGGTGCTTCCGCCCTTCTCTTCACTGCGATAGTCGAACTTGATTGTATGGCTCTACTGGTAATCTCGGCGTGTGATCGTTCGTCCTTCCGGCATAACTCCTCCTTGACGTAACAAACGACCCTTTTCGTAAGTCTTCCATAGCACCATTTTTTCTACTTTTAAACAGTGGGCTAGTATCTGATGGTGGTCTTTCGCCCTTCCGGCGTAATGACCTCCCGACCAGCATAAACGCGACCTCCCAATCGACTCCTCGTGAGTCCCCCCAAAACCGGACTGCTGTTTCTCTCTTAAAAACGCCCGTGCTAACTTTTTCACTCGTCAGGAAATTTTTCCCAAACAACTGAAACCTTCTTTTCTATGACGTCAATGAGCGGTTCGATGTACCGACAGTTGAACAAATTTGCGAGGTTTGATTTTTAAATTTGAATCAACTAGTGCTAGGTTACTTATACGAGGACCGGTTACTAAACCGGTTCATCCACCAACTATTTCTAAGAATGCTGAATTTTTTATGTCATTTTGATCCTTTGTGACAGTAGCACCGTTACCATGGTGACCAACTGTGTAACCAATAGAAATTCACTTTTCGCTGTAAAGGCTAATAAAAAGTTGCAGGCTCACCCAGTATCTCTCTACAGCTAAAACCGGTCCCCATTCGCATTATTGACCGTTCCAGAATGACGTCGGATGACAATATATGCCCTCCAAAGAAGTATGGCCGCCAATCTATCAAGATTAATCCGACGAATCAAGATATAAAAACAATTAGTAGTATATATTATTAAACGAGCTTTTTATGATAGCCATTATTCCCTTAGGGGGATGTTTGCGTCGAGAGCCGCAGGCGAAGGGCGCAAGTCTCCTGTGGGAATAATGGCCATAAGAAGCGAATATAATACTATATATATGTCAAAGCGACACTCGCGTTTGACGGCAAAACCGGTGCCACCAGTGCATTTTTTTACGCTGCGGCATTTGATATTGCGTTGTTGCCTACTCCTACTGGTTGCCAAGGCAACATATATAACTTAAATGGCGAGCGGGAATAATATTATTATTCCCGCTGTTTCAACTCATATATCCCTGTATGAGTCCTATTTAACTTTTGTCAACAAGCTGAATATCAGTATATTATTAAGTGGTCGTGGACAAAATTTGTTATCAGGGGTTACCATATTCTCACAACTTTTTGTTCTTACATCTATTTACCTGCAACTAAATAGATAATAGTATATTATTCAATGAGCATGTAGTGATAGCTATTATTTGCGAGGATGAAGTTTTCGAACACGAGCTGAAGGCGAGTAATTCATCAAAGTGAGTTATAGCTGTTACAGGCAAATCAAATACTGTATTTTCTTTTACGACATGCTTTTTATAGAACAAGTGCAAAATGTTTTTGTTACTCATAATGACAATGCTTCATACTCTGATTCAGAGCTTGACATTGTCACTGCATGTTGTTGCTTAGTTATCCAATATATCAGATTATTATTCTTATCAGTTTTTTTGACTTATGAACCACTGATTACCATTTATTTCAATTTCTAGTCCCTAAAACATAATCTGTTCTTCTAGGGACTAGAATTAGACTTCAAAAATGTTCTAAGCTTTTGTGTACTCTTAGGATTTTGCATGAAAGGCGAATAGCGCCGCCGTTAGTAGTAGTCTTATTTTAATCGAGCTGTAGGTAAGCTAATGTACCAAACGATAATAGAAGGCTATAAAGTGTTAAATAGTGAGCTATTTAGTAGTCGACTTGTACTTGTGTGTATTTGTGGGATAAATAAATAGTGTTTTCGTGTTAAATCTCTACAGTGGAATTATTGAACCCTGAGTTCGCAAAAATAAGTTTTTCATGAAAGAAATTATTCCAGCACTTTGGAGCTTGCTTGAGCCCATAAGGTGACTTCAACAATTTGCATATGAACTTTGGATTTTCAATTAGACCTTCCGGTTGGTACATATAAGCAGTATTCTGTAACGTTCCATAAAGAAAGGCAGAACTTCTATCCAATTGCGAAACATTTAAATCGAGCTGTACTCACAAAGACAGTAAGACTCTCAATGTTGCCATTCTGGCAACCGGAGCATCCACATTGTCATCTAAATCACTTTCCTGTTTGAATCCGCGTGCCACTGGACGTGCTTTCTTAACGACTTCACCTTCTCACGGAGCACCCACTTAGAGTCAATTATGTTTCTGCTTTCTGGCGATGGCACCAGTTCCCAAGTATTGTTGTTTTTCAATGAGTTCAGTTCACTTTGAATAGCTTCCTTCCATCCAGTGTCCTATGATGCACCAACAAAAGTCTCGGGTACTTCTGACATCAAATTTCCTCCAGAAAGAGGTGCCATCAAATTCATATCATAATCATCCAGATATTTTGGTAGTTTTCTGTTTTTTAGTGGCCTAGTTGATTCATTTTGTCTGGTCTCTCTCTTTTCATCTCTATCATCAATTTCAAATTCTTGAGGAATATATTCTTCTGGTATTTCCAATTGAAATGTAATAACTTGATTTTCATCAAATACTATATTTCTTCCTTGAATTATTTTCTGATTTTCGTTGCTCCATAGACGATAGCCATTCTCACAGTATCCAACCATGATTAATTTCTGACTTTTTGAATAAAGTTTTGTTTTTCTATCTTCTTTCGGAATCAAATTTTACGCTTTTGACCCAAATACTTTGATTTTCTTCAGATCTGGTTTGTAGCCATACCAAATCTCTGATCGGGTTTTTCCTTTTGTAAAACACTTGATTCAGTTCGATTTGTGAGAAATATCGCAGTTTTCACTGCCTCACCCTAGAACATTCTATCTAGACCAAAATCAAAAATTAAGCATCGTGCTTTATCCACAACAGTGCGGTTATGTCTTTCTGTCACACCATTTTGCTCAGGATTTCTTGCTACTGTATACTAAATTTTGTATACAAATCTTTGAGGAAAACATTTTTAAAATCTACTGAGGAATACTCACCTCCATTAACACATCTGATCCTTTCAATGTCAAAAAGAATTACCTCATTCTTTTTGGTAATAAGTGTAGCATGTTGCAAAATGGGAATAATGGTCTATAAAGGTCACATAGTATTTCATTCCGTCATGAGTTTCTGGATTTATCTGCCCACACACATCACTCGAAATAACTTCAAGTAATTTTCTTGCCTTTCTTTCTTCAGAAATTGATGGGAAAGGCAACTTGGTCTGCTTTCCCTTCAAACATATTTCATAAACTCCAGGAGCTGGATTCTTTGAAGAATGACCCATTCGACGAAGCATTAGCAAATCTAAATCTGTGTGTGCTAGATTAGCTTCGTTATTACTTGCTGTAATAAAACTTACAACCTACAGGTTTCCTAAAAGTTTACCTTCCATCAAGCTAACATGACATTTCATACTAAACACTTGCTTATTTTTAAATGTCACATGAAAGCCATTTTGTTCAAGTTTACAAACTGACAATAAATTACGAAACTGGTTTTTACAATCCATACATTTCTCTCTTCTTTGCTACTGAAATGGAGTATGACACGTTCCTTCGGTTTTCAATTAATTGTCCAAGATTTTCACATATTAAATGGTTTGTTGCACCACTATCAACCACAAATTGAACTTCTTTAAAGCTTGTGTTATAACTGACATTTAACACTATACTTTCCACTGTGTTGTCTTCAGTCAAAAATGAGACTTTAGGTTCTTCTGTGTCACGTTGCTATTCCTCTCCTACATGAGCATTACTTTCATTTCTCTGATTTATTAACTTAGGGAATTGGTAACGCTTATGCCCCACAACACCACAGTTATGGCATTTAAAAAGAAAGTGACCTTGATCTCCAGGTTTCCATTATTTCTTTTTGTAACCATAACTTTTATCAACACACCCTTGTTCCATACAATTTTGTCTTCTGCGTTCTTCCATTAACAACTGATTTTTAACAAATTCTATAGTGACTTTGGTCTCATCTTTACAAAACATAATGTCAATAGCGGTTGTTACTGCTTGATATTGTTACGGTACGCAGCGACGCCGCGCCGGATGCGGAGCAACATTGGAGGTGGGGCCTTCGCGACCTAGAGGTAATTAGTCAAATTGTACTTGTGTGTATTTGTGGGATAAATAAATAGTGTTTTCGTGTTTAATCGCTACATTGGAATTATTGAACCCTGAGTTCGCAACAATTTGGTGTCAGAAGTGCGATTCCAGTGGAAATTAGAAGACTAATATTGCTGAACTGTAAGTGAGTGCTTCATTGCCAGACATTACGTGTTTATGCCAGTGACCAGAAGCCAGCATCAAGCGATGGAGGAACAGAGGGAAGAACAGGAAAAACGTGATCAAGAAGAGGAGCGACGTTATCTAGAACAGGAGAAACGTTATAACGAACAAACAGAGGAGCAGGAAAAACGTTATAATGAACAAAAAGAGGAACAAGAAAGACGTGATTAATTACAGGAGTGACGTTATCAACAACAGAAGGAAGAGCAGGAAAGACTTTATCTAGAACAGTAGGAAGAGCAGGAAAAACGTGATCAAGCACAGGAGCGACGTCATTAACAATTCAATGAAGAATTAATGATCAATCTCGCAGCTAGTGAGCAACAATTGGAAGAAAGAATAATGCAATCCGTTAACGGCATTAACGAACGCCTCAAAGCTGTCAACCAGAGGGTTCTCGAGCTAGAAAAGAAATTCCGGGAACAACTTGAGGAGGACAACGTGTTTACAGAGAGTTTTAGCACAGCCAACGCTAAAATTAATCATCCTGTTTATATGACGGTACTACGGCATGGGAAATTTATAAAATCCAATTTGAGGCAGCTGCAAAAGCTAATGGTTGGTCCGATCCCCAGAAAGCTACATCATTAGTGGTAACACTCCGTCGAAAAGCTGCTGAATTACTCCAATCTCTGTCGGCAGCTGATCAAAGTAATTATGCAGCTTTAGTACACTCTCTACAAACTACGATTCGGAAATGAGCACAAAGAAACCGTGTTCCAGACCCAGCTGAGGATGAGTCAGCAAAAGCCTGGTGAATCCTTACAAGAATTTGAGGCGGACATAGTCAGACCAATTCACCTGGCATACCTATCAGCCCCTGAATGTTTTCAAACGCAATTTGCTGCCGAAATGTTCATTGAGGGAATTCGCGATAGTGACATGAGATACCACTTACGTCTAGTAAGTCCCAAGGATATCCGCGAAGCACTAGTTCGGGCCCTGGAATTTGAGGCGTCACGAGGGTCATCTAGTTCTTCTCCACGTGTAAGAATGGCAACTTGCGGTGACGAGAAGGATACATCTATGGCGGAATCCATGGCAAGTTTACATAAAGCGTTGAAGGATATCGCAGTCAATATGCAAGCCCTGTTGGGAAGAACTCCTCGATCAACAGGCAGTCGGCGCATAAAATGTTTTAATTGCGATAAACTGGATCACGTTAAGAGTAACTGCCGTAATAGGGCAAAAAGTCCGTCGCCGTTGTTTAGAAGACCGAGCGGCAACCAAGAACGCCCTAGATTCCAGGAAAAACCAACTCCGGTCAATGTAGGGGGGCAATTGACCGAGCCCGTTAAGACCCCCAAACTCGGTCAAGTCAACCAATCAAGTAAAGTCAGTAATTTGGGTGCCAAAAGTCTTACAGAAGCCGGAGGCATTAAGGGACAGAAGATCCAAATTGAACATCCACCAGGAAGATCTCACGGAAATGCCGATGAATTGTCTAGAGGGCCATGTAAAGGAGATAGTCGGCATTGTCAAAGAACTAAACAGCGTGAGGAACTTCCTGCTGTAAGGAGAACGTCGGTGGAAATAAACGATGGCTGGACCACGCAGACGCTTCGAGACGAACAAATGAATGATCCAGATATTGGACCCATACTCTTGGCAATGACTGACGACAAGAGAGCGTCAGTGGCAAGAGATTGCTGGTAAAAGTCAAAACCTGAAGGCGCTATGGGACCAGTAATACTCTTTTAGAATAGAAAATGGATTACTGGAGAGAGCGTGGGACAGTCCGGACGGCAAGACGTAGTCAGTCAGTTGGTTGTTCCTAGTAGCAGAAAATCGGATGTACTACAATGCACGACGGTACAAGTGAATGTCATTTTGGGGTCAATAAAACCTTGGCCAAAATTAAAGAGCGGTTCTACTGGGTGAATTATCATGAAGACGTCCACTCTTGGTGCCGTAAGTGCGACGTTTGTTGTGCCACAAAAGGGCCTCGAACAAGATCACGCGGCCGAATTGTGTAGTACACTGTAGGTGCTCTCTTCGAGAGGGTGGCAATTGATGTCGCGGGACCATTTCCTCAGACGGAGTCAGGCAATAAATACATCTTGGTCGCCATGGATTAGTTCACTAAATGGCCTGAAGCGAACACCCTGCCTAATCAGGAAGCAACGACTGTGGCAACGGTGCTAGTAAATGAAATGTTCTGCAGATATGGAGTCCCTCTCGAACTCGATTCTGATCAGGGCCCAAATTTTGAACCGGCTGTTTTCCAGAAGGTCATGGAACTTCTCGGAATTCGCAAGACCAGGACAACTCCTTTGCATCCACAGTCGGATATGATGGTGAAGAGATTTAATCGCACCATGGAACATTACTTGTCTAAAATGGTGGCAGATTATCAGCGTGATTGGGACCAACATCTACCCCTCATGTTGATGGCATATCGAGGTTCTACGCATGAAGCCACTGGTTATACTCCGGCGGAAGTCATGTTCGGAAGAAAAATGAGGCTTCCTGCGGATTTGATGTATGGAACACCAGAAAAAGAGTCGTTCAACTCTGAGAATTTTGTGGAGGAGCTCAAGGAGAGGCTTTACAATGTTCATGAACAAGTCAGGAATAAACTACGGATCTGCAGTGATCGAGCCAAAGCAAGATATGACTTATTAGTTAACTCCCGCGGCTTCCAGGATAGTGATTTGGTGTGGCTGTACAATCCGCGGCGAAAGGTGGGGAAGTCGTCCAAATTTAGCCAAAATTGGGAAGGACCTTATACAATTATACAGAAGATTAATGACATGGTGTATAGGATCCAGCGGACCCCCAGGTCAAAGATGAATGTTGTTCATCTGGATCGATTAGCACGATACCATGGAACTCTATCGGTTCGGGACGAACAGCATTACGAGGAGAGCAATGTTACGGTACGCAGCGACGCCGCGCCAGAGGCGGAGCAACATTGGAGGTGGGACCTTCGCGACTTAACCGCGCTGCGTCATGGGTGACAAGAGTAATTTATTGCTCTGTGTGGCACGAGTGATTTATTGCTCTGTTAACCTAGAACGCAGTTATTTACAACCTTTTTTTATGTGAGAATATTCAAGAATTCTTATCAAGAACGTTCTAGGTTTTTCTGTATTTTTAAGAGATTGTATAAAAGGCGAATAGCGCCGCGGTTGTGCAGTACTCTTATTTTAATCGAGCTATAAGTAACCTAAAGTACCAAACGATAATAGAAGGCTATAAAAAAGTGTTAAGTATTGAGTTATTTAGTAGTCAAATTGTACTTGTGTGTATTTGTGGGATAAATAAATATTGTTTTCGTGTTTAATCGCCACAATGGAATTATTGAACCCTGAGTTCGCAACAATATTTTTCAGGCATCGATGAAAGTAACTGCGATATAACTTCAGATTCATTCAATTTACCACCATCACTCCGTAATTCATAAACAACCTGCTCAAATTCTAACAGTTAAGTATTCAGTGACGTACTTTCCTTGTACTTTAATCCTCTGAACTTCTTTCGAAGCATTACTTGCTGAGAAATTCCTTTCTTGATATATACAGCCCGCAGTGCCTTAATCATTTGCTTTGCTGTTCCCTTGTCCTTTATGGTTTTCAAGATATTATCCGCAATGCCTTGAACAATTATATTTCGTGCTTTACTGTCACTTTTGTTGAAGTTGGCAAACTCTTTTTCTTCTGTAGGTGGATCTTTGGTTAAAACTTCCAAAATGCTAGCTTGCTCTAAGATCAGCTTAATTCTAAATTCCCAGTTCTAGTACCCATTTCCATCGAAATATTTTACGTTCAAAATTTGCTGATTCATGCCCTACTTCATTTTTGTACCACAACACTGGCTTACCGTAAGTTTCTTCAGCTGGTAATTTTGTACCAAATTGTTTTTCCTCTGGCTAGACAATAACTGGGCCCATAAACTGTAGATTATGGAGAATCTTTTATAAGATTATTGCTAAACACAGAGTGAAACTTTGGGTATAAGCCAAGTTAGAAAAAATTAAAATGCCATAATCGCCAAAGACGCACACTAAGTGCAAAAGGCCATGGTAAATTCTTTCAGTCCTTATCAATGAACAGCAATTATTGGGGGATGCGTCAAACATCTCTAAGGACTGACGTCCTAAACCAACGATACGACTATTCATACCTTAATCGCCAGCAATACGACTATTCGTACGCAAAAAAACATACCAAGCACCAAAACAACGATAAGCGCTAGAGTAGAAATTAACTTGATGTCAGACTTTTAATTATTGAGAAATATTCATCAATTAATATGAGATGATTGAGGTATTTCATTAAATAAAAGAGAATTAGAATAACCATGATAAAAACAAGACAAATACTAATCTATGCTATCGATCTAGGCTAAATTCCCAGGACGAGGGTAGAAATCATAAGTGCCTACATGGTCACTTGATATATTTATTACCAGTTAAAATCACAAAACCCGCGAGATATCGGGCCCTGCTTAAATTTCGGTTCTTAGAAACGCTTATTATGGACCTTGGGGAGTGTTGTGCCGAAATATTATATTACAACAAAAATTTGGTTCTTACCCTATTACCGTACGTGATGTCTGAACATTTTATTTTCGTAGATTTTACCGTAGGACAAAAAGGTAGACCTTTCCGGAACATTTGGAACACCTTCTATATATGACGCATTGAAATCTTAATCCCTAATTTCAGTGAAAAAGGGATTACATATAAAAAGGTTTACTAGATATTACAAACAGGTCTTATTAACAACCGTAAATCTTGCCTTACAACCAACTTACCTTTTTGCTAAATCTAAACTCCTTATTAAATTAAATGCTGCCAACATAGAAAATTATTTTATTGCTTTCAACAGCACCAAATTCTTTTAACAAATTATTACTAAATGTAAACTAATTTAAATCAAACATGAGGTAACCTGCTTGTTCGAACTCTTTGGCAGGAAAAGAATAATATTGATTCTAAGCATTTTTTGGGCCTAAGAGACTCGCGTACGGATACGTTTTGTTTGCAACCATTATCACCATATATATTGAAGGCTTTCTCGCTTTCTCAGCATATATCATATGAAGTGTAAAAACGCCACTTGCCAAAAATACTATTACACGTTTAATCGAATTTCAAAAGTAATCAATTTTGAGCAAATCGCGATACTGTCACATCGTCATTGCTTTTGTGTCATCTTATAACGCTATCACTCACTAGGTCTGACAAATTACCATGTAGTATTAAATCGATTATATCGCTCTTTTTTTGGTTAGTGCTGCGGGAATGCTGAAATTTTATTAAAGAATTTGTTCGCACTGAAACACCTTCACACTTGGCCTCATATCGGTTTATAATTTGCAAATTTTAATACATAATTTTAATACTGCTATTTGTTGCTAAATAACTGGCATTTTGATGCTTGTTGTATTTATAATTAGGAACTTCATATAAATTAAGATACTTGGTTTAATTTATTAGTGTATTATATACCAGGGTTATGACGTACATTATTGACCCGAACGTCAAGCAGAAAATTGCGTAAAGGTAAGTGCAAGCGACTGACTGAAAAATAGCGCGTCTTTATTCCATATCAAGGCTGCGTTTCCATAGTAACCGGTAAACAAAACCACAGATATGACAACATCACGTCTAAAGGTGGATTTCTAATCAATTTGCAATTGAAGTGAAACTTCGACGCGGTTGCTCGCTCATTAATTGTCAAATGTTTCCATTTTCAATCCAATTCATGCTCAGCACGGGCACACACGCGTGGCGAAGCTCTCAAAATTGTTTGCAAGCTTTGGAGATCCGTGCCAGCACCAGTTCTTAGTAGTTATTAAAACTATTAGAAGAAAATGTATCATATAAACCAGTTATGAATCAAAAAAGTGTGTGCAGTTAATGCTTCCGCAAGAGAAATATGTGATAGCATGTAACACAAAAAAAAACAGCGCAAACCCAAAAAATATGGACCTATATTATTACTACGAAAAGAAAAAAGATATGGCGATAATCTGTTGAAAGAAGCTCGCATAGATGATCCTCGTAATGTGTATGACGGACAAAAATAATTTGAGTTTGACATGGCATTGAAAATGCATAAATTCCAATCGAGCCCGCGTGCAGAAGTTACACTTTGAGTGCAAATTGATTAGAAATGCGCCTTAAGGAGTCTGGAAGCACGCTGACAGCTGACGTTTTTAGCTCTCTAGGTAAATAATCGGCCATAACGTTCGTCATTACTGACAGGCTATGAGAGACCTATTTCCTACTCGACTTCATAATGGTGTATATTAAAGCAGGTATTAGAAAAACTATGTTAATAGGTAAAACACTTCCCTAGTAACAAGTTAAACAGCCAAAGCGGATACCGTTGCAAACGAGAAAATTCATTTCACGAAAAGCGAATTCATTTTCGCCGATTTTCGGATTTTACATAATCTCCAAGAGAAAAATTACGATACGTTTCCAGCTGACATATTGTATGTCGGTTTGTATTCGAGCACATTTCAGATAAATCAATGCGCCACATCGAAGCACATGCAGCTATAAATTAAGTCGATTTATTGGTCTGAAGTGTCGGCGTTCGAGAGTACCTCCCTACGTCATATTTGTTATCGGTTTCTAAACTTCCTTTGTTTGTGTTTTAGTGACTTGTTTTACCTCCAACAAAAGTGAGTGGTTTGAGGTGAATAGCTTCAGCAACAAGTGTTTGATACAAAAGAGATTAGCTTAGTATAGCAACAACCTAAAACACCGGGTATTCCTTGCTAAGCCTCGGCGAAGAAAAGGATCGAAAAGTGTATCGGGTGAACGTATCCAATGTGTTTAGGAGAGTTCTAACTGATTATTCAAAGGCTACGCAAAACTTTTATATCTTAAGAGAGTTCCAGTAACAAGCTATTTTCCACTAGGCCATTTACTAGCTTATCTTGAGCCAGACTTACCTGTTAAAAACTTACCTATGGGTTCGATAAAAACTTACTGATCAAGATAAAACTATAGTCAAAATCCAAGCCGGACTCATAGTAAACAAAAATGATCCAAAAAAAAGGTTTGGTGATTCATCAAAAAGTAATAAACAAATAGTTCACACCGAGTTGTCTTAGATAACCACCACTAGAAGTGTTAATCGGTGATTAAGACACACAGAATTTATTTATTTTTTATCGAGTTTTTGTTGACTTTTTGCCTTGCTTGGATTTGAACTGTCTATATTTACAATTTAAATTGTTTTCCGGGCTTTAAAGCCGTGGTCCAATGGAATATCTTCCTGCCGTTTCGTCTACAACTGAGGCAGACATTATCAAAGACGATGAGTCAATGGGCGAAGTAATCTCCCGTGCTTCCTGGCGTTGACTATTTCGACTGTTGTGAGCTCCGTGGTATTTACTCCCCCGCCGGCGCCGTCGTACTGCTGTGGAGGGACTGGGGTGGGAGTAGTGGTGGGGCGGGGTGTCGACGCACTTGAAGTATGTCGTAGACTTCGCTTCCAGTCCGCATTTAGAAACGTAAATTCCTCTTTCTGTTATAATTGTTGCCGTGTTTAAAAATCTCAATGGCCTCTCTCGTTAGTCTCGGATAGAAACACTGCGATTGATATAAGATGTCCAATTCTTGGCTCTCACAGACAGAATCTTTATGGCTCCGCTTTTCTCTCTGGGATGATGATCCGTTATTTATGTATCGATCAGTGTGTGTTGATTTTCTATAAACGGTGTGCACAAGCTTCCTATTCGACCTCCTTGATACTAAAACATCCAAAAACGGTAGGCGTTCTTCCTTTTCTAACTTCATAGTGAATTGAATTTTTGGGTTGATAGATTTGAGGTGTAAGAGTAAGTTTTTTGAAGTTCGCCCTCGCCATGGCTCCAAATAACAAAGGAGTCCCAACTTGGCAATATCTTGTGGGAATTCCTGGTTAATATGTTCCATGGCTTCCTTACTGGGTACCATCGTGAAGGGCGCAACAACATCGAATCTAACGAGGTATTTTCTCCTGGAGAAAAAGTCAAAGAATACAATTTTTCGACGAAATGAATGGAGTCTTTTATAAAGCTGTCAGTATTTACAGTCTGTATTACGTCAGTAATTTTAGGTTGCAGCAGCTTTGAGAGGTATTTGGCGATTTCGTAGGTTGGGCTTCCTATGGTGCTCATGATGGGTCTCAGTGGCACATTCGGTTTGTGGATTTTTAGCAAACCGTACCACCTTGGTGGCAAGGCTTGTGATTTTTTAAGCTTAGTCATTTCATCCGATGTCACGTGGTTGGAATGGATGCAGTAAGCACGAGTTTGATAGGGCCCACTGTTGGGTATTTTGCTGATATAGCCGGACAAAAATATTTTAGCTCGTACAGTGGGTCTTTGTAGGATTTTATGCAAGAAGTTGATATAACATATGGCCGCAAGTGCTTCGTTACCATGATAGAGGGTGTTAAAGATTCAAAAAATGTATTATTTTATTAAATTATTAATTTGAAAAGTCAACGCAACTTCACGGTTGTTCATATGAAGAAAATTTTGACAACGGATTTGCTTCGTCTTTTTCTTCGGAAAGTACGCTGGGTTCCATTTGTTGCTCTTCAGCTATTAATAAATTTTTGGTCTCCTTTAAAAACGGCTTGGAAGTTTTTCTCGGAATAGCTCTCATTCCTGTTATAACAGGATCGGATGTTAATAACAGCCTATTAAATATGTCCTGAAGGCAGGCGGTTCTTGAAAATGTTCTTGAAAATTTTTGGCGGTAAGTTCGAAAGTGTTTATTTCTGGCTTCTGCAGCGTCTTCCGATAGTTGACCTATTGGAACTAAAGCATTTTCAACTATTGCTGCTCTGTGAACTAAAATTTTATGCATGGTTGGTGTCATAGGGTGACACTAAAATAGCTTAACGTAAAGCTCGGCAGTTTCTTGATAATACATACTGTGATAATACAGAGAAAATTTTATTGTATCGATTTGATGTCTGCTTGATAAGCAGACATCTAAGATAACTTTGAAGTGATAAATTAAGCCCACATCAATGCCTCTTATTTCGAATGCCAATTTTGGATCAGAAAAAAACTTTCTGCTTGTATTGCCATCATTCATAGTACCGAATCCAGGTTTTGGTATGTTCACTAGCAAGCCAAGTTATCTTATGAACTTTTCTTGAATATTTTTTTCAACTATTTCTGTATCTTCTTGAGCTCTCAACTACCATTTCTTCACTGGAAGTTTATATGATAAATGTAGCAGGGAGTAAAATAGTCGAATTCTAGCGTGTAGCACTGATAAGTCGAATTCGAACGTTTCAGGTTTAGCAACTCTTTCAATTGACAAGTTGTTAAAATGCTTTGAAGTTAGTTCACAAATGTAGCATCTCATAGTTGACATGGTTGATGTTGCTGCATTGCACACTTTTCCGTCAACCATAGTTAGAAGCATTTTATGCCTAATAGCAAATAACTTGTTATTAATGTTTACACTAGTTTCCTGGAGTAAATCAACTTGACTTTTGATGTTAATAATTTCTTCAGCTGTGATGTCTCTAGATTCTTCCACGAATCTAATTCGTATAGGGCGGCAATATCGTGGAGAAGATGGCAAAGGGTTTTGCCAAATGACTCTGTCATTTTCATTGCACATTAATCTTATCGGAACCAAGGAACTTTGAAAAATATTTTGAGTCGGAATCGCTTTCATTTTTATACCTTTGTTTGTAGTTCACTTGTTGCGATCCATCACATCCCCACTTGCAAACTAATTCTAAGATGCTTCTTTCTTCCTGAGGTATGTTTATAACGACTTCTTTTAAGTAGATCATTAAACGTGTTACTGTGTGATTCAGTAGAGCCTGTAGCTTCACTTCTGCTAAACCTTCGGTTACAACCATAGCAAGTTTCTCTGGATAACATTCTAATTTGGATTTCTGAAGTAGACTATAGCTTGGATAGAAAGTTGGATTGCAATTTTTGATTATTTCATATTGATTCCTTGACAAGTCGGCTTCGACGAGCACGGCCAAAGCAGCTCTTGGTGAAAGTTTTTTTGTTTATGCTGAGCGCATATGCCTTTTTATATTTGGTTGCTCTGGTAGGAGTGGATACTATTTCCTTTAGGACACCTGAAGCATCACGCTTTCCGGAAGCAGTCAGTTTTACTTGCGCAGCATAGGTCAAGACTTCCAATTATACAGCCAACCGTAAATCTTCAGTTTTTCTCCGTTTAGTTCACTAAGTCGGCAAATTGCTTTGGTGGACGGCCGGTTCGAGCAGGTTTAGGTATTGTAAAGGCGCCATCAAGCCAAGCACTATTTTTCTGCAAATATATTTGCCTCGTTACAAGCTGCGTGCCATCTGGATTTAAAGTCTGATTTAAATCTGGAGTAATTTTGTTTAATATCTTGAATTACATCTTTTGTTTTGCTCTTGCATTTTGCTGAACAGGAATCTCCCAGTTACTACTCTATCTATACTAGTCATTATTGAATAATTCAAGGTAAATTTTAAATTTAGATATTTTTCACATTCGTGTCAATCCGTAGATGACTATTAAAAATATAGAAGCTAGGGATCTAGTTTATCGTAAAAAAAAAATAATGCCGGGACTTGCTGGGAAATAAAAAGTAATATTAACTGTCTAACAAGCTACTTCTTCTGAATATTCGTAATGTCTTAATTTATTTGCAAAATACACTGCGCGGCAAAATTAACGCATAGCTGAAGTATTTCCTAACTTTTGACTGTGGATATTTTCTCAGTCGGTGATCCGATTTGAATAAATTTTTTACCGAATTGTAGCTCTGTTCATGAGCAAAATTCGAGTTATGATATGAGAAAAAAAAATAAAACAAACATATTGTACAGGGTGTTTAAACCGTATTATGTTTTCTCCGTCAAAGTTTAAGTCATTCTGCGGACGAAATCGGGTAGATCAGATAGAAAATAAAGATACGGTGTTATTGCCCCATGTCTTCTGAGTAATTTGGATCTTTAACCGTCTTTTTATCTTGAGCCTCTCGAGAGATATTCAGTTTTTTATAACCGGTTACATTTTTGCAAGAAATTCTTTGAAAGCTTTTTTAATTTTCAAAGAAGGCCTTTGCAAACAAAACTTTATTAAAAGTTGAGAGCTCTGTTTATTTTGTCACGTATGTCAGTTCCCTTAAAATTACCATTGAAAATGGCTCAAAAACGTACGTGTTGCCAGAAATATCAACAAAGAAGAATGTGCTCTAGCACAGCTTTAGCCCTTTTGGAAATAGAGTACTCACAAGTTCAATTGGCCTTACGATTTGGAGTTTCACAATCGGCGATCTCCAGAGCACTGGTGCAGTATCGAAAAACCGGAAAAAACGACAGATGAATTAGTCAGGGGCGACAAAGGGTGACAACAAATAACCAGGATCGTTTTTCGCCGTGTATCGCCGTCCCGGCGAGCCATACCCTCAACGTAATATTGTCGGAACTGTTAGCTATGTAGGTTATGGTGTGGGGTGGCATCACAGTTATAGTGTGGGGTGGCATCAGTATGGATGTTCGTACTGATTTAGTTGTGATAAAGGAACGGGCGTCTGATAGCTGACCAATACGTAAGAAACATTTGGGAACCGCATATGTGCGATATGCCCTATTTATAGGGGAAGAGATGTTTATTTATGCAGGATAATGCACGTCCACATGTAGCGAGAGTAGTACAAAATTACCTCCAACAAGTTGAAATTAGAGCTTTAGAATCGCCTCCAAGAAGTCCTGACCAAAACCCCATATAGCACTTAAAGGACTACATGGGTCGACAGGTTAGGTCGTTGCAGCACCCACCTGAAAATCTAAATGAACTTTCATTAAGGCTTACAGAAATATGGAATTAAGTTGATCAAGGCTTGATTAGAAATTTGATTTCAAGCATGCCAAGAAGATGTGCCGTGGTAATCCAGGCATGAGGAGGCAACACACATTATTAATTTTATTTCCCTTAACTATGTTTTTATTTTTTTTTGCTTTCCCAAGAATAAGGTATTTTTGTTTTCACGTCCAAGGATATCGTTTTTAGTTTTGTTATGTATCTTTATGGGGTTCCTTTATGACAAAATAAACAGATTTATCAACTTGCAATGAAATTTGGTTAGCAGAGCTTCCAGCCAAAAATGTTAAAAAAAAAATTCGTATGACAAATGTGACTGGTCATAAAAAACTTAATATCTCGCGAACGGCTCAAGGTAAAAAGACAATTAAAGATACAGATTACTCAGAAGACATGAGGCTATAACACGGTATATTTATATTCGGTCTGAGCTACCCGATATTGCCCTCAGAATTATTTAAACTTTGGCGAAAAAAACATGACATTAGTTGAACACCCTGTACAATACGCTTTTTTTCGCTTATCTGATAACTTGAGTTTTGTCCAAGAGTAGAGCTACGATTAGGTAAAAGAATTATTGAAATCGAATAACCGACTGATAACAGATTTAGATGATTCTATGTTTGCTGATAAGTAGATTCACTATTGATACAAGAACCAACAGTAAACACAAAATTAATGTAGACGAAATACTGAAAAATTAAGTTTTAACACATGTATATCTTCACTCTACAAGCTTTGAACTTCAACTCTACCGAAATTAACTCCCGGTGACAGCTGAGTGATAGGTCCATGGCAAGTAAAAATGGTTTTGTGACATCAGCTAACTAGTTTATATCCACCATGACCTGTTCTTACGGTCTAGTTCTCAAATTTTTTTAAATGGACTTTTCACCAGTTAGATTAACAAAATACCCCATAGTGGGGCCGTTCATCCAAGGAATGTAGAGCACTAGGAAGGAACAACGAGAGAAAATGAACAAAAGCGCGGATAGACTAGTCTACTATACATGCACAAAATAACTGACAGGGTACTGGAAAATCACAATGTTAAAACTGTCTTTAAACCCACTCGTACAACACAACAGACCTTGAGATCGGCCAAAGACCGTGGAGATTCTCTATCAGCACCCGAAATTTTACCGAGTTCCATGCAGCTGTGACTCGGTTTACATTGGCACCACAAAACGCAGTGTCAACACGAGGACTACGGAACACAACAACATAAGGTGAGTAGAAGGCTGAGACAAACACAAAAGCCAGCAGTAGCAGAACACGCTCTCTCCCAAGGTCACGACATCCTTTTCAACGAGGTGGATATCTTATATCAATCGCAGCGTTTCTACCCCACGCAACCACTAGCCCCACCCCACTGCAGCGCGACGGCGGGGAAATAAATACCATGGAGCTCACCACAGTCGAAACAGTCAACGTAGGTAAGCACGGGAGATCACTTCGGCCATTGCCTCATCGCCTTTGATAATGTCTGCCGCCGCTGCAGACGAGACGTCAGGAAGAAATTCCATTGTATCACGGCTTCAAAGCCCGGAAAATACTTTAGACTGTATTTTGACCGGCCGTGAAGGCCTTTACAGTCTTAGGTAAGATTTTATTTATTATAAAGTATTATTTATTTGATTTGGTAGTTGTTATCTATCCTCAAGTTCAAAAATGTGATGGGTTATGCGGGAACAGGATCACGAAAAGACGAAGGCAACTATTTGAATTGGTCTACGTTTCGCAGATATATTTCAGCATCCTCAGGACGCTAAAAATTATATGTGAGCAATTTACAAAAAGGGGGCTCCTAAATGGCTCTATAACAGTAAACATTTTTATTCAACATACAATTCGGTTTTGTCTTCCTTGTTCTTAAATTTACACAGCACTTATTACAGCAGAATCTGGAGTAATCATATTCTGGAGTAGGCAAGCAAGAACCGAAAAGTGACAAATACAACACTTTAATTTTTTTTTTTTTAAATAGCGAGACTACACAGTTAAATTCACACACAAACAGACAGACAACGCTAACAATATAGGTTTAGGATGTCGATCGATCCTCGAAATTAGCACGAAATACCAATTGTTATCAGCCGGAGTGACAACAAAAAACAAAATGGGGGCCCACAGATTGATAGGCATATCGACTTCCTTTAAAGTGGGAGGTCTTCTTGCAAATTTTTTGGCGTATATATAAGTTATGTACTGAGTTGAGCTGATCTTGAGGGTTCTACATTGCCAAAGGAGGAAAAAAAACACAAAACATTGAAACAGAATTCGTTATTAAGTATTCTGCTAGTGTTCAACTACTAATTTGCTAATTATGTTGAAATATGCGGTGTGAAGATTGTCTGTATCTAAAAGAACAGATACAGACAATCTGCACAACTGCTACACGTCTCGATATATAACATCTCGAGACAGTAATGAAGCTTCCTTTCTCGTAGTGTACGCGTAGCGTCTCGATAAATAACATCTCGAGAGAGTAATTAAGCTTCGCATCGACTATATGCATACTATTTTATTTTCAACCACAATTTCTGCAACATCAAAAAATATTTTTGAATATTATTTATTCATACAATATTCTTGCTCAAATCTTCACTCAGGAGGCGGAATTTTGATGGTTGCTATAGTATAGAGCAAAACCAACAATAAGGTTTTTTGTAATTCCTTGAAGTTTCTGCGCTTTGTTTGCACGTGCATCACTGGTCTAGGACGGGAAGTAACTACTTCTCACTTCATTACGTATGTCGTTGAAAATAAGTAAAGATTATAATGGTTACGAAATGGCAAAAATAAGTGAATTATTTGTAGAGATACAGATTATTTAGTACCGAATTGTGGACTTTGTTATTGCATACATTTCAAATTGAGGTCTAAAGCACGTAAGGGGATTAAAATTGAAAAAAGCTAAAATACGGCTAAAGATTATAAAAATTCTGGGTGTAAAATTTTCATGGCTTTTTGAATCACATGTAGTGTTCAGTAGTAGTAGCTGGAAAGGCAAAATATTTACAACTTATAAAAGCACATGCGGTAAAGTTCGCTCGGATTTCAGCGCAACACTTTGTTTTTGTTAAGTTGTTAAAATCTACATTTAACTTACTAATCTGCAAATATTTGGGCTAGTGTTGAGAAATAAAATATCCAGGAGTGAGAGGCCATATTCTTCTCTATGTTCCTAGCTAAAATTTATTCAGTGCGAGTTTCTAACTACCAGTCGATTTATATTTTAGATTGCATTCTTTTTTGTAAAATACACCATTATACAGGATGTCCCAATTTGGAGATATGACGTCATCAATTGTTTTTTTAAATGACAACTGCTATTTTTTGTCAGCTATTTTCATAGTGTACATCAAGTTATACATAGTAGCCAATTTTCAAATTTTTATAAAGTACCAGTGGCAAGATAATTAACAAAATTTATTTTATTTCAATCATCAATTCATATTAGTCATTTACCTACTGAATTTACCCCAAGCTACACTTTCATAGACTTTCTGGTAACGATAATTTCTACCAGCATTAGGTACGTTTCATTAATGTCAATATCAAATATAGAATTGACAGCGTTTTACTTTTCTTAAATATATTTGCTTAAATACTTGATATTAATAACTTAATAACTCGTTCAACGTAATGTCTTACTTAACCGAAAGTCACAAGATTGAAATTTTAATGATGACTGGAGACGGAGATAGAACACGAACACAAAATGAAGTAGTTCAATTATTCAGAGACAAGCATCGTGATTTGCCACTCTTATCTGGAAGTACTGTAAGTAAGATAGGAAAACGGATTCGGGAAATCGGGCATGTAAGGAAAACATTAATTCATTGAAAGAGTGCGCTAAGGGAGGACGTCAAAGTTAATGTACTATTATCTGTTCAACAAAACCCTAATATTTCCACCAGGCAGCTAGCTAATGAACAGGAAATTAGCCAAATTTCAGCAGTAAAAATTCTCAAAGCCCAAAAGTTGCATCCTTACAAACTAAAAATTCTCCAGGAATTGACTGAAGATGATCCTGATAGAAGACTTCAGTTTTGCTAGCAAATGATGGATCTCCTGAACAGAAACGTTGTGAACTCAAACAACATTGTGTTCTCTGACGTATCGACATTTACGCTAAATGGTGAGGTAAACCGACAAAATGTTCGTTATTGGGCAGACGAGAATCCCCACTGGATGAGAGACGGTCACAGTCAACGCCCAGAAAAAGTCAATGTTTAGGCAGGAATTGTCGAAAATCGAGTTATAGGACCAATCCTTTTTGAAGAAAATCTCAACGGAGTGAGATATTTAGAATTTTTGGAACAGGAAATAATTCCAAATTTGGTTACTCTATTTCCTTGTCCTATAGAAGAAGATGTCCTCAACAGAAATATCTGGTTTTAACAAGATGGTGCTCCTCCCCATTTTGCCAGACCTGTTCGCCAATATCTGGATGAAGTATTTCCGGACCGATGGATTGGTAGAAGAGGCCTCATTGAATGGCCACCCAGGTCACCAGACCTGACTCCATTGGATTTTTTTTGTGGGGTTACTTAAAAAAAAGTTTACCAAACGAAACCTGAAAATGTTCAGGAGTTGAAAGAACGAATAAGGCATGAGTGCAAACTAATTTCCTCCGAAGTAATTGCAAACGTGCAAAACGATTGTCAGTTACGTTTAGGGTATTGCCAACTAGTGAATGGACATCATTTTGAGCATTTATTGTAGAATATTTATTAATATGAATTCATGTTTGAAATAAAATAAATTTTGTTAATTAACTTGCGACTGGCAGTTTATAAAAATTTGACAATCGGCAACTATGTATAACTTGATGTACCTTACGAAAATAGCTAACCCAAAACTGCAGTTGTCATTTAAAAAAACAATCGATGACGTCATATCTTGAATTTGGGACAACCTGAATAGTCTATTTTATAAAAAAGACGGCAATCTAAAATATAAACGAACGGGTCCGAGCGTTTTTCCAAAAAATATACGTTTTCTTTACAGGAATTGTTCCATTTTAGAAACTCACACTGTATATAGAGACACAATGTTTTGTGTATTTAAGGGGGTAAGACTATAATACTTCTTGAAATAAGGTGTTTGGAAACCTTAAAGACTTCCGTTATGAAAACTCAACTTCAAATATTTCGTCCAAAATTATAAATGTTTTAGTCTAAAACTTCGATGCAATGTAATGTTGCTTGCTCAGCTAAGTAATTAAAAAAATTGGAAATCTTTGGATCGAATAATTTCTTTAGAACGTGTTTTTACAAGTAAAACGTATTTAAGTTTTCCTGTGAAAAACTGAGGTATTAAGGGCGGCTTTTACAACTATCAGTAAAACTTACTATCTGTACACTTACCGTTCTCTTCTAAGGTTGCTCGAATACAAAGAAGGTTTCACTTAAAGTTCTCTGCATCTGGGTTATAACTTAGCGCTGTAGAGAAAGGGAACAAGAATAATAAAATTAATAACATAAATTAGTGTATATAACAATATTTATTACTAATAAATATCACAGATAATGTATGCTAATAATTGTAGCGTCTTTTTTGTACAATCTACAACAAATATTTAATAATTATCTACGGAACTACTGTAGTACTTTTGTAACGGCCTTTTTATGTATGTACAAGAAGGCTTGGAAATAATCCAACCCTGGGGCGACGCAAACATAAATTGCGGTCTGAAAGGGGTAAAATTTGAGTTCAAGTTACCCAACGCAACCGTGTGACGAAATATCAAAAGAACATTTGACCTGTGAAACTTTTACTTCAGCGACGATGGTTTTGTCTGGAGCCTTGTCAAGAGGCCGGAGATGAGTAAAATTCTCCAGTGAATAATAATTATTAATATTAAGAGGTAACAACAGTTCACTTTGATGTTCCTTATGCTCTATGATAGTATGTACATTTTTGGCGTATGTTTACAGGGACGTTATACTATAAGTAGCCTAATTTTATTAAATAAAATATACAATATATACCTATTGAAGACAATTTCTTTTATAACCCTGCAGGCTGACTAAAGATCTTCGACAAAATTAGTTATAACATCTATTCCGTATAATATATCTAAAAAATTTTTCAAGTACTTGTACAGAACTGCTCGAAGCCCCTGCTCACAAATTAGAGGTGAAAATTGGACAGCGAATATCCAACTAAAGCACTCCGAGAATGGCACTCCGGAGGAAAAAACAACAAAGCACAACGTACGGCAGCTTTGTTTGCTCGGAAGCTTTCTTGACCCCATTCAGCCCTCTCACTGAAACGGAGAAGATAAAGATATAATAATTAATTATTTTTAGACAAGCGACAAAAATTATGGTCTAAGAGTGGCCTTTAATTAAGTTGCCGAGTTTTCTTTTAACTCTTTATTAAGCCTAATTGGTTTTCCTTGGAAAAAAAATAATAAGCATCGTATATTTTGTTTACGAAGTTTTTTAAAGAAGTTTTCCGTAAATAGGACGTTTCAATTTATGTCATGATGTATAAGAGCCATTTGTTTTAGTAAGCTAATAGAACATCCTGTATAATAAACGTAAATTGTGTATTGTGCAGATTGTTTTTAAATTATTTTGTGTTTGACATGATTGCACTAATTTTTTCCTTATTGTTTCAATCCTCTTCCCCCGTTATTATATACCAAATATTTGGAGACAATTTTTTGTAATCCTTTCTTTTTAATTTGTCTTCTTCTTTCTCATTTTATTCACAAGCTACTTTCTTTTCTCAGTTTTTATAATTCCATTGTGTATACAAGTTCCTCGATTTATGATATTTATCATATCCTTTTATCCTTCCAGTTTGTCTTTTTGCCAATATTTTTTCTCTCGTTTATCCAATTACAATTTTCTTCGCTGAATTTCTATCGTTTTCTATAAATCTGTACTCCTTCCTTTGACATATTTTACAATTTGATACATTAACTAATAAATTCCTTTTTATCTCCTTTCATATATTTTTCTTTCTCACTGCTCTCGTATTTATAAAAATCGCCTCTCTCTCTCTTCTCTTTTTGGCAATTTTTATTTTTGCCGATTACTTTCTTCACATATTTGCTTGATGCGTTTCATCATGACATGTTTTCTATGGGTCCACAACAATTGCTGATTTTTCTCTACTTAATTTCATTTCTTTTTATGCTCTTTATGTTTTGTTTGTTGCTGGTGAAGAGTCGTGACTTACATAAAGTTCCTCTTTTGAGCAAAAAACGAGTATTTTTCACCTTTTAATTCATAATTTCGACGCTCAAAAGAGGATAAAATCAGCTAAGCATAGACCGGTTTCGCTGTCTTTTCAGCTCATCGGTATTATAATGTACCTCAAACCTGACAGACAACGAAGTTCACTATAACGTTTGGCGTATCTTCTTGCTAAGATAGAGTCGCACGGGTTCTTAACTGGCGGGTCCGACCATTCATCAACGACAAACTTTAAAGATTTTGTTTCTTTTCATGGCATTTATTTGTACCGACCAAAAACAACCGTATGATAAAAAAGACAGATATATATATATATATATATATATATATATATATATATATATATATATTTATATTCGTATAGTTATATATATATATATATACAACTTTATACAAGAAAAAATAGGATACACTTATATTTGTCTCTGGCTTAAAGTGGTCCCCAAAATGTGTATTTTTTCCCATCATTTTGATTTATGAATGTCACTCTGACAGTTTAATTAGCCTAAATTAATAATTCTAACGGCCGAAGAGGAAGGCTAAGAAAAAGGTGTTTGGTCTACTTTACCATACATCCACAAAGCCACAGACAGGATCGGCAGGCTGAAAAAGTACAAAGTGAAAAGTGGTTTTAAACCGACTCCCATAATACAACAGAGCCTAAAATTGGCCAAGCATCAGAGGGATCCTCTATCAGTATCAGGAGTTTTCAAAGTTTCATGCAGCTCTGGCTCGATATAAATACATTGACGCCGCAAAACGTAGTATTAACACGAGAACTACGGAACATAAAAGAAGTTGGAGGCTGGACGGATGACATTCTTTTTAACGAGTAGGATATCTTACATCAAACGCAGCGTTACTATCCGAGACTAAAAAAGAAAGTCATTGAAATCTTCAAGCACAAGAACAACTTCGACAGGAAAGAAGAAATTACGACCCTAATTCAGACCGTAAGTGAGTTCGGCGACATATACGTTATATGCGCCAAAATTCTGCTCTAACCCTTCCCCAGTCCTTCTACTACAGCATGGCGATGACAGTAGAAATACCACGGAGCGCTTATACCTAAAATCAGTCAAGGTCGAGATGCAAGGAAGACGACTTCTCCCATTGCCTCATCGCAATGATTGATAATGTCCAACGTAGTTATGGGCAAACCGTCAGGAAGAAATTCCATTGAACCGCGGCTTCAAAGCCCGGAACACACTTCACACAAAAATGTTTCTTTAGGTAGTAGCAACAAAGCAATTTTGTTATGCAACATCCATTCTTGTATCTGATAATTATAAAGCATCTTTTCCAAGTATTCCCAATCTAAAATTTAATAAATTTAGTCGAGTTTCAGATTTGTTTTTCTTTAAAACAGCTTATGTGTAATTAATAATATACTTAATGTTTTCTGGAAAATATTCGTGTTTTGCTTAGGAACGTTTAGAACCTATTTCTGAATCCTATATTGTTTTTATTGTTTCCTTTTTCTTCCAGCTGTTCTTCGAGGTTAGTTTTGTTTCTAAAGCACAGATTGCTAATTGCTTCAATCTACAAAAATATACATAGATGAAAATGCAACATAATATATTTAAAATTGGTACATTAGTTATTATATTGAAATCTTTATTCGTGTCTTCTTTCCAAATTCTGTAAAAAAATACAAATACAAAAAGAAAGTATATAGATCCAAAAAAAACGTTTTTTACAATATCGATACGCATGTAATATGTATATTACTTAAGTTTAATGTGCACGTTTCAATCGATATGACATGATCCTTTTCAAATCTAACTCACAGGAACCCATCTAATTCTTCTAATATATGATATATTTTTAAGTCTGAAGTAAAAGGAAATTCTAGAATTAATATGGTACTCTACAAATTCTACGAGTAGTTAATCCGAATTACATTCCGAAAAAGCTTAATGTCATTTGATATAACGACTTATGACTATGACAAGCTAACCTCGAATTGTTTATATCAGGAAACATTTTGGTAGTCAGTGTTCTCTGATTTGATTCATATGGTTAGTGGGCTTTGGACCCGCCAGTTAATAATCGATGCGACAATAGCTGTCTGTATGATGTACAGGGACATCATTTTAAGTCGCTCACTCGATTAGCAGCTTACCTGTTATACTTCTTAAAAATTTAATACATGGAAGTCGTATGGTCTCTAAGGTTGACCTCGAATCCAGGGCTAACGACCGTATTGGCTGCTAGGTTTGACAGATATGACGCCATCTTGATTTTTTTTTAATGAAAACTCACATAAATTTACCTACAGCTTAATAGAGCTAAAGGAGCAGATTGCACAAATATATAATTTCGTATATCTAGCTCTAGGCATTTCGATTATATAGGGTGGTTAATTTGTTGAATTTCGAAAATCATTTTAAGTCGCTCACTCGACTAGCAGTTTTCCTGTTACACTTCTTAAAAATTTGGTACACGGGAGTCGTGTGGCATTTAAGGCTAACCTTGGATCCAGGTTTAGCGACTTTATTGGCCGCTAGGGTGGATAGATATGACGTTCTTATTTTTTTTTAATGGACACATATTTACCTACAGTCTAATAGGGCTGAAGGAGCAGATTACAGAAATAAATATATAACTTTAAATATTTATCTATAAGTGTTTCGATTATACGAGGTGGTAAATTTGTTGGAACGAAAATTATTTTTACGACAAACGCGTTGAAAATTCAACTTTTAACCCACCAATGAACTATTAGGAATAGTGTTTTAAAGCACTGTTACTAAATGTAAATTTCTTTGAACATAAGAGTTAAAAGAAATTCATAGATATTTCAATTTTAATAGAAAAAGTAATTTTAATGCGTGTTGTAGAAAAAGTATTAAATGAGACCGAAATTGGCTGGTGGGCTACTAAGACATTGATTTTTTGCAGTATGTATTAAATATTAACTACTGTGTACCAAATGTAAAAGAATGAACACTAAATTATTGCAAACTTCAAACAGTAATAACTCGTTTTTAAATTAGACACCCTGTGTTTTATAGTATCATTAGATGAAGAATTTAGTTTCCTACCAAAAAATACTAAACATTCCTATATCTTGGTCTTTGCATTTTCTTGGAAAATTGATTTTTTCTGAATTTGCGCTGACATAAACGAATGTAGTAATTTAATTTACCTGTTCAGGTCTCTTCAGGTGTTACCTGATATTGAAAAAGCAAAATTTATTGTCATTTCTAGTTGTAACATATTAATTTAAAGTTAAATATTTTTTTACTGTTATAATTGGTGGTTAACAGGGAGTTTTTTATTTAATCAAAATGCTGGTATACACAACGGAAGAGTCGATATGATCTTCATTCTAGGAGAATGATTGCAAAATTGTCTTTTAGCATCAAGGGTTTATGCTGAAAGGTTTCCTAACCGAACTCGACCGAACAGAGATGTTTTTGAAAAACTGTTGGTTCAATTTAGGCAAACTGGTAGTGTTCAGTATGAAACGACTGCCAAAACCAGACCAGTTACAGAAAACCAAGAAACTGAATTAGCCGTTATTGGCTCTGTAGTTGCAAATCCCCATGTCGGACAACGAGAAATTGCACAAACCTTAAATATTAGCCAAGCAAGCGTATCAAGGATTCTTCAAAAACATAAATATCACGATTATAAGATACTCTCAAGAACTCTCCGATAACGATTTTGGCCAACGAGTGGACTTTTGTATGTGTTGAAAAAAGTTGGAGAACAAGAAGATTTTTTTGAATCAGTTCTATTTATTGATGAGTGTACTTATCATACCGATGGTTCTTTTAACCGACACAAGTTTCATTATTATTCTGATTTTAACCCCCATGAATTTAGAGTTATTAACAACCAACATAGGTGGTCAGTAAATGTATGGGGGGGCATAATGGGACAGTATGTGATGGGACCTTAGTTTTTTGACAAACATTTAAACGGAATGTCGTTTCTAAATTTTTTGAGAAATCAGCTTCCAATTTTACTGGAAGAAGTTCCTCTAGATATAAGAACCACCATGTGGCTGCAAATGAATGGGGCACCTGCTCATTATCATCGTGAAGTCCGGGAGTTCTTAAATGTTCGTTTCCAAAATCGATGGATTGGAAGGAATGGAGCACAACATTTGCCACCAAGGTCACCTGACATAACGCCTCCCGATTTATTTTTATGGGGATATGTGAAAGGAATCGTGTATAATACGCCACCAACCACAAAAGAGAATATGAAGGAATTTAAAAACAGAATACGTTTGTGTTTAGAATCAGACGGTCGTCATTTTGAAAAAATTTTATAACTGTTTGTTTTTGTTTGTTTTACTCTTATGTTGACTAATTATTTATTGTATTTCAAATTGTCACTATTGTTGCACTTAATTGTTTTGTATAGAGATGCTGAATTTAATAAGAACTCTTGTAATATAATGTTTTATTGCTTTATTTGATATTTTATGCTAAATAAAGACACTTTAACATTCAGATGACTGCTAAATAATCTTCATTATCATAATTTTTTAACCTATAAATTAATATTTGACAAATACGGGGTGTTCATTAGAAAACTTCGTCTACTTAGTTGTGAAATATCAAAGGAAAAGAATGGAGAAACAAAAGTCCATTTACTTTCATTATGCCATCCTTTTCTGTCATAATTTTATAGCCTCCTAAACGAAGTTTTCTAGTGAACACCCAGTACTAATAATAATAAATTTTGCTTTTTCAAAATCAGGTATTGTAACAGGTAAAGTAGATTACTTAATTCGTTTATGTCAGCTCAAATTCCGAAAAAAATCAATTTTTCAAGAAAACGCAAAGACCAAGCTATAGGAATGTTTAATTGTTTTGATAGGAAACTAAATTCTGCATCTAATGATACTATAAAATACAGGGTATCTAATTTAAATTAAACGAGTTATTACTGTTTGAAGTTTGCAATAATTTGGTGTTCATTTATTGACATTCGGTGCACAGTAGTTAATATTTAATACACACCGCAAAAGATCCAATGTACTATTAGTCCACCAGCCAATTTTGGTGGTTGAAAAGAAACCAAGTGCTGAGGTTTTAAACATTTAATTTGATGCTGCATTTTCACAAAATCACGAATATCTGAAGAACATTACGGTTTAGATGCCATAAACCTTAATAAAACTACCTTTGCTTTTGTCCGTAGGTACCGATACATTAATATACTAGGTGTCTCATTTAAAAAAAATACAACTTTAATCAATTTTATACTTTTGGGACCACCTGCGTTACGTCCAATAGACCCCCATCCATTCCATATACAAAACTTTTTTTAAATCTAAAAGTTTAGCCATAATCTTCCGTGTCGAGTAACGTGAATCACCCTGTATACATAATATAACCACCAATCCATAACCACAAAACTTGTTTCGCTTGTTGGAGGATCAAAGATATCTCTGGTTCTGTAGATACCTACATTAATTCTCGAACATGGCCAAAATCAGTGTATTTACGGTGTATTTACGGTTCCGTACACGTCGGATCGTCTACTGAGCGTGCTATTAAGTTTATATATTATACGTTGCACCCAACCTTTTTTTAAGTGCAATTTAGATTATAGGTGATAGCAGTGATGGAGACAGTGATATGGATCAAGATACAGGTATACTTGGGAAGGAAAACACGGAAAAACTTAAAAAAAGATATTCAAATGGTAACCTATATTTTAGCCAGGACGAGGTAAATAGAATTGTTGGTGTAAACAATATAGATATTACTGATAAGCAGCCAAACGCCCTGCTAAATATACAAATACCAGGGCAATCACAAAAGTTGTATATTAATAAAACCAATGTTACTGAGCTTTCTACAGAAATAAATACAGCTACTAATAAAGAAGAAGATTGTGTATTTGTGCCTAGACAGTCCTTGCCCCGTACACCACCTGGACAAAATATAGAACAATTAGAAACTGAGGGTAAACAGCTGAACAAAAGGCAAAGGTCTGATAACACACCGCCAAAAGAAAACAACTTCAAAAAGAAGTGTTCACAAGCTAATTTTGATGAGCAAATTATAGGGCCTCAGAAAGATGAAAAGCAATTACAGGATTCTAGCCAGAAACATGACACAAATAAAATCATACATGATGTATTCAAGTCATTAGATCAAATTCAAGTAATATCAGATAATTCATGTAACAACTGTCTAACTGTAGAAAGTAATAATGCAATTCACACCTCCATCAGTACATTGCATAAATGCTTTACTATGTTGATATTACAACTGGGAACACTGGAGAAGCAGAGTATGATGATTAACCGAAACACTCGCCAAAACCACAACACTGCATCGCAATCATCAAAGAAAATCTCGTCAACAGATGTTGAAAGTTTACCAATGTACCAAAGGGAGAATAACTTAAGGTCGTATGCAAATGTAGCCTCCAAAAAAATAAACAACCGAAAAAATATTCTACATTCAAACGAACCTGAGGCAACATCTGATTCTGGAGATGATGAGGAATGGACTACGCCTAAAACAGTAAAGAATCATGAAACCCTTATCAGAATTAAAGAAGTAAATGACTCGGTAGCAACAACGAAGGCTTTAAAACGGGACATGAATGCAAATGATTTAAATGGAGGATTTAAAAGTATCAGACATTTAAAAAGTGGAGCTATTATAGTAGAGAGTCATAATAAGGACCAGCAAGTTAGACTGAAACAGGCACTGAGAGATAAAAGCAATATTGAAGCTAAAGACATAGAGGTGGTTGATCCCATGTTTATCGTTACAGGCATAGAATAGTTATTTATGTATTAAGAGCGAAAAGTACAACTTTTTTGCTCGGAGAGTGAAGTGTGCCGCGCGACGCGAAGCGGAGAGCGGCAATCACTCGAGAGCAAAAAAGCTACTTTGTGCTCGTAATGCATACAACGTTTTTTCTTCAAACGATCAATTTCAAATAATGTGAATCACAACTGAGCATAACTGAAAACACAATCTGAAAATTTAAATCAAAGTGACAATGACGTTTTTAATAATTGGTTGAGTGGTGGTAGTTGCTATTGACAGCAAGCGAAAAAATCTTTTTCGCTTGCTATCCTGGGCAACGCGCGGAAAAGTACACTCACATTCTGATCCTCAAAAAAAGCTAGGTTTTCGTTTGTCAAATGAAAGCGTAAAATGCGTCATTATTTGACGTTTGTAGAAAAAAAGGATTTACTGATAAAGAATTTGTTAACGAAATAGTACAAATGAATGATATTGAAGCAGAATTGGGCTATAAAGTAGGTGAAAGAATTTCTGTTATCACGAAAAAGCAGTGCAAAAATATCAGCAAAGAAAAATGGATTCCTCAGGCGCCCGCAGAAATAGCTAAGTGGTTTTTAAAGAAACAGAAAATTATTTTTGATTTTATAACCGTGTATGTTCAAGAGCATATAAATCTAGCCGTTTGCTACAAAGGCAGTGGATTTGGTCATGTTGCAAAATATTGTGGCAATGAACTATGTTGTTATAAATGTGGACAGGGCCACAACAGTACAGAATGCAATATAAAACAGTTTGTATGCCCCAACTGCACAAAAATAAATCGGATTAAAGAAGAGTGCTACCATAATGCAAGAGATTTGAACTGCCCAGTGTATAGTAGAAGATTGGAAAGGTTTAAAAGTAGAATTAATTATGGCACCAATTTTTTATAGAAGTTGATGCAAGTGACAATCTACATAAAACATTAAATGGACCTTCTAACAACAGAAATTATAATCAAAGGAAAAACTTTGAAAATGAGTGGAGCGTCATTCACAAAAATTTGCAGTCTATTGGAAATTCTAGTGAATTAGTGGAAAGAATGTTACAAGATAATAAGTCCTGCAATGTGCTCTGTGTAACTGAACACTGGAAAACTCTACCACAACTTGCATGTCATCATATTCAGAAGTTCAAATTAGCAACAAGTTTCTGTAGGCAACGAGAAAATGCCCATGGAGGCAGTGCTATTTTTGTGCGGGAACAGATATTATCTAAAATAAGAAGAGACATAAACTTATTAAGTGTGGAGGACCAGTTTAAATGCTGTGGCTGTGAATTGCAATTCCAGGGTAGTGTGGTTCTTGTTGTATCCATCTACAGGGCGCCCTTGGGTGACTACGGTATTTTTCTGGAAGGCATGGAAAATCTTCTGTCATTGTGCTTCTCGGAGAGGAGGATTGTGTTTGTTGGAGGTGATTTTAATACTGATTTTCTGTCTGTTGATAAAAAGACTCTAAATTTACTTACATTAATTAATTCTTTTAACTTTAAGCAGACCATACATAATTACACAAGGATTACTAGCACAAGTAAAAAATGTATAGATAACATACTAACCAATTATGCAGGGGCTTTACATGCTGAAGTTTTGGAATATCATATCTCTGATCACATGTGTCAGAATATTTCAATTACTCTTACATGTTCTAAGCAAGCTTACTCAAATAGAAGAATCTTCAATGAACACAATAAAAATTTGTTTAGGGAAAGGCTTCAGTGTCATAACTGGGAATCAGTGTATGCAGTGGGGAATTGTCTGGTCGATTTGCAGTGGAATTCTTTTATGAGAATAATGCAGTATGAGTTCGAGTTTTGTTTTCCAGTTACTGGGGTTCCATTAAGAAACTTTAGTAGGGCAAAATATTGGCAAGATGATGCAGAGATTGAAGACTGCAAGAGAGAATTGGATATACTATTCATGCTAAAAGGGTTAAGTTCTGCATATAAGAACAGATATAGTACCAAGAAAAAAGAGTATGATAACTTACTAAGAGAGCGTAAGAATAATTACTGTAACAAAGCTATTTTGAATTCAGACAATAAAACTAAGTGCGTGTGGCAGATGGTAAATGAAATATCTGGAAAATTGAATAGCTCTGACCTTATGGTGGAGGGCAGTAAAACTGAAGTTGCAAATAATTTTAATAAACATATTAGTACAGAGCCACACAAATTAGTCAAAAAGTTGGACAAGGTTCCATTTAACAACAACATACTTTATTGTAAAGAATCAATTTCATTGAATTTGACAGATGAAACAGAACTCCTGCAAATTGTCAGTGAATTGAAAAACAAATCAAGCAGTGGCCATGATGGTATATCCTCGTCTCTACTGAAGTATGTAATTGGTTGCATTATTAAACCGTTAGTACATATAATTAATAACTCACTAAAACACGGATTTTTTCCAGACAAGTTGAAGTTAGCTCTAGTCATACCAGTATATAAAAAAGGGGGTCGGGTCTCAGTTGGAGAATTATCGTCCGATCAGTCTACTCTCGAGTTTCTCAAAGATCTTTGAAAGAGTCATGTTTGATAGAATGATGAACTTTTTGACTGCCAACAATATTCTATCAAATATTCAGCATGGGTATATAAAAGGTATATCAACACAAACGGCAATATTTGAATCTGTAGAATATATACTAGGATCATTGGATAAAGGCGAAACACCTATGGGTATTTATTTGGACTTGTCAAAAGCATATGATACATTAAATCATGTATTACTATTAGAAAAACTTAATAAGTATGGAATCAGAAACAAGGTATATAGCTGGATAAGATCCTACTTAACAGGACGAAAGCAACAAGTTGCAATAGGCAAGGGCAATAATAAAGTTACCTCTGAACAATTGGTATAACACTTGGAATTCCACAGGGAAGTGTCCTCGGACCGCTCCTATTTATAATATATTTAAATGATATAACTGAATTATATACACATGGAATTGAATGCAAAATAACAACCTATGCTGATGACACAAGTTATCTCTTGGCATCTATGAACAAGGACATTTTACTTGAGAAGGCAGAGCTAGCAATGAGGCTGATGGACGATTGGTTTTCCAAGAACAGGCTAATCCTTAATAAAGCAAAGACGAGCTACATTGTGTTTGGAACCAATAGATCCATTGTAAACCAACCAGATGATATTAATGATGGAAACATACAGCTTAATAAAACAACTAAGTTCCTAGGAGTGATTCTGGATGAGACTCTATCTTGGGACCAACACATAGAACTGGTCCTTGGTAAACTGAATAGAGTCGGTTACACTTTTCGCATATTATTTAGGTATATAAATAATCAAACTAAGAAAATTTTAAATCACGCTAATTTTGAATCTCACATGAAATATGGCATTATATTTTATGGAACTTCAAAACATTTTGATCGCATTTTTGTATGTCAAAAAAGAGTACTAAGGTCAATTACTGGTGTTGCATATAGAGAAACTTGCCGTGGAAATTTTAAAAAGAACAATTTTCTAACTGCTTATGCTGTTTACATACAAGAATGTGTATTGTTTTTTTTATAAGAATAGACATCTGTTTCATGATTATTGCCCACAAAGCACTTATACGAAGAGAAGGGAGAATTATATACTACCCAAGCATAGACTAAGCCAATATGAAAGTGGTGCGTTCTACAGCAGCATTAAGCTTTTTAATAGTCTGCCTAATAAAACAAAGACGTTAGCAACAACAAAACAATTCAAAAAAGCTGTGTATCAATTGTTACTTGACATTGAACCTTACAGTCTTAGGGAGTTCTTTGATAGAGTTGTAAATATGCAGTAGGGTAGTTGTTTAAGGGGTACGGCAGTAGCTAATTGTATTAGCTAATTGCTTGTGCCGTCATGTTGACGTTATTTGATTTTATGTATGTATGTGATTATATATGCACAGTCCTGAAATAAAGATGATTATTATTATTATTATTATTATTAAATCACATAAAAGTATGTAAATTAATGTAATCGCAATTTTTTTTTCTATGGTTTTGTATGCCCTTTGCGGAAGCACCTGCTGTGGCTGGCAAGAACCTGAGACAAACGTTATATTGAACTTCATTGTCTGTTAGGTTTGAAGTATCCATACCGAGGAGCCTAATTGACCTGTTACCAGAGCATGTCGAGTTTGATTAAGTCAGCTATTGCTTCGCCGAAGCGTGTTGCTGGAAATCTCGGTCAACCGACTGTGTGAGTTGACAACTTTAGTAGAAAACTGTTTGGATCACTGCAGAATATCCACTCTACATTGGTCATGTGAGCAGACACAGACTTGGTTTTGGACTGTACAGGAAAACTTTATCGAAATACAGTGTGATGCAACCGCCGGCGACGTAGTATAATATTGCTAACTTTATTTAAATCGTAAGCAGTAGAAAGTCGGATATGTTTGAATATGGTTCTGCCAAATTTATATGGAGCAAAACTCGAATTCGGTCAAAAAGGTTTTTCAAAGTAATTTCGAAAATAAGGTTTCTGCGAAAACTTTATTTGCTATTTACACCTTATAGCTCGTACTAATTAATTCCTCACCTGGAACTTTTTATTACATGTGAAGTACTTTCTCTCATATTTTATTCTTTCATTTATGAACCAATTCTTTTTAGTTCTTTTGCGAGTCTTTCTTCTGCCATATTTTTTTGCACATTTTATCGAATTAGTAACTTTTGCTTTCATATTTATTTCCGTTATTTTATTGGCTCCAATTGCTTGATTTTGTTTATTTTTTAACAATTTTGTGTAAATACTAACATTTTATTCTAAGGTATCGTATATTACTTATTTCTGTGATCAATGTCTTTTATACTTTTTACAAGTTTATATATATTTTTTATTTTTCTATTTATGGACTAGTCGTCTTTGTAGGTTTATTTGTTATGGTTTATTTATTTACAACTTCAGCTGATTTGCAGTATATTTTGTTAACTTTTATTGCATTCACCCTTGATTTTTTAAGTTAGTTTTGAGACTGCTTTTAATTTAGTCTTACGTTCACACTTGTTCTCTACCTGTCACTAATTGCGCTTGACATAGATAGTCTCTTGACGTCTTTTTTTTTATTGTGTTTTAATTGCTTTTGCAAAAACAATATTTTGTTTTAGTTGTTTTTAGTAATAAACTCAAATTATTGGTGATTCACTAAATTATTAATTGTGCTAAGTCTGCCGATTTCCCCTACATCGCGATTTGATTCTGGCACACAATCTTCATTCAATTCAATTATTAATACTTTTTTTTTATCACCTTTCAAGCAATGCTACCCTTCCCCCTTCTCAAAACTGAGAGTAATCTCAAGACTACCCTAATTGTTGTGCCAGAGCTGAGCGCAGTCGACCAGCCTCTCTTTGGCGAATCAGCCTTTGGCACAATGCGGCGACGTCCGCATCCGGTTTACTGAAAATGCCTAGAGAGTTCACAATAGAGACGACTTCTGTAAACTTCGTTTTCTCCAGTGGTGTTACTTGTGCAAGACTTTAGCTCTGACTAACTTTAGCTTGCATAAACGCCTAAAGAGGCGTTTATGCAAAGACTGCCCTGCAACTCGATTCAAGAAGTAAAGGCCTTAAATCGGGAATTACAAAGCACGCTTGCTTTAAAGACGAACCCAGAGTAGAAAACTCGAGAAAGTAAAAATTAAAAAAATCCGTCTTCATTGGAAATAAATAAATAAAAGTATCCTCAGTAAATCAGGTGCGGACTTCTCCCAAGTTTGACAACCGCTGTTCCCCTAAGAGTGGAATCAATAAAATAGAACAGTGGCTAATATGTAAGTATAAAAGTAAAATCGGGATTATTCGTAATTTTTACTTGATAACGAGTATAATAATATTTGGCAACATTTCGATAAAGACAACAAAGTTCTAACAATTTGAATCTATTGGTATAACAGATAGGCTAAGCTCATCTAAACCAAACTAATAGACGTGAACTTACCAGTTGTTGAAAGAGTTATAAGTATGATTAACATCTGTGCATATTTTAAAACATTTATTTTTTTCTATGACACTCCATAGGTATATTGTTTTATATCATAAAACATCCATTATATAGAGTGTAATATTTCTCTATTATACGGAGTATAATCTCTCTGTAACATATACATATACGAGTTTTGGATCTCCTAGAACTCACAGTAACTATGACTATAAAAGAAATATAATGCTGTTACAAATCTTAAATATTGAATAAGAAGAAAATTAATTCAAAGAACTTATTGACTAATAAGAGCACAATCGACAAAGAAATAGACGAAATAAAGAGAAAAACGTGTGGAATAACGAGAAGGACAGAGAAAAAAGAGGAAGATGAATCGAAACGTCTAGAAGAGCAAAGAGAGTAAGAAAAAAAAATGATGGAAGCAAAAAAAGGGCTTTTAGAAGAACGAAATACGGAAAAAAATAGCAAGAGGAAAATGAATGTCTATTTGAAGGTCAAAAATATCAAGAACAGCCTTATAAGTTAACATCAGGAAAAAATCGAAGAGCTTATTGTAAGGAAGCATCAAGCTCGCATCTCAACACCCAAATGGACGAATAATTCCTCAGGAAAATGTGGATAAGCAAATTCGAGAAAAATCCAGATGTATAGAAAACCGTCAGATCAGAGCAAGTATATCGAGTTTATCCCAGGGTTAGAATCATAAAATCGCATGCGATGGATCCCCATGTTGAGACATGCAGGAATTGCCCTTATTCCCGACTAATTTCCAGGTCCTCAGAATAGTAGAATCTCTTATAGTTCTTAGAGGTATTGTGGTGAAGAAACTTAATGTCGGACTCAGGTATGAAGCTATGATTGGAGTCCTTCAGATTGCTCCCAAAAGCGAAAGATGTGAGCTAAAGAGATCAGTAGCCATTATTTTGTCCCAAGAACTAATACCAGTATGCATTTTGTAAATAAACATTTGTACAGAAGGTACCTTCTGTATAAAAGCTATATTTAATTATTTTGTTAGAATACAGAAGCTGCTAGTAACTACGTAATAAATATCAATAATTTGAAGATCCCTGTCATTTCACACGGTATTAAAGAGGTACTCCCACAAGATGTGTGGTCAGTCCTATTATATGGGGTAGAATTATGGACATTAAAAATAACAACAATAAATAAGATTGAAGCTTTTGAAATGTGGACCTTGCGGCGAATGCTTAAAATATCTTGTACCGAACACATAAAAAATGAGGAAGTACTCCAAAAAACTGAACTAGAATACCGGGAACTTTTCGCAGATAGGAAAGGAAGAAAAAGTTCATACATGGGACACATCCTACGCGGAGAAAGCTATCAGTTTCAGCGCATCATTCTTCAAGGCAAATTCGAAGGTGGAAAAAGGGGAATAGATGGAAAAAAATTATCCTGACTACGAAACATCCGACAGTGGACAGGCATACAGAACTTTCAAGAACTGCAAAGAGCTGCAGTAAATAGAAACATCTAAGGGACGGTCGCCGACGCAGGAATCCTATAAGGCATCATAAGAAGAAGAAGAAGAAGTGCCCCAAGGCTACGTGCAATATGCATTTTAGCAATGTCATAAAATAGTATAATTTTTCACTGCTTCAGGGGTTTCTCTCTAACTCTCTTACTGACAGAGGATTAGAAGAAGAAGCGGAGGTTAGTAATAAAGAGGGGTTTCAAATTATAATAAAATTATGTCAACTGATATCAACTATTTAGATTAGAGCGTTTTGTAACTCATTTGTTCAAGTTATTTTAGTAACAAACTTATGCTTGTAAGTTTATTTTTATTGAAAGACAAGCAGTATAAAACAGAATACAAAAGTTCAACAAAAACACAAATTACGATTTAATTAAATTTGACTGTATAGTTAAGCGTAATTAAGTCCCAGATAGTCGTCCTCATAGAGCCGACACAATACTGATTTACCTAACCAAACAAAAGTCACAGCAATTCCGCAAATCTCACTCGGCATTCTCAAAACAAACTCATGGCGGTTACGTAAACACGACTAATGCAATTGATTGATACATATTACTATGCTGCACTCTGTTTCCGAATTAATCAACATAGACAATACTAGTTCAAGTTTGTTATTTGTACTTTAGAAAATTAATTGTGAACTACGTTGCTGCGAGTGAATGGGCAAATTGTGTTACCTACCTCTCTGTGGAACTGGATCTTTGGCACTCTCCAGCTCCAAATCCACCTCGTCATTGTAGGCCCCCGGAAGACTGGCTTCACACCCTAACAACAGACGGCCATTATCGAAATGGCTTTCGTTTAGTACTAGTACTAGTTGTAAGTCGCTCCACGATTTTTCTGAGAGTCTTCTGAAAGGAAAAAGGTTGCCTTCTGCCACCTGTAACAAAAACAAAATGTTCCCTGATTCCGTGCATGACACTGATTTATTATTGCAACTTCCACTTACCGTCCTGTTATTCAGTTTAAACTTGAGTGTAACGGGTGGCCTGGATGGCGGACTGGAGCAGTTAGCTCGTAAAGTGTCCCCGACGTCTAAAACTTCCCGCCCAACACTTATTTTCGGCGAAGACACTGGCAGCTCTGAAACAAATTAGCTGGTATTAGAGCAGCTCAAACGGTAAGCCAAGAATGATCATTTGCATAATAGGATAGAGACCTCATTAAGTAATACTCGATAGGAAGTTATATTCATAGAGCCGAATTATTGATATAAATCGGTTTTAATTATTATTTCATCAATGCCATTATTATCACTAATTTGTAAATTACTGTATTAGTAATATTTTGTTAGGGTTTAGTTGATTACTATTTACCCAAATATATCCATTTTAATGACGCCTGATAATAGTATTATTATATATGCCTGTACCATGCAACATACCTATTTTAATTATGTTATTATTTGCTAACAAATTAATAATGGAACGAATTATTTTTGTCTAGTGGTATAAAACATAACAAATATCTTATTTTTAGGCTTAATAAACACACTATAAACACTATTCTTTTGCACCCTATATTTCCATATCAATTATGTTTTTTTTTCTCGGTTTCTGCTTGCAGGAACATCTTCCTTTTAAAACTTTATGTAACTGTAAAATACCAGAAAAAACCTCCATATCCCCAAGACAGGGGCGTATTATATGAATGATATTAATGTTATGTTTCAGCCTTCATGCACTGCCTCCGTGATATTTCCCATTATGTGACAGTGATCAGATAAGATTTATATAAAATACAAACATCTTTTATTATTTCAGAAACATTTTGATAAAAATAAATATATTGGGTTAACAGTCTGGTCTTTTTGTTTTAATGACCCGTAGTGAAACTTAACTTATGTGACTATTGTGTAATTGATTAATAATTGTTTCGTATGGGTTGACAGGTAGTACGTTCAATTGACGTTAGTTGAAGTGAAGTTCAGCAAAGTTTTAGGCTTTATATGAAAAGAAATTCATGTTTGTCTTAGGTCGCGTACAAAACAACAGAGCTTGAGATGGGCCGAAAACCGCAGAGATCCCCGGTCGATAACCGGAGTTTACCGAGTTTCATGCAGCTGTAGCTCGGTATACATTAGCACTAGAAAACACAGTGTCAACACGAGGATTACGGAACACAAGAGGAATGGCAGGCTGGGTCAAACACAAAAGTGAGCAGTAGCAGAGCACGCTCTCTCCGCAGGTGGCGACATCCTTCTCAACGAGGTGGATATCTTATATCAATCCCAGCGCTTCTATCCGAAACTAACGAGTGAGGCCATTGAGATCTTTAGAGACAACAATTTCAACAGGGAGGAGGAAATTACGTTTCTAAATGCCGACTGGAAGCGGCTTCTATGACACATTTCAAGTTCGCTGAAACCCCACCCCAGTCCCTCTACTGCAGCGCGACGGCCGGAGAATAAATACCACGGAGCTCACCACAGTCGAATCAGTCAACGTCAGGAAGCACGGGAGATCACTTCGCCCATTGCCTCATAGCCTTTGAAAATGTCTGCGGCAGCTGTAAATGAAACATCAGGAAGAAATTCCATTCGACTACGACTTCAAAACCCGGAAAATATTTTAGAGTTTATTTTGACAGGCCGTGAAATCCTTCACAGTTTTTTATAAATGCTTATTTTTTCAAGTCGAATTGCAGGCATAACCCGGTCAAATAGCAGTAATCTATAATATCCGCTTAACCGACTTTATAATTAAAAGGATATTTTTTATATTTATCTTTATTATTTTCCATGAAGTTTACGCTTGTTTAACTTCTACTACTCTAAATAATATGGAACGAAAAGTGTTAGTTTCAAGCCTGAAAGCGAGAGGAAATTGGAAAAGAAAGACTTGAGGGGATCTCTAGGCAGTTAATCAAAAAACTAAATTAAAAGTATATTGGAGAAGATACAAAATATCAAAAGAACCTATATGAAGAAAAGGTGGCTATTAAAAAATTGAGCTGTTATTTATATTCATTTATTCATTAGGTGAGGCTGGCATGGTAGACTAAAATAATGGTGCAAAAGACAAACAACAACGTGTTAGGAAAAGATATGAATATATTGAGAAAGGTGAGTAAATAGAAGAGAAAGGTAACAAAAAAAAAAAATGTGGAATAGAAGTTGAGACAGACTGTATAACAGAGGAGAACGAAGAATATGAACAGAATTATAACATGCAGAGTAAAAAAATACATTCAAAACGATGAGGGCTACAATAACTAAGGCCCTTGCAACAACAAGGTTATGTCGATAGAAGAAAACTACAATATTATATAACGTTATAAAACAATATAACATTATATGAAAAACCTATTTAAAACTGGTTAATCAAAGAGTAAGGACATCCAGACTAAGCTCGAGAGAAAAGAGGAAAAAAAATTTAAATTAATAAAAGAAGTGAATTAAAACAAATTGTTAGATTGACATAGGAACAGAGAGGGAAGAGAAGTGTAAATGAATCTGAACCAAGTAAAACTAAAAGGAGATACGAACTAGGATTATGAACATTTTCTATTGTTACAAAAAACGAATCTTAGAAAAAACCTCGAACTATGGTAAGTAATATTACAAAAATTGTTATGACACACTGGCATTTATTGATAAGGAGGATAATGAACGAAAATAAAAGTTAACGAAAGAGTCCATTGCTGGTAGAAATGTAGGAAGACGAGAGAAAAGAAATATTAGAAGAAGAAAATTAAATATAAACAAAAACAGCAATATGTTTAAGAGAGTTTCGCTACACAAGATGTGTTGAGACAAATGGTGACAAAAATACATATGAAAGAAAAAAGAAATTTATTTTGTAAATTAAAAAATTAAAAATTAAAAAATTAAAAAGTTAAAATGTAAAAAAGTAAAAGGGCACTTGATATAGAAAATAAAACGTTTGAAAATTAATAAGATGATGCATGTAATCACTCAATAATAACATAAGACCGAAAGAAAATAATGAAATGAGTAAAAGGCAATGCCAAAAGAAGAAAGTCAAAAGAAAAGACTGCGAAAATTTTAAAATTGGTAGTAAAGAATAAAAAGAAAAAGTTAGAGAGGGAAACTATTGCTAAATCTTTACATGGAAAAGATAAAATTAGGAATATCAATAAAAATGGAAATAGACAGGCTAATCAGAACCAAATGTTAACAAGTTTGAAAATGAATAGATTAGAAAAGAAAATTGTGAAAGTATAAAAAACATATCAACAAAAAATTGGATGAAATTGGGTTTGGTTGACGGTTTCTAAAGAAGACTAAAATGGCAGCAAGATGACTAAGAAAAAAAGGATTACTTATAAAAAACGAAAAACGGTATTTTGATTTTGCGAAAAACATATACATAAAATAATATGTATAGTAAATTGGCGGATTGTGAGGAGAAGTCAAAAAACTATAAACTCATCGCCGATCGAAATTAAAATTAAAATTAGAAAAAAACATTAATTACAAGTGGGTGACTATAGACATAATAGTCTTAGACCTAAAGTTCGGTGATGAATTTATAGTTTTTTGACTTCTTGTCCAAATTCGCCAATTTACTAAACATTTTGCTACTTCCTGGGGCATAATCTCCATAAAATAATATTATGGAAGAAGTCGCGAGAGGAAAAAAAGTGACATGGCCGAAAGAAAATCACTGAAAGAAAACCAATAAAGAATCAAAGAAAGATACATTTTTAAAATTAGAAAAGGAAATAAACTCTAAGTAAGTCCAGCAGAAAGAGATAATATGCAATATTAAATAAAAAAATATTATCTAGGTTAATAAACAGTGGTACTGGGCTTCCTTCTTTTGATACCTATTAACGTACTGAATTATAATCTCAAAGAAGCGACTCTGTCCGACGTTTTCTCATTAAAAGGATTTTGTGTTTTACGTGTTTCGGAACACAAAAAGCACCTTCTACAAAATACATATAAATATTTCATTTAGATTCGAACGCCGTCAACCGGGTTTTATTAGAAGGGTCCGGATATCAAAGAAGCAATAAACAGCCGAAAATTGTCTAAAAGTAAACAAAATCGGATTGAAAAAATGCCATTTCTCCGGCCTTACAGCCAATTTAAAGGTAAATGTTATTTTTATCTTAAGGCTGGCGTTCGGTCATAAATCTTTCTGGAGCTGGAAAGATAATATTTCTGGCAAAAGAAAAACAGCAAAATTAAGTGGGTACATGGAAACAAAAGCTATTATATTTCTGGCCCTTGATAAGGAGGAGGAATTTTGCCCCTAGTGTAATAAGGCTGGCACATTCTTCACAGAGTGGAGTTTCGGCTTTAATTTAGAATCGATAGCGAAACAATTGCCACCAATTACCAAAGCACAATAATATCCAAGTGAGCCACATTCCCGCCAGTCCCTGAATAGGGCATTTTCCCTCAATTAGCCCAAATTAAGCCCCAATCTTAGGTCGGATGGCACTATAAAGCCGCAGGTTTAGTAACATTGTCTCATCCCCATGCCCTTAGCGAGTACTCATAGGTGAAACTTAATCGGGAATTATGTAAATGTGTACACACTAATATGGCATGAATATGCAACGCTACACGGACATTGTAACAAGCTAAGCCAGATATTTATTTGCATTAGATTTGTTTGACATGGAATTGGGCATGTACTGTATCGCAATATCGAATTTTACGCACGGGCTTTCAATGTTGCTCTTGCCCATTACAGGCTTTATTTGTACTCGTATTTGCACATGTCCAGAATGGGGTGAATTTATTCGTTAGCAGCCACTTAGAGAATTCTTAAAGCCACACTAAGAGGTATAAGGTAAGAGGGAAGGAAATCACGTCTAACGCACCTGCTACATTTCTCAATTAGGGCGAGAAGTACGAACAACCTGCTAAAGATGAAAGGGAAAAGTTTATCAAGGTAGAGGGATAATTTGTTTTATATTCGTAATAAATTTCATTTTAATTTAAAGTTTTAAGTTAGATCTTACAGCAGTGGGATTTCTAGTTTTATGGGACAGCAGTTGGCGAGAAAAGTATGTTTTATTTCTATTTTGATAACTTATATAAGTTATGTAAATTTGTTGTTAATAAAAGCGCATATTTTCCTAATATTACAATATTTTATTTTACAACACGATACTTCAAGAATTACGATTTTAGCTAATTCAAGTTGACATTATATTCAGCGAACCATTTTGGACATCCATAAGTCTATCTATAAGAAATAAGTTTTTTTGTACATCATTGTCTACCACCTTTAACCAAACGATAACATTCTATTCATTTAAAAACTAATAAGTAAATTAATTTTGATCTTGTAGGTACCACTGCTATAGAGTGTGGTTTGTTCAATGGAACAACATCAATCATTTACGCTTTCTATATAATGCCTATTTAAAGTTTTATTCTTGAGCAATAATTGGTTCCCACTAATAATTCCTTTGCCTTTTTCATGTGTAAATGTTTGTCCACGACCTCTTACAAACACTAACCCAACAATCGAGAACCCCAAAAGCTAATGATAACATATAGTTGCGCTTTAGAAAAAAATAAATGAATGATGAACACAGAAATGCGATTTATGAACACTATGTTTTCACAATCCTAAGCCATTCAGAAAAAATACAAAATAAAATTTGATTTGGAATTGGGAATTGAACATAGGGCATCTAATTCTAATTCACTGATTTGATCGAACTAATATGGTCAAAGTGACCAATTGGTTAAATTGAAGAGTTTGCTACATGTCACCGGCTGAAATAATGAAATGATTTTTCCATATTTATAGGCTAGAGTTTATTTTGCCTTACTGAATTTTACAGATCAGGTGTGTATCTGTAACTATTTTTTATTTGTCGTACGTTAGAAGTTTCTAGCGCACGACTCTTTTAGTTTATGTAAATTCCTTGCTTCTATTTTCTTAAATGTACATTTATCAACATTTGACGATTTTTTCTCTATTTGATTCTTGGTCCATTTTCCTTCGCTTTGTTATACTTGCTAAGCATTAAAAAAATGTCTTTGCTTCTTTTCAAGTTATTTTGCTTACTTTCTTTTTCCTTTATTTCCTGTCATTTTTATTTTCATTTGTTCTCTTTTTCTGGCTTATCGTATCACTACTTGCATACGCTTGGTATTTCTGACTATTTTTTTTCTCAACTGACGCATAGCCATTAAAGGCAATATTATAATATAATCTCTTTATTATAATGTAATAATACTATCCGCCAATTAACCACAATATTATACTACCTGCGACCCTATTTCTGGTTTCATTCTTGACTAGATCTTTCCAATAATGCATCAAATTCTACCACTTCTCATTGTATATTCCTGACGTTGGTTATGCTAAGACCTCGATGGGGTTTTGGTTAACCTCAGTTCCCTATTTCTTCTTTTTTTATCTTCTACAGCTTTTCTCTCTTTTTTCTTTCTTTGTATTTGCACGGCTAATCTCCATATAATGTTCACTCCACTATACTACTACGTTTTCGCAAAAATGTACTTCTAAATATAGTATCTGCCTTTTTTAATATTACATTTTTTTATTTTAATTATTATTCCACACTTTTTTAAGTTCGTTATTATTTAGTATCTCTATCTGGATTTTGTTTTGTACCTCAACTCAGCTTTCTCATTTTTTTTCGTCACTATTCCTTCTTTATTAAAAAAATTTAAAATTTTTTTTATCTTTTTTTGTTGCTTTACTTTCTGTGAAAAGTGTAATAAAAGTGACTGCAATGAGCATTGTCGTAGCTCCTATGTGCCTTAATTAGCATCTAGCTTCTAGCATCTAGCATCTATACATCTAGCCTAATGTCGTATCATATTTTTATACTTGTCATCCTATTCCAACAATATATTGAGATCACACACTCTCTAAAACATATCACAGTTCTACTTACTACATGCGTCTCTTTCTATTATATTTCTTAATTTCTTCAATTTGTTACTTTACCTTTTACATTCCATACATTTTGTGTTCCTCGTATTTAATTTTGTAATGACCAGAGTAAAAAGCTAAATAAGAATTTAAATATTTACAAACAATAAAAAAATGTAAGTTAAAGAGTTTGAGGCAAAAACAACCACTACATAAGGAATAATAAAATAAAGGCAAGATGAATAGAAAGAGACCATTTCTGCCAGAATAACAAAATTTCTTATTAGAGGGTGTGAAAAATATACGAAAAAAAATATGACGAATTAATTGTAAATAAGTTTAAAGAAAACCAAGAGATAGAAGACAAAAGATATAATAGCAAAAAGATGCTCGTTGCAAAAACGAAAAAAAAAATAGATTTTAAAAAGTATGATTTAAAAAAATTTATTTTAGCGTAGTATTAAAAAATATTTGAAAAATCGTAATATTTTACTCTTCATTTTTCACTCTCTATCTATCACTTATATTTCACTATTTTTTTCTATCATCCATTATTTTACATCTGGTTTTAATTTGTTAAAATTACTTTTGTATGCTCTCGTTGTTTAACAATTATTATCGATAATACAATCTAAAGTGTTATCCGGGCTTTGAAGCCGTGTTCCAATGGAATTTCTTCCAGACGTTTCGTCTACAGCTGCGGCAGACATTATGCTACGTCTGCAGCTGCGGCGAAGTGAACTTCCGTGCTACCCGACTTTGACTGATTCGAATGTGGGGAGCTCCGTGGTATTTGTTTACCAGCCGCGCCGGCGCCATTGCGCTGCAGTAGAGAAACTGGAGTGGGAGTAGTGGTGGCGCAGGGTTTCGGCGCACATGAAATATGTCCTAGAACTCGCTTCCAGTCTGCATCTAGAAACGTAATTTCCTCCTTCCTGTTGAAATTGTTGTCGTGTTTCAAGATCCCAATGGCCTCTCTCGTTAGTCTCGGAGAGAGACACTGCGATTGATATAAGATATCCACCTCGTTGAAAAGGATGTCGTGACCTTCGGAGAAAGCGTGCTCTGCTACTGCTGACTTTTGTGTTTGTCCCAGCCTGCAACTCCTCTTGTACTCCGTAATCCTCGTGTTGACACTGCGTTTTGTGGTGCCAATGTTTACCGAGCCACAGCTGCACGGAACTCGCTAAACTCCGGGTGCTAATCGGGGATCTCTACGATCATTGGCCCATCTCAGGCTCTGTTGTATTATACGGATGGGTTTTAAGCCAATTTTAATACTGTTCTTTTTTAGTAGCCTGCCTGCCGATCCTGTCCGTTACTTTATGGATAAATGGTAGACTAATCCATCCAAGTTTTTCATCATCTTCTCCCATTGTTCCTTCCTGGCGCTCTACATTCCTTGGACGGATGGCCCTATCGAACTCAGTCCAACCAAAGCTCTTACCAGATGCTTCATTCCCCGTTCCAAATCAGCCGGCTCACAAATTCTCTTGTTTCTCAACGAAAGAGTCCTTGTGACTCCCCTTTTCTATTTGGGATGATGATTTGATCCGTTATTGAGATATCGGTCAGTGTGTGTTGGTTGGGTGGATGTTGGTTGGTGGATGTGGGTGTGCGCCAGCTTCCCATTCGGCCTCCTTGATACTAAGATATCAAAAAACGGTAGGCGTCCTTCCTTTTCTATCTCCATAGTGAATTAAATTTTTGGGTTGATAGACTTGAGGTGTAGGAGGAAGTTTTGAAGTTCGCCGACGCCAGGGCTCCAAATAAAAAAGGTGTCGTCGACGTATCGACACCAGCGCTTTGACCTCTTATTTGCGGTTGCCAACGCCTTGGCCTCGAAAATTCCATATAATAGTCGGCTATTAGACTATTAGACTAAGGGGTATGCCCATAGATACACCATGAGTTTGTTCGCAGAAATCCTACTTGCATTGGAAATATCTAGTGGTTAAGCAGTGTTGGAACAACTTGGCAATATCTTGTGGAAATTCCTGGTTAATATGTTCCACGGGTTCCTTAATGGGTACCGTCTTGAAGAGCGACACAACGTCGAAGCTAGCGAGAATTTCTCCTGGAGAAAGAGTCAAAGAATGCAGTTTTTCGACGAAATGAGTGGAGTCTTTTATAAAGCTGTCAGTATTTCCTATTTTAGGTTGCAGGAGTCTTGGGAGGTGATTGGTGACTTCGTAGGTCGGGCTTCCTATGGTGCTCACGATGGGTCTCATTGGCACATCCGGTTTGTGGATCTTTGGCAAACCGTACAGTCTTGGTGGCAAAGTCTCTGATTTTTTAAGCTTAGTTATTTCATCCGAGCCCACGTCCTTGATTAAATAGAATTAGTTAGTTGCAGGCTGGGACAAACACAAAAGTCAGCAGTAGCAGAGCACGCTCTCTAACGAGAGAGGCCATTGAGATCTTCAAACACGGCAACAATTTCAACAGGAAGCAGGAAGTTACGTTTCTAAATGCAGACTGAAAGCGAGTTTAGTAGAAGTAAAAAAGTACCACGAAGCTCCCCACATTCGACTCAGTCAACGTCGGAAAGCACGGGAGTTCACTTCGCCCATAGCCTCATCGCCTTTGATAATGTCTGCCGCAGCTGTAGACGAAACGTCAGGAAGAAATTCCATTGGTCCACAGCTTCCAAGGCCGGAAAGTACTTTAGCTTGTATGTTGACCGGCCGTGAAAGCCTTCACAGACTTATTATTGACTATTCTTAGTTCTTTACCTTGTTGGTGGATTTCACCTTAATATATCTTTTTCGAATGTCAATTAATTTATTAAAAAACATTTTAGATTTTTGTGCAGTTTTTCTTTGTATTTCGGATCCTTATATGTATTTTGCTTTTTATCTATCACAAAGTATCTATTAAGTTATATATTTTTATTTATTCAACAGGATTTTCTCTGTGTCTTCAATATTTTATGAATTTTTTTTTATTTCAATTTAGTATTCTTTTTCTTGTGTTTAAAATTATTTTATTTTACTTACAACAACTTTCGTCTTGCCTTTGAACTTATATAGTGTCTTCACTTATTCGATGCCAACCTCAGAGTTTGCGTAATTCAGGTTAATCCATTTTATTTTTGTGTGTTCAGTTTGATGTATTTTTAATAATGATGATTGCTTAGTATTTTTTTTTCAATTAGAGCCTGTGTTTCTATTTGTTTGCTTATATTTCCTATTTTTTGTCAAATCGATTTATCTCTTTGTTAGTTTACCCTCCTTCAGAATTTATTATATTTCTTTTTTGTAACTTTATCTTTTCTGTATTCAGTCTCACAATTATTTACTTCAACTTTCTTCCATAATTTTCTTCATCACATGTATACAAAAATTGCATTTAGTAAGTAACCATTTTTATTTTATTTAGAATCACTAGCAATAGTGTGTTTGTTACTTGTGAAAGCCACTTTTCTCCTATTTTTTATAAATACTATTTACACCTTTTTAAAGAATACTTCTCTATACTTTATTTGAGTGTTCAAACCGAGAAGATTTTGTTGCTACGTATTCTTTCCTTTAGTATATAATTTTTTTCACAGTGAATGGTTTATTATCTGCCTGTATTACAAAATATTTCCTTATCAAAAGTATTGATTTTTCTTAATTTGTTCAACTCCCTCAGTCTTTGTTTTTTTACTTTTGATCTCTTCTGCCCTTATTTCCCTTTTTATATATACAGTGCGAGTTTCTAAAATGGAACAAATTCAGTTAAAAAAAAACGATTTTTTTTTTTTATAAACGCTCGGACCCGTCGATTTATATTTTAGATTGCCTTCTTTTTTGTAAAATAAACCATTATACAGGTTGACCCAATTTGGAGACATGACGTCATCAATTGTTTTTTTAAATGACAACTGCTATTTTAGGTCAGCTATTTTCATTGTGTACATCAAGTTAGACAAAGTAGCCAATTTTCAAATTTTTATAAAGTGCCAGTCGCAAGATAATTAACAAAATTTATTTTTTCTGCAAACGTCAAATAATGACGCATTTTACGCTTTCATTAGACAAACGTAAACCTAACCTTTTTTGAGGATCAGAATGTGAGTTTACTTTTCCGCGCGTTGCCCAGGACAGCAAGCGATAAAGATTTTTTCGCTTGCTGTCAGTAGCAACTACCACCACTCAATCAATTATTAAAAACGTCATTGTCACTTTGATTTAAATTTTCAGATTGTGTCTTCAGTTATGCTCAGTTGTGATTCACATTATTTGAAATTGATCGTTTGCAGAAAAAACGTTGTATGCATTACGACCAAAAAGTAATTTTTTGCTCGGAGAGTGAAGTTTGCTGCTCGACGCGAAGCGGAGAGCGGCAATCACTCGAGAGTGTACTGTACTTTTCGCTCTTAATACATAAATAACTATTATTTCAATCATCAATTTATATTAGTCATTTACCTACTGAATTTATCCCAAGCTACCCTTTCATAGATTACCTTTGACTTTATGGTAACGATAATTTCTACCTTCATTAGGTACGTTTCATTAATGTCAATATCAAATGTACAATTGACAGCGTTTTACTTTTCTCAAATATCTTTGCTTAAATACTTGATAATAATAACTTTAATAACTCGTTCAACGTAATGTCTTACTTAACTGAAAGTCACAAGATTGAAATTTTAATGATGATTGGATACGGAGATAGAACACGAACACAAAATGAAGTAGTTCAATCAAGAGACATGCATCGTGATTTGCCACTCTTATCTCGAAGTACTGTAAGTAAGATAGAAAAACGGTTTCGGGAAAAGGACATGTAAGGAAAACATTAATTCATCGAAAGAGTGCACTAAGGGAGGATGTCAAAATTAATGTACTATTTTCTGTTCAACAAAACCCTAATATTTCCACCAGGCAGCTAGCTAATGAATAGGAAATTAGCCAAACTTCAGCAGTAAAAATTATCAAAGCTCAAAAGTCGCATTCCTAAAAGTTACACAAACTAAAAATTCTCCAGGAATTGACCGAAGATGATCCCGATAGAAGACTTCAGTTTTGCGAGCAAATGATGGATCTCCTGAACAGGAACGTTGTAAACACAAACAACATTGTGTTCTCTGACGAATTGACGTTTACGCTAAATGGTGAGGTAAACCGACAAAATGATTGTTATTGGGTAGACGAGAATCCCCACTGGATGAGAGAAGGTCACAGTCAACGCCCAGAAAAAGTCAATGTTTGGGCAAGAATTGTTGATAATTGAGTTATAGCATCAATCTTTTTTGAAGAAAATCTCAACGGAGCGAGATATTTAGTATTTTTGGAAGAAGAACATTGCGCATTGAAAATTCCAAATTTGGTTACTCTATTTCCTTGTCCTATAGAAGAAGATGTCCTCAACAGAAATATCTGGTTTCAACAAGATGGTGCTCCTCCCCATTTTGCCAGACCTGTTCGCCAATATCTGGATGAAGTATTTCCGGCCCGATGGATTGGTAGAAGAGGCCCCATTGAATGGCCACCCAGGTCACCAGACCTGACTCCATTGGATTTTTTTTGTGGGGTTACTTAAAAAAAGTTTACCAAACGAAACCTGAAAATGTTCAGGAGTTGATAGAACGAATAAGGCATGAGTGCAAACTAATTTCCTCCGAAGTAATTGCAAACGTGCAAAACGATTGTCAGTTACGTTTAGGGTATTGCCAACTAGTGAATGGACATCATTTTGAGCATTTATTGTAGAATATTTATTAATATGAATTCATGTTTGAAATAAAATAAATTTTGTTAATTAACTTGCGACTGGCAGTTTATAAAAATTTGACAATCGGCAACTATGTATAACTTGATGTACCTTACGAAAATAGCTAACCCAAAACTGCAGTTGTCATTTAAAAAAACAATCGATGACGTCATATCTTGAATTTGTAACAACCTGAGTAGTTTATTTTATAAAAAAGACGGCAATCTAAAATATAAACGAACGGGTCTGAGCGTTTTTTCAAAAAATAAACATTTTTTTTTACAGAATTTTTTCCATTTTAGAAACTCACACTGTATATATATATATATACACTCCTTATACTATCCAATTCTTCTAATCTTTGTTTATTAGATATTAAAAGTTTAAAGAAAAATATAATTATTAAAAAATATTTTACCATAGTACCAAAAACTTTTTATAATTTTACTCTTTATTTTTCTCTTTCCATCTAGCACTTCTATTCCAATTTTGCTTCTTTCTTTGCTGACCCTCCATTATTTTATATCTGATTTTGATTTGTTAAAATTACTTTGATTTCCTCTCGTTGCTTATAAATTATTCTTGACTGAATTTATAGTTCTTTCACATTTTGATGATTTTCGCCTTAAGAGACTCTTTCATTTTATAACAACTTTGAATTATAATACTAATTGTTATTTTAGAATTTTGAACTGTACTTCTTTATATTTCGGATCCTTATAATGTATTTTCTTCTTCACTATCATCTCATCATCTATCACCGCATATCTGATAATTTATGTATTTTTATTTATTTGACAGAATTTTCTCTGTGACTTCTATCTTTTATGTTTTTTTTTATTTAATTTACTCATCATTTTTCTTCTGTTTTCATTTATATATATTATTGTATGTGTACACTCATTTGTGTACTGTCTTCTATCGTTTTTTAACTTTTTTAATTTCATTTTAGTCATTATTTTCTTCTGGTTTTATTCTTAGTGGCCTGGGTTTACAACAATTTTCGTCTTTCCTTTAAACTTATATAGTGTCTTCACTTATTCGATCACAATTTCTATATTTGTGTAATTTAGGTTGATTAATTTTTTTTGTGTGTTCAGTTTTATTTATTTCTTTTAATAATATGTGTTTAGTATTCTTTCGATTGATGCCTTTCTCTGTAATTTTCCGCTCAAATTTCACACTTGTGTCTAAGTGATTTACCTCTTTGTTATTTTACTCTCCTTCAGTACTTTTTATATTTTATTTTTGTAACATTGCCTTTTTTCGTAGTAACACAATTATTTTACTTCAACTTTCTCCCATATCCTCTTTATCTAATTTATGTAGAAATTGGTAATAGACCTTTATTATTTTCTTCCTAGTCACTAGCATTAGTTTGTTTCTTATCTGTGAAGTGCTCCTTTTCTCTATTATTTATAACTATTTGTACTTTTTAGAAAATACTTTTTTTTTTACTTTAACTGGGTGCTCAAAACGAGTAGATTTTTTTGGTACGTGATGTTTTCGTTAGATGTTCAGATAATGGTTTCTTACCTTGCTTGTTTAGAAAATATTTCTTTATAATAATTTTTGAATTTTATTTTTCTTTGTTCTGCTCTCCCAGTTTTTGTCTTTCCCTTGGTCTCACCTGCCCTTATTTTCCTTTTTATATGCTTTTAATACTGGCAAATTCTTCTCTTCTTTTTTTGAGGATAAATCTTAGATTTTATTTACATGGCCACTTTTTGGTAAATAAAATGTTTCTTTTTATACATTTTACTTAAAATTCGCTTCTAAACCTCAGCAGGATATAGTTGTCATGGAAATGAATCCATCGCGCCATCGTTTACAACATGTGAGTATGGAACAGTTTTAGGAGTTGACATAGGATTTTAGTTGTTGTTCAGTTGCACAAGAATCCTGCAACAGAAACGACACAGGACATTGCCCTTTTTAATCCCTCTGATTATTATCAACCGATAACAATTAAGATAATTAATTAAAACGTGTTCTATGACATTTCGAGAAGAAAAAAAAAGGTACATGGACAAAAATTCAGCGAATCACGCGAAAAACGCGTTACACCTCGAAAGTTCTTCGGGCCAAGATTTATTTTGTTTACGTAAAAATCGTAAAAATACGTGCCCTACAGGACTCGCCCAACGGAATACTAAGTCTGCTTTAAGCCTAATTAATTAACGCCTGTTTCTTTCTGTCGGCCGTTTCTTTTGTGGTGGTTTCCACTCCGGTTCATCCATTTTGCCGAACACGGATCCCTCTCGGGACACGACAGGAGCATGTCAAGCAAAAGTACTCCATTGGATAGGAAATGAGGTACAATTCAATGGTAACAAAAAAAAATACATATTTGCTCCAAGAGCTAATTCCAAACGAATCGATTGGTACTTACCTATAACAACCATGCTTTGTTCGTCTACACCGGTAACCATATGGGGTAGATCGGTAGTAACTTCGCAGCTGAAATTGCCAGACAAATTGAAGCTGATATTCCGGAGGACCACTTGAGTGGAATTGGAACTGCTTTGCTGCAATAAAAATTGATTTTATGATCCAGCTATACTAAATATGACTCCCTTTCTTTGTTGTATTTTCGTAGAGGACGAGAAAGAAATAAAAACTTATTCATATCGAAACATACACACATTTAACCAAAAGTTACAGAATAATTTTGGTTTTAAAAGTTAAATAACTAAACCTTCATAATAGCGGTGTTTGCCAGACAGCACCGAAACTCTGCATCGGGGATGTTCTCTTCGAGCGGAAAATCTGGGGAAATTCTGGTTGTTTAGGGCTTTGCATGTGTAATGCTGGAATATGCATCGATAGTTTAAGGGTATTTGCATAATCGAATGTGAGTCAGTAAGTTCCTTGTTGGTTACACATAGATAAAAGCCGGGAGTCGGATAAAAGTTGCAGTTTGTGCCGTCAAAAAGGAATTGAATTCGGTGGAAAGTGGCAAAAGTTCGAAAAGGTGGAAAGGAAACTAAATCGACAGGGTATGGACATACAGAGAAGTTATCAAAATAGTTTAGCAATACAAATAGTTTTTGTAATATTGTTGGACTCTCAGTGATCTCAGATATATGGCAATACATTGTTATCTAAATGAAATAAAAAAGTGCCCCCCCCCCCCGCCCCCCGTTTATGAGTTTTAATTTCTGATGGTTTATCTTTGGTTTTAAATCATCCAAAGTTGTGCCGAATTAATGTTCTGATGGAAGTAGTAGTTCTGAGGTGGTTTAATCAATTTATTTTTAATTACTTGAGCGTTATACATCACCTTTCAGCCTTCAGAAAGTTCAAGTCAGTTAAACCAAACGTCGGGGAAGAAGTTTTAGTATTATTGCTGCTTTTAGTCGCGGTCCGCAAATGAACCACTCAATTGTTATGTAACTTCTTTTAACATGTAGCTTCAAGAACTGGCAGCAACAATTTTTATTTTCTATTTTCTTATATAAGCTACATAGATAGAAGAATTTTACATTTTATACGGGGGGTCGTTCTTGGGGTAAGGTCCTTAAGTGATCGGGAAAAAAACCCAGTGTTTTTTCTTTCCTCAATCTTCCATACGTTTTAAACGTTTCGATGCCCTATGGCATCTTCATCAGTAAAGCTGCAAAACATTAAAGTTATGAGTGACATAGTCCGTGAGACAAAGAAGTAGGTGAAGGCTTACATTTATAAAAGCCTAATAAATATCACTCATTTTTTTTTGCCTTGCAACCTCGCAATCTTGCAAAAGTATTATTTTTTCTCATTTAATTTGAAAGTTTAGTCTATCAAAATCTGTATGGACAAATGATTACTCGAAAATCACCAGTCCCCGAAAATATAGTGCCATTTAGCTCTATATTCAGAAACTTTGCAAATTTTTTCAAATAAGTACGCTGGGTTAAAGATTGCTTAAGTATTTTTGTGTACAGGGGCTGCAAATAATAATAATAATAAAAATTGGAATGAGAAAATGTAAAACAATCCACATCATAACAGGGAAGTGGGCTCTGCCAGATACAAAAAACACCCTATCTGAGCCAATTAGAGAGCCACTAGATACTTCTGAACAGTACAAAAATCTAGGGTTAGACCAAAACAACATACTGGATCACATCACGTTAAAACAAGAACTTGTTTTGCAAAATACAGATCTTGTCTCAAGTTATTACTTAGATCTAGGCTAAACTCAGGAAATATATTTAAGACTATCAACACTTTTGCCTCTTGTGTACTCTTTTGGAGAAGTAAAATGGTCTGACACCGACCTAACCAATCTCAATATTTGTACCAGGGTACAACTCAGCAAACAAAGATAAATAAATAATAATAATAGATTATAAATAAAATAAAATATATAATAAAAGATCGTCCCTTGAATCGGAACTATTAATAAGTGCGATACAAGCCGAGGTGCAATGTCAGATTCACAAATGGAAGCCGATAAATCGCACTCTCAGATCTCCCTTGCCCAAACTGAATTTAAATAAACGGATTTCAGATGTCATTAAGATAATCAATGACCAAATTATCCCTCCTATATTATTGAAAACCTAACACTAGAGGATATCCACTGCATTATTTATGCCTGTTCTAGCGCCACCCTTATTCTAAATAATCAGAAAATCGTCAGTTAGTTAGTTATTTCTCTAAACAACCTACAAATCCCATTAGGAAACCGAACTGGCAAATAAGACTTGAGATGAACATAGGCAGAACAACCCAATTCATCAATAAAAAGCAAAGAATGTCAATTATTACAAAAATTTAGCATGTCCGCAACAACAGAGAACATACGCCTTCGCAAGCACTTGAAATTTTGAAGCAGAAGCTTGCTGCATATGCAGGGCGACTTAAGCGGTATAAGGAGTGAAACGAACGAAAACTCAAAATATATTATTCAAAAACACAGAAAAACAGTTTTATCAACAACTTTCAGATGAACACAAAGTAATTGTCCCGCCGACAAGAGAAGTAAAATGGTCGATAGTATTGTTATTTCTGCGACAGGTGTTACCCCATCCACATTTGCTAAAGATTTGGACGAGCTGGATCTACGCAGGGATATCAATTCAGTGGCACAGAAAGCAGTTGTATTGCACACATGCAACATCATGAGATCGTTTCTTAATGAAAAGTAACTTCTGATGGAATTGGCTGAGTCCTGTCTATCGGATGAAATCGGCTAAACATCTAGCTGTGAATTCCTAATCAGGAACGACTCATAATATTAATAATAATATTAATAAAATAACGTAAAAAGAAAACCGCTGGCTAAAGATCGAGCTGTGAGTCTCTACTCACGAAAGAAGCATAATAATAAAATAGCTTGTGGTTTTTTATACACAGGCTAGTCAGATTACACTATGAGATGGCGCCTTCAGGGAACTGAGTTGCCTGGATCACCAGACATAAAACATCAAGACATATTTTACTTTGGGATGACCACTGTACAGGCTAGAAACCTGTGCTAGAAACATCAAACTGGTGTGCCTCTTATCTATGCTGGTGGCTATCTCTTAGTGCACGACCTGTGTTTTTTTTCATTATTAGACTCTGAAAAATAATACTACTTGCTCAAGTATTTAACTGGAGATGAAACATATTATTAAACGTTAGTTGTATAAACTTTAGTTAATATGAAAAGTACAATTTGGGTTGTTATAAATATTAATTCCTTTGCCACGTAACCTAGTGGCAGTGGCTAAAATTGAAACACTTTTATAGGTTGTTGAAGTATAGGGTTCACTGGAGTTGTCTTCTTGTGCGTCGTTTTCTCCCAAGGAGGTAACATCCGGAGCATTAGCATTATTGAAGTTTGAACAACTAAACAGTTTTTTAGAAACTTGAATTTTTCTGCTTATCGACTCTTCTACATAACCCTCAGCTACTGCTGACGAACGCCACTCTTCGTGTGGTTTTAAAGTAAGTAAGTCACCACAGCCTTCAACTAGCATCGATGCTGAAGATCGCATTAAACACTGTCCTGTGTATAACTCTGGATCTTGAAGTTTAAGGTACTCGACGATTTGCCCTCAGGGTAACGCCACCAATTGTATGACATCCAACATTCTGAGCATAACATTTACCATTCGGGTAAGCAGCAAATAGTCTTCGGCTCCTAAAATTAGTGGGTCGTAAGGCCATATATCGGCGGTAAATTTTGCATGGTTCAAACGGATATTCAGCATCTGTAATCGTAAAACTTCTTGATTGATGAGTTTTCTGTCTCGCAAAAACACCACCAAGTACCAGCCGTTGTCTTCCACGTCATCCAGTGTTAAACGGATTAAATCGTCTCTTCGGCAGGCGCCAAAAATACTGTTACGATTCGCAGCAACGCCGCATGGGAGGCGGGGCAACGCGTGTGTGGTTGGTGGAGCTTCGCCACCTATCCACGCTGCGTCATGGCTGACACGAGTAATTTATTGTTGGTGTTACGTTACGTTTATTTATTGTGACATTACGTGTTTATGCCAGTGACCAGAAGCCAGCATCAAGCGATGGAGGATCAACTTGCCGTCCTGCTGTCCCATATGCAACAACAGAAGGAAGAGCAAGAAAGACGTTATATAGAACAAAAAGAAGAGCAGGAAAAACGTTACAAGGAACAAAGAGAGGAGCTGGAAAAACGTTACAAGGAACATAATGAGGAGCAGGAAAAACTTTATAAAGAACAAAAAGAAGAGCAAGAAAGACGTGATCAAGTACAGGAGCGACATTATCAACAACAGAAAGAAGAGCAAGAAAAACGTGATCAACAATTCAAAGAAGAATTAATGAACCATCTCGCAGCTAGGGAGCAAAAATTGGAAGAAAGAATAATGCAATCCGTTAACGAATCCATTAACGGCTTTAACGAAGGACTCGAAGCTGTCAACCAGAGGGTTCTCGAGCTACAAAAGAAATTCCGGGAACAACTTGAGGACGACAACGTGTCTACAGAGACTTTTAGCACAGCCAACGCTAAAATTAAGCCTCCCGATTATGACGGTACTACGGCATGGGAAATTTACAAAACCCAATTTGAGGCAGCTGCAAAAGCTAATGGTTGGTCCGAGTCTCAGAAAGCTACATCATTAGTGGTAGCACTTCGTGGGAAAGCTGCTGATATACTCCAATCTCTGTCGGCAGCTGATCAAAGTAATTATGCAGCTTTAGTGCACTCTCTGCAACTACGATTCGGAAATGAGCACAAAGAAACCGTGTTCCAGGTCCAGGCCCAGCTGAGGATGAGACAGCAGAAGTCAGGTAAATCCTTACAAGAATTTGAGGCGGACATAGACAGACTAATTCACCTGGCATATCCATCGGCCCCTGAATCTTTTCAAACGCAATTTGCATTGAAGGAGTTGGCGATAGTGACATGAGATACCACTTACGTCTAGTAAGGCCCAAGAATATCAGCGAGGCACTAGTTCGGGCCCTGGGATTCGAGGCGTCACGAGTGTCATCTAGTTCTTCTCCACGTGTAAGAATGGCAACTTGCGATGACGAGGAGGATACGTCTAGGGCTGAATCCATGGCAACTTTACATAAAGCGTTGAAGGATCTGGCAGTCAATATCCAAGCCTTGTTGGGAAGACCTCCTCGATCAACAGGCAATCGGGGCATAAAATGTTTTAACTGCGGTAAACTGGGTCACGTCAAGAGTAACTGCCGTAACAGGGCAAGAAGTTCGTCGCCGTTGTTTAGAAGACCGAGCGGCAACCAAGACCGCCCTAGAGTCCAGGAAAAACAAATTCCTGTCAATGTAAAGGGGCAATTGACCGAGCCCGTTAAGACCCCCAGGATCAGTCAAGTCAATCAATCAAGTCAAGCCAATAATTTGGGTGGCAAAAGTGTTACAGAGACCGGACGCATTAAAGGACAGAAGACCCAAAGTGAACATCGACCAGGAAGGTCTCACGGAAATGCCGATGCATTGTCTAGACGGCCATGTAAAGAAGATAGTCAGCATTGTCGAAGAACTCAGCAACGTGAAGGACATCCTTCTGTAAGGAGAACGTCGGTAGAAAGAAACGATGGCTGGACCACACACACACTTCGAGAAGAACAACTGAATGACCAGATATTGGACCGATACTCATGGCAAGAGACCAGAATGGCAAGAAATTGCTGGTAAAAGTCCCAACCTGAAGGCGCTCTGGGCCCAGTGGCACTCTCTTAGAATAGAAAATGGATTACTAAAGAGAGCGTGGGAGAGTCCGTATGGCAAGACCGTAGTCAGTCAGTTGGTTGTTCCTAGTAGCAGAAAATCGGATGTACTACAGGAAATGCACGACGGAATCAGTGGAGGTCATTTTGGGGTCAATAAAACCTTGGCCAAAATTAAAGAGCGGTATTACTGGCTGAACTATCATGAAGACGTCGAATCTTGGTGCCGCAAGTGCGAAGTTTGTTGTCCCACAAAAGGACCTCGAGCAAGATCACGCGGCCGAATGGTGCAGTACACTGTAGGTGCTCCATTCGAGAGGGTAGCAATTGATGTCGCGGGACCATTCAGCTGGCATTGGCAATTGAGTCGGGCAACAAATACATCCTGATCGCCATGGATTATTTCACTAAATGGCCTGAAGCGTATGCCCTGCCTAATCAAGAAGCAACGACTGTGGCAACGGTGCTAGTAAATGAAATGTTCTGCAGATTTGGGGTCCCTCTCGAATTTCATTCTGATCAGGGCCGAAATTTTGAATCGGCTGTTTTCCAGAAGGTCATGGAACTTCTCGGAATTCGCAAGACCAGAACAACTCCTTTGCATCCACAGTCGGATGGGATGGTAGAGAGGTTTAATCGGACCATGGAACATTACCTGTCTAGCCACTGGTTATACTCCGGCGAAAGGGATGGTGATTTTCGGAAGGGAAATGAGGCTTCCTGCGGATTTGATGTATGGAACACCAGAAACGGAGTCGCTCAACTCTGAGAATTTTATGGAGGAGCTTAAGGAGAGGCTTAACAATGTTCATGAACAAGTCAGGAATAAACTGCGGATATCCAGTGATCGAGCCAAAGCAAGATATGACTTACTAGCTAACTCCCGCGGCTTCCAGGATGATGATTTGGTGTGGCTATAAAATCCGCGGCGAAACGTGGGGAAGTCGCCCAAACTTAGCCAAAATTGGGAAGCACCTTATACAATTATAAAGAAGATTAATGATGTGGTGTATAGGATCCAGCGGACCCCCAGGTCAAAGATGAAGGTCGTTCATTTGGATCGATTAGCACGATACTATGGAACTATATCTGTTCAGGACGAACAGCCTTAGGAGGAGGGCAATGTTACGATTCGCAGCAACGCCGCATGGGAGGCGGGGCAACGCGTGTGTGGTTGGTGGAGATTTGCCACCTATCCGCGCTGCGTCATGGCTGACACGAGTGATTTATTGCTCGGTTTAATCTAGAAGGCAGTTGTTTACAACCTTTTTTTTATGTGAGATTATTCAAGAATTCTTATCAAGAACTTTCTAGGTTTTTCTGTAATTTTAGGATTGTATATAAAAGGCGCATAGAGCGCGCGGTTAAGAGTAGTCTTATTTTAAGTGAGCTATAAGTAAGCTAAAGTTCCGAACGATATTAGAAGGCTATAAAGTGTTAAGTAGTGAGTTATTTACTAGTCGAATTGTACCTGAGTGTATTAGTGGGATAAATAAATAGTGTTTTCGTGTTAAATCGTTGCACTGGAATTATTGAATCCTGAGTTCGCAACAATACCAAATATCGCAATGACTTTTTTTAATAGCTATGTATCATCTGGCGCTTCAGATACAAATTCATCAACTTACTCCATAGTTAAAACTTGGACACGCCAAACGTTCAAGATTACGTAAGATGTGGGGCAAGAGAGATAGACATACAGTTCCTCCACAAAATATTTATCAAATTTTTATGATAATGCTTGCGACAACTTTGCTTGGAACAACTACATAAAAAAAAATTAATAATACACTGTTTTTAATACTCCTGGTAAATGGGTATGAAAGCATGCAAATTTCACAGCCAAAGCAATGGTTTTTGCATATAAAAATAACTCTGTAAAAAAATAAATTGACACATTTTGTAGATTTTCTGCTGCTCATCCGAGCGAACTTTGTTTGGAACCGCTGCTTAATATGGGGAAGAGCTTTATTGACATTGCAGGGTGATCGGGGTTCTTCACAACAAATATAAATTTATGCTTGTCACTCCAGTAAATGTATCACTGTAATAACAAATTTTCACCGACCTAGTCCAAGCAAATCGTGTTTTGATTCCTAATTTGCCATCAAAGCCAAAAAGGTGGATGCCTCTAAATAAGTGTGTTCTAAAGCGACCGGTATTCATCAATTTCTGGATCAACCTATCTGCATACCAGTTCGGGGTTACCTCTCACCAGTACTGCTTTAGCTGGTCGACAAATTGGGAGACCGGGTCTTTTAAACCAGAAAACAAACAGAAAAGTCTATTTCTTAATTTTTTATTTTATATAATCTAATTTAAATTAATGTAACAAGAGTTTCGAAGAAAAGAGTTTCAACCTCTAACATACTTCGAAGGAAATTAATTCCTGTCAACATTTACAAAATACAACAAGTCACAACTTGACACAAATGATTTTTTCTACAAACGTCAAATAATGACGCATTTTACGCTTTCATTTGACAAACGAAAACCTAGCCTTTTTTGAGGATCAGAATGTGAGTGTACTTTTCCGCGCGTTGCCGAGGACAGCAAGCGAAAAAGATTTTTTCGCTTTCTGTCAATAGCAACTACCACCACTCAACCAATTATTAAAAACGTAATTGTCACTTTGATTTAAATTTGCAGATTGTGTTTTCAGTTATGCTCAGTTGTGATTCACATTATTTGAAATTGATCGTTTGAAGAAAAAACGTTATATGCATTACGAGCACAAAGTAACTTTTTTGCTCTCGAGTGATTGCCGCTCTCCGCTTCGCGTCGCGCGGCAAACTTCACTCTCCGAGCAAAAAAGTTGTACTTTTCGCTCTTAATACATAAATAACTATTTCCTATGAAATTTACGATGGCTGTAGTTCATAGAGAGCTCATTTTTGGGACATGTGAGAAAATTGAGGATATGTAAGAAAAAGTATTATTTAGACATCAAAAAAGCGACCTTAAAATGTTTGTATCGAATTTTGTATCAGCCTGCGTAATTACCATTATATGATTAAAGAGTATAATTTTATCATTTGACTTCTAAAGTCGTTTGATATACTTTTTTTATCTTACCTCGTAACCAATAAATCAGAAGGAGACTAATTTTTTTTAGTTTTTAAATTACAACATCATGTCATTTTCGCTTAGAAATAAACTTTAAATGTTTCTATATTAAAATACATATTTTGGACATTTTGGAGAAGAGTGCGTAAGTTGGAGAAACAAAGAAAAAAACTTTTAACACAAAAATATTATTGCTCCTCAACTGTTTACGTAAAGCGTCGCTTACGTGAAACAGGCACAAATAAAGTGCTTTTTGCCACTACATCACATCTCCAAACCGTATAATATAAACTAAAACCGAGGAAGCATTTCCTGGGAACGCCGCTCTTTCCACTATCTTAAACATACTAAAAATACTTGGAAAAGAAAACTTACGTCAACAGTAATTCCCTCAAACGGAAAAACTTTCGTATTCGGGTCCTCGCTGGGGGTGTATCGGTAAAACTCGAGCAACCCCCTGTACCATTTCACCGAATATAACTTGTCGTCTTCCTGCTCGTATGAGCAGCGTAACGTCGACTGGCTCCGGTATTGCACTATGGATGGGTCGATGGTAAGTTTTACGTTTTTCAGACCGCGTATATCTGAAACAAATAACAGAAATAATTAGTATAGAAATGGAATTGTCATGTAAGAACAAGAAAACTCTTTAAACTGACCCACATTTTCTCTATCGCCTTCTAGATTCTAAAGAGCGAAACAGGCTAAATTACATTTCCAGTTAACACAAAAAGACGAGTCAGCTGCAGTAAACAAGAAATTAAAAGAATGATCCAGATAAGTGCTGAGACTTTAAGCCATGTCCCGACAAATACCCGGCCACGTAGTTTTTAGCAATTGCCAGGCTGTAAGATCCGTCGCTATCTGATTCCTGTCTAGACAGCTGAAGAATTGATTCAAACTAATGGTTTCGTTGAAAGAAGGTTATTGGCTGTTTCGAGTTCATCATTCCCTTAAGATAATATTTAATGAGGGCCAAAACTGAACGACTTTTGCTCACATATCTGAGACAATATCACGGCAAGGTTCAGCTGCTTATCGTGCTCGCGACAATTTTGCATACAAAGGGCGGAATTAATTTGGTTAAAATTAAACCGTTAAATGGAGGTATCTAAAATTGAAATCTTAATTTAATGTTTTATTGGGAAACTTTTTATTCCCTTCCTCCTGCCTCATTCGCAGCTTCGGAATTAAACGAATTGTATTTTTCAACCGCCTGACAAAGTCTCTGTTTGATTTTTCAAAGACGAATGTGCATACGTCTCTCGGAAGTTCCCTTAAAAGAAGTAATCTGTGCTTGTTCGTTTCACGGTTCGAGTGACTTCTTTTGTAGCCCTGGCACAATTTATATTTATAGGAGTTATACTAGTGGAGTGAAAAAAGTGAGGCAAACGTTATTTTTAGAATACACTTGAAAATAGGAGAGAACGTTTATAGGTATATAAGATCCAAGGGTAAAAACTAATACGTTTTTGCAGGATTGTCTTGAACTAAAAAACGAGCGAGTCTTTCTAAAATCCGTGAAAGCAATAAATATACTTTTAATAGTGTATCTTACAAGGCTTTATCTACAACCATTAAAAGACTTTTTTCTACAACCGTCAAAATATTTGACACGGTTCGCACATTACTGACAGTACGCAAACTGACAAATATTTTCATTGTTATCTTTCTCGCACGTCGTCCTTAGCAGCGTAAAAAAAAATTACTGGTTGCCATAGGACACGTGCGACAAAGTCTTTCGCGCACGCCGTCAATACAGGGGTAGCAGAAAAGAACTGTGAAGCTTAATCATTTATAAAATCGTTAAAGATATTCCACATTAGTGGCAGTTATACTTTTATATCGTTGTAGAAAAAATGTTGTTCCTAATTCTTACGCAAAGTGTCTTGACACTGACTTGACTGCTGCCCGATCTCCGATTCGCGTCGTTCGGGCAACTGCAGTCGCGTGCGCGAAGTTGTTACTTTGCGCACTTTTTCGGAAAATAACTATTTTCTACAACCGTCAAAATATGACATGGTTCGCGCATTACTGACGGTATGCAAACTGACACATATTTTCACGGTTATTTTTCTCCCACGTCGCCCATAGCAGCGTAAAAAAAAGTTACTCGATGTAATAGGACAGGTGAAAAAAAGGCTTTAGCGCACGCCGTCATTACAGGGGTAGCAGAAAAGAACTGTGAAGCTTAATCATTTATAAAATCGTTCCAGATGTCCCATATTAGTAGCAGGTGGAATTTTATACGTTTGTAGAAAAATGTTGTTCCTAAATCTTGCGCAAAGTGTCTTTCGCGCACTTGACTGCTGCGCACTTGTTAGGAAAACAACTTTTTATATATTTTTAAAAATAACAAACTACAAAAACAAAATTTAATAAAGATTATTGCATCATTTACCACGTTGGTCGTCAAATTTCCACTAAAAATAAACTTTTTGTCTCAATACATATGATATGTATGTATAAAAAAGCAAAAAGTAATTTTAATGCCATAAGTTGGGCGCCAAATTTTAACTTTTTTAAATTTAGAGAACTTTCTATTTCAACTCACTTTATTATGAAATGTTATATGTATTAAACAATGACGTACAAAAGCGTACACATTTTTTTTCCCAAGTTGGGCGCGAAGCAACATTCGAACATTATAACAATTAATTTCAAAATCTTCTATTTTATTTCAGATTCTTCCATGATATGCGTCTCTATGTCAAGTGAAAATCTAAGGAATAAGAAAAAAACATTTTTGAACTACTTTGGGCGTTATAAGCTACATTTCTAAATTCCCGTTTTATCAACGAAATTTAGATATTTTGATGCAAATAGAGTTCTTAACCAAAATTTGGCGCCCAACTTGAGGGCATTTTTTCTTATTAAATTTGTTTTTTGTGATTTAGTTTTTTTGTCTCTACTTTTCACAACTAATTAATGTATTAAAAGAAAATAGCAAAAAGATTCTAAAAAAATTGGAGTCGTAAGTGCCTTTTTCTGATAACATTTGTATTAGTTGGTAACAAAAGTACCGTATCGTGTTTGTCTCGAAAATTGCATGTAGTTATTTGTGTCTTGAGCAAAAAGGAGATTAATTTTAACTTTTTGCTTTGAGTATTTTATGACTCTATTTGTTAATACGTGTGTATAAAGAAGCAAGGGTTACCAAAATTTTTGATTCCAAAATGACTGCCAAATTTTAAGTCTACGAAATTTGTAGGTTTTACATTAACTTAGTTGATTGTAACCTTAGCGATTGATAAAACAGAAGGACAAACGATTGCAGAAAGAAATACTTACCTAGTTCTGAAGCCTTGAGGAAGTTTATGCATAATAAACGAAACGTCGACGAAAAGATAATTGCAGAATTTCCACCCATCGTCCCATTCTGCCAATTCCTCTATGCAATTATAGCTATTTATGTAACCAGTTACGAAAAGTCCGATTTTGTGTAACGAATGAATGTTTGCGGGACGAGCGTAGCGAGTTCCCGCAATTTGAATGAGATACACAAAAAAGGTTTTTCGTCACGTGTTTCATACAAGATTTTTTCTAATTTTGACTACAAATACCTTCTTAGAGAGAGAATTATTATTATTAAACTTCAATATTTACTTTTAAACAACTTTGTATCTACTTAATCCCGTAAAACTATAGCAACGGTGTGCCACAGCCGAAACCTGCAACTGGTGGTGACACCAACTTTTCATCACTAGTTACGAAAGATTTTACTTTTCGTAACTAGTTACGAAAAGTAGGACGTTACGTCACTGTCATCAGTATTGAAAAGTGCCACTTTATATGTCAAAATTAGAAAAAATAGTTTATCTACTTATATTAAATAGTAGATACAATACAACATGATTGCCAAACCCAACGATTACTTTATATGGTTAGATCTAGAGAAATAATCATCAATCAGAAGTATGATGTTCAATCATCCTTCATTAGGCTTATTTTTAGAGCTTATAAAAATAAAAGAGAAACAACAATTTACAAAAGACACGATTTTATTTTAGTAGAATATTTATATGTTTTCTTGGCAATCTTAAATTAAAAGCAGCAAAAATTAAATTGGCAAGTTAAAATTATTGAATTTACCATAATGGATAAAATACGATGACAGATACTGGTTTCAGGAAGTTCTGCAGTAGATTTTGATTACGTTTGAGGTTAAGTTTTCACATAAGTGAATTTAGCATTTGGGTAAAGTTAAATTTGCTACTTTATGGCAACTTTATAACAATATTCTGTTGCTAAATAAAAATAGCTATTATTTTGTAACTTTGTAGTCATATTCACTAACGCAATTCTTGGTTATTTTTACTACTTTATTACTAACTTTTTACTTTATTACTAACTTTAACCATTAATCTATTTGGTCATTTAGAGCTACTGAACTTTAAAAAATTTAAAACCACTGAATGACCGTTAATAGAAAAGGTACGAGACTGTGTACGAGATGGACGCTGGTTTGGACTTTTGACAGTCCTGCCAAAAGCGCAGTGTCAGTCAAGTGTAGTCAAACATCCTGGTGGAATAACCGTTTGGAAAGTCAGATGAAAAAAGTCCGACGACTTTTTAATAAAGCAAAAATAACCGGTGACTCGGACACTTACAGACAAGCCCTAACTAACTACAACAAGCAGATCAGGGCTGCTAAAAGATGTTCTGTTGCGGGATTGAAGACCTGCCAACAGGAGCCCGAATCTATAGGATTCTCTCCAGGGATCCGTGTCAGGAGCTTGGATCGATAAAACGGTCCGATGGAACCTACACCTCCACTGGTAATGAAACTTTAGAGATTCTCGCCAGATGTCATTCTCCGGGTAGCCGACTGACAAATTTGGAGACTAACACAAGCCCCTTGTGACGTTTTAAACGACCCAACAAGGCAGAGTGGAAGTTGGGAGCTCTCCAAAAAAGTGGTCAGACCAACCCTGCTAAAATCCACGATTTAGGCTTTTCAACAATACAAATCCCCCGGGGACGATGTAGTGTTCCCGGAACTACTACAACAGGGCCTGGATCAACTCGCACTTCTACTAACAAAGCTCTTCAGAGCGAGCCTTGCATGGAACTTTATTCCAAACTACTGGTCCAGGGTGAGGGTCGTCTACGTACCAAAGATGGAATGTAGTGGAAAAGATCCTAAATCGCTCAGGCCAATCAATCTAACCTCGTTTATGCTGAAAAGCTTGGAAAAGCTGCTAGACCTATAACGCTAACAACATACCCCCCTTAATACGGACCAGTATGCATACCATGCTAACAAATTAACAGAACTAGCACTCCAAAACCTGATGGTGAAAATCCAAGATACCCTGGATTCAGAAGATGCCGCAGTTGGTATTTTCATAGGGGCCTTTAATAATGCACCAGACTCCCTCCTCAGCGCCAGTAAAGTGAGAAGGATCGATCCAACAATAACTAACTGGATTTGCAACATGTTAAAATCCAGACTGATCACTACATCATTAAACAATGACACTATCAGCTTCACAACAGCGGGAGGTTGTCCACAGGGCGGAGTGCTTTCACCACTTCTGTGGTCCCTATTAGTGGACGACCTTCTGGCTACTTTGGAACTATGGGGAGTCGAGGTCCAAGCATACCCGGACAACATCGTTACCCTTACAAGAAAGCACCCGTACATACATACAACAAACAATGTGGCTTTACGTGACGGTAATAGGACCGATAATCACGTATGGGGCCATAGTTTGGTATCGAAAGAGCAGACATAGCTTTATCAAAGCTAAGTTGTCCTCTATGACAGATCTGTCTCTGCATCACGAGGGCAATGAGAACGACGCCCACGGCAACCATGGAGCGCATGCTCGACCTGCTTCTGCTTCCAATACTCCTGGAACGAGAAGCAATGAAGGCGACATACAGCCTGCAACAAGTGACGAAAATAGCCATTCGATGGTGGGTAACAATGCCCAGCAAGACCCGGTGCTTGGAAGACCTTGCGGTGTTGAACATGATCTCCGACCTAATAGCATCAAAACGTACATTGAACACTCGCTATATCGTCAGGGTTCCCTCACGGGTAGATTAGGACGAAGGAGCGTCACACTGGTATGGATCTCGGGCCATCGTGGTCACGAAGGCAATAAGAGGGCCGACTCTCTAGCTAGGAGGGCGGCGGTCTCTACATTTGTAGGCCCGGAGCCGGCACTGGGAATCCCATACTCTCTGGTCAAGGCTGGACTCCAGAAATGGAGCAATGCCAAGTCTCAGGACTGGTGGGAGAATCTACCCGGACTATCACACTCCAAAAAATTTATCACGGGAACAGAGAGGGCAAAAGCCCAAACATTTCTTAGATTAAATAGGAGACAAATCAGAGTGGCCACTGCACATGACGCAACGTCTAGCTGAAAGAATATTCAAGAAGTCAGTATCATTCTGTGCGTAGACATCTGTAATTGCGTGTTATCATGACAGTAGTTGAAGAAACTGCTTTCGGTTAGTGGGCTCACTGACCTGAAACTGATTTAAGAGTGATTTGAGAATTTATCCCAATTCTACCTATAACCAAGTCAAATGTGTGTATTGGTTCCCTGAGTTAATAATGAAGATATGCTTGAGATTTATTATCATTGCTCACCGACCTCATAACTTTCGTTACATTCTAAGGTAAATATACAATCTGTCGATTTTGTATGTAAACGGTCTACTCGAGATCAAGGATTACATAAGGGTGCACTAAATCTTGATATCACGTTAACGAAGTAGACTGCTCTATCTATAGCAGTCTGATCACTAATATTATGACTAACCTGAACTAACCTTAACGAGTAATGGTACGGCTTTTAGTTAAAGACAGAATTTATTATACAGGGTGATTCAAAAGTACTTGAAACTTCAGGAGGTCATTGCTGGCATTATTTTATGAAGAAAAGTTTTAATCGAGGGTCCTTAAGAGCATCGTTACGAAGATACAGGGTTTTGAGATAACACGTTCCATCTTGTTGAAGTAACGATTCCAAGAGGTGCCTTAAACCGGTTTTTACTTTTTTATTTGAAAATGACGCGTCTAGCGAAGAAAACTTAAGAGAGCTTTTTTGTTGAGAAGTGAACAGAGAACAAAAGGGTAGAATTAATTTTTTTTATAGATCAGTGGTGTACCATAGTTTTCTTCAAAAAGATGAAGCGTCATTGCAGTAAGCGCGCCACTGGTGAAACAAAAAAAAATTGTTTAGAAACATGGCTACTCGATAGCTATTGTCATCTGTAAAATTTTATTAAATCCTTTCAAGCGGTTTAGGAGATGCCATTATTAATTTTTTTATTTTTTATTAAATTTTAACACCCTGTATCTTCGTAACGATGCTCTTAAGGACCCTCGTTTATTAGAACTTTTCTTCTTAAAATAATCACCTCCTGAAGTTTGTCAAAGTACTTTTGAATCACTCTATAATTTTAAAGCAGTAAAAATTTGTTTGTCTTGTTAATGATTTAGTAAATTTTGTTACACGTAACAATGTAATTAATTTTTGACAATGAACACATTTGAAGCATTTCCTGATAGCTGATTGATATCACGAGATATGTTTAATGAAGACTTTTAAATCAGACTGAAGAAGAACTTCATTTGCAGACCTATTCCTTTCCCCACGAGTTGCTTGAACTCAACATTTGTTTCGCTGGCTTGTCCTAGTCCTCAGGTCAATCGGCCATTGAATTGTGCGAGAGGACTATGAGGATTACCTAGAGCAGCATGTTGTGTGTGGAACGTTTGAACCAGCTAGCTCTAGACATCCTCACGCTTTTTATAATATTTCCGAATAATAAAATTAGACCGTCCAAACAATTTTAGCTATTATTTTGTATTAATTTTCCAACAAATTATGCTATAAAATTTCCAGTGCAAAGCTCCTCTGGTATATGCTTTTTCGTTTATTATTAATCCATAATGTCAAATGTAACCAATTTATTTCTGTGATTATTAATTAATTCGCATTACTTATGGCATTAATATCCCGTTATATTAATTCGACCCGTAAAACACATCCACATTGCCACTAGTCCCGAAATTAATTTCAAATTCTGCGGTTATTTCAGCAGCAATTGAATGTTCAAACTTATGGGTTTTTCTACTTATACTAATATTTCTAAATTGGTTTCAGGCCGATAATCTTGCTCCAAATATATTATTTTATAACCCAATTGTTTTAAAATAAAAAGTAAAAATAGTCACTAACCTTATCACCACTTAGAATATCCACTACCATCAATTTTCTGGACAAAGCCAGATTCTCAAAGTCCTATAGGAATTTGAATTTAAAATATTCTAGGGCGTTAAAGGAGATCGTGATCCCGGTTTTCTGAAGAGATCGGGACTAAATTCCAGGATATTGGCATGTCAGGAAGCTTGGCCAAGGTATTTGTTTACGTCTTGTTGGGTGATATCTTTATCGGTCTCATATTGCATTCTGTCCCTAACGGGCGTTTATTGGTCTGAAGGTGAACACTTCGGTTTAATAAATTTGTGAAGGGTTAGGACTGCTATTATGATTCAGCAGCAAAAAAATTTGGTTCCGATATGACCTTCTAAATGTCCGTAGCAGTGACACGAAAATAGGAATAATTCCACCCACCAGAATGTCGCGTTTTCTCATATAACGTAACGACTGGGTAATATATCTCGTAAAATGCTATCAGCATTCTGCTACTTTAAGATGTAAATAAACTTGGCACCCCCAGCGTTTTATTCAAAAGCATCATTCTTCAATTACCAGGCTCGAAACGATCAATTTGCGACGGTAACAAAGTTTAGGAAATAAATTGTTTGAAATTGTGTTCGCCCTGCAAAGTTTCATTCTGGAAAGTTTTGGAAAAAGTTAACGACTGGATAATGCCAGGAGCGTATGGGTTACTACATACCAACAACCATGTACTTGGTTCAAGTTTTGTTTAATGGACAAGTGTATCAAGAAAAAATATTATTTTTATTTTTTTTTCACAACTGAGCCGCAATTTTCGCAAACCCCACGTGGATGCTCGAAACACTTTATGACAGAACGATTCCACGCGAATTTTATGCTCTATAAGCCCAAATTGCACAATGAAACCGTAATGCGATGGACCCGTTGTTGTCTTTTATTGCTTGTTAACCATTTATTGCGATTTTAAATGAGTTACCCTAAAATTCCTGTATACGATTATATCATATTTTCGTGTCACTGTGGAGTTTTGCGAATATAGTTTTGCAATTATTATTGCTGTTATCTGAATAATATATTTTCGACAGGGTTTTAAATAAATATCTTAAAAAGCAATATGTGGGCCCCAAATTTTTTTTTGGTCCTTCGAACCGTATTATAAACCGTTTCTGTTATCTTCCTTTTTTTTCTGAGAATAAAGCCTGTGTCATCCACAGTTACAAGTCTCTTTAGCAAGTTTTTGCCCTTTCCTCCATATGACAAAGTTCTTAAACAATTTTTCTTTACAGAGGATATTTTTTAGAAAAATGTGCTTCTTCTCAGAAAATTGCTTTTTGATGTAAACTGAGTATGTACTTACATCTTCCATTATTCTTAAACACTTTTCCCATCACCAATAAAAGTAAATTTTTGAAAAACTCTTATGTACAAATTTTTTTTTGTTTCTTGGATGTTCTTAAAAAAAGCATCTTTAACAAAGATTCTTATTTTACGAAGAATAATCTCAGACCCTTTTCTACTTCGAGAATGTTAGAACATCCTTCTTTGCCTAGAATTTCAGAGAAAATGTATCATAATTGCTGAGAATATTGTTAGAAAATTGTTCCTAACTTATTTTTAGAAACATTTTTTTTCTTCTTAAGAAATAGCTTTTGTCATGAATATAGTACGCTCATCCACGAATATTCTTAGACAACTGTCCCATCACCAATGGAAAATCTAAACAATTCTTTTTGCACGAGAATTATTGAATTTTAAAAAAAAGACTGTAAATATTTTCCTTGGACATTTTGAAAAAATTAATCTTTATGAAGAATATTGCTTCAGCAAGAATAATTTCAGACTCTTTCTTACTTCAGGATATTAAAAAATCCTTCTTCGTCAAGGATTTCACATAAAAAAAATATTTTTAACTGCCGTTAAAATTGTTAAAAAAAATTTATTTGCAGAGAAAAATTTTCTCAGAAAATAGCTTTTTGACGTGTGAGTGAGAGTACCTATCTATTTCCATACTACGAATATGTTTTTATGGAAAATAGTTATTTTCCTGACAAGTGCGGCAAGTGATAATTTTCCACACGCGACGGCAGTTGCACGAACGCTGTTTTTTTTAGCTGTTATTTTTTGTTTACTTCATTTCTCATTTTTTTTTTTTCGATCTGTTTGGGTTCCGCTTATTTAGTTTGGTTTCATTTTGCAACTTTTTACGTTTGTTGCTTTAATTTATTTTCCCGTCATATTTTGTAGCGTCAGAGTTATTTCTTCTCAAATCGTCTTTCTCACGGTTTAGCGCAACCAAAAATTGCATAAAAATGACGTTTACAAATTTTTAAAATTCCAAGTGGTTCCGTTTGCAAAAAAAAATTTGAAATTTTTTTAAATATTTTTGGTCTTAATTTAAAGAGATACTTAAAAATAACTACTTTTAATTTTTTGTAATTCCTATTTAAAATCCGACTTTTCGTTTTTATGGAACCATTATTAATTCTGAATTGTGATTAGAAATTTATGCTGAATTGAAATGCAGAATTGCAATAAAATTCAGAATGCAATATAAAAAATCCTAGACTGTATATAAAAAATAATAATTTGATGATGGAGAAAAACGAAAGATCTGATTTTAAATATGAAAATACTTTGAAGAGAGCAAAAAGGGTAATTTATTTTTAATTATCTCTTTAACGTTGTTTTATACTCTCTTTACAAACTTCAGAGAGGGTGATGAAACTTTTACAAGGGGGGTAAAATGAAAGTTGAAAGAAATTTATTTTCTGCGAAATGGGGATGCACAATTTTGTCCAAATGAAAATCATCCAAAAAAAAAACGTCCAAAGTAAATCGATTCACCGATGATTTTCTCCAAAATAAAAACATCCACCGAAATTCAATCCAAACCAGAAAATGTCCAATATAAAATCATCCAAAGCATTTTCTTCCAAAATCTCCTTGAAATGACCTCTAATCTTTTTATTGAGGTTGCTATTAGCTCGCTACGGCGGGTAGATATCTAGAGATTATTGATCCGAGTCGGCAGAAACGTAAAAAAACCGGAATTCTGTTTTATTATAATGTATTGTTTGCATGAATTGTTAATTATTAAAATCTTTCGAGCATAAATTAAAAAAAAATACATTAAAATGTATTTCCTGAATGTCATTAGATAAAATGTCATTCGACAGTTTATTTGTATGTATGCATTGTAAGGAATCTTAGGAAAAAGCAATAAAACGATGTGTTTGTATTAATGGAATGATGAAGATGTCTCGGGCCCCACCGTTTATGAGTTTTATGGGGTAGATGGGCCACAGGAGAAAGGCTGAATCGGTAAGAGCCTTTAGACATTGTTTTATTCATAGCGATGAAAGTTACCCAACCTGCATACATCCCAGTGAGTCAATAATAAACTCTGTTACTTTTAGGATAAATCTACAGAAAGTATATCTCTGAAAACTCTGAATGACAAGACAGAGAAAGGGTGTTGATGAGGAAATCGGAGGAGAGATTGGATATTAACGGTACCTATAGAATGAGGCCCTACCATCGAACAGTTAAATTACTAATTTCAGATACTCAAGTCACATCAAAAGTGCATAATGGGGGTGATTGTGTTAGTTGCAAGTTGTGAAGGAACTACAACTGGCAGGGCGAGTAGGGAATGTTAAAAGGAGCCATACTATATTGCCAGACACCAGAGTGCTTAATGTTTCTGAAGCCATAATAGACCACAGGTTGTAGCAAAGGACTGAACAAGTCCACTCACATAGAATACAATAATCTTTGTAGGGTGCTACTGGTACCAGACTATGTGGTGAATGCGAGGGTGAATGTTATAGAAACCCCACTATGGGCAGACACCAGACTAGTGTATTTAATGTTTGTGGCCTCTCTATTGCTAGGTTCAGTGTAATGTAGCTATGCTAGTTCAGGTAGTATACCTACATTAAGTATTGATAATTTTTAGTAGCAGTTTTTGGCAGTTTTTACCATGTATTATGGTAAAAACATGTATTTACCATGTAACCTGAACATACTTTTATCATTTTAGAGTATTCATTTCAGTTCAACTGCTAGCAACATTATAATTAAATGTAAACAAAAAAAATTTTTTTGGACTTTTTTGTATCTTGCATTAAAATCTTTGTATCTGTTCAATGAAAAAAAATAGAAAAAAGTAAATATCCATATATTTCATGCTGCTTATCATGGACCGTAAAGAGGGCCCTTTTGAACAATCAGAGCTTCAACTAAATCCGACCTTCATATATTTGACCTCCATGAGAAACACATTGGTATCAAAAGTAATGTCAACGTGACATCAACGAATTTCCTACCCCCATTTGCACCAAGCAAATTTAGGCAAATCTAAAGTTAAGGACCCCTAAACCATACCCAGCTGACCAGAAAATCACCTATGACGTGAATATAACGTGATTATATGACCAAATAAACGTCATGAATAACAATGAAAATGAAGAAATGTCACGTTTATTTTACGTGAAATTTTTGTGATAAAAATTCACCTACATGACCGAACCAAGCCACTGACTGACGTCTAATAAACGTATAAAAAAGGTTTCCAATTATTCACAAAACTCTGCGCCCTTTTACGTAAAATAACGCTAAAGTCTTAATATAATTACGAATAAATCGGCTTTGGTATTATGAAAAGTTTATCGAATATTGTTAAGCTTACTGAATATATATGAAATGGTGTAATATAATATTACTGAATATTACAACTTTACAACTATTCAACAATCATGAAGAAATAACAATAACAGTGTTGCCATGTTGCCAACTCAAAAATTTAAATTCTCTCATTTAATATTTAATTCCCCAGAAATGCTCTCAGGGAGCGCCCGTATCATTGAAAATCCTCGCTGTAATCCTCGCGCGATTCGCATGCGCAGCGTAATGTAATTATTAGCATTTTTGGCTTAATGTTCTAGAACAATCCGAGAGGAATCTCCATTGTCTACTCTCTGAATCATATTTTAAAGTTAGAAATGTTCACAAATTGCTCTAGAGCAGCAAACCGCAAATGCTATAACATGATTTTTTTTTATTTTTTATTTTTACTTTTTGTTTTTAATTAAAAATTTTTTGTCTACACACCAACGAGCTAGTATTTTACATCTGAAAAGACTTTCCTGTTTTACAGTTTTGGCCCCACTTTTTTAGCAGTGAACACCTAAATGGCCGCGATATCCGCGCTACTATAAATTTAAAATTAGTCAACATTTTTCTTTTAACTCTCAATGGTCCTTTGGAATGTTTTTTTCTCAACTTTCAATGATGAAAATAAAATTATCTATTGCAAAAATATAGGAAACATTTTTGAAAAACGTAGAAATCCCTTTTAAAAAATGTAGAGTCACTAGTAACGTTTAAAAAAAATTAACTAAAAAATAAAACAGGATTTTTCCATTTTAAACTTAAAATTAGTCAACATTTTTTTTTTGTCTATGTTTAACTTTTATGGAACTCTTACCTTCCTTGTAAATGTTCCATAATCCTCTCACGAAAGTATGTAAAGGTAATTTAAAAAAAAAGTTGAACAGATAATTAAGAATAAATCACACTTTGTGGTCTCTTCATGTGATATTTTTGTCACATGTTGGCATTCATCATCAAATTATTATTTTTGAAATACCGTTTAGAATTTTTTTTTTATTCTGAATTTCCTTGCAAGTCTGCATTTCAATTCAGCATGCATTTCGAATCAGAATTCAGAATTTATAATGGTTCCATAAAAGCGAAAAGTCGGATTTTAAGAAAAATAGACCCAGAATAGACCAAAAAGTGTCAAAATTATTTAACTTTAAATTAAGATCGGAAAAAATAAAAACTTTTTTTTCAAAATTTTTCTTTTTTTGCGAAAATTTCTGGAAGCAGTTGGAATTTTCGAAATTTGTAAGTTGAAACAAAAAGTAATTTTTAAGCACTTTTAGTTGCGCAAAGCGGTGAGAAAGATTATTTACGAAAAAAATAACTCTAATACTAGAAAATACGACGGGAAAATAAATTACAGCAACAAATATAAAAAGTTGCAAAATGAAACCAAATTAAATGAACAGAACACAAAGAGATCAAAGACAAAAATGATGAGAATTGAAGTAAACAAGAAAGCTAAAACTTTTTTATAAATAAAACATTTAAACAAATAAACTATATTTAAAAAAAAAGTTATTGCAACTTAAAAGAGTTATCGCAAGAAATAAATAATGCAAAAAAAAGACAATTTGAGAAGCAAATACATATAGGTCACATTAAGAAAACAAAAAGAATTAATAAGTAATAAGAATAACCAGAGAGAGAGAGAGAGAGAGAGAGAGATATAACCACAAAATATTACTAAAAGATTATATTAATTCAAAAAGTGGAAAGGCTATATTAAATTTTTGAAAAATCACAAAAACAAGTGGTTTTAGAATGTTTTGCATGGAGATTAAAAAAAACAGGAGGTAAGATAATTTGCGACGAACATTAAAAAAGAAAGAAAATAGAATTGATGAGTCTCATAAGTCAAGAAAAAAAAAGAAATAAACGAATAAAAATTATAAGTGAAAAAAAAACAATATAATAAGTATAAATAAAAATATTAAATTTCAAAACACTGCTTATAAGATTAAGTAACTCTATCAAGTTTAAAACGCGATTTACCCACGACTCAAAGAGTGTTTAAAAGTGTAAAATAAGAATTGGGCTAATCAGAACGGCGTCTGGTTTTGTCTCGCAACAAAATCAGAACTTTTCTTTTCCTCCCCTGTCAGGTAGTAACTATATATATGAGTTCAAAGTGGCACCTAAAAAATGGCGGTGATATCCACCAGTAGTGACGTCAATTGACTTCTTACTTCAAATAATTACAAATCGTGTTTCATCAATTGATGAAATTACTGTGACGATGAAATTACGTTATGGGTACTTTAAAAATGGCGGACCTCCGGCCAAAAAAAACGGGCTATTTTTAGGGAAATATCGGTATTGGTTTGCTCTGTCCGTATCTTCTACCTCATTGGTTTACACTTTACAATTTTACATTACTAAGTGATATAAAGGCAGAAATTTTCCGAACCGAAATTTTCCGAAATTGGTAATTTTCCGGAAAAATTTCCTTCCTTAAAATGGAAATTTGTTGCATTTGTCACAAGTCGATGTCATTGTTGTCAATCCGCATTCAAATCCCCTTCTTTTTAACTTAACCGTCAAAGTTTTCTTGGATTTTTTAATATAATTATGATTATGTTAACAATTCTAGTTTTGGGGAGCCACAATTTACAAACAAAATAAGTGTTTCCAAAACTAAAAATGCTTTTAGCCAAATATTGAACACATTTAAAAATGCTAAAAATTTTTAATTCTAAATGTTTCCTATTTTACCGGTAAAATTTTCTGGAAAATTTTCCGGAACTTTTACATCACTTACAGCAGTTATAACGTATTTCTTTGGTAAAGTTAGTGCTACACTAGATGTCGCACGAATGCTGCACTCGTTCGTTGTCCGTGCAGTAAAGCCTAGTTCTCAGAGGTTTGTCATGTCGCCGCGACACCCCCTTCTCCAAATTTAATAACGTGTCCCTGTCGCAGATATTCTACTTGGATACTTGCCTGAATTGAACCTATAAATTTGATTTGGCTTTAAATTTATTAGGAAATTAACCCCAGTGGGTTGATATATTTCAACTTGTAGTTTGATTCTTGAAGTTTGTTCCATTTTTAGTAAATTTTCAGCTTTCAAACAGTGTATTATTTTTTGTTTATTATACTTTTATTAATAAAATGAAGTAAACAATAAACTAAACCAATTGAAATTAACGGCGCGAGTGTGGCAACAACTAGCGTGTAGTTGAAATAATCCAACTACAAACGGGGTGTCGCACGACACATAGGAAATGTCAAAATATGATCTTTCTTCTTTCATTGGTCGGACTTTCATTGGTGCGACACTTCTTCCAAGTGTCGCAGCGACATGACAAAGCTCTGAGAACTAGGCTTAAAAGCGCAAAATCAATGGAGATCGATTTTATGACCTTGAAATATCATAATTATGACCTTGAAAAGGAAATGATTGTAAAGTAAATAAAAGATAATAAATTGAAACTACAATAATAGCTATTTATGTAACCAGTTACGAAAAGTCCGATTATGTGTAACGAATGAATGCTTGTGTAACGAATTTGAATGAGATACACAAAAAAGGCTTTTCGTCGCGTGTTTCATACAAGATTTTTTCTAATTTTGACTACAAATACCTACTTAGAGAGAGAGTTATTATTATTAAACTTCAATATTTACGTTTAAACCACCTTGTTTCTACTTAATACTATAAAACTGTAGCAACGGTGTGCCACAACCGAAACCTATTTGTTTCTATGATGATGAAACGAACTTTTCATCACCCGTTACAAAAGATTTTACTTTTCGTAACTAGTTACGAAAAGGAGGACGTTACGTCACTGTCATCAGTATTGAAAAGTGCCACTTTATATGCTAAAATTAGAAACAGGTTTCATAAGTTCAGGAAAAGTATTATCCAAACTCATACAATATTTACTAATGATCTACCTGGGCACTTATTCTATAAAAAGGTGTGAAAGTGGAAATGAAAATCTCTGGCCAATGGAATTGGTCAATAGATTTTTTTGACCAATCAAGGTTGTCAAGATTTTCATTCTCACTGTCACAACTTCCTCTAGAATGAGGCTCCTGGTAAGGATAATAACGATCAATAACATTTTTCACAATGACATTTATTTTGGACGAACACTTATTTGTTTCCAAAAGATAAGGCAAATACTCTTCTTCACTCCATCTGCTAGAAGAGAGAATTGACGATACGGCTGTATATAATTTCCCTTTTATTTTATTAAAGTTAACTATTAGAAAAATATAAAATTATGCTTTGTGGTTTTCCACCACCCACCAATATCATTGAAATCGGTGCTGCACCACCTACACGACCTGGTTGCACTAAGGACAAAAAGTGCGGCACTCGTTTCCCAATGGAACGCCCAAACTTCTACTAACTTCACCAATGGTGTGCTCTGGTGCGGCACTAATTTTACCAATGGAATACGCTATTAGCAGTTAGCACTAAAGAACGTCAAACGTCAATATTATTATTTGACATTGTTGGCCCTTCGTTCGCATTAATCTAAACTAAATACAGAAGATTCTCGGAAAATTCTATCATCGATTTGAGCGAAGTGTGACCTTTAATCATGTGTGATGAAATGCTCCGAAATGGAGCATTTTCGCTCGTATTGGCAACACTGACAATAAATATAGTCGACAGACCACACTCGAAATATAAAAATACCGGAAAGTAGTTGTGTAAGCACTCCCTGTTTGAAGGTCATTTAAGGACATTTTGGACGATTTTTCGTTGGATGAAAATACGGTGGATCGAGAAATTTTTGATGTTAATACTTTGGATGTAAATTGGTTTGAATGGAATTTCGGTGGACGTTTTCATTTTGGACAAAATCATCAGTGGATTGAATTAATTTGGACGGTTTTATTTTGGATGTTTTTACTTTGGATGATTTTGTGTGGACCCCTATGAAATATGTTAGTGATAGACATTTTTAGCTTTTTTCGCAGGAAACTCTAGTTTAAAATATGCCAAAAGGCAATATTTACTAATTGGAAATTAAAAACTTATCTGCTTTCAATATTTGCAAAAATATTGCAGCTGTTAAGAAGGAAACAACTACCCCTAGGGCAAATACCCCTACTGGCATTGAATTACACTCTTTGATTCAAAGCTCATTTTGTAAAGCAAAAAAATATTAAAATTAATTAATAAAGTAATAAAAAATCAATGCTCAAATGCTACTATTGAATTATACCATTTGTCTCAAAGCTTAAATATTATAGAAAATATACAGTGCTCTAGAATAAAACAAAAGAAATATAACATAATTATCACTAAGGGGGGTAAAAGTTACACAGAGACAAAAAAATATAAATATAAAAAAATGTTGACCAATTTTAAGTTTAAAATGGAAAAATTCTGTTTTTATTAGGTTGTTTTTTAGACATTATAAGTGATTCTAAATTTTTTATAAGCGATTTCTTCGTTTTTAAAAAATGTTTACTATATTTTTACAATTTTGTTGCACATTTCTTAAAGGTAAAAATACAAATATCTAAATTATATTTTTATCATTAAAAGTTGAAAGGATAATGGAACATTTACAAGCGGGATTTAAAGTTCCACAAAAGTTACACAAAAAATTTTTGACTAATTTTAAGTTTACAGTTCCGGCGTATATCGCCGCCATTTTTTAGGTGCCCACTGCTAAAAAAGTGGGCAAAAACTGTAAACCAGGAGAGTCTTTTGAGATGTAAAATACGTACTTGTTGGTGCAGACAAAAAATTTTGAATAAAAAGTAAATACCGATAAGATTTGTCATTTAATTTTTGTGTTATAGCATTTTTGGTTTGTTGCTCTAGGGCAATTTGCAAACATTTCTCACTTTAAAATCTGATTCAGAGAGTAGAGAATAGAGATACTCTCGGATTGCTCTAGAACATAAAGCCAAAAATGCTAATAATTACGTTACCTGCGCATGCGAATCGCACGAGGATACACCAAGAGTTTTCAATGATACGAACGCTCCCTAGGGAGCGTTTTTGGTGAATTAAATAAGCGAATTTAAATTTTCGAGTTGGCAACACTGTCCCACTGCCGAATCAGTCAACGTTGAGAAGCACGGGAGATCACTTCGCAAATTGCCTCATTCACCGTCTTATAAAATAACACTTGTTGCTGGTAATAGAGCAAGAAGGATAAATCCTGTTTTTCTGCAATGTCGAGATACTTCCATATTTTTTCAAGCACCAGTTACACTGAGTCAACATTTCCGTATCATTTTAGCTGCTTTATGAACTCAAAATCGTTTCTCAAAACCGCAGCCAGCAGCTCTATACTGAACTCTCTTCGCGTTTTGAGTAGTAAATAATTAAATTCCTTCATACAATCGTCAGGTAACTCGCTTACGACCTTGTTTTAAGTCGGTAGTTTAATTTAAAATTCCGTAGCTGGAGAGGATTGGAATTTAGAACGGCAAATTTACAGTTGGAAGCATTGAGGTTGAGTGGTCGAGAAAGAGAGGGACAAGGAGAGAAATTACTTGATATCACCCCTGGTACGATTAAACCACAAAACACAGGTATTTAAAGACAATGTCTCGCAAGTATTGTAGATACACACATAGCCACATAGCAAATAGGACATTTCTATCTTTTGTGCATGAATAGAGCTAAATAAGCATTACAGAGAATTTCCAGTTAACTGGCTCCAAACGAATGTCCTTTCGCTGCTGCTATTAAAGCCATTAGTGCGAAGTAACACTCTTATTCGAAAAATATGAAAGAACCAATTTAAAAATATTATTTCAGCGAAAAACGAGATGGAAATTTGCGGCCCTTATCGAAATAGGGAATTTAAAACGTGGGATGCAGCTCAATAAATCACTCGGTTTTGAATATTCGGGCTGTATTGTGGCGAAAAAGCACATGTAACGTAAATTGAGAGAAGACTGACATTAAATTAAATCGCCGACAAATTCTCGGATAGAACGGCTAAGTGAATTTAATGTTTGCCATAGGTGGAGTGGAAATACGAGATATTAGCGAAAATAAAGCGGCTTATATTGTAAATATGCCATTATGCCATTTTTCTCGCAATTTTTCATTCTGCGCGAATACACTTGTTGACATGTCGGACGATGGGGACGTAAAATTGCACCAAACTGGAACTTTTGATGTTTTAGTATCTTCTTTTTTTTTGTGTTGTCCGTCAATCCACATGTTGCTCCAGCTAGCCAATAGTTGGAAAAATTAACGTTGCTTTGGACAGGTTTAAACTACCGGATTTATTTTTGCATGGAACATAGACACGTCATTTTTTACCTTTGTAACACATAAACGCTACCAACAAACTACCTTCTTTTTAATAACAAATTGGGACTCTCGGCTTGACTTGATTTCCAAGATACTTGACTTAGTTTCAAGTCAAGTTCAAGTCAAGCTTAAGGAAGTAAATATCAAGTTAAATCAAATATTTTTTCTTTAATTACTCAAAAATCAAGCAGTTTGAAAAATACTTGTTTCTCGATATTTTTGTATTCGGCTCGAACACACTTGTTGACATGTCGGACGATGGGGATGTAAAATTGCATCAAACTGGAACTTTTGATGTTTTAGTATCTTCTGTTATTTTTTGTGTTGTTGTCCGTCAATCCATATGTTGCTCGAGCTAGCCAATAGTTCAAAAAATTAAAGTTGCTTTGGACACAAACTACATTCTTTATCATAACAAATTGGGAATAAAGGCTTGACTTGATTTTCAAGATGCTTGACTTTGACTTGATTTAAGCTTAAGGAAGTAAATAGCAAGATAAGTCAAGTGGTTTTCCTTTAACTACTCAAAAATCAAGTAGTTTGAAAAATACTAGATTCTCGCAATTTTTTATTCGACCTGAATTCACATTTTGACATGTCGGACGATGGGGATGTAAAATTGCCCAAACTGGAACTTTTGATGCTTTAGTATCTTCTGTTATTTTTTGTGTTGTCCGTCAATCTGTATGTTGCTCGAGCTAGCCAATAGTTCATAAAATTAACGTTGCTTTGCACACAAACTACATTCTTTTAATAAAAAATAGGGAATCACGGCTTGACTTGATTTTCAAGATACTTGACTTTGATTTGATTTCAAGTCAAACTTAAGGAAGTATATATCAAGATAGGTAAAGTAGTTTTCCTTTAACTACTCAAAAAATAAAGTAGTTTGAAAAGTACTTGATTCTAGCAATTTTTTACTCGGCCAGAATACACTTGTTGAAATGTCGGACGATGGGGACGTAAAATTGCACCAAACTGGAACGTTTGATGTCTTAGTACCTTCTGTTATTTTTTGTGTTGTTGTCCGTCAATCCACAGTGTGGCTCGAGCTAGCAAATAAAATAGTTCGAAAAATTAACGTTGCTTTGGATACAAACTACATACATTTTAATAATAAATAAGGAATCACGGCGTGACTTGATTTTCAAGATTCTTGACAAGTCAAGCTTAAGGAAGTAAATATCAAGTTAAGTCAAGTTGTTTTCCTTTACCTACTCAAAAAATCAAGTAGTTTGAAAAATACTCGATTCTCGCAATTTTTTATTCGGCCCTAATACACGTTTTAACATGTCGGACGATGGGGACGTGAAATTGCACCAAACTGGAACTTTTTATGTTTTAGTATATTTTGTTTGATTTATGTTGTTGTCCGCCAATTTACATTGTAACGGTGCACTTCGCTAGTTACATTAATTATTTATTTTTAATTTTATTCTTCTGGTGTTTTCAGACAGGTTGGAAAGATAAGTGCCAATTTAATATAGTTTGCTCATCTCTGTAATAGTATTGAATATCGAATGCCTATTTTATACTCAGACGTTTGATTGGTTTAATTAGAGAACTTTTAGTGATAAGTTTATTTCATTTCGTGCATCATGTCACCATCGTGTCATCAAATGTACGTAGATTAAGTGATTAATACTTTTTGTTTTGTTTAATTCAAAATTAACTATATATTAATACTGTAATTAAGTTTCAATAGGGTCGTTCGGTACAAAACAATTCACGACTAATTTACTTATATTCTAAAAGTACTTGGTAAAATAGAACTATGTTAAAAATCCTACACGTTTAAGTTCAATAGTTTTTAAACCAGAGAGATTTAAACTTTACGGCGCGGGAAAACGTCGAGACATTATGCGGTGACGTCACATCACGGAAGAGGCGACGGCTGCCAGATTTGTTTAGACGGGCAAGCAAGTCGTTTCTCGGTTATTTAAATTATTTGGTAGAGTTTAATGTGTATCTGTACTCTTGTACTTTAAGCTGACATATAATAGATAAAGTGTAAGCGTATAAATAAATATGGCACATTTGAGGACACATTTGAAACAAGGATTTTCTAAAGGAGAGTCGAATAACCTTCCAGAAGTGAATATGTTTATGGTCATGGACTATTTCAATAAGAATAATGACTATATAAGTAGTGAAATGAGAGGTGTTAAACTTCAAAGGTATGTATGTGAGCACTTCATTAAGTTACAAACCAAACCCAAACAAGGACATTGCTGATACATAAAAAATCGAGCTTGATTTTCTTTAAGACTACATAAATATGAAGGTTTGGTACTGCGCATTTTTCAGCCAACATTTCAACAATAAATAAAGATTCGAATGGAATACCCAGATAGAGCTTAGGTTTCTTCTCAATAACGTATATAGTTTTTTCAAGTACGTTTATAATTTCCTTATTACCTGTCTGCAAATCAACTGTCCAACTAGATGTTGAAAAATTTGACGTTGAACCGCTACAAGAAACCGACAAACTCGAGGAATGATTAGATTTTTCATCATCTTCATTTTTGAACAGTTTGCTTTTTTTCGAAATTTGTTGATCTGATGAACCTGATGGCACACCCAAAGTAAAATGTTTTCTTTTTGCAGCGGGTTTGCCTACTGTCGCATTTTCAAGTAGCAAACACTGGGTAGCTTTTGACCTTACAGTGGCAGATTTTAAATTCACCTGAGTCCCCTTGTTTTGGTATTTTTCATAAACGGGTTCCTCTTCTTGTATAAAATTTAAACTCTCACTGTCATAACTAGTTGTCGCATCATGGTCTTTTATATTGCTGATTATTTGCTTTTGTTTCATTTTTTCAACAAGCTTCCTAGGTGTTGAACTATGCTTAGATGTTCGGTTTTTCTGACAATCAAAAATATGTGGTATGATTCCAGGTTTTACCCTAATTTTTCCTTCGCCCATCATTTTAAGATACACGTAATTTTCAATATCTTTCTCAGCCTAAAGAAAGACAAAATGCTTTTGTGTAAATACAATCTCAACAATCACAAAATAATATATCTCACTTACATCAAAATGATCCTGACAGCAATATCTTGTACCTTTATCCGATACAAAAGTAGCACGACGCATAGCGATTTGCCATTGCTTTCTTAATTTTACATCAGCCGGTAAAGAAATAAAAAGCTTATCTGGTGCACAATTCGATGTGTTTTTGCAATTTGGTACTACACATGTTTTGAAAATTGGTTTCCTCTTAGAACTCATTGCGAAATTGGAGTTAAATTAGGTTTCTTAGCAGGCAAGACACCTTTGAAACTAAGATGTGAATACTAAACAACGCGTAAGCCCATGCATTACCGGCCGGGCGCCAGGACACTTTCTCCGCGCTACCGCTTTCAATGACGAATTTAAACTACTATAAAACGACGGAAAATTTTTTTTTTTTGGAAATTAGGTCTGTTTTATTAAAACTTTTCAATTATGAAATTTAAAAAAAAATCTGAACGACCCTATTCCGTAAGAGTTGTCCAGCGGTTTCGGGAGTTTACCAGCGATTTCGGTGACAAATTATTTAAATATCTAGTTTACCGCCTGTCGGGCCATTTATTTGGTCAATTCCTCGCCACAAGTGTGAGATGGCTGCATCCAGCAGTATGCGCACGGGGCAGTATTTGCAACGTTGCCACATATAAAATGCAAAATTCTTTGAATCAAATATTTCTGCGGCTCATAGGGTATATTCGTAATAATCGTATATAAATAATAAAGCTTCGTTAATTTATCAATTGTTTTAATTGATAAGTGATGTAAGAAAAAAAATAGCCATTACATTAATTTATATACTTTTATGTGATTTTGTCAATTTTCGAGAATTAATGTAAATATCTACTGAACCAGGTGTAACTTTGCTCCTCCAACAAGCAAAACAATTTATGTAGTTATGGATTGGTCGTTGTCTTAAGGCCCAACCCATTCCTAACCTCTATGTAAGGGAATTATTTGCTGCAAATGAAGTACCTACCTAAGTGATACCACACTTTAAGGAATATGTTATATTCCTTAAACTGTGGTAATACTCTACGCATGAATCTATGCTTCATCATTATAGACATTTTAGGATACCTATATGATCTATATTGCATTTTCATGTTTCCTTTCATGTGGTTAAAATCATCAGTTAGAAGTTCTAAATGCGTTTCTTCGGCCATAGAATTAATAATAAAATAAAATGAATAGAGGATAAATCGTTATAATTATTCTTTATCTACTTTGGTTTTTGTTATGCCCTTTGCGCACGGTTGATTAAAGATAGAAATATCACATCGGCAACCTTGCACTGGAGGCGGTCCTTAAATTTACTAGGCTAGTAAAGATACGATGTTGACGAAATTTTAAGGTTAGTTTGTTTTTGTTATTATTTTTGCCAATTTTGTACCATATTGTGTCTATTCTTTTATGAATATTTGAACAAAAAGTAGAATTCTTTTCAACCAATTAAGAAAATAGACGCAGGTTTCCAGCTAGTATAGTGCCATGTCTATTTAGTTTAATTCTCGATCAGTCTTGCCGCTTGCCATTCTTCATCAGTCCTGATGATTTTGTTCATGCACACTTTACTTAGCTTACCCCTATTTGCACTAAACAAATTTAGGTAAACCTAAAGTTAATGATCCCTAAGCCATAGCTATTAGCATGAGGAAGCATGGTAGTAAGGAAAGCCTTAACTAGGTGTACTTGAAAATTGAGTGGTGCAAGTGGCGGTTAGTTTCATCATATATAAGTGAATTAAGTTAAGAGGCACTAGAATGGGTATATACCTACATATATTTGCTGATCTTAGACAATAAGATTTTAGTTACTCAAAAATGCAACACTTACGCATATTGGATAATAACCCTACCGATAAATATACACTCAGCAACTGGTAACACTTTAAATTGTTGAGAGCCCAATCTTTGCGCAAGAAGCCTTACAATTCATCATCATTCTTATGTATGTCTATCACTGCTGTGTGTAAAAGCCCTTTTTGGAAAACACAATTGAAATCACTGGATGAAGCTGGTATACTATCACCTTCAGCTGCAGCAGTGTTTGCTGATGAACACAGCAGATTTTCTTTGAATTAACTTGACTCTGCCCTAGGAGTGAATTTAGAGTCAGCTGTGTTTTCTCGATAAGTTCAATACTCAGGGCAGAGTGACTTAAGTATAAAACTGGGCCCTAGGAGAAACTGCATGGACCATTTTAGAGTCAGTTGTAGAACTGTGGTTCAACTGAACTTGAGTGGTACCTGACCAAGGCAATTATTCTATAGAAATGGGTGGAATCGAAACTGAGAAGTTTTGAGCCTTTCGGGTTGCTTAAAAATGGGTGAGAATCAATTTTGCTTAGTCCCTACATACAAGGAAAAAGAAGGAATAAATCGCCATAATCATGTGCAAACACCTAAAATTCAAACTGTAAACTATTAAATCAATAACAAAATTCACATCCTCATGTGTTCAAGTAAATAGACTTTTATTCTTTTGTCGTTTCTGCCACTACTTTATTATGTACTTATGTTGATTGCTAAGCTAAGATAAGGGAATAAATAAATACAACCACTATGCCCTAAACGCCTATCTGTGAAAATGCAATAGACAATCCTCTATTTATTCTTAATAAATTTTATATACATAACATAATTGTAAATATATTATTTATCTTGTAAGGTAGGTAGACACAACTATTACTTAGCAACAATTTAAATATAAGATTTGTTGAAAGATGTAACAAATTTTTTCATGGAGAAACAGATTGTATTACTAACACATAAGTAGCCAGTCACATATTACCAATAAGCATATTATACTTAACTAGTTGAATAACATCTATGTTAAAACAAAACATGAATTATTATTATCTAAACATGTAACACTATAGCAAAAGGTATGTATTTCTTGCAATGATAAAAATGATTCAAATTCAAAAACCCATGTGTAGGTAAAAATTATTGTGCTTAAAATAGGCTCTATGCAATTCGGAGGCCATCGGAAAAATGTATTCCCCACAACTAGTTCTCAAGATATCTGACTGTCTCAAGTTAAAAAGTCCATTCTGTATACAATGCCTATCTTTAATGTAATATAGTTAACTTTATTTAAAAATGTATTTAATAAATATCAATTTTGAGGTTCTTTATACCTACCTTTTTTTAATAGACCGTTTTACATTTGCATATTGAAGAACTGTGTGGGATCCTATCTTAGTCCTCCCCTTGTCTTCTTGTAGACAAAAAAACCTTTGCAACTATTGGTGATATTGATTTTAACTAACAAAAGCTTGCAAAATATGTTTGTCCCTTCTAACCTTTTATGCAGAAACTGAACAGGAACGTAGGTAGTAAAAAAAGTTCTTCTCACTATCGCGTTTAGTTCCTCGTCTTTCAGCTCTTCCAGGCCCTGTTATAAATCTTTTGATTCGGATAGTCCACTTTAGCCCAAGCCCAACATTTCTTTTCATTTCATAATAGGTATGTTTGATGATTTTTATTTCTCTGTTACCATGCACATCATAGAACTATTAACTATTTAACTTATTATAACTTTTTGAAATACATATTCAATAATATCCACTTAAAAAAAAATGCTTTTTAATAAATAATTATTTAAAAGCAGAAGTATTTTAAAATAACTATCAATGGAATAAAATAAATTGGATGAGCGATTGAGCGATCAGCTGATATTGTTTACATCCTGTCCCCTGTCCTGATTGGCCAGTAGTTATGAATGAACACTACGTCGATTTTATGAATGAAGTATGCCCGATGCGCATACTGCCATGTGTGGTACTCCCCACAAGTGTTAGCGGCAGGTTGCCGGCTTTCGTATTTGCGAGATTTCCTTCAGGATTATAGACTGCAATTTGGGTACTTTTATTGTTATTTGCAAGACGTTCAATTTAAATTATTTCCTATACTAGCGCTTTTAAGGTCGAATGCTGTGTTTCTATGGCGTGCTTGGTTTCCATCTCTTAATTTTCCAATTGGATTGATTGAGATTTGATTTCAATATCTTTTAATTTTAAATGCGGCAACATCTTCTTTTCCTCTTAGTGGCTTACAACCGTGTTGTAAAATTCAAAGAATGTTCATATCAATGATTTTTTGTAATTTGCACGGAGTCACCTTTACCCACAAACGCACTTTTAAGACCATTCGTGTTTCGAGGCCGCTGGAAACCAGCCCATTAATTTCTGCGGGGCGCAAAAAATTGTGAGGTACGTACCTGCAAATTTTTAGAAGTAATTTGTGTTTTGCTTCATTTTATTATTCACTGTTCCAATTCTAATTGTATTTTGGCCGGCTTTTATTGGTATCTAGAATAAATCCGACATTTTTTCTTTAAATATTTCTGAAAATCTCAATAATTGAACTAACTTTTATTATCAGTTTTGCATCTTTAAGCAGTTAAGCAGTAAATTCACAGCCACGATTATTGCTTTATTTTGATACGCTATTTCGACCTTTTTAGCACTGGTTTTCCCAAGCGAAATCTTGAGATTTTGCCTTTAATTGACCTGAAGCCCTAGGTGGAGATTAGTCTAGCTGCTTATATATATCGGCCATTGATATATGATCTGTAGGCTGAGCAGTTGTGTGAAGTTAGCGTCCGGGGCGCCAGCGCCTGCCAGCGCTCATCCGATTCCCCTTTCCCCCACTACTATGTTTATTTCATCTATGTTGCCAAGTTTCTTAAATCGTTTTAAAAGTTACTTATTACGTTTTCACACATTTCGTTTCTTGCTTACCCCAAACTTGCAAGCAAGGTTACATCTAATAGAACTCCTATAGCCAACTAGGCAAAAGTTATGGAGAAAAGTGAAAAACATCCCCCTCCCTTAAGGTTATTTTGCTCGTTTAAAAGGAAACTAGCTCTTGCAACATCTTCAAATTTGCAGAGATGCCACACTACATAATGTGGAATAGAGTTCCTATCTCAGATTTGGCAAAGTTGTGAATAAAAGTAAAAAACATCCCCCTCCCCTTAAAGTTATTTTAGTCCTATAAAATGAAACTAGTTTTTATGACACGTTCAAATTTGCGGAGATGGTTACGCTACATTATGTGGTATAGAACCCCTATCTCAGATTTGGCACAAGTTATGAAGAAAAGTGAAAAGCATCCCCCACCCCTTAAAGTTATTTTACTCGTTTAAAACGAAACTAGCTCTTGTGACACATTCAAATTTGCAGAGATGGTTACACTACATAATGTGGTGTAGAACCCTATCTCAGATTTGGCAAAAGTTATGAAGAAAAGTGAAAAACATACCCCACCCCTTAAAGTTATTTTACTAGTTTAAAACGAAACTAGCTCTTGTGACACGTTCAAAATTGCAGAGATGGATACACTACATAATATGGTATAGAACCCCTATCTTAGATATAGCAAAAGTTATGAAGAAAAGTGAAAAACATCCCCCTCCCCTTAAAGTTGTTTTACCCGTTTAAAACGAAACTAACTCTTGTGACACGTTCATATTTGCAGAGATGGTTACACTACATAATGTGGAAGGCAACCCCTATCTCAGATTTGGTAAAAGTTATGAAGAAAAGCGAAAAACATCCCCCACCCCTTAAAGTTATTTTACTTGTTTAAAGTGAAACTAGCTCTTGTGACACGTTCATATTTGCAGAGATGGTTACACTATATAATATGGAATAGAATCCCTATCGCAGATTTGGCAAAAGTTATGAAGAAAAGTGAAAAACATCCCCCTCCCCTTAAAGTTATTTTACTCAATTGAAATTAAACTAGCTCTTGTCACACGTTCATATTTGCAGAGATGGTTACACTACATAATGTTGTATAGAACCCCTATCTCAGATTTGGCAAAAGTTATGAAAAAAAGTGAAAAACATCCCCTTCCCCTTAAAGTTATTTTACTAGTTTAAAACGAAACTAGCTCTTGTGACACGTTCAAAATTGCAGAGATGGATACACTACATAATATGGTATAGAACCCCTATCGCAGATTTGGCAAAAGTTATGAAGAAAAGTGAAAAACATCCCCCTCCCCTTAAAGTTATTTTATTAGTTTAAAACGAAACTAGCTCTTGTGACACGTTCATATTTGCAGAGATGGTTACACTATTTAATGTCGAAGGGAACCCCTATCTCAGATTTGGCAAAAGTTATGAAAAAAAGTGAAAAACATCCCCCTACCCTTAAAGTTATTTTACTCGTTTAAAACGAAACTAGCTCTTGTGACACGTTCATATTTGCAGAGGTTGTTACACTACATAATGTGGAAGGGAACCCCTATCTGAGATTTGGCAAAAGTTAAGAAGAAAAGTGAAAAACATCCCCCACCCCTTAAAGTTATTTTACTCGTTTAAAACGAAACTAGCTCTTGTGACACGTTCATATTTGCAGAGATGGTTACACTACATAATGTTGTATAGAACCCCTATCTCAGATTTGGCAAAAGTTATGAAGAAAAGTGAAAAACATCCCCCACCCCTTAAAGTTATTTTACTAGTTTAAACCGAAACTAGCTCTTGTGACACGTTCATATTTGCAGAGATGGTTACACTACATAATGTTGTATAGAACCCCTATCTCAGATTTGGCAAAAGTTATGAGGAAAAGTGAAAAACATCCCCCACCCCTTAAAGTTATTTTACCAGTTTAAAACGAAACTAGCTCTTGTGACACGTTCATATTTGCAGAGATGGTTACACTACATAATGTTGTATAGAACCCCTATCTCAGATTTGGCAAAAGTTATGAGGAAAAGTGAAAAACATCCCCCTCCCGTTAAAGTTATTTTACCCGTTTGAAATGAAACTAGCTCTTGTGACACATTCATATTTACAGAGATGGTTACACTACATAATGTGGAATAGAACCCCTATCGCAGATTTGGCAAAAGTTATGAAGAAAAGTGAAAAACATCCCCCACCCCTTAAAGTTATTTTACTAGATTAAAACGAAACTAGCTCTTGTGACACATTCATATTTGCAGAGATGGTTACACTACATAATGTTGTATAGAACCCCTATCTCAGATTTGGCAAAAGTTATGAAGAAAAGTGAAAAACATCCCCCTCCCCTTAAAGTTATTTTATTCGTTTAAAACGAAACTAGCTCTTGTGACACGTTCATATTTGCAGAGATGGTTACACTACATAATGTTGTATAGAACCCCTATCTCAGATTTGGCAAAAGTTATGAGGAAAAGTGAAAAACATCCCCCTCCCCTTAAAGTTATTTTACCCGTTTGAAATGAAACTAGCTCTTGTGACACATTCATATTTACAGAGATGGTTACACTACATAATGTGGAATAGAACCCCTATCGCAGATTTGGCAAAAGTTATGAAGAAAAGTGAAAAACATCCCCCACCCCTTATAGTTATTTTACTCGTTTACAACGAAACTAGCTCTTGTGACACGTTCATATTTGCAGAGTTGGTTACACCACGTAATGTGGAAGGGAACCCCTATCGCAGATTTGCCAGAAGTTATGAAGAAAAGCGAAAAACATCCCCCTCCCCTTAAAGTTATTTTACTCGTTTAAAACGAAACTAGCTCTTGTGACACGTTCAAAATTGCAGAGATGGATACACTACTATATGGTATAGAACCCCTATCTTAGATTTAGCAAAAGTTATGAAGAAAAGTGAAAAACATCCCCCTCCCCTTAAAGTTGTTTTACCCGTTTAAAACGAAAGTAGCTCTTGTGACACGTTCATATTTGCAGAGATGGTTACACTACATAATGTGGAAGGCAACCCCTATCTCAGATTTGGTAAAAGTTATGAAGAAAAGCGAAAAACATCCCCCACCCCTTAAAGTTATTTTACTTGTTTAAAGTGAAACTAGCTCTTGTGACACGTTCATATTTGCAGAGATGGTTACACTATATAATATGGAATAGAATCCCTATCGCAGATTTGGCAAAAGTTATGAAGAAAAGTGAAAAACATCCCCCTCCCCTTAAAGTTATTTTATTAGTTTAAAACGAAACTAGCTCTTGTGACACGTTCATATTTGCAGAGATGGTTACACTACATAATGTGGAAGGGAACCCCTATCTCAGATTTGGCAAAAGTTATGAAGAAAAGTGAAAAACATCCCCCTCCCCTTAAAGTTATTTTACTCGTTTAAAACGAAACTAGCTCTTGTGACACGTTCATATTTGCAGAGATGGTTACACTACATAATGTTGTATAGAACCCCTATCTCAGATTTGGCAAAAGTTATGAAGAAAAGTGAAAAACATCCCCCACCCCTTAAAGTTATTTTACTAGTTTAAACCGAAACTAGCTCTTGTGACACGTTCATATTTGCAGAGATGGTTACACTACATAATGTTGTATAGAACCCCTATCTCAGATTTGGCAAAAGTTATGAAAAAAAGTGAAAAACATCCCCCTCCCCTTAAAGTTATTTTACTAGTTTAAAACGAAACTAGCTCTTGTGACACGTTCAAAATTGCAGAGATGGATACACTACATAATATGGTATAGAACCCCTATCTCAGATTTAGCAAAAGTTATGAAGAAAAGTGAAAAGCATCCCCCTCCCCTTAAAGTTATTTTACTCGTTTAAAACGAAACTAGCTCTTGTGACACGTTCATATTTGCAGAGATGGTTACACTACATAATGTTGTATAGAACCCCTATCTCAGATTTGGCAAAAGTTATGAAGAAAAGTGAAAAACATCCCCCACCCCTTAAAGTTATTTTACTCGTTTAAAACGAAACTAGCTCTTATGACACGTTCATATTTGCAGAGATGGTTACACTACATAATGTTGTATAGAACCCCTATCTCAGATTTGGCAAAAGTTATGATGAAAAGTGAAAAACATCCCCCTCCCCTTAAAGTTATTTTACCCGTTTGAAATGAAACTAGCTCTTGTGACACATTCATATTTACAGAGATGGTTACACTACATAATGTGGAATAGAACCCCTATCGCAGATTTGGCAAAAGTTATGAAGAAAAGTGAAAAACATACCCCACCCCTTAAAGTTATTTTACTAGTTTAAAACGAAACTAGCTCTTGTGACACGTTCAAAATTGCAGAGATGGATACACTACTATATGGTATAGAACCCCTATCTTAGATTTAGCAAAAGTTATGAAGAAAAGTGAAAAACATCCCCCACCCCTTAAAGTTATTTTACTTGTTTAAAGTGAAACTAGCTCTTGTGACACGTTCATATTTGCAGAGATGGTTACACTATATAATATGGAATAGAATCCCTATCGCAGATTTGGCAAAAGTTATGAAGAAAAGTGAAAAACATCCCCCTCCCCTTAAAGTTATTTTATTAGTTTAAAACGAAACTAGCTCTTGTGACACGTTCATATTTGCAGAGATGGTTACACTACATAATGTGGAAGGGAACCCCTATCTCAGATTTGGCAAAAGTTATGAAGAATACTCGTTATATGAATTGCAGAAAAAGTTATATTTCGGAAAAATTTTACAATTGAAAAAATTCACATTTATTCCCCTTTTGCTGTTGGAGGAAAAATGGATTCTACTAAAAATTCACGTGGATGAAAAAATTGTTATTGTTCTTGATCCTTACGGAAATAATAATGAACAGAACAACGGGATGCTACTGGATTTTTTAGTATTACTAAAAAGGTATAACGAGTCAAAATCTATGTATTCCGGATACAAGAAACTCGAAGAATTTGGCTGGAGTGTAAAAACACTATCTTTTACTAAGGTTACCTTGCCTTATGAAGGATCTCTATTAAATATACATTTCTTAGATCAATTAACAAAATCTAACGGATCTAACTTGCCTGATGAGATAACTAATATAAATATAAAAAATTTCGGACGAGAACTGCAAGGATTATTGTTAAAATTCTCATCGCAGGTTGCTGAATTTTGTCCTTATTGCAAACAATTTGAAAACAAAAATATAAAAAAATGGATCAAATGTGACGTTTGTGATAGGTGGGTTCATATAGAATGCGATCCAAACTTACAAAATATATCTGGTGTCGATTCATCGAAATTTGTGTATTTTTGTGTCCTTTGTTCATATAATTTTAACATTAATTCGCATTTCGATAAAGAAAAGCCAGAGGCATTTGAGATTTTGGATCATGGATTAATAAAAAGTACAGATTATTACGTCGACAATAACAATTTGGGCCAATACGTTATTGGTCGTTACAACACTACTTTCGGACTGACTATTGAAGACTATGCGACATTAAATCCAAACGAATACCTTTCAAATATGGTTTTTTCCATATGCGCTGAAATAATGAAAAATCAATTCGGCAGTGCTGATGTAAAAATATGGTCTATATTTCAGACAAACTTAATATTCTTTGAACCAGCAACATTAACGCCCCAATTTTATAAGGACCCGTTTTTCAGTGATATAGCAAATAAAGTAAATATTATACCCATTTTGTATAAAAATCATTTCACTTTAGCAGTTGCCGATTTTGTTAACTACGAATTCTTTTACATAGACCCATTTGGAACATCTGCCTCAAAAGTCAAAGAAATGCTAAAATTATTGGAACAGTTTACTTGCAAAGTTAACGTTGCCTTTGATATTATATCCCAACTGAAAACAAAGCTCGTAAAACATCAGCTTCAAACTGATTCGTATAATTGTGGAGTTTACATTTTGCAATTTATTAAATGTATTCTCACAAACAAAGACATATCACAAACTTTTTCTCCAGATGAACAAAGGAATCAACTGAAGACCTTACTAATTAATGCTTCAGACGATATGAAAGAAAAGTGTTTGAAATGCGGTCGAAAAGTAAAAGATGTTAACCAGGCAATTCGATGCATTAAGTGCAAGAGATATTTAGAATTAACTTGTTTTCGAATAGACAGTGCTAAATGTCCATTGTGCCAATTTTATGACAAGTAAAAAAAACGCAAAAAATCGTACAAAATTAAATATATCGAGTGACCTAAATCGAAAGTACAAACTCTTCAATTTTATTTTGATCCCACTCTACAGCTTTACCGATAAGTCACAGAAGAAAAATTCAAATACGTAAGTTAAATAGTTTTAAATGGAACACCCTATGTATTCTTCTCTATAATAAAATATCTTATTTTTTCTCATTTCAAAAATATATGGTATGTTTCAGCCATTTTTGAAATAACTGAGTTTAGAGATGCAAAGCAATCTTGATCTGAAACTCTCGAACTGCATTTCTAAATTTTGATCTAAATCTGAGATACGTGTCATAAGAGCTAGTTTCGTTTTAAACGAGTAAAATAACTTTAAGGGGTGGGGGATGTTTTTCACTTTTCTTCATAACTTTTGCCAAATCTGAGATAGGGGTTCCTTTCCATATTATGTAGTGTAACAACCTCTGCAAATATGAACGTGTCACAAGAGATAGTTTCGTCTTAAACGAGTAAAATAACTTTAAGGGGAGGGGGATGTTTTCCACTTTTCTTCATAACTTCTGACAAATCTGAGATAGGGGTTCCCTTCCATATTATGTAGTGTAACAACCTCTGCAAATATGAACGTGTCACAAGAGCTAGTTTCGTTTTAAACGAGTAATATAACTTTAAGGGGAGGGGGATGTTTTCCACTTTTCTTCAAAACTTTTGCCAAATCTGAGATAGGGGTTCCCTTCCATAATATGTAGTGTAACAATCTCTGCAAATATGAACGTGTCACAAGAGCTAGTTTCGTTTTAAACGAGTAAAATAACTTTAAGGGGAGGGGGATGTTTTCCACTTTTCTTCATAACTTTTGCCAAATCTGAGATAGGGGTTCTTTTCCATATTATATAGTGTAGCAACCTCTGCAAATATGAACGTGTCACAAGAGCTAGTTTCGTTTTAAACGAGTAAAATAACTTTAAGGGGAGGGGGGTGTTTTCCACTTTTCTTCATAACTTTTGCCAAATCTGAGATAGGGGTTCCCTTCCACATTATGTAGTGTAACAACCTCTGCAAATATGAACGTGTCACAAGAGCTAGTTTCGTTTTAAACGAGTAAAATAACTTTAAGGGGAGGGGGATGTTTTCCACTTTTCTTCATAACTTTTGCCAAATCTGAGATAGGGGTTCCCTTCCATATTATGTAGTGTAACGACCTCTGCAAATATGAACGTGTCACAAGAGCTAGTTTCGTTTTAAACGAGTAAAATAACTTTAAGGGCGGGGGATGTTTTTCACTTTTCTTCATAACTTTTTCCAAATCTGAGTAGGGGTTCCCTTCCATATTATGTAGTGTAACGACCTCTGCAAATATGAACGTGTCACAAGAGCTAGTTTCGTTTTAAACGAGTAAAATAACTTTAAGGGGAGGGGGATGTTTTCCACTTTTCTTCATAACTTTTGCCAAATCTGAGATAGGGGTTCCCTTCCATATTATATAGTGTAGCAACCTCTGCAAATATGAACGTGTCACAAGAGCTAGTTTCGTTTTAAACGAGTAAAATAACTTTAAGGGGAGGGGGATGTTTTCCACTTTTCTTCATAACTTCTGCCAAATCTGAGATAGGGGTTCCCTTCCATATTATGTAGTGTAACAACCTCTGCAAATATGAACGTGTCACAAGAGCTAGTTTCGTTTTAAACGAGTAAAATAACTTTAAGGGGAGGGGGATGTTTTCCACTTTTCTTCATAACTTTTGCCAAATCTGAGATAGGGGTTCTTTTCCATATTATATAGTGTAGCAACCTCTGCAAATATGAACGTGTCACAAGAGCTAGTTTCGTTTTAAACGAGTAAAATAACTTTAAGGGGAGGGGGATGTTTTCCACTTTTCTTCATAACTTTTGCCAAATCTGAGATAGGGGTTCTTTTCCATATTATATAGTGTAGCAACCTCTGCAAATATGAACGTGTCACAAGAGCTAGTTTCGTTTTAAACGAGTAAAATAACTTTAAGGGGAGGGGGGTGTTTTCCACTTTTCTTCATAACTTTTGCCAAATCTGAGATAGGGGTTCCCTTCCACATTATGTAGTGTAACAACCTCTGCAAATATGAACGTGTCACAAGAGCTAGTTTCGTTTTAAACGAGTAAAATAACTTTAAGGGGAGGGGGATGTTTTCCACTTTTCTTCATAACTTTTGCCAAATCTGAGATAGGGGTTCTTTTCCATATTATATAGTGTAGCAACCTCTGCAAATATGAACGTGTCACAAGAGCTAGTTTCGTTTTAAACGAGTAAAATAACTTTAAGGGGAGGGGGGTGTTTTCCACTTTTCTTCATAACTTTTGCCAAATCTGAGATAGAGGTTCCCTTCCACATTATGTAGTGTAACAACCTCTGCAAATATGAACGTGTCACAAGAGCTAGTTTCGTTTTAAACGAGTAAAATAACTTTAAGGGGAGGGGGATGTTTTCCACTTTTCTTCATAACTTTTGCCAAATCTGAGATAGGGGTTCTTTTCCATATTATATAGTGTAGCAACCTCTGCAAATATGAACGTGTCACAAGAGCTAGTTTCGTTTTAAACGAGTAAAATAACTTTAAGGGGAGGGGGGTGTTTTCCACTTTTCTTCATAACTTTTGCCAAATCTGAGATAGGGGTTCCCTTCCACATTATGTAGTGTAACAACCTCTGCAAATATGAACGTGTCACAAGAGCTAGTTTCGTTTTAAACGAGTAAAATAACTTTAAGGGGAGGGGGATGTTTTCCACTTTTCTTCATAACTTTTGCCAAATCTGAGATAGGGGTTCCCTTCCATATTATGTAGTGTAACGACCTCTGCAAATATGAACGTGTCACAAGAGCTAGTTTCGTTTTAAACGAGTAAAATAACTTTAAGGGCGGGGGATGTTTTTCACTTTTCTTCATAACTTTTTCCAAATCTGAGTAGGGGTTCCCTTCCATATTATGTAGTGTAACGACCTCTGCAAATATGAACGTGTCACAAGAGCTAGTTTCGTTTTAAACGAGTAAAATAACTTTAAGGGGAGGGGGATGTTTTCCACTTTTCTTCATAACTTTTGCCAAATCTGAGATAGGGGTTCCCTTCCATATTATATAGTGTAGCAACCTCTGCAAATATGAACGTGTCACAAGAGCTAGTTTCGTTTTAAACGAGTAAAATAACTTTAAGGGGAGGGGGATGTTTTCCACTTTTCTTCATAACTTCTGCCAAATCTGAGATAGGGGTTCCCTTCCATATTATGTAGTGTAACAACCTCTGCAAATATGAACGTGTCACAAGAGCTAGTTTCGTTTTAAACGAGTAATATAACTTTAAGGGGAGGGGGATGTTTTCCACTTTTCTTCAAAACTTTTGCCAAATCTGAGATAGGGGTTCCCTTCCACATTATGTAGTGTAACAACCTCTGCAAATATGAACGTGTCACAAGAGCTAGTTTCGTTTTAAACGAGTAAAATAACTTTAAGGGGAGGGGGATGTTTTCCACTTTTCTTCATAACTTTTGCCAAATCTGAGATAGGGGTTCTTTTCCATATTATATAGTGTAGCAACCTCTGCAAATATGAACGTGTCACAAGAGCTAGTTTCGTTTTAAACGAGTAAAATAACTTTAAGGGGAGGGGGGTGTTTTCCACTTTTCTTCATAACTTTTGCCAAATCTGAGATAGGGGTTCCCTTCCACATTATGTAGTGTAACAACCTCTGCAAATATGAACGTGTCACAAGAGCTAGTTTCGTTTTAAACGAGTAAAATAACTTTAAGGGTAGGGGGATGTTTTTCACTTTTCTTCATAACTTTTGCCAAATCTGAGATAGGGGTTCCCTTCCATATTATGTAGTGTAACAATCTCTGCAAATATGAACGTGTCACAAGAGCTAGTTTCGTTTTAAACGAGTAAAATAACTTTAAGGGTAGGGGGATGTTTTTCACTTTTCTTCATAACTTTTGCCAAATCTGAGATAGGGGTTCCCTTCCATATTATGTAGTGTAACAACCTCTGCAAATATGAACGTGTCACAAGAGCTAGTTTCGTTTTAAACGAGTAAAATAACTTTAAGGGGTGGGGGATGTTTTTCACTTTTCTTCATAACTTTTGCCAAATCTGAGATAGGGGTTCCCTTCCATATTATATAGTGTAGCAACCTCTGCAAATATGAACGTGTGACAAGAGCTAGTTTCGTTGTAAACGAGTAAAATAACATTAAGGGGAGGGGGATGTTTTTCACTTTTCTTCATAACTTTTGCCAAATCTGAGATAGGGGTTCCCTTCCACATTATGTAGTGTAACAACCTCTGCAAATATGAACGTGTCACAAGAGCTAGTTTCGTTTTAAACGAGTAAAATAACTTTAAGGGGAGGGGGATGTTTTCCACTTTTCTTCATAACTTTTGCCAAATCTGAGATAGGGGTTCCCTTCCATATTATGTAGTGTAACAATCTCTGCAAATATCAACGTATCACAAGAGCTAGTTTCGTTTTAAACGAGTAAAATAACTTTAAGGGGAGGGGGATGTTTTTCACTTTTCTTCATAACTTTTGCCAAATCTGAGATAGGGGTTCCCTTCCACATTATGTAGTGTAACCATCTCTGCAAATATGAACGTGTCACAAGAGCTAGTTTCGTTGTAAACGAGTAAAATAACATTAAGGGGAGGGGGATGTTTTTCACTTTTCTTCATAACTTTTGCCAAATCTGAGATAGGGGTTCCCTTCGACATTAAATAGTGTAACGACCTCTGCAAATATGAACGTGTCACAAGAGCTAGTTTTGTTTTAAACGAGTAAAATAACTTTAAGTGGTAGGGGATGTTTTTCGCTTTTCTTCATAACTTCTGCCAAATCTGCGATAGGGGTTCCCTTCCACATTATGTAGTGTAACCATCTCTGCAAATATGAACGTGTCACAAGAGCTAGTTTCGTTGTAAACGAGTAAAATATCTTTAAGGGGAGGGGGATGTTTTTCACTTTTCTTCATAACTTTTCCCAAATCTGAGATAGGGGTTCCCTTCGACATTAAATAGTATAACGACCTCTGCAAATATGAACGTGTCACAAGAGCTAGTTTCGTTTTAAACGAGTAAAATAACTTTAAGGGGTGGGGGATGTTTTTCACTTTTCTTCATAACTTTTGCCAAATCTGAGATAGGGGTTCCCTTCCATATTATATAGTGTAGCAACCTCTGCAAATATGAACGTGTGACAAGAGCTAGTTTCGTTGTAAACGAGTAAAATAACATTAAGGGGAGGGGGATGTTTTTCACTTTTCTTCATAACTTTTGCCAAATCTGAGATAGGGGTTCCCTTCCACATTATGTAGTGTAACAACCTCTGCAAATATGAACGTGTCACAAGAGCTAGTTTTGTTTTAAACGAGTAAAATAACTTTAAGTGGTAGGGGATGTTTTTCGCTTTTCTTCATAACGTCTGCCAAATCTGCGATAGGGGTTCCCTTCCACATTATGTAGTGTAACCATCTCTGTAAATATGAACGTGTGACAAGAGCTAGTTTCGTTGTAAACGAGTAAAATAACATTAAGGGGAGGGGGATGTTTTCCACTTTTCTTCATAACTTTTGCCAAATCTGAGATAGGGGTTCCCTTCCACATTATGTAGTGTAACAACCTCTGCAAATATGAACGTGTCACAAGAGCTAGTTTCGTTTTAAACGAGTAAAATAACTTTAAGGGGTGGGGGATGTTTTTCACTTTTCTTCATAACTTTTGCCAAATCTGAGATAGGGGTTCCCTTCCATATTATATAGTGTAGCAACCTCTGCAAATATGAACGTGTGACAAGAGCTAGTTTCGTTGTAAACGAGTAAAATAACATTAAGGGGAGGGGGATGTTTTTCACTTTTCTTCATAACTTTTGCCAAATCTGAGATAGGGGTTCCCTTCCACATTATGTAGTGTAACAACCTCTGCAGATATGAACGTGTCACAAGAGCTAGTTTCGTTTTAAACGAGTAAAATAACTTTAAGGGGTGGGGGATGTTTTTCACTTTTCTTCATAACTTTTGCCAAATCTGAGATAGGGGTTCCCTTCCATATTATATAGTGTAGCAACCTCTGCAAATATGAACGTGTGACAAGAGCTAGTTTCGTTGTAAACGAGTAAAATAACTTTAAGGGGAGGGGGATGTTTTCCACTTTTCTTCATAACTTTTGCCAAATCTGAGATAGGGGTTCCCTTCCATATTATGTAGTGTAACCATCTCTGCAAATATCAACGTATCACAAGAGCTAGTTTCGTTTTAAACGAGTAAAATAACTTTAAGGGGAGGGGGATGTTTTTCACTTTTCTTCATAACTTTTGCCAAATCTGAGATAGGGGTTCCCTTCCACATTATGTAGTGTAACCATCTCTGCAAATATGAACGTGTCACAAGAGCTAGTTTCGTTGTAAACGAGTAAAATAACATTAAGGGGAGGGGGATGTTTTTCACTTTTCTTCATAACTTTTGCCAAATCTGAGATAGGGGTTCCCTTCGACATTAAATAGTGTAACGACCTCTGCAAATATGAACGTGTCACAAGAGCTAGTTTTGTTTTAAACGAGTAAAATAACTTTAAGTGGTAGGGGATGTTTTTCGCTTTTCTTCATAACTTCTGCCAAATCTGCGATAGGGGTTCCCTTCCACATTATGTAGTGTAACCATCTCTGCAAATATGAACGTGTCACAAGAGCTAGTTTCGTTGTAAACGAGTAAAATAACTTTAAGGGGAGGGGGATGTTTTTCACTTTTCTTCATAACTTTTCCCAAATCTGAGATAGGGGTTCCCTTCGACATTAAATAGTATAACGACCTCTGCAAATATGAACGTGTCACAAGAACTAGTTTTGTTTTAAACGAGTAAAATAACTTTAAGTGGTAGGGGATGTTTTTCGCTTTTCTTCATAACTTCTGCCAAATCTGAGATAGGGGTTCCCTTCCATATTATGTAGTGTAACGACCTCTGCAAATATGAACGTGTCACAAGAGCTAGTTTCGTTTTAAACGAGTAAAATAACTTTAAGGGGAGGGGGATGTTTTTCGCTTTTCTTCATAACTTCTGGCAAATCTGCGATAGGGGTTCCCTTCCACATTATGTAGTGTAACCAACTCTGCAAATATGAACGTGTCACAAGAGCTAGTTTCATTTTAAACGAGTAAAATAACTTTAAGGGGAGGGGGATGTTTTTCGCTTTTCTTCATAATTTCTGCCAAATCTGCGATAGGGGTTCCCTTCCACATTGTGTAGTGTAACCATCTCTGCAAATATGAACGTGTCACAAGAGCTAGTTTCGTTTTAAACGAGTAAAATAACTTTAAGGGGAGGGGGATGTTTTTCACTTTTCTTCATAACTTGGGCCAAATCTGAGATAGGTGGTCTATACCACATTATGTAGTGTAGCATCTCCGCAAATTTGAACATGTTGCAAGAGCTAGTTTCCTTTTAAACGAGCAAAATAACCTTAAGGGAGGGGGATGTTTTTCACTTTTCTCCATAACTTTTGCCAAATTGGCTATAGTTCTATTAGATGTAACCTTGCTTGCAAGTTTGGGGGAAGCAAGGAAAGAAATGTGTGAACACGTAATAAGTAACTTTTAAAACGATTTAAGAAGCTTGGCAACATAGATGAAATAAACATAGTAGTGGGGGAAAGGGGAATCGGATAAGCGCTGGCAGGCGCTGGCGCCCCGGACGCTAACTTCACGCAACTAGGCTGAGCACCACCTGAGCGTTCTTGTGGGTTCGTGCCCCTTGATGTAAGTGATAGAATAGCAAGTGTATAGTTGAACTTGTGTCTCCCCAACGCGAAGAGTTTTTTTTGACGGTAGCGAATACCCAATTTTAAGCAGTGAGAATTTATCATTTAGTTTAATAAATATTTTTTTAATCATTATAAGTGGATTTAATACTGACGGTACCTGACGAATCTTCCGCATGATTTTTATTATCTGAGGCTGTTAATTTTTTTGTAATGCGGATGGCGCCCAGTTAACATCTATAGTTCGCCTCATTTATAGTCGGGTGCTAAAAGTACTGGTCCCGGGGGCAAGTGGAAGGTTATCATTATAAACTAATAGTCACAATATGTTGCTCGAGCTAGCCAATAGTTCGAAAAATAGTAACGTTACTTTGGTCGGGTTTAAACTACTGAATCTGTTTTTGTATGGAACGTAGAAACGTCATTTTTGAGCCTTGTAACGCACAAACATAACCCATAAATCACATTCGTTTAAATAACAAATAGAGACTTACGGCTGGACTTGATTTCCAATCTATTTGACTGGACTTGATTTGATGTCAAGTAAAACTCAAATTAAGCTAAGTGAGTGAATATTAAGTGAAATCAATTGGTTTTTCTTTCAAGTAACTACTTGAAAAATCACGTGGTGTGAAAAATACTTGAGAACGGCTTTATTGTTTTAATTAGTTCATTTTTTTCTTAGGGTACCAGTGTAAAGATATTTTTTGTGAATATCTGGAAAATCACAGACGCAGATTTACAAGCAACGAATGGCACTTTTAGACATAATATAACTGTTTAAATCTGTTTTTCGTTTGTAGATGTAACAGTTTGTGCAAGCAAGTGGCAACTATCAAAATAAAATTCATCAACATGTAATAGTAATTTACTTTTTAACATAAGAACGGAAAAAAGCGAAAAAAAATAGACAGACGTTTATTTTAAACACATAATAAAATTATTAACATTATAATCTTTACTGTAACATAAAAACCAAACACTGTTTTCAACGCAATAATTTGACTTCATATCGTTTGTTAGCCATGAATAGGGTACAGCAAAGAAACAATTACCAATTTTCTCTTTAATTAAATTAAAGCAGTTTGTTCTTGTGAAACTCATCTGAAAGTTTCACAGTTTATATGAAAAAATCTCTTTTCAACGAAGGTCAATTTTTTTTCTTGCCTCGCAGGCGGGAGTTTTTCATTATACTGCATTTGCCTGTCAACTACTTTCAGATAAATCTCACAATATGCCACATAAATTTAAATCAATTTTCTTGCTTACAAAGATTTAAAGTACTATCTAATGAGTTTTCGAGCCTTGAAGCCGTGGTCCAATGGAATCAGTCAAGTCAAATTCCAAGACGAAACAGTCAATGTCGGGAAGCGCGCAAGATTACTTCGCTCATTGCCTCATCGCCTTTGATACTGTCGTCTATATATACGCCTCGATAAAGTCTGCCGCAGCTGTAGACGAAACGTCAGGAAGAAATACCACTGTACAGATTGTACTTTGACCGGCCGTGAAAGCCTTCGCAGTCTTATAAAACACCTCTACGGAGGGGATATATCAAGATTGATTTGACAACTGAAGAACTTTCGCAAGAAGAAAGCTCAACTCCTGAGTTCACTGGCATTTTTACTAAGATGCCGTGACAACAAGATCATCCCAAACTTTCTAAAAATAAAGAGAACCTACCTACAGATATAGTCAAGCGAGCCTGATTTACAACAGGACCGTAAATCTTTCGTCCGTGAAAGGATCCATTATTTATTAATGTAGAACTAGCTGATAGCTTGCATTGGAACGAGTGGGAAAAGGTGGATCGTTTGACATATGAACGGAAGATTGCAGTCCAAACCGTCGCAAAGAAGCGACAAAGGAAGAAATTTGACGTACTAAGTGACACCAATAATTAGACCTCACATCCGAAGAGAGTGAGCGCAAGGTTGCAGCCAATTTCACCGACAAAGAACTGCCAACAGACGAGCTGAGCGTTCTAAACAAAGGATGAAATTTTTCCATATTACCATCCAGGATACCTGTGGAAGACTTCATAGCAAACGTGGAGAGTCGAACCCGGCAACCGCCTATTCGGACGGCTGAACAGATAAGACGTCACGAATTCTACAAGGTGTAAAATAAACGAAAAGCAATCTTACCTGTCAGAAAGAAAAGCTTCAGAGCTTTCCTTGAGCGAAGACAAGGATATTCTCATTTTACCAGTTAGATCTCACCACCTACAAAAAGCTAACTCGTGATCCAACCGCCCGGATTCTGAGGGTCACCAATAATTTAATCAAGGATGTGGCATCGGATGAAATGACTAAGCTTAAAAAATCAGAAGCCTTGCCACCAATAAGGCTGTATGGTTAGCCAAAAATCCACAAAACCGGAAGTGCCACTGAGACCCATCGTGAGGACCATAGGAAGCCCGACCTAGGAAATCGCGAAACACCTCACAAAACTGCTGCAACCCAAAATAGAAAATGCTGAGAGCTTTATAAATGACTTCACTCCTTTCGGCGAGAAGCTGCATTCTTTGACTCTTTCTCCAGGAGAAATATTCGTTAGCTTCGATGTTGTTTCGCTCTTCACGATGGTGACCATTAAGAAAGCAATATTAACCAGGAATTTCCACAAGATATTGCCAAGTTGTTCCAACACTGCCTAACCACGACGGAAGGAAGGTTTCTACGAACTGATGGTGTAGCTAAGGGCAGTCCAATTAGTCTAGTACTAGCCAACTGTTTTATGGAAATTTTCGATGCCAAGGCGTTGGCAATGGCAAATAAGAGGCCAAAGTGCTGGTTTCGATAAGTGAACGACACATTTGTTAATTGGAGCCATGGCAAGCGCGAACTTCAAAACTTCCTCTTATACATCAACTCCATCAACCCAAAAATTCAATTCACTATGGAGATAAAAAAAGAAGGACGCCTACCGTTTTTTGATGTTTTAGTATCAAGGAGGCCGAATGGGAAGCTTGCGCACCGTTTATAAAACACCAACACACACTGACCGATACCTTAATAACGGATCAAATCATCATTCCAGACAGAAAAGGGGAGTCATAAAGACTCTGTCTGCCAGAGCCAACAGAGTTTATGAGCCGGTTGAATTGGAACGGAAATGAATTATCTGGAAAGAGCCTTTGGTTGGGATGGATACGGCAAACACGACTTCGATAGGGCCGTCGATCCGGGCCGGGGAAGATGAAGAAAAGCACGGATGGATTAGTATACCATATATCCACAAAGTAACGGACATGATCGGCAGGCTACTGGAAAAACGCAATGTTAAAACTGTCTTTAAACCCAATTGTACAATACAACCGGGCTTGAGAGCTTGAGATACTGAGTTCCATACAGCTGTGCTTCGGCATACATTCGCACCACAAAACGAAGTGTCAACACGAGGATTACGGAACAAAAAAGGAGTTGCAGGCTGGGACAATCACACAAATCAGCAGAGCCAAGCACGCTCTCTACGAAGATCACGACATCCTTTTCAACGAGGTGGGTATCCTACATCAATCGCAGCGTTTCTATCCGAGACTAACAAGAGGGGTCATTGAGATATTTAACAATTTTAACAGGAAGGAGGAAATTACGTTTCTAAATGTAGACTGGAAGCGAGTTCTACGACATAATTCATGTGCGCCGAAACCCCGCGCCACCACTACCCCCACCCCGGTCTCTCCAGCGCGACGGCGGGGGAATAAATATCACGGAACTCACCACAGTCGGATCAGTCAACGTCGGAAAGCACCGGAGATCATTTCGCCCATTTCCTCATCGCCTTTGCTAATGTCTGCTGCAGCTGTAGACGAAACGGCAGAAGGAAATTACATTGGACCACGGCTTTTGAGCGGCCGTGAAAGCCTCCACCGTCGTCTAAAGATTTAAATTATCAGTTATATCCAAATTATAGATTTCACATAAGGTAGAGAATGTTTTCTTCAATCACCTCATATCTGCATAGCTCATATTTCGTTGCACAAGTTTTCTTCAATTACCTCCCTAACGATTATTTATATACTTTTTGCAAAGCGTATTGGTTCTATTTGTTCCTGAAGAATACCTCAATTTATTTGAGATCTTAAAAATGTATTTCTTTAATGAAGGTGAAACTCCTGTTAGTACTCACAAATAAACCTGGTGGCTCGGCGAACAAGGTCTCTTCATTTTCCTTTTAGAAAAAAATTATGAATTATTTTCCTTAAATTTTATGTTTTATTGAATATACAGATTTTACTTTTTTCGTCTTTTTGTTTTTTTTTTGAGATAATATCTAGAAACTCTCTTTAATAATTGATCTCCGAAAGTCAAGAACCATTTTTTTCTTTTATCAAATTCTTCCTTCCATAAAGCTTAAATTTTTTGACAAAGTCTTCTTCACCTTCTTCTGCGATGATACGCTGAAAAATACGTTTCTGTTTGTTTGAGAAAATCCCTTCAATTTGCTTCTTTAATGAAGACTTAGAGGCCGATTTCTTCTACTCTTTTTTATATAAATCTGGAATTTTTCGTTGTCCCGCATTTGACTCTTATTTCAGATAAGGGTAATACATAAAATTGCTTCAATTTTGTTGTTAACGAAGATTTGAAATTCTTTACGTCCCCTCAACTTTTCCATTTTATTGAAGAAATAAATTTTTCTTCTCTTTGCGATTCGTTCTGTTAAAAGATAATGACCAGAAATAATTGATCTCTTTTCTTCTTATAATATTGTAGTTTGCTTCTTAACTAAAGTTCACAATGCACTGCACAAAATTTTTCTTAGTGAACTTGCGTTGTTTAACACAAGTTACACAAACCTATATATTTTTGATCAAAATATGGTTTGTTTTCAAAATACCTTTGGCTATAAGAGGTAGAGTTGAAAAAGCGTCGCAATTCTGTGACGTTTATAGTGCCGTCAGACTATAAAAGATTTATTCTATACATTTTTGTTCACCATTGAAGGTTATCAAATTGACTGTTATAATAATAAGTAACCATGTTTGAGTTCATTTTGTTTATTCACCATTTTGGTCAGTTATCAATTAGTTGAAAAATACCTGGCATCAAGTCAAGCTTAACTGTAAAAAGTCAAATCAAGTCAAGTAGCCAGTTGTCAAGTATTTAGTTTTTCAAGTAAGTCAAGTATTTCTTAAAATTGTCAAGCTACTTGACTTGATGAATCCCTAATAACAAAGAGTTCTCTCATCATCTTAATAATCTCCTTTTTCTAGGTTTGAAACGTTTCACAATACACTACATAAGATTCCATCATACCAAAACGTTCTAGAACCTTTTCAGTTATACTGATCTACTTCTGCTAGATGACTGATAATAATAACGTTTCTAACTCTATAAAACGTGATAATATGCAAATATTGATTCATAAATCTAATTGTGATTGAAACGTTCTAGCAGGTCAAACTGGCAAATTTACATTAGCAATGATATTTAGTTTTCCTCCTTTCGCATCCCTCTACAACAGTCCATTTGTCAACCTTAAATTAACGCTGACATTCACTGCAATGCTAGCATTATGATAGCTTTTATTCGGAAGAATACACACTAACTCACAAACCAAATCGCCATTCAGTTGCAGTACAAACCACTCAGTTGCAAATCGCTTTGATGTTTATACGACATTAATGTAATTCGATAGCCAAGGTAATTTGTTCCACAGTTACATGAAATAATTATCATGTCTTTCGCATAGACGAATAGCCTTGATAAAGACCTAAATCTGAGGGTTTTTATCAATGTCAAAGTCTCAACAAATAAGTGGTATATTACGTCAATCGAGTTTCGCCGTTAGGCATCATCAGATGTCAAGCCAGTTCGCTACGTCAAAACCACGGTACAAACAATCCCATCTAAAATCTAAAAAACCTTTTAGATACTTTTTTAAAACCACTACACACACCGTCACATCTAAAATCTAAAAAAATTTTATTCTAAAAAAAATCTAAAAAAATTTTTAGATTTTAGAGGTGATCGTTTGTGCCGTGGTTTTAACGTAGACAACTGACTTGACATCTGATCATGCCTCACGGCGAAACTCGAGTCACGTAATTTACCACTTATTTGTTGAGACTTTGACAAGTCTCTTTGAGAATGGACTATTCCTTCGCACTTGAGAAAGACCTTGTTTAGTGGTCAAAATGTCTGAACGGGAGAAAGATAGAGTTGTTCCTTTTTTTATCCTAACCTCACAACTCCCCTGAGGTTTTTAAGGACATAAATTCAAAATTATTGTCCTATTACCTATTCACAAAATTTTGGCATCTTATCAGCACTGGAAATTTGACTTTGACGTCGTTGATCTTTTGATGAGCAAAACTGAGGTGGGTAGAGAAAAATGAACCCACCACCCACTGAGATGTCAAAAAATCCTGAATGGCAAATGCTGAACTTTGTAAGCCTCAAAAGCTCAGAGCAAAAATGTTACAGAGTTTTATGCAGAATCTGCTCAATTAGATGAACTATTAAATTATGTAACGTGTATACAGGGTGATTCACGTTACTCAATGATCAACTATATGAAATGGATGGAGGTCTATTGGAAATACATTTTAAAATTATTGTCATTGTATACAGGTGGTCCCAAAAATACAAAATTGATTAAAGTTGTATTTTTTTAAATGAGACACCTAGTATTTTAATGTATTTTCGGTACCTACGGACAAGAGGTAGTTTCATTAAGGTTTATGGCATCTAAACCGTACCGTTCTTCAGATATTCGTGATTTTGTGATAATGCAGTGTCAAATTAAATATTTAAAATCTCAGAACTTGGTTTCTTTTCAACCACCAAAATTGGCTGGTGGGCTAATAGTACATTGAATTTTTTGCGGTGTGTATTAAATATTAACTACTGTGTAATTATTGCAAACTTCAAACAGTAATAACTCGTTTAATTTAAATTAGACACCCTGTATTTTATAGTATCATTAGATGCAGAATTTAGTTTTTTATCTAAACTATTAAACATTCCTATAGCTTGGTCTTTGCGTTTTCTTGGAAAATTGATTTTTTTTCTGAATTTGAGCTGACATGAACGAATTACGTAATCTACTTTACCTGTTACAATACCTGATTTTAAGAAAGCAAAATTTATTATCATTAGTACTGGGTGTTCACTAGAAAACTTCATTTAGGAGGCTATAAAATTTTAACAGAAAAGGATGACGTAATGAAAGTAAATAGACTTTTGTTTCTCCATTCTTTTCCTTTGACCTTTCACAACCAACTAGACGAAGTTTTCTAATGAACACACCGTATTTGTCAGATCTTAATTCATAAGTTACAAAACTATGATCATGAAGATTATTTAGCAGTTATCTGAATGCTAAAGTGTCTTTATTTAGCATAAGATATCAAATAAAACAATAAAATATTATATTAGAAGAGTTATTATAAAAGTTAGCATCTCTATTACAAAAAAATTAAGTGCAATAATAGTGGCAATTTGAAATACAATAAATAACAAGTCAACATAAGAGTAAAACAAACAAAAACAAACAGTTATAAAATTTGTTCAAAATGACGACCGTCTGATTGTAAACACAAACGTATTCTGTTTTTAAATCCTTCACTCACATTGCGTAACATAGAGGGAGTTATGTTTCTGAAGGCCTCTCTGATTCGTTCCTTCATATTTGCTTTTGTGGTTGGTGGCGTATTATACACGATTCCTTTCACATATCCCCATAAAAAGAAATCGGGAGGCGTTATGTCAGGGAACCTTGGTGGCCAATATTGTGCTCCATTCCTTCCAATCCATCGATTTTGGAAACGAACATTTAAGAACTCCCGGACTTCACGTGGATAATGAGCAGGTGCCCCATCCATTTGCAGCCGCATGGTTGTTCTTATATGTAGAGAAACTTCTTCCAGTAAAATTGGAAGCTGATTTCTCAAAAAATTTAAAAACGACATTCCGTTTAAATGTTCGTAAAAAAATAAGGTCCAATCACATACTGTCCCATTATACCCCCCCCCCCCCCATACATTTACTGACCACCTATGTTGGTTATTAATAACTCTAAATTCATGGGGGTTAAAATCAGAATAATAATGAAAATTGTGTCGGTCAAAAGAACCATCATTGTGATAAGTACACTCATCACTAAATAGAACTAATTCAAAAAAATCTTCTTGTTCTCCAACTTTTTCTAACACCCACATACAAAGTCCACTCGTTGGCCAAAATCGTTATCGGAGAGTTCTTGATGTAGTTGTATCTTATAATCGTGATATTTATGTTTTTGAAGAATCCTTGATACGCTTAATTGGCTAATATTTAAGTTTTGTCATTGTCTATACACATCTAGTCATACATATAATCCAATGCTGTTCAATTCTCGAAGCTTTACCGTCGCAGAATACGTATGCGACATCTGTTGTCTGCGACGGTAGAAGACGGCGAAAGGAAGTTCTTTATCGATATCCGTATGCAGGCTTCCGAGGTGCCATCTTTGGTATGGGTCGAAAAAATAGGCACCAGGTCAGAACTTGCGTTATAAATGGTTATAGAATGGTTATAGTTATGTTTTGTGTTATTTGTCTAATACGATTTTATAATAATGATTAAGCAATGCTGAAGCAACGACTTTCTAGAGGTCTTGTATGATTAACACCCCTCTGATTGAGGATAAAAAATAAAAAAAACTATTTGGTACTTTGTCCAAGGCTCTATAGGGTGTTTCAGAGTTGTGGTGACAAAATCCCCGGGCAGATTCCTCTGGCGAAATAAAGCAAAAAGTTCAATGAAACATGTGTCCTTAAGTGTTTTGTTCTCGAGATACAGAGTGTGAAAGTTTGAATAAAAAAACACAAATTTATTAATATAACGTAATCCGCACAAAAAAAATTAAACAGATGTTGGTGGTGTTGATACCTAACAGTAATACCTACATATTTTACGATAAAAATGGGGTTTTATTCTATCAGAAGGGCGCATGCATGCACTTCACTAGATATTTTTAAAGAAAAAAATTACACCAATGTTTTTTTTTCCAAAAAAAATTATTTTTGATATGCCCGTTCAATTCTGAAGAGAATGGGTCGTTTTTGTATTTTCTCAAAAAATGCAAGATTTTTTAATAAAAAAATAAACACTGTCGTTGTGCTCGTCTAAAAGTAATGTTATTATTGTGATTTAAAATTTTAAATTACTGAACAAACCAATAATTAATATTATACACCTGCTATGTGCCTGTATCGAAGAAGGAGTCAATTTGAATATTTGTTGTAATTGTAATAATGCGTTTTATTAATAAATTTGTATTTTTTTCAAATTCTAACACACTGATGTATATCTCGACAGCGAGACACCTTCGGACACATGTTCCCTTGAACTCTTTGCTGTATTTTAGCAGAGGAATTTCCCCTAGGCTTTTGTCCCCACAACTCTGAAACATCCTGTATAAAAATGTATGCATCTTTTTTGCAAGTAGTGAATGGTGATATGGCCCTTATAATCTCAATATTGTTTTTTTACTAAAACATAAGATTTTTAGCAATATTTATCGTTCAAAGGCTGTCGACAAAGTGTTGTATTTCACTTGTATATGATGAGCGTCATTTCCTGAACTCAATTCATTAGCCAAACTTCACCATCGTTCCTAACACATTCGTGCCGTTGTCCGAACGATGCAAAGCGGAACGAAAGTATCACTTTACGCACTTGTTAGAAAATAGTATATTGTCTTTTAACTAGCGACGAAAATAGCATTTCGAGGATTATTTGGAAGAACCAACAAATTTGCAAAAGAGGCGCTTGTGTTTATGGCTAGAGGATTATATAACCGCTGGAAAATACTAATAGCTTATTTCATATCTGCTAATCAAACTTCTGGAAAGACCTTAAAAGAAATTTTAATCGCCACGATTGAGAAACTAGAAGATTGCGGTCTTACTATAAAGCCTTAGTGTGCGACCAGGAAGCAAATAATAGGAGATGTTACCAACTACTGGGCGTAGAAAAAGAGAAACCCTATTTTGAATTTGGAGAACGAAGGATCTACGCATTGTTTGATGCGCCTTATTTAATTAAAAGTGTTCGCAGCAATCTTTTGGCTGCTACATACATTCTGGATGATCAGATAATAACACTTAAAGACCTAATTAATTTAATAAGGATAGATTCGTCTAATTGTGCCAAATCCTTAAAACTAACGCCGTCGCACCTTCACCCAAACCCATTTCAAAAATTATCCGTCAAATTAGCAGCACAGTTATTTAGCAAAAGAGTTGCCGCTGCACTAAGGACTGCAATACATACAGGAGACTTGAAATCAGATACAGCCGCATGTTTAGCAAATTTGATCGAATTAATTGACAAAACATTTGACTGTTTAAATAGTAATATGAAATTTAACAGCAATAAATTCCAGAGCAGTTTGTGCGAAGAAAATGGTCACATTACACAAATCGTGTTAGCCTGCAAAACAATGTTTCAATAGCTACAAAAAGAAAAAAACAGTTACAACTAAGAAAGGAACTGCAATAAAATTATCCAGACCACCATGCTTTGTCGGCTTCATTCAAACGATAAACGCAATTTTAATGGTAAGTTAAATAATTCATAGGTTAATATTAAAATATATGTAGACTTGATACTTTATCCATTTTACAATTCCAGCTTTACATGGATGAAAAAGAAATCGACTCAAGCCAGTACATTCTAACAGGTAGATTGAACCAGGACGTAGTTGAAAATTTTTTCTCCGTTATAAGGCAACGTGGTGGCTATTGCCGAAATCCATCTGTCCAACGCTTTCGATGTACTTATCGCCAAGTATCCATGAACAATTTGTTAAAATCTACCGAAGCATCGAATTGCTGTGAAGACAACGATTTTCTCTTAACTGTAGACAGTACTTTGCTGAAAAATGTTCCCAGATATATCGAGAAAGATAACAATCATAAAACTCGGTATTTTGATGTGAACGATGACAACATCATTGTTTCAGACTGTGATGCCGACGTTGAAAACAAGGATCCATGTGAAAAAAATGGCGCTGATCAATTTCCTTCTGCCGTAACTTTAGAAACTTGTTCGGAGGTTATGTTTGCAGGGTACTGTGTTGGTAACGTGAATCACGTAACGAATTGCCAAACATGTAAAAATCTCTTATTGAGAGATGACTATGAAACAGAGGGTGGTAATGAAATGCTAGTTTTTTACAGACAATTTGAAAAAAGGCCCTCTTCAATTGGACTTCGAAAGCCAACAAAATTGTGCAAATTGCTTTGCCATATAGGATTAGTAGTTTTCGAAAAACAATTTCGAAACATATTTTATTGTAAATTAGTTAGAGACAAATTGGTAAAGAGGGCCTTAAACATTGCAAACGGCAATCCGGCGAGCTACGAGTTATGTGAAAATCATATTAAAATATTTTTTTGAAATGTTGTACAATGCTAGGATATATTCGTACTGCAAAGCTGTGAGTCATGCATTGTGATTTTCATCGCCGATATGTAACTTATTCTATTTGTATGTCTTTTCATTTGGTTGTTGTCAATGTCAATATTTAATATACGTATTTTGAGCCATTAATTTAAGTACATACATTTGTTTATGTTTTTTTACACACTTTCCTTATAAGTTGTTAATGTTTACATTATGAATTATAACCATATATTTCAACCTAAGATACCCGAGAGATTCTTTGTCGATTTTCATCATAAATTTTTTTTTTCTCCAAGCGTCATAAAATCGTCACTGTGTACGTCAACGGAGACAGTAGAAGTCGAATTTCTAAGATGATAGGCAACCCCAGGGGCAGAAAAAGTACTTTCTCTGCCACTGGGTTGCAGTTGCTTAACATCGTACTTTTAACGCCATAAAATTTCTAGTTATTCGAGGTGGTGTCCCTTTTGTTGACAGTCCCTGTCATTAGCAGTTTGGTCGAATTTGTCATTCAAACTCAAACATTTCTTTGATGTGATGTTTCTTCAATGTTTAAAGCAAAAGAATAGCTTGTCGTACACAAAGTAGAAGTTATTTTTTGTGCTTCAGCTGCACTTGCAAGCCTCACTTCGCTCGGCTCTCAAACTACAGCTTCAGCGCAAAAAAGTGAATCTTCTAGTCCTAATACAAAAATAAACTATTCTACGACCGTATAAAATAGTATATTGTTGTACTAGGAGTAGAAGCTTCCCTTTTTTGTGCAGAAGCTGTAGTTTGAGAGCCGGATGAAGTGAGGCTTGCAAGTGCAGCTGAAGCACAAAAATATCTTCTATTCCGCATAGTACACGCTATTTTTTCTCCAAACACTGAAATGACATGATTTCAATCACATCAAAGAAATGTTTGAATTTGCTTTGTCAGCCCAATTCAAGCATGCCACTCAATCATTGCGAATGACAGAGATTGTCAACAAAAGGGACACTAACCCGAATAATTTGAGAGTTTGCGACGCTAAAAGCACAATGCTAGGCAACCGTAACCCCAGCGGCAGAAAAAGTGCTTTTGCTGCCGCTTGGGTTACCTCGCACCTAGCATCTTAGAAATTTGACTTCTATTGTCGGCATTGACGTACACAAAATGACGATTTTTTGACGTTCGGAGAAAAAGGCAATTTTCGTCACACTTGCCCAATGACAAAATAACATATTGTGTATTTAGTAGGAAAAGCGACATGTTCTCGGACGACCAGGGATGTACGGTATAGTTAGATAGTTTGTTTCGGCATTTTTTTTTGGTATGCCTGGTTGAATTGTTATAAAATTTACGTATTCTTTTTTTAAAGAGAGTGTTAATTAAGCTGTAGGGGTAGTTGTTTGTTATTAGGGCGGACTTTGCTTTTTTTATTGCATCGGTTCGGTATTCAGGATCGGAAAGTCCAACAGCGCGGTCCGCAAGGCTGGTTATGACGGACTTTGTTTGAGATATAGGGTGATTTCAATTAAAATTTTAGTATCTGCCAGATGGGTGGGTTTCGTGTACCATGAGGTTCTTACTTTGCCATTGCTATTATGGAGGGTGAGGTCTAGGAAATTGTTTTGCTGATGTTTTTTCGATTTCTATGGTAAATTGAATTTTTGGGTGGTATTTGTTGAACTCGTTCAATATGTGTTGGGCGTATTTTTGTGGAGCAGCGAGCAAGCAGTCATCTACATAGCGGAAGAAGAAGGGGAGTTTTACTGTTAGGTTGTTAATTACGGTGGTTTCGAGATCTTCGAGGACTAATGGTGCGATGACGTTTGAGATGGAGGCGCCCATCGCACAGCCATTGATCTGTTTGTAATAAGTGTCATTGAAGACGAAGTAAGTAGAACTTAAGGTTAGTTCTACTGCTTTTAAGAAGTCTTTCATTGGTATGTCCGTGTGTTGTTTAATTTTGTCCCAGTGTTTTTTTATGAGGTCAAGGGCAAATTCGATGGGGATATTTGTGTACATGGATACTAACTCTAAGGATATTAGGGAGTAATTTGTGGGGTAGGATACGTTAGAAATTGTGTTTTTAAATTGCCAAGAGTCTTTAATATAAAATTAATTTTGATGTACTATTTTTGTATTATATTTTTTTAAAATTTTGAAAGTTTTTCGAAAGGGGATTGAACACATGAGACGATGGGTCTGAGTGGTATGTCGGTCTTGTGTAATTTTGGGAGGCCGTAAATTTTTGGTGGCAAGGCATTGTGAATTTTTAAATCTTTGGCAGTGTTGGGGGATATGTAGGCCATATTTTCCCAATTTTTTATTAAGTCGTTGTTGCCTTTTTGAAATTTGTTTGTTGGGTCGTTTTTCATTTCTTTGTATGTAGTTTTGTCTGCCAGTAGCTCATAGATTTTTTTGTCGTAGTCAGTTCTTTTCATGACAACGGTCTTATTTGATTTGTCTGGTTTGAGGGCTATTATTTGAGGGTTGTTTTTCAGAAACTGTCTAGTTTCACTTATGTTGCGTTGGAGGTTAATATTGTTTTGTTGTCCAGTGTTTTGTGAGATTTTGTTTTTGTGGGTGTGTATGTGACTGCTGCAAGCGGATCTGATATTGTCTTTTGTTTGAGCTGGTAAGCGGTATATGGCAGATTCGATATTAGCTACGATGTCAGTTACTGGAATTTCTTTTTGGTTTTTTATGGGTAGGACGAAATTGGGGCCTAAACTGAGGGTTTGAGAAACATTGGCTGGTATGGTGGTGTTGCTGAGATTTTCGGTCCAATTAGTTGTAGGGGGCTTGGATGTTTTGATGTTACGTTGTTTTAATAGGTTATTGTTGAATTTCTTTGTGTTGGAGTTTTTTATGGAAGCGAATAGATTTTCGAATCTTTGTTTTTCTTTCTCAACAAAGGCATTTTAGACATTTGGCGGGAGAGTATTTTTGATTGAGGAGTTTACGTGTTGTCTGTCTCTTGTTACAACATCATTACTCTCTGACTACTCCCTAATATCCTTAGACGTAGTATCCATGTACACAAATATCCCTATCAAACTTGCCCTTGACCTCATAAAAAAACACTGGGACAAAATTAACCAACAGACGGACATACCAATGGACTTCTTAGAAGCAGTAGAACTAAACTTAAGTTCTACTTACTTCGTCTTCAATGACATTTATTACAAACAGATCAATGGCTGTGCGATGGGCGCCTCCATCTCAAGCGTCTTCTCACAATTAGTCCTTGAAGATCTCGAAACCACCGTAATTAACAACCTAACAGTAAAACTCCCCTTCTTCTTCCGCTATGTAGATGACTGCTTGCTCGTTGCTCCACAAAAATACGCCCAACACATATTGAACGAGTTCAACAAATACCACCTAAAAATTCCATTTACCATAGAAATCGAACAAAATCAGCAAATCAATTTCCTAGACCTCACCCTCCATAATAGTAATGGCAAAGTAAGAACCTCATGGTACACGAAACTCATCTGGTCTGGCAGATATTTAAATTTCAATTCAAGTCACCCTATATCTCAAAAAAAGTCCGTCATAACAAGCCTTGCCGACCGCGCTGTTGGCCTTTCCGATCCTGAATACCGAACCGATGCAATAAAAAAAGCAAAGTCCGTCCTAATAACAAACAACTACCCCTACAGCTTAATTAACACTCTCTTTAAAAAAGAATACATACATTTTATAACAATTCAACCAGGCATACCAAAAAAAATACCGAAACAAACTATCTAACTATATCGTACATCCCTGGTCTTTCCGAAAAAATCCGCAATACAGTTTCCAAAGAAACTATCCAAACCAGTTTTAAAAGACATAATTTACTCAACCAACATTTTACAAAACTAAAACCCAAAACTCCCACAGACAAAAAAAAGCAACATTGTCTACGAAATACCCTGCCAAACAGGGTGCCTTGGCGTCTATATCGAGCAGACTAGCCAGTTCTTAAAAAACCGCATTAATGGACACAAACACAACAAAAATAACCCTACAGCCCTAACCCACCACGCAAATGAACATCAGCATAATTTTGATTTTAAAAGAGCTAAAGTCCTAAAAACAGAAAAAAAAACAAAAAAAAATAAAGGGAATTTCATGAAATGGTATTCATAAAGAAAAACAATAATTGCGTCAACGCAAAAACTGACACTGATGGCCTAAGTAAAATTTACTCCTACGTACTGTAACTACCCTCTGCATAAAAACAGTAAATATATCAATATCCATATCGAATTATTCGTTTTACAACAAAGTTCAAAAATTTACCTAAAATACATAGTTAGATTCCAAAACAATATAAACCAAACACCGAAAGCCACCAGTCCGCAGACCTACTTAATTAAAAATAATTAACCTTGCGATGTATGTCGTATACTAAACACCACCTTGAACAATTTACTAGCCATTGCATCTTCCTTCATTGATAGGCTTCCTTAGCCAAAACTTAAAAAAAATTACTTTAATTCCCCATAGTACAAGCTGCGTGCCGTACGATATCTCTGACGGTTAGCCGTAGGGTTTCGACACGGCGAGCAGCATGTACAAAGCAATAATGCAACGTTTTTTTTGCAAAATTTTCATTAAATAATTTTAACTCTCGAATTCAAAGTAACAGTACATAAAAGAAAAAACTGCAACAAACTTCGAACCAAAACAGTACTTCGTTTTGTGGTAAGTCATTGTCACCCTCACAGTTCCTCCTTTTCTTACCTTTCTTACCCTTTTGCCCCTTCTTAACCTATCACCATATGGATCGTAGGTTTCACTTTTGACGCTCTTTTGCTTCGAGTTACCGACTTTATTCTTTACTTTAATGATCCCTCAATACGTTTATGTTTCAACATTTTATTTTGTACTTGTAGTAATCTTTATATATTTTTTTTTATTTATTCCTTTATACCATTCCTTCCTGCTAGTGTACAAATATAACTTTAAATTAAGTATTCCGTATGTTGTAGTACTCTGATGAAGGCACCAATTTTGTGTCGAAACGTCAAAATAAACAACGAAGTTAGAAGCACCCGCTGTAGCTTATTTCAATAAAAAAAAATGATCAGAACCCAAGATAACAACCAGCCAAAGCTACTTTAGTTCTAAATCTAAAGCAAAAGCACAGTTACTCACTTTCCTGAAATTAGCTAATTAATCAGGGAGAAAATGAGGTCGAGCATAAGCATTGACAAAAGCTCCGGTCCATGCGTTGATCCCTGCGGTTTCCTTTTCCAGGAAAGCTCAATAGCACTCACTCTTTGTATGTACAAGAGATCTAACTGCAATGCTTTGGGAAAAGTTTGTGTAAAAGACTTTAAAGGAGGAGACGAGAGCGACGACTGATATTGTCAGAGAAGTTCATAACGGTAGTGAGAAGCTAAGATCAAACGTTGGTTTTGTTTCTCTTTGCAATGAACTTTTCTCCACCTTAAAACCAATGTCACTTTATTTATATTTTGGGAGTATCACATAAATGGTATTCATTCGAATGGAAAAAGCTTCGTTCATTTAATTATTGTTTTTTGTTTCTCTTTGCAATTAACTTTTCCCCACCACACTGTGACTTTACGTCATTTTTGGGGGGTTTCACATAAACGGTATAATATACATTCGTATGAAAAGAACTTTGATCATTCAAACTATTCTTTGATAGATTTTTGTCCGATGATACAAACCTTTCAATTTGAAAGCAAGAAGTAAAACACAAAAGATCCAATAGTTCACCACCATGCTAACTATTTCATGTCACCACCTGTCACGTCGTCAATCAGCCGCCACGAGTTGCGACACTTCGGCACGTGCGAAATTCTCACCGATTGTACGAGGGGCTCATTAAGAGTCACAAAAGGCGGCCTCGAAATTACTCGGGATTTTCCCTCGGCCCTCGACGGAAAATGAGCCGAAAATACGTGCGCATCCGTACGAATATGGGGTGGAAATAGACGATCATCCCTCAGACTAAGAGGCGAAAACCGTCGGAGGTCTGTGCGCACGCTTTGCAGTTTGCAAATTCCCTCGTCGCAATTGAAATTACTTCTCTTCGCCAAAAATTACCTGATTTGAATTGTTAAGGGGAGCAAGCGTAAATGCCCTGTTCTCTCCCTATGTTGTTTTCCTATAAATATTTACGTTTTCTTGATTTGCATGGTATTAAAGCGATTCGGTTTCCACTGAATAACTCTTTGCCGGGGCGGTATAAAATGCTCCGGCTTATTTTGCATAATGAGCCTACTTTTACGTGGTCATTTTCGGCGAAAGGGAAAACGACTGATGCTGTATAAACAAAGATAATTGAAGATAAAACAAAACCGAGATGTTGTTGCCCCATTTTCATAAATAATACTGAGTACGGTTAACGGAATTACGAGGGACTGCGGGCTGCACGGTGGCCATGTATCATGGCCATGTATCAAATCCATGATTTCTTTAGGACAGTGATAGTTCAAGAGAAATATTGGTCATGAAGAGCCTTCTGCTGCCAAAACTGCTCCTGCTGCAATACTGAAAACATTGGATCTAGACGAGGCAGGTCGATAAACTCTACCAAGTCAGGGTGTTGAACCGTGCCAAGGAATGAGTAACACAGGGGTGTCAGTGCCACAAACGGTGCACTCCAGGGAGAGGCGGAACCCTGGTTGTAACGTAGTCTTGCTGTAGTATTGCGAGGCTCTGCTGCAGTTGATATTTCTATCCCCAGATTCTCGTGAAAAAAACACCTTTCTTTATTTGCACAATGTTTATTTATACGTCCTAAAGGGAGACTCATTTCTTGAACTTCAAGCAATTGAGAAACTTAATCTTATACCTCCACAGCAGGCAATACAACTTCTAAGGAGAAGACATTAGAAACTTCTTCGAAACAAGATAAAGCTAATTCGGGCAGTGAAGCGGCCCACACTTATGAGAAGGCGGCTTTCAAAATCTGAAGAGCAGAAGGGCAGACTATGCCGTCGCTCTAAGATAGGTAATCAAAACTATCGAGAAAAAAGAAGCAGAAAAAGATATGACATAAAAGATCGCGAAAAGTATTTGAGAAGGCCGACTACAGAGAGGCGTTAAAAGGCGTCATGGTTGGCACAGTCTACCTTAATATAACTCCTCTGCAAGGACGACAAGAATTTCACGTGGTTGGAAGCTTTGATTGACGCAAGGACTCCGACTATTCCACGTTCTACATCGAAGCAGGTCCTGAACAAACCTGAACCTTTGCCGTTGACGGTACGTCACTGACAATCCTAGCAGACCCTAGAATTCATTCCCTTCTTCGGTTGGAAATATTCAAGTTCACCACAGACCAAAGCAAGATGAAACAACAAATGAGAGCTAAGTAGAGGAAACTTCCTCTAGCAAATCACCCAACGTAGGCGCAGCCGGACAAAAACAACAAATCTGGGGCCGCTCTAAGCGTCTCGGAGAGAGGTAGTAAACCCAAAGCACAACAGCTAAGAGCAGTTCAAAGGGAAAGGAAAATCTATCGCCAACCCACGGAAACTTTAGGAAAGGTATTTTAATCTTCTTACTTTCAGAGTTCAGCACGAGGGACATGGCTGCGGCAGTCATATCTATGACAACATAGAACAACATAACGGATGTAAGAATCTACTCAGCCTATCTTCCTGCAGATACAGAAGCTGACCTACTTCCTTTGGAGACGGTCCGAAAACTATTCATGTAAAAGGATCAATATTAAGCTATTAGTAAGTTATCACACAAACGCCTACCACACAGCAGTGATATAAACATAGGAGGTCATTACTCTACTATCTAACATAGATTTAATAACTAACATTACTGGTAACAGCCAACTTTCGAAACTGCTAACTGGCAAGAAGTTTAAAATCTCACGATTAACATAAATTTTATTTTAAATATAATCTCCAATTAGGCAGTATCTTCGGAGCAGTCCTGCTCCGATCATAAACGCATAGCGTGTAATCTTAAAACAGATAACAGACCAGTAGGGACCTTCAAATATCCAAATGGAACGACTGGGTTTGCGTCGTAGCGGGAGCCCCCTCAGGTACATACGACGAACATATCTTTTGACAGTAGCATCAAATAGAGCTAGTAGCAAAAATCTGACGACTCTTTGATAAACAAAAATAACTGGCGACTGGGACACTTACAGACAGGTGTGTTAACCAATTACATGAAACAGATCAGGGATGCTAAGACAGATTCCTGGAGGAGGCTCCGTGGCGGCATTGAAAGTATACTGACGAGAGCTCAAATCCATAAGAGCTATGTCTGGTGCTGGGATCGCTAAAACGATTCGATGGTACCTACACCTTCACCACTAGCGAGACGTTAAGGATTCTGGCAAGTTGTCATTTTCCAGGTAGTCGACTGACGAATACGCACGCTAATCATGCCTATTAGTACAATTTAGACGACCCAGGACCGATTGGGAGTTCTCCAATAAAGTAGTCAGACCGACCCTGTTAAAATCCATAATGATGGCTCAGCCATACAAATTTCCTGGAGAGGATAGTGTGATCCCGGCACTGCTGTAGCAGGGCCCAGAGAAACTCACACCTCTACTACCAACAAAGTTTTTTAGAGCACACATTGCATGATACTTATTCCAAAATGCTGATCAAAAGTCAGGGTGCTCTACGTACTGACGTATGTTCTTAGTGTATAACGGTATGCATGTCAGGCTAATCAATCAAGAGAATTAGCGCTCATCCACTTTGTGGAAAACTTTCAGCATACCCTGAAGACGAGGGATATAGCAGTTGGTATTTTTATCATCTTCTCATAGACCTCATTTCAACACAGACACGAGTGACTTAGAGTAACACCTTTTTATTTCTTTTTTATTTTGAATACGAATATGGGTAGCTGAAAGTTTCTTTCATCCACCAGTACATGAATTTAGTCGAGTTTCCGTTAAAGTAGTAAAGCTGCTATTTTTTTTTGTTATTACAGAATTTTCAAGTAATCTAATGTTTCTTGTTCTTTTGTAAGTTCTGTAAAGTAAATTTCAAGTCAAGTTATATTTTTCTACTTTTGTTACGCCCTATATAGAAGAATGTTGCTACAGCTACGAACTTGTATTGTAAATTTGAAATTTTGTTTTGTAATATCCTTTTACTTCATACTGTATCATTTAGGATACTTTTACGTACTTGATTTTAATCAGGTAAATAGCTTTTTACAGGATTGGATATCGTAAAGAAATTTTACAGTATTGAGTACCGGCACATCTTCAATAAATCCATTGTATCCATGGTAAACTGGAAACCGGTACCGGTACAGGATACCGTAACGAAACTATTTGTCAAATTGGCAGATTTGACAAAAATATATTCGCCGCGCATAAAATGATCTTTTTCCTGTTTTTAATAACTATGAAGGAAAATGTTGTACATCAAACGTCCGGTAACGTGTTACAGTAGTCGTTTCGCAATTCCAGGCTCGGCGGGCGCCTCGTCCGGAAACATCTTACTCCTACTGTAATAGTATATTATACAACAAGCATTTAATGAGAGTCGTTATTCTCGAGGGTAACGTTTGAGCCCACGAGCGAAGCGAGTGGCACAAGTTGCCCGAGAGAATAACGCTCATTAAATGCGCGTTGAATACTATACTTTATCCACGACAAAGATTCTGGGTTTTCTCAAATATGATAGGTTATAGGTGCCACAAAGATAATTTACAATTTTAAAACCACGACCACGACTGGTTTCGCTATTCAATGGCGCGACGTTTGATGCGTCTTGTCGATAGATGACGGTCTAGACACCCGCGCATGTCACCGTATGTTAATTTCAATGCTACGAGGGTGGACGGTAAATTACTTCATTTTATGGCCTATTTTAAGTATTTTTCATTGAAAAGTACATATTTTAGAGAAAAAGAGACACTGTAACGTACATTTGCCTCAATATATCTTAATAGAAGGATAATTATTTTAATGAACCAGTGGTAACTACCGATTTCATGTTTAGGGCAGTTTACTTTTTGAGTTGTCAGTTGCCTACGACATGTTTCGTTTCCATGACAACTCATTATTCACTTGTGAATAACGTTCATTATTCACAAGTGAATAATGATTATCGTTAGTCTTGAGAAGGTACAAGAATAATGTGATTACTATAGTATGGTCGTGGATAAAACTATATTTAATGTAGTTATAACGTAAATAACTAGTTTTTTTTTGAGGAGGAATATAATGAAGGTTAATGTTTCCTATTTTGAGTTGCTAACGTAACCGCTTTAGTTTCTTTAGCTTAATCTCTTTTTTTTTTGTACATCGAATAGTTCGATGTACAGGGACATCATTTTAAATGTCTCACCCATTTGCTCCTTTCCTATTCCGATTTGAAAAAAACTTTGTTAGCGCTTCCTACTTCGGCCACGAGCGGACGCCAAATCTTTATTTAGATAATGTTTTATACATCAAATATGACAGTTGTGATGTAAGGTTGATTTTTCTTAAATGGAATGATACATAATTTTTATTCCAAATCGATAGAGCCGAAGACGATGATTTCAAAAATACTACTTTCATATACCTAACGTCGATGGTTTCCGATATACAGGGCAACAAAATCGTTGAATGTCGAGAATCATTTTAAGTGTCTCACTCAATTTGCTCCTTTCCTATTCCGATTTCAAAGAAAGTTTATTCGCGCTTCTTACTTCGACTACGAGACGACGCCAAATCTTTATTTAGAAAATATTTTATATGTCAAATATGACATTTGTAACATAAGGTTGATTTTTCTTAAATGAAAGGATACATAATTTTTATGCCAAATCGATAAAGCCGAAGAAGCTGATTTCAAAAATACGTACTTTTATATATTTTAACATCAATGGTCTCCGATATACAGGGCGACAAAGTCATTGAATGTCTGGAATCAGTTTAAGTGTCTCACTCAATTTGCTCATTTCCTATTCTGATTTTAAAGAAAGTTTATTCGCGCTTCCTACTTCGACCTCGAGACGACGCCAAGTCTTTATTTAGAAAATGTTTTATTCGTCAAATATGACAGTTGTAACGTAAGGTTGATTTTTCTTAAATGGAATGATACATAATTTTTATGCCAAAACGATAGAGCCTGAGAAGCTGATTAAAAAAATACTTAATACTTTTATATACTTAACGTCAATGGTTTCCGATATACAGGGCTACAAATTCATTGAATGTCTAGAATCATTTTAAGTGTCTCACCCAATTTGCTCCTTTCCTATTCCGATTTGAAAAAAAGTTTATTCGCGCTTCCTACTTCGGCCACGAGAGAACGCCATATCTTTATTTAGAAAATGTTTTATACTTACGTCAAATATGACAGTTGTGACGTAAGGTTGATTTTTCTTAAATCGGATGATACATCATTATTTTTTAAGCTAGATCGATAGAGCTGAAAAAGCTAATTTAAAAAACACTTACTTTCATATACCTAACGTCAGTGGTTTTTGATATACAGGGCAACAAAATCATTCAACGTCTAGAATCATTTTAAATGTATCACCCAATTTGCTCCTTTCCTATTCCGATTTGAAAAAAAGTTTATTCGCTATTCCTACTACGGCCACGAGGGGAGGCCAAATCTGTATCTACAAAAATTTTTATACGCCAAATGTGACAGTTGTGACGTAAGGTTAATTTTTCTTAAATGAAATGATATACCGGGTGTCCAGCGGAACCCTGGACATAGGAGATTAACATGGGAAATGAGTTTTTATTTTTTTGCGCCTGTACGGTTGATTTGATTGAAATTTAAACGGTTAAGAGTAAAGTTGTAGAGCTGATGGTCAGCTATCATCCTGTAATTTTTTCAATACCCCAGTTTTGGCGGTTTTTGGAAAAACGCCTCGAAAAGTGCAAAAATTCGAATTTGGCGCGTCACCCCCGCCATGAATGTGCAGTGTCGCCAACATATTTTCAATGCATAATCACGTTAATTACGACATGATAGTCCCTCTAAAGAAATAAGAAAGGAAAATCGGCTCTGACTCTGACATAAGAAATTATTATGTTGACTACTCTTTTCGAGGCGTTTTACAAAAAAACGGCCAAAACTGAGGTATTGAAAAAATTACAGGATGATAGCTGACCATAAGCTCTACAACTTTACTCTTAAAAGTTTTTCAATGAAATCAACCGTACAGGCGCAAAAAAATAAAAACCGATTCCCCATGTTAATCTCCTATGTCCAGGGTTCTTCTGGACACCCGGTATACTCTGTTCAGCGAGGGTTCAATATGACGTCACATTACTCATCTCATTTCATTAGAAAAAGATCGCAAAAAAACAGGCGTATTATTAGTTCTTATTAATAATAAAACCACCAGCTAGTGTCATTTTGACGCTTAATGTCAAAATGTCGTCAAAATTTAGAAATCCGAGTCCAGCTTTTGTAGAACTAAAGATAGAAACGAAACAGTCGCTTTTAAGGGATCATGTAGAGAAGCCACGGTGTGAAGAATAACTGGATAAAATTTCCAAGATAGTGGAGAAACAACGAGTTACAATCGACGAAGCGGCGGAAGAAATTCCATCAACATCGTCCCGAAGGAACTATCAATTGTTGAAAAGCAGCCCCTGTTGAAGCCCCTGTTCCTGAACCACCACCTACTGGTCCACAAAAATATCTTCCCCTGGTGTCACCTAAAGGCTAGATCCGCTTCTGTGGAAATGACAAAACTTTAATCAAAATTAGCGAGGTGTAAAGCTTTATTCACAACCTGAAAATTAGCAGCCAAATTAGTCAGTTTAATTACACTTCATACACAATTCCGGAAATTATAAAGTTGTAAATTTTGTTCATTAACAATATCCTAATTTTCCATCTAAGTTCATTTGCTGCCACCTCGTGAAAAACCTTCGAAAGCTACCAAAATCGATAATGCAGGTATCTGAACTTGGTCATGCCCCCAATACATGAGATTTTAGGTCAATTCTATTTCATATGTTAAGTAATTTATTACAGTGTCTTGAATTAGTACGTAAATTAACGCGAAACCTTGGCCCTTGCAAGCTTCTACGTTAAGTATTAATTCAAGTATACGTTTAAGTTCTAATTTTAGAGTTTGTGCGTAATCTACAGTGCAAGCCTATGCCAATCTCTCGCGGTTAATTTTTATTACTAATTTTAAAGCTAATTATGGAGTTGTGAATGATGCTTTAGACTGAATCAACTAAGGGAAAAATGTGGAAGAATGGTGCATGCATGCGACACAGATAAAAGCAAAAACGCTGTTAGGTGTCTTAAAAAAAAAATGCCCACACTTCATTGAGTTAAAAGAGTCAGGAAGGAACATTGTGCTTTTCTGTAAAAATTTGATTTTTAGGTTGAATTTATAAGCTAGGTTCTTCAAGATGGTTGCATTTCCGCTAGTCATTGGCGTGCTCGTAAAAAGTATTTGTGAACGGTCTTTCAAGATGGCGGATAAACATTTCCAATAGTCATTGGCGTATTTGTAAAAATTATAAACGGTTTTGATTGTATATTTTTCGTTGTTGCTTGATAATTATTTTTATCTTGTGTTTTTTACATTGAAATAAATAATTTGGGCTTTCTTATGTATTAGTATAAGGTGTAAGGGATTTTCTTTAGAAATAAACATAATGTTATGGGTGCGTACATAATTGTTTGTAGCGAGAATAAAACGAACTCATTTTATTAACATTACGTATTACAAATAGTTTATTAAGTCAGATAGATGCATTTCTAAATCCGTGCGAGATCCATGCATTTCTAAATTATCTATAATTAGTAAAAAAAGTAATTACTTATAATTATTAAACTTGCAGTAACAGTAAAGGACAAAGTTTCACAGGCTTATTCGTCCTGCTCTAGCCTTTATGTAGTAGTTACAATACCTACATCATCAGTCAATCGTAATTAGTTAATAGTAAAGTTAGTGGAGTATGCGAGGACTTCTTCAGGCCCGTATGAACTACAAACTTTTAGCTCTTTATTGAGTTTACTAGTTATTCCTTCTTATTCAGTCTTATGGCAGAGACATAATTGATGATTTATGATAATTTATGTAAGACCCATTATTGATGCGAGTGTCAAGTTCTGGAGTCTATTTGCTTGTGAATGGACAACAGAGTCGCCAATGAAAAGTAGTGTTTTAATTTAGTGTAGTGGAAAATTTAATTTAGATTCTTTTTTAATTTCTACGTCAGCGGTATATATAGAATTATTTCCATTAATTATTCGGTCAGGTTGTTTAGTAGAACTGACATTTAATATAGATAGCTCTTCCTGTGGTATGCAGTTGCCTAAACCGTTGTCCCGAATTTCTGCGTGTATTAAAATTTTTTTATAAGTCGAAGTAAATTGCCGGCAGGTAGGGTTATTATTATAACCCCCATGGGATCTAACAGATCCAAAAAATAGATCTAAGTGATCTTGACTGCACTTGTAAAATGGAAGAAATTTTAAAAGTTTTCTTGTTTCAATAAAAGTTTGATACATACCTAATAATGATTGAAAATCTAACAACAAACCTAAAAATCTAATTTTTCTTGGTGAGTGTAAAATAGGCATACCATTGTGGGTCTTCAAATTGTTAACATAATGTCCAAACTTTTTAGCAAATCTTTCAATATGTAGGAATATTTGTTCACAACATGCTCTTTTAAATTCATATAGAGAAAGTTTTCGAGAGTTTAGAATGTCAAATGCATTATTCATAAGAAATATAAAATTAACGGTTGCATCATAATTTTCAAAATCTTTTAGTTGCAACTGGTTCTTGCAAAATAACAAAGCTTCGCCTACAAAACGACTTAACAGTTGTGTTGCTAATTTTACCTTAATTTTTTGCTTCAAGAATTGAATATGGTGTTTTCGTAGTTTATTAGCGAGGTGAATTCCTTCACTTTCTTGTAACAAATTAAGCTTTTTGATAAAATTAAAGTCAATTATGTTGTTATCGGAATCCAAAAGAAACCTTTTGTCGCCCCACATATTTCGAACCAATTTGATCATGTGCGATGAGTCTGGAAAAACAAAAAAAGATACATTATCAATGCAAAATTTAGAATTAAGGTTATTATCGTCTAACGCACAACCAAGAATTTTACACATTTTAAAATTAGCAGGGCAGCCATCAAATGTAATATTAGCAACTATTACTCCACAACTGTTCAACTTTCTTATGCATTGAGTAACTAATATTGACTTCTGATCGCTATGGATACCATTTAAATAAAAATATGCCACAGGTAACTTCCATGATCCATTGATCGCTACCACCATAAAAACTAAAACTTCCTTAGCCATATCCATGAGATCATGTTCGATTTCATTGCCAAAATTGACAGCCATAATAATTTTTTCCATCATACTCTACTAATTGACGAATTGCCATTACATCAAAAACCAAAGAACAGACAACCGGACTTTTTTCATTTTCAGTTTTAAGTTTTAGTATTTTAAGAGCTTCACAGGAAAAGCCTGTATTACCATCAATGGACGAGTACCACCTATACAATGTTTTTGGATGGGGTAAACATTTATCAAATTTTTCTCTTACAAAATTATATCCCTTGGGCGAAAAAAAGAATGAAGGGTTATAGCAAAGCTTCGTTCGGCTTTAGAAAATGTGCGCTTTGATTGATTGAATTGTTCTGTGACTTTTGGAGCAACCGTGTAATAACACCACGTGATTTTATGCTTTCAGATTATACGTCACATAATACGTCATAAAAAGTTTCGTTTTTTAAGCTCAAGGATCATTGAATTTAAAGTGAAAATGTTTTTCTTTTGGGGCAAGTTTTGTTTTTGAAGATATCGTATTTTTTTATTTTTTACCATTATAACATTTGACATATAAGCCAATTTCTTTTTAAGTTAACGACTTCCAGAGAATGATTGTCTAAGACACAAGTTCTTATGTGTTGATTGTGACATATATGATTAGCTGAAGTCATCGACGAACTACTCGGATACTCCTTGTTGACATCTTCTCCACTTCTTGGAACCTCCTTGCCCTTAGTTTTCATCACCATTTCAAGGTTCTGCATTTAATCATTGCCTTTGCATGCCTTAAAAATAAAAAAAATTACCTATTGCCTGTTGATTCATCATAAGATTAGTCCAACAGTAAAACAACGGACGATTGCTCCAATGCAAAGAGGAAGCAAATAGAAATTTAGGATTTTTTTTTTCAGTTACCCCGTATATTTTTACATAAAAACTGAAGTTTTTCTGTAAACTGGAATTTTATTCCATTATACTACCGGCGAGCTTCGGTCAAAGCAGCATTGTTCGAAATGCTGGCTGCAAAGGAAACTATTTTTAACGTCTCCGGGTACAACTGCTTTGTTCACAAACTGGATCCAAAGTTGTCTTCTAGCTTTCTCTAGAGGAAATCTATAATAATATTGGGACTATTGGTAAAACATGATCGCAATTTTTATCGCAATTCTACTGACTATACTCAGCAATTTTTTTAACTACTTATGTGGTACTGGGTGTCAAGTTAAAAAAAATATTGATATTTTACTAGAATCTCAAAGATTCATGGTTTTGTTGGAATTTGGATTTTTTGTTCACTGAAATAACACACTAAATTAGCGCAAACTAGATTTTATTTGGTAGTTCCATTTGCGTTCTGAGGGAGTCAGTCAGACGAATAATATCGACAAAAAAGTGTACGCCACTGACATTTTTAAAATGTTTGTTTTTTGCTCAGATTGAGCAGCTAAAGATGCAACTTTCTTATCTCTTGTAATTATTTCGTGTCTCACTCCGTTTTCGGGCAAAAAAATTAAAAACCAATTTCTTGCATATCAAAAGCTATTAAAATTAAATCTTAAATGCAATTAAAAAATTTTCTAAATACAGATTTGGCGCTCTCTTGTTGCCGTAATAAGAAACGCGAATAAACTTTTTTTCAAAACCGAAGAGGAAGGGAGCAAATTGGGTGAGACACTTAAAATGATTCTAGACATTCAATGAATTTGCCATCTTGTATATCGGAAACGAGTGAAGTTAGGTATATGAAAGTAACTATTTTTTTTTAGTCAGCTTCTTAGGCTCTATCGATTTGGCATAAAAATTATGAATCATTCCATTTAAGAAAAATCAGCCTTGCGCACAATTGTCACATTTGACGTGTAAAAAATTTTCTACAACAGAGATTTGGCGTCGTCTTGTGGCCGTAGTAAGAAGCGCAAATAAATTTTTCTTCAAATCCGAATAGGAAGGGAGCAAATTGGGTGAGACACTTAAAATGATGTCCCTGTACTTCGAAAGGCTACCTTAGTATTAAGCTTTGACATTTAGCATTTCCTTTGAATACTTTTGTTCAAGGCTAACTTATTTGATTGATTCACTTGAAAGATAATTAACTGTCTGACACTGTTGATTTGATTTGGAAGCACCGGCTTTATATTCTCCCTGGTCAGTATTGATATTCGTTATGTAGTTGATAGATACAAACATTTTACTTCACCATAATGTCAGTAATTCAATATAATAATATTTTCAAGAATATAAATGGTTTTATCATCTTTCCTTAAAATCTCCCGTTTATTTTCTTCCGTCTATAGCCTAAACAAGTTAAGATTTGAATTTGAACATGTAGTCCTTAAGACTACTGACCAGGAAGGAACGAACACCACGGCTGCAGTTATGAGCATTGTCCAGAAATTGTGATGACCCGATATTAGGGAAAACAATTAGCAGTAGGTAAATTTCACTATCTATTAATTTTGCCCTAAACCATAATTCTATAGCACTGAAAAAGATAATAAAACAATGCCGAAAGCTTGGTAGCTAAAGAGTTTAATTCTTCGATGCCCAGACCGATTACCCAAGAAACCTATTTCTCTGTAAATTCTCCGGTCGAGATACCCACTACGCATTGCCTAATGATGGGGTTCTATGAATCCATGCTACAACAGTATGGTTTCACTCCTCAAAAAATGGGGAAAAATGAAACACCAAGGTCACCTCACTTTGAAACAGGCGCATATTCTTGCTACATTGCAGGAGAGAGGGATTATTTCCAAACACATAACGGACAACACGTCGAACTGGGGCAACGTCGTCACATTTAGAGACGCGAGAACTGAGCAGATAATCGACTACTGCAAGCTTAAAACACAGAGGATACTACTAAACCTTGAGATAGAGGTGACTATAAACATCCTCAAACAAGTGGGAAAGGACATCAAGGAAACACATATTCGACTTTCCAACACCATCAGTATTGACGTACTGAGTGAGTATTTCAGAAGACGTAGGATGAGTATTGAAAGACGTTTTTGGTATTAAGGGATGGTAACATTTATAAATTTAATAAGCTAAAAAACAAGCATCCTACATTAGATGCATTACGTTTTCTAGCATTAGGTTCCAAGTTTGGTGTGTCACCCACAAGGAGGGATGTATTTTGTAAAATAATCTTAACCAACTTTGAATGCATCGTCCAACATGCACCTTCCAACATGCAGACATTGATTTAATTAGGGCTGAATTTACCAACATACTCACAAACTGTTTCAACTCTCCATTAGTTAGAAACCCTCTTAACTTGTTGTTTTTTTGAAACACAGCACTTTCTTAAGTTGCATGGCAAACTTGTGGTGACTAGGTCTGACAAGGGCAAGGTGACTGTGTTGTTGTACAGAGATGACTATATAAGAATGTCACTTGACACTCTGAATAATAAAACTAATTACGTTGAGCAGGATCCAACCAACACATCCCAGGGAGGATGTAACAGACTTGTTTCTAGTTTTAAGGACAGAGGCATTGTATCCCAAGAAGAAACCAGCAGGCTGCGCATATGCAGTCAAAGCGCTCCCAATTTCTATGGATTGCCTAAGATACACAAGCCAATAATCATCCTAAGGTCCATAGTATTATCTATTAATGCCCCCAACAGCAAATTGGCCTCAGTCTTAACCACAATTTTAACTAATAATCTATTTTATATCAGGGATAGCTTTGATTTAGCGGAGTTTGTGAAAGACCGTGATATCCCCCCCCCTGGCTTTGTCCTTGTGAGTTTTGCTGTTGTCTCTTTGTACAGCAATGTTTCCTATAAGCTAATAACCAACAGCGTTCACATTGGGGTGAAATTAGTAGCGTCGCCACTTTTCAAGAGTCTCATTTCCGTGAACTGCTTTCAGCTATCTTGGACACCACGTTCTGTTATTTCAATGGCAAATTTTATAAACAAGTCTTTAGCATATCTATGGGAGCCACTCTGTCCCCAATTATTGCGCAGTATCTCATGGACCACTTACTCGATGGATGTCTGAAAAGCCTGAATTTTTCAACACCATTTCTAAAAAAGTATGTATGTGACATAACCACAGCGGTACCAAGCGATCAGATTGAGCATTCTCGAACAGTCCTCAATGGCTACTGTTAGCGCAATATTTTTTATTTATTTAAAAGTTTCGATTTACCGCGCATACGCACACAAGGTTGTTAATGGGCAGCACCATATACGACGTCCGACCTAAGATAGATACCTAGAACCGGGCAATAAGGTAGAATCACTGCCAAAACGACCATTTTTACTAATCTCGAAAACGGAACCCCGTTTTATTAGCGCGTTGTGTACCAGTCCAACGAAGACCATTAGGGGATCCCCTTATCTCAACACATGAAAATGATATGGTAAGTGTCCCTTATTTTCTTGTGTGTGCTTTTTAGTATAAATATCACTATAAATTTCTTCAATGTGGCGCATTGATTTAACCATTTTCATACAGTCCACTTTCTAAAAATAAATGCGATAACATTTTGGTCCTTCGACCCGGATTTACAGTAATAGTAATTCTAATTTCATTTTCAAGTAACTAAATAGTACGCATACAATTTCGGATGGTCGACGTATTGCCCTGTGTGAATATTCGTTTATTTCAATTTCAAATTCACATTTCATAATTATCGGCGGTCTCGTGTGCTCGTCTCGCCAAGAGAAATCCAGCAAAAAAAAGGTCGATAAACAGTACTCAACTACCTGATTTACAAGGTTGAAGATAACAATAGGGCTTCAAGTACTTACACATACTTATTTACTTTCCTTCCATTTCAAAATAAGTCGATTGCTTACTCACCTGACTGTCTCTTTTTGTCTTCAATTTTCTTCAGCCGCTCATTTCGTAAAGTTGATAGTTGACAACTTGCAAATTTATCAGTTAATTGTTCTTTAGCTCAAACAAATAAAAATGGCCGAGTTAAAGCGGCTTGAAACTAAGAGAAGTATTTATATGGGTCGTATAACGGAGGCTTATAATAATGCTGTAAAGGCGCAGTAAGACCCTTGTCTTGTTCCACAGCTCGAAGTTAGATATGGTGACCTTCAGGGCATCTATGATCAATTTGAAATCCTTCATAACGACATTATCGGTACAGTAACTGACGAAGCTCAATTCAGTTTGCAAAATAAAATTAGACAATCGACTGAGGAATTCTATTACAAATGCAAACTTATTTATAGCAAAATTTCTAACACTTTCTTAAATGCATTACAAAATACCAGTGTAATATCTAATGCACAAGCTAGCGTGAAACTTCAAAAAATTAGTATTCCTACTTTCAGGGGAGATCAAAAGTTATGGACTACATTCTACGATCTTTTCAAGAAGATTATTCATGACAATACAACATTGTCAAACGTAGAAAAAATGCAATATTTCTTATCATCGTAATGGGGAGACGAGCCCTTGAAGTTGTTGAGTGGAATTCAGATTAGCGATGTAAATTATAATACAGCCTTTGTCAAACTTGTCAAGCGTTTCCAAAATAAACGGTTGCTTGCTTCGAATGCACTAGCTGCTTTTATGACGGTTTCAATTAAGCAGTGCGGCGGCAAAGATTTGAGACTTTTATTGAATACATTTTCGGAATCACCAGCAGTCTTCAGCGCTCTCAGTTTTGACACAAGTCAATGGGATTTTATGTTATTTTACATTCTTATCGAAAAACTAGACCTTGAAACTAGCACTCAGTTTGAAGTTAAATTTAGCACCATTGAAATTCCTGAATTTAAAGATCTTTATATCTTTCCCGAAAAGAAGTGCAAAGCTCTCGAGTCTGTTCAACATTTGGCCCAAACAAAAACTTCCACTTCAAAAGGGATATTTAAATCAAAAAAATGATAAGACACCACCATTTTCTCTTTATCAAGAATCAAATTCCAAGCCTTCCAAGGTTAAATGTTATTGTGTGGTCATTCCCATGTCCTTTCTAAATGCTACATATTTTTACAGAAAACCGTGAACGAAAGGCTAAATTATGTAAAACAAAGTAAGCTCTGCTTGAACTGTTTACACCATTCGCATTCGGATCAGAATTGCAAATCTTCTTATCGGTGCCGTGTGTGTCGAAATAAGCACCATTCTTCCTTACATTCAGACAACTCTGATGCCAGACAACCTCAAGTCTCCAATCAACATAAACGCGATGAAAGCCATTTGCAAGATGAGTCTAAGCCTAATTATTCCGATATTGCTCATCCAAATAAAACAACTGTAGCAAATACTTTCAATTCAAATGGCACAGTTTTACTCGCTACTGCTACTGCGCATATTCTTGATTGCGCATATACCTGATCGATTCTGGTAGTCAATCAAATTTCATAAGCGAAAAGTGTGTAAAACGACTCGGTCTTTCCAGAAGACATTTTTCCATATCCATATTCGGGTTGAACCAAATGACTTCATTTTCTTCTAAAGGTGTGGTTCAATGCCATCTTAAACCAAAAAATACGTTAGGGACACAATACGCGATCGACGCTATCGTAGTGCCTAAACTTTGTTCTGATATGCCTTCCTTTGATCTCGAGTCTGAAGGTTGGACCCATTTGAGAGGCCTGACGCTAGCGGATAAAAACTTTTACCAATCTAATCCGATTGACTTGCTCCTTGCGGCTGAACTTTTCTCTGAGATCATCCGCCCTGGACGACAGGAAGCACTGAGGGTCAACCAACAGCAATTGAAACGGTCTTTGGTTGGGTTATTTCAGGCAGAGTTAGTTCAGGTTAGCCCTAAGGAGATAGGGCGACTTTTACAAGTTCAAGTAAAACTTCAGTTTGAAGATAAAACACCAGACTTGATGTACATTGCATTGTTTACCTGACAGATAAACAATGCAATGTAATTTATATCTGGAGTTTTATCTTCAATCTGAAGTCTTACTTGAACTTGTAATGTCACCCTTAATGGTAGTAGTGAAACGGTCTCTTTTTATGCTGTTTCGCATGTTCCCCTTGAGATAAGCATTCCAAAGTTCTGGGAAGTCGAACAAGTGCCAACAAAAATCTTAATTTCTCCTGAAGATCAGCAATGTGAATCGATTTTTAGGGAAACAGTGTCAAGAGACGCATCAGGTAGATTCGTGGTGTCACTTCGTTTCAAGATTTCGGAACCTGATTTGGGAGACACTTATTGTCAGGCGTTTCGTCGGTTTTCCTCGTTAGAGAACCGACTGTTGAGAAATCTCCCCTTATATCATACATATAGTGAATTCATGAGGGAGTATATTAACAGCGGCCACATGTTACAGATTCCCGAAAGTATGTCAAACACTTTCGCTGGCTGTTACTTGCCCCGTCGTTGTGTTTTAAAACCAGAAAGCATTAGCACAAAATTACGTGTGGTGTGGGATGGTTCGGCTAAAGGTACCAAAGGATTTAGCCTGAATGACACTCTGCTTGCTGGGCCAAAACTACAAAAGGACATATTTACTCTCCTTCTTATTTTTCGAATTTATCCAGTTGTCTTCATTGCTGATATTAAGCAAATGTTCAGACAGATTCTCGTTACTCCCCACCATCTAAATTATCAAAAAATTCTTTGGAGATTTTCATCTAACGAGCCTCTAAATGAATATGCCTTGAACACAGTTACGTTTGGTCTCAGCAGTAGCCCGTATCTAGCCATGCGGGTTATAAACGAATTGGCCGATTTAGAGCACACAAAAAATCCCCGAGCAACTAAGTTGTTAAAGTCACAAATATACATTGACGATATCATCGGTAGATGCTCATCTGTAGCCTCTGCGCTAGATATTCAGAAAGAGCTTATCTCTTTATTGGCTAGTGGGCGATTTCAGTTGAGAAAATGGGCTAGTAATTGCCCAGAGATATTAGCTTCCATAGCTGAGTCCGACTGTCAAATGCCACAGTCTTTTGATAGGGACAAACCGCCAATTCTCAAAGTTTTGGGGCTGCAATTGCACCCTGTCGCCGACATATTCACATACAAATGCCAGACCTCAAAAACTGGCTGTTCTAAGCGTGAGGTATTATCAGATATTGGCAGAATTTTCGACCCATTGGGTTTGATATGTCCGGTCCTGCTTCTGGCGAAGTATATTATGCAGTGTCTGTGCTTGTCTAAGATTGATTGGGACGAAACTCCCAGCCAAAACTTGGTAGAAACATGGAAACCATTTAAATCCGAACTCTCTCTTCTTTCAAATATTGCGCTCCCCTGTTGTATCATTCCCAAACATTTTCATCGATGCGAAATGCACGGATCTTGCGACGCCTCGCAGCGAAGGTATGGGGCATTTATCTTCGCATTGAGAGTGAGAATACCATTTCGACTTAGTTAGTATGTGCAAAGGGTACGGTTGCACCATTAAAGTCACTTTCCTTTCCGAAACTGGAATTGCTAGGGGCCAAACTCTTAGCTGAACTTCGTCGTTCGCAAAGGACATCTATAAAGATCACGTCACCTTTAACGGCGTGTATGCATGGTCTGATTTGCTTGTGGTTCTAACGTGGCTTAGAGCCTCTCCCAGTTGTTGGAAGACTTTCATTGCAAATCGTGTGAGCTACATTTAGGATGTTGTTGCAGCAAACTGTTGGCGACATGTGCCAACTGACCTAAACCCAGCTGATTCTGCATCCAGGGGAATACTTTCTTCACAAGTTTTTTCTCTAGATATTTGGTGGAAAGGACCGCCGTTCTTATCCCGGCCTCCCAAAGAATGGCCAAACGACAAATTTACCCTGTCTGCAGAAAATATTTCGTTGGTCAATCAGAAAGAAAGAAATACTGTTTTAACTGCGACAATCGAGAATTCTCCTTTTGAATCGACATTCGTCGTTGCCTAAACTTCAAAGAATTTTAGCTCTATGCCTCTGTTTTTTGACCCCTTCGCCGAGACGAGCGACTGGACGTCTTACACTCCATGAACTTCACTCTAGCTTGATGCTCTTAGTGAGGCATGTGCAAACTTCTTGTTTTTCAGATATCATTCAAAAAATAAATAATTCCAAGTTAGTACCGAAACCGTTGTGGAAGTTAGCTATATTTACTGACACTCAAGGACTTCTTAGGGTAGGTGGACGCCTAGACGGATCCGATTTTCCATATTCAGCGAAGCACCCTATTCTACTTCCGGGTTCCCATCGGTTAACCACACTTATTATTGAGACTGCTCACAGACAGCACTTACATCCCGGGCATAAGACCCTACACAACATAATCGTTCAACAGTTTTGGATATTGTCCGCACAAATACATTCAGAAAGTGATATCTTCTTGTGTGCGATGTTTTAGAGCTCAACCTAAAATTTGTCCTGTTCCTATAATGGGAGACCTTCCTTCTCATAGAGTCACTTGCATAAAGCCTTTCTCTCATGTCGCGATTGACTTTTGTGGACCCTTCTCCGTTATACCTCACCGTTCTCGGGGATCTAAGGCGTTCAAAGCATATATTTGTGTTTTTGTTTGTACTTCCACTAAAGCAACGCACTTAGAGCTCACTCACGAACTCTCAACTAAAAGCTTTTTAGCAGCTTTTCGAAGGTTCATTGCTAGGCGAGGCAGCGTTAAGGCATGCTATAGACAATGGTACCAATTTTGTTGGAGCTATACCAATTCCGAAGGTTAGCCGAACAGGTATCTGAGGAACTGTCCTTTGGTTGGCATTTTAGCCCTCCATCTGCACCCCATTTCAATGGACTTGCCGAAGCTTGTGTTAAGATGGTAAAATCATATCTAATACGAGTAGTCGGAGAACAACGATTCACGGTTGAAGAATTTACGACATTTCTCTGTCAGATTGAATCTGTATTAAATTCGCGGCCTTTGCCGGCACAAAGTGTTGACCCTAACGATTTACAGCCACTTACTCTTGCTAATTTTTTAACTCTAGGACCTTTGAGTCCTGTCATTCCAGACCCGGAATTAGGAGAAATTAAAAAAGAAAATCGCCTCTCACGTTGGCAGCTGATTCAAAAGCTCCACGCCGACTTCTGGAGACGCTATTCCAGAGATTACCTGAATACTCTGCAAAAGCGAAACAAATGGTTTAACTGAGTTGATGAGGTCAAGGCGAATACATTTGGGGCGAGACGGTCGCACTAGGGTAGCCACGGTTAAGACAGGAAATGGGCAATACAAACGGTGTGTTGTAAAGCTATGTAGATTACCTGTTGCTTATTTTTTTTCTCTTACTTTTTTTTGAAACACTTTGATCATTATTTTGAGAAATTTTACATTATTTTTGGGTTTTACGGGAAAAGGTGTTGTTATTTACCCCTATTTACTGGCGTTTTTTTTTCTTTCTTATTAATGTTTGTATTAAGTACTCTCTATTAAAACACAATGTGTTTTGAGGGCCAGTTATGTTAGCGCAATATTTTTTATTTATTTAAAAGTTTCGATTTATCGCACATACGCACACAAGGTTGTTAATGGGCAGCACCATATACGATGTCCGACCTAAGAAAGAAACCTAGAACCGGGCAATAAGGTAGAATCAATGCCAAAACCACCATTTTTACTAATCTCGGAAACGAAACCCCGTTTTATTAGCGGGTTGTGTACCAGCCCAACGAAGACCATTAGGGGATCCCCTTATCTCAGCACATGGAAATGATATGGTAAGTGTCCCTTATTTTCTTGTGTGTGCTTTTTTGTATAAATATCGCTATTAGTTTCTTCAATATGGCGCATTGATTGAACCATTTTCATACAGTCCACTTTCTACAAATAAATGCGCTAGCAGCTACCACAGACATATTCAGTTTACAGTGGAAATGGAAAACATCAAGTCGGTACCATTTTTAGACACACAAGTTATCAGACAAAACACACAAAAAATAATATTGAATTGGTATCAAAAACCGACCAACTCAGGATGTTACTTAAACTTTGATTCATACCACAACCAAAAAACAAAAATAAACTTATTTCTAGGCTTAAAAAACAGAATAGATAAAATTTCACATCAGCCTTTTAGGGCCCAAAATCTTCAACGTCTGAAACACATTTTATTAGATAACCTTTATCCCCTCAAACTAATCAATAAGTTTCTATTTAACACTCCACATTCCCCTGTAAATAAAAACAACCTGAGTCGTGGCATAATTTTGGCTGAAGACTCAAATTCCTCGTTACACTTCCATTTTACAAACAAGGACTTGGGTGATCTGATGCCTACCACTGACACATCAACAACCACTAGTATCAAATTGTTCTCTTTTCCATACATTAAAGGGATATATTGTAAAGCCAAACGTCTCTTTCACAAAGAACCTAACACAGAATTAGCACCTAAAAATCACTTAACTATGGGAAATCTGAACACCAAATTAGAAGACAAACATGAAATACTAAACTCCACAGGGATAGTTTATAGAATCCCCTGTCGAACGTGTCCAGGGATTTACATTGGTCAGGAGTCCAGTCTGTTGCAAAATAGGCTGGCTTCCCATCACAGTGATTGCAAACTCTCCAAGGGTAGTAGTGCGCTCTCTCAGCACTTTCTTGATATGGGACAACACATAAATTTTACTGATATCCGCATTCTGGACAAGGAACAACATTACCAGAAAAGACTTTTTCTTGAAATGGTGGAAATAGCTAGCCATGATAAGGCATTTAACAAACGCACAGACAGTGACGACCTAGACAATATCTACTGCAACCTGACACAATATGCAAGCCCAGAAATCCGCGGAAACAGGACAATAACATGGACATCTCCCAGAATGTATCCTTCTTTTTAACGTCCCCAACTGCCCCCCAATCCACACCCCACATGTTCATTCCCTGGGATCGGTTTTCTGCCATTGGTGGTTCTCACATCGTCTATTGACATTTATTGTTGTTTTGTATTTACCACTTAACCTACACCGAGAGTGCCGAACGTCCGTTGAGATTTTCTTAGTTTACACCTGCGCGCACTGTCATGGATAGGTTTGTTGTGCCGCTGCTGGTTGTGTCAACGGAGGAGGGTGCGGCTCGTGTCGCTGCTCGGCATTCGTGGTGAGCAGTCGATTATTCTACAAGTTCCTAAACCAAATCATACATCGGCAGTACGATATAGGTAGAGAATCCTTATCTGTGTTCCAATAAACAATACGTACCTACGAATAGCTACGTTTACACCGTAGTCCTTTGGGTGCTCTTTTGAAGGGCACCCCTGAAGACCCTATTAGGGTACCAGTTGTCTTAGTTAAATGACATAAATGAGCTTGTGCGGCGAAGATAATACACTTGACAATGTAAGTGAACCTGACTGTGATTCGGTGTCATCCGACCCTTCATATCAATCAATCATATCTTTCGCCACTAACAACCCAACAGCTGATGTGTTTTCGGGACTTACTAGTGAATCGAAGTTAACTCGGCAAAGAAAACTCTGTGCCTTATTAAAGGTAAATAAAACCTGTCCAAGGTGCTGTGACCTAGCAAACAATTTAAAAAAAGCTCTTGAAGGCAGTAGAGCTCTAAAGCTTATTACTGTGATTAACCACATCCGTACGGAACACCCTAAAAAACGCAAAGGACCAACAAGAAAAGAGGGTAGTCTACTAGACAAGTCTCCTAAAACGAATCCAACCGTCTGCTCTACAGACTATCAAGCTGCGATGGATACTACGTCTATGTCACCCGACCAAGCAGAACACACTAGGACTGAAAGACAAAATCTTGATGGTTTTAAAACACCATTAAAGACCATAAAATGGGAAAACCTTATTAAGAATGACCCGCCTCCTGCTACAACATCGAACAGGTACCAAGTATTGTCTGACGACAGTGCTGAAGAAGAAACGAATTCCGAAGTCCAAGAACAATACGACTTAAGACCTTCTGCTGGCCAACAAGTCCACCGCAAAACAGCATCCACTGTTCAAAGGAAAAAAGGCACCGAGAAACCGCCGCCGTTAGTAATACCGGGTAAACTAACTCAGCATAAAGACTTAATATCAAACATAAAATTGATAGTGAAGAAAAAGTTCGACCTAAAGTACGCTAAAAACTCTGTAGTTATATATCTTGAAGACCATATAGACTGGTCTAATTTACGCCGGAACTTTGAGTCGGGAAACTTGGAATTCCACACCTACGCTACATTTGAGGAAAGAACTCACGCCTTTGTACTCAGAGGATTAGATGGAAACATCTCCCCAGAAGAAATTAAAGCAGAGCTCTTTGAAGAAAACCAAATCCCGGTTAAGGAAGTACACCTAATGAAGACCCTGTACAGCCCACTGTACTTGGTCGTAGTTGATAGCTCCTACACGCTAAAGAAAATTCAGAACCAAGTGAAAACCATTTTAAATGTACGAGTAAAATGGGAAAACAGGCGTAACCAGCGACAGCTCACTCAATGCCGTAGATGCCAGACGTGGGGCCACGTAGCTAAGAACTGTCGTAGAAAGTTCCGGTGTTCCAAATGTGCCCAGGAGCACCAAATTACTGAATGCACTGAAGAGGCTTCTATCAAATGTGCAAATTGCGGCGAAGCCCACAGGTCCTTCGACAAAAACTGTCCAGTATATGTATATAAAACCAATCTTTTACTTAAAACCAAACCTATTTATATAGATGCATCCCAACCAACAAAGCCAGCGTGGAACAGACGCCAACTACCTAACAAACCAGATGTAGATGGAAACAGGAAAAACAGAAGCTGTCCAACTCTAAGACCCTCGTTCCCAACCGACGACTACGATGTAAACTTTCCCGATAGGCTGAAGTCACAGCGCAAGCAAATTCCGCAGCTATCAGAGGTGCAAACGACAGGTATGCAGGATAGTTTTTTCGCTCTAAAAGATAAATTTGCAGAGTTGAACACATTGATAAATATCGATGAAATGATGTCAGCTTTAGACCATTATATATCTGTTCTAAAACATTGCAAATCGCCTCAAGAAAAGTTTTTGGCTAGCCAGAAATTTTTCAATTCCGAAATTCAAAATTTTAGAATATAATCTCAGCCATTTTCAACATCATTGAGTGGAACTGCAATGGACTTAGAACCAAAGTAGGCGAATTGATTCATTATTTAAATCTCAAAAAAGTCGATGTTGCTATAATCTTAGAGACAAGATTGCGTAACGTCGATAAAATGAGAATCAAAAATTTCTGTTTAGAGCGTAGTGATAGAACTAATGCAAGAGGTGGGGGCGTGGCAATCGCGCTAAATAGCCGTATAAGCTATAAGAGGCTACCTCAGCTTAACACAAGCATAGAACACGTATGCGTCCAGCTTGAAAATGGTACCATCCTAGCAGGGGCATATGCTCCACCTTCCCGAAATTTCACCGCGGCAGACCTAACCGTCTTTTTTCCTCCAAATCGAAAGGTCTTAGTAATGGGGGATTTCAATGCTCGTCACTACCTATGGAATAATAGACGATTAAATACACGAGGCACAATACTTTCAGATTTTATTAATGATAACGCGGACATAAATCTCCTATACCCCAGTTCACCAACACACTATCCAACTAATGGAACGTCTCCTACCACAATTGACTTAGTACTCAATAAAGGCTTAAACGACCTATCAGAGCTCACCACGGACGTCGCTCTCAACTCTGACCACCTTCCGACTCACATATCTTGGGACACACTTAGACTGCAGCCAAACGGGACAAAATTCTCCTACAAAGATTTCAACTGGGACCTGTATCGACTAAATATCTCGCGGAATTGTACGATATCGAAGCAGCTAGAAACCCCTGAAGAACTAGATCGAGAAGTTGAGATCTTGACTAAAATGATACAAAGTCAACAAAGACTTCTAGCCAAAAAAGTGCCCAATAGGCAGCCCACGGACAATCTCCCTCCCGAAATTACAAATTTAATAAAACTCAAAAATAATATTCGCAAAAGGTGGCAGAATTTCAAACGGGAAGTGGACAGATTGCGTTTCAATGCAATAACGGTAACTATCCGCCAAAAAATAAAGTTGTACAGAAATGACTGTTGGACGCGAACTTTAAATGGTTTGACAGTTAAAGACAATTCGCTGTGGATAATGGCACGAAAACTTCGCAGAAAATACGAGAAACTCCCTACTATTGTATACAACGGTGGGGAATTCTTCAGAAATGAAGAAAAAGTCGAGGCATTTGCGAACTTTTTAAGTACAGTGCATGCGGAAACCCAAGACTCTACCCAAGAGCAGATAGATATAAGGGCAACAGCTCGAAGAACTGTCGAAAATGTTTATCCCATTCCCCCACATATATACCAGTCTCTTCTGTGTACACCCGCCGAAATTCGTCGATGCCTCCGGAGATTTCCCAACAATAAAGCCCCAGGCCCCGACGGTATCACGTATCCCCTCTTAAAAAATCTGCCAAAAAAAGCTATTGTGCAAATTACGCACATAGCCAACGCAATAATAAATCTTCAATATTTTCCACCGATGTGGAAAAAAGCCGTAATTATAGTAATTCCCAAACCAGGCAAAGATCCGTCACTGCCCTCATCATATCGTCCTATATCCCTTTTAAACACGCTCGCTAAATTGGTTGAAAAGCTGATCTTATCACGACTAAATAAAATTGTTGAAGATAGAAATATCCTTCCTTCCGAGCAATTTGGCTTTCGCTCAGGCCACAATACGACCCTTCTTGCAGCAAGGGTAGTCAACGACATATTCTCAGCTTATAACCGTCAGATGAACACGGCAGCCCTTCTGCTGGACATGGAAAGGGCATTTGACACTATCTGGCACCCTGGTTTGATTTACAAGCTCTCAGTGGTCTTTAATGTACCTCTGTATGTTGTGTCACTACTCAATTCATATATAACCAACCGCTCTTTTCAAGTACAGATTGAACAATCTTTATCACAGCCACATTCTCTTTCTACGGGAGTACCACAGGGCAGTGTAATTTCCCCCCTATTATACTCACTGTATCTCTCGGATATCCCCAAATCTCCAAACACAAAATTAGCTCTATATGCGGACGACACCATCGTTTACAACCACAGCTTTTACGCCCAAGGTGCTAAACAGAGACTTGCACACCATCTCACGTTTCTTCTTCCGTACTTCCAGAAATGGAAACTGAGAGTTAATCCAACTAAAACCGAGCTAGCTTTGTTCACAAAAAAGTTTACCAACCACCGTATAATAACTCCTCTACTTATAAACGGAACCCCAATCCATCAACACCAAAAGGTGAAATACCTGGGAATTATTCTTGATGAACGTCTCTCCTTCAGAGATCACGTGACGCATACTATACAGAAAACCTTTGCCGGGCAACAGAAACTGTACCCGCTTATTAAACCAAATTCCCCTATGAGCCCTGCAAATAAATTAATAATTTACAAATCACTTATAAGACCGACAATGCTATATGGCGCTCCAGTATGGTGCATAATTTCCAACACTCAAAGAAAACGACTGCAGGTACTTCAAAACAGATTTCTCAGAGGTGTTTTGTCAGCTAGTAGATACACACGTATACAAGACCTTCATGACCTGACCGGGACCGAGTTTATTTCAGAATATATTGACCAAATCTCAAATAAATTTTATAAGTATCAAATTTCAGGCTCTGCTCTAACTAGAGAAATGACGCGTTTGCGTTTCGATCCCGAAAACCACATTAAGCATGGCCCAGCCTATAAACGCCTACCTGTGTTTTTTGAACCATGGAGGCCTCCATGATGACACTCACCATCATTTGTTACCTCAGAACTACAGCATCTGCTACGGCTACACTACATGCTCTCTACAGTAATTTTAAACCACTGGTGCATTGCTTGCGGGGATACGGGTGGTCTAACCCTCCTCCTGACAATGCGAGCATTGCACTGGTGGTTCGCTTGAAGAACACTATGATGTTTGCTAGCAAGATAATATTAGACCTGAACAGCTCAAAGGCTCTATTGTACTGGAGGCTACTTTTTAAACTGGTTTTTTTTTAATTAATTTTTCCAGTAAACTTCATGATATAATGACTATACTAACATTCATCTACTTTCATTTAATTACTCGTTTTACAAATAAAGTAAGCTTAAACTCTGCAAATGTCTATATAAGAGCCAAGTGCCCAGGTGATAGACCGATCATCTTGTTCCTGTTAACACACCCTCTGATGGCAAACGGACCTTACACCGTCCACCGTGTTAACAACGCGGCTTATTTCGTGCCACTACTCATGCTGAGCATGTGGGGTGCGAACACTTAGGTATTTATTTGTATATATTATATGTACATAGCTATTAAGATGTAATGTACTCTTTGTAAATCTGTAAATAAAAATCTGTTGAGTTGAGTTGTTGGTGCGGCTCGTATAAGGCACTCACTTATGAATGTCGTCAAGTAGGCGTTGGAAATTTAACTTTAACATCTTCTCAACATGTGCTAAAAGGAGATGGGTATAAAAAAATTATGGTTTTGAAGGTAACTAGACTAGTACTAGATTTAAAGTATTTTAACGTTTTTATTATTTGACTATTATAATCTGTTTGTCCGCGTGTTTTGTGACGTTAAGATTTTAAATCTTTAATTCTAAAAAAAAAACACTTTTTTTTGTAATTTGACCGTGTAGTCCTTAAGACTAGGGGGGAACGAAAGGACACTACGGCTGCAGTTATAAGGAATGTCCGGAAATTGTGGTGACCTGATATCGGGAAAACAATTAATTCTATTAATTTTTCCCAGCCATAATTTTGTAGCCCTGAGGAAGGTAATAAAACATTGCAAATTGCTTGATAGCTAAAGAGATTCATTCTTCAATGCCCAGACCGATAAGCCGAGAAATTTACTTCCCGGTATAGTCTAACATAGTACGTTTATAAAAGTAACTTATAGCGCAAATATCGTAGTTATTTTTAACTAATTTCTTTTCTTTCTCTCTCTTTCTCTGTACAGATAACGTCTCACCAGTGTTTTTGCTCAACTACTTCCTTGTTACTTCCGAAGCCCTTTTGATCGCTCTTTTAGTTCAATTTTCATAATTAGCAAAGTTTAGTTGTCCCATTGATTTTAACAGGCAAACAAGGGCTGATATACCCAATACTTTATAATTAGTAATAATAAAAAAATAGCGTCACATATTTCCTTCGGAAAAGCACTACCTTTTTCTAATATCAGACGTGTTCAATCGGATTTATGTCTGGAGATTTGGGAGACAACTATAACACAAAACAAGCTTTGGCCAATGAACCAATTCGACTTTCTGGTCTACTAAAACAAGTCGCTGACATTAATTATGTTTTATTAGAAGTCAGCCCTTATTATGGTGTCTACTATAATTTAATATACCCCGTGTTTATTAGAAAATGTCATCTAGAAGGCTTTTTGAATTTTTGGGGAAAAGGAGTTTTTGAAAGAAAAAGGTGGCATAACCAAAGTAAATAGACTTTTGGTCAGGGTTCGTCATTTTCTTCTGACATTTCGCAGCCAACTAGAGGACCTTTGAAAATAAACCTCCCTTATAAAGTGGCATTTTTAGACAAAAAAAAACAAATTTTGAAAATGGCAATATTTTACAAAATTTTTAACTTGAAAAAATTCTCGAAGTAACTGCCCTACAATTCATCCAACACCAGAAATTATTTTTAATATTCCGCAGATTTCGTAAATCCTTCATCCTCCAAAATATTTAAATTTTTCGAGATAACTGTATAACTAAAATATATTGCAGCAAAATGCCCTATGACAACAGTGATATTTTTGTCGCTAAAAGAATAAAATCGTTAAAAAAAATTTCAAAGTTGCAGTTAGTCAAAATTAGGAAGCTATTCCCTGTTTATCTGTGATTTCAGAAACATTAATATTATTGGTTTTGACATAACGGTATCTAAACTAAAGCGTAAGAACTTCCTTATGTACACATACAAACAAAACGTAGTTTTAGGGATTCAATAATTTTGTTTTGGATTTTTTTGTAGCAAGAAAACTCTCAACCACACTTTGAGCTCTTCTTTTATGTACTGCTCCTTGAATCAGATATTCAATTTTATCCGCTAAATCAATTTCTGGATCATATTCGAAGTTTTCCTAAACTTCGCCCAGAAAGACAAGTGCTCTTTGTTAGTATCTTCAAACTTTTAAAATTCAATCGTAGGTAATTTCAAGTTACTATACTGCCTGCACCGTTAGGCAAAAGTGATATTTGGGTAAAAATGTTAAAAGAGTTTCCAATTCTGTACGGTTCTTTGACAAATGATGAGAGCTACGCTATCATATGAACTTTCATTTTAGTTTCAAGAGCCATAGTGGTCAACCCTGGGTTTACAGGTTTGTGATAACGATGAGAAAAGATAACTACTAGAGCTGAGTCGCAATATCACCACAAAACCACAGTTCGGTAGAAGAATTTACTTAGCATAAGATAAAAGGTGTGATCCAAACTCAGTGTTATGTTTAGCAATTTTCCTCTAACTATCTAAACTGCTCAACTTAAAGTTCGGCACAAGCAATTTTTCATGTAATTTTCAATTAGCTGTAAGTTTTTAAGCAATGAACTGTTTTAAATTCAATTTGCACGGTCTCACATAACCTCATTTCCTCTAGATTAAGGAAGCGGATAATTTTGAAAAATAACCCACATTATCTTTATTATATAGGGAGTGAAACAAAGTGATGCAAAAATTTAAAAATTTTGATGTTCTGCCATTTCGCAATAGGCTGTTTTTTCCTTATCGTTTTCAGGTCAGGAGTAAGCCAACATCCATATCTCGGGACCCTTTCGCCAGATTCTTTATTAAAGCACTCTGAATTTTTATACAGAGCGAAATGTAAAATGTGTGAAATTCTTGTTGCTGATATTTTTAAATCGTCGTAGTTCGGAAAAACGGTAATGAATCTTGAAAAAAAAATTGAAAAATAATTTCCGTTTTTTCTAGTATACGAGCTCTCAAAAAATATGATAACATTATTGTTGATACTCGTGACTTATAATAGCAATATTATATAAAATATCTAATTATATAAAAAATCTAGAGGTATAGGGAAATTAAATTTTTTGAGTGGGTAACAATCCGCAGACAATATGTCAACAAATGAAGGAAACACAGTAACATTATTTACCTCTTTTCCGAACTACGATGATTTATAAATATCAGCAACAAGAATTTCACACATTTTGCGTTTGGCTGTGATTATATGTGTTGATTCTGTATAAAAATTCATAGTGCTTTAATAAAAAATCTGGCGAAAAGTTCCCGAGATATGGATGTTGGCTTACTCATGACCTGAAAACGATAAGGAAAAAAGAGCTTATTGCGAAATGGCAGAACATCAAAATTTTTAAATTTTTGCATCACTTTGTTTCACACTCTATATAATAATGATAGTGTCGGTCTTTTCTAAAAATTAGCGGTTTCCTTAATCCAGAAGAAATGGGGTTTCAGACCGTGCAAATTGTATTTAAAACAATTCATTGCTTAAAAAGTTACAGCTGATTGAAAAGGACACGAAAAATTGTTTGTGCCGAACTTTAAGTTGACCAGTTTATTACAGCTACAGTCTTGTCTGTCTTGTTTATTTGATTCTTTTAAATTGAAAACCTATAAGACTAAAATGGAACGTACACAAAAAAAATATATGATAAAAAGTCTATATTGGCTAATAAAAAAAATCACAGGCATAATTTCATATACAACAAAAGAAATATGCACAAAATGAACCCCTTTGAGGGCGCATTACACCTAGCGCTTGACCTCTGATTGAAGCTGTCGATTACGTGGACCTTCCACCCCATGTTGGTCTGGGTAAAAGAATTATAGTAGACAGTGTCAGGCCAGGAAGTGTTCGGGGTAAACTCCAAGGTCCCTGCGTCTCCGGGTTCACAAGACCAAGTGAGAGATCTGTTGAATTTTTTGAAAGATTCGAAATCATCGTCCAGCCGACGGTCTTGCTCGGGTTTGTGTTTGGAGAGGCAAAGTCTTCCAGCTGAAAGTAAAAGGAAGGCTAAGTATGAAACAAAATTCACCATTAACCAGAAAAAATTGAAGAAGAACATCGTGAAACATTTCTTTAGAATACGAACATAAAAACACACACTATATGTGCATTCGAAAAATTAATTTTTTTCGGTGATGCAAATGACTAACGCAAATTTCCTTACATGCTGTTGACTTCGGTCTTCCTCTTCTCGAATACTCCACTCCAGCTAGAACCCGAACTTTCGATTGAGCCACGTCGGTAAGCCTATCGTAGCCTCCATGTGGATCGTCGGTTATGATCAATGGGTGGTAGTATTCTGGGCTGTGTGGGTCATTACCCCCGTTCACTTTGAAAACGTACGTCAGCCCTCTGCGCAACCAAAGTTCTGGGGCTAACAGACCGTTGATATACCAAGCTAGGGCTGTAGAGGTGTGACCTAAAAATAGAATAATTATCACTTTTCTGCGAAAAAATACTAAGTAAAATTTACCGGTTATCGCTTGATATCCCTTCTTAGCTCCTGACGGACCAATAGTGCTAGTAAACACGCGGATAGTTTTATCAAAAATTTGCCCTTTGCTCCATGGTTCTCCAGCTTGAGGTTCTGATCGAGTAAATGCATAGCAGGTCTTTTTAGGTTCTTTAGGATTCAACTCGATGCTGATATTAGTCTTGGGGTAGATGTCATGGAAGGCGGGCTCCTTGTTTTCGTCCAGCCTCCCTATTCCCCATATAATATAAACCGAGCCCTCTGAGGGAAACTCCTTGTCTCCAGCATCAGCTAAATATCATACAATCAGTTAATGTTTTACGTAAAGGTTAGTATTCAGTAACTTACGAGATATCAGAGATCTTCGATAAGTGATTATGTTAATTCCGTTTTCCCTAATGGCGCTGTTCAATTGGTTATTGTCTTGGCCACCCACGAGTTCATCTTTGCACACTCCCTTGTACTGTCCTAGCACCTTCACACACTAAAAAGATATGCAGGTATTGAGACCGGCTTTATGAAGGGACATTAGACCCCAAAAAACCTTTTCAACTATTTCGGCATAAGGTATTAACCGAATATTTGCCAATATTTAACTGAGGTAATCTGATGGGATCGAAATCAGTATAAATATAAAATTATAAAAGACCCAAAGAAGAATGTGCCAAATTAGAATTGAGGTAGTGACCCTCAACCATTTTTATGTCAAAACAATTTAACCAACTTCTTAATTTTTTCTAATGAAAATCACGTTTTCTTTTAATCCGGTTTTGCATTTAAAGTGTTTTCTAGATTCCTCTTAAGTTCAAACATTGAAGATCTGAACAGTTTCTTGCACACAGACCTATTCCGTTTCTTCTTTGTATAATTTGTACGATTTCTTTTAATTGCATTTTTTGATCATCTGGTGCCTTTCCACTGGCTCGCCAAAAAGAAGTCTTTTTTTAGTTTCTTGTTTATCAATTACCACAAAGCTCTATAAGAACATTCATTTCTACTTTTTATAAAGCCATATTTAGACTTTTGCTCGCACATTTCTATTTAATTTTAGTTTACTTGCCACAATAACTATTTGAGCTGAAGCAATATTATTAGGATTTTAAAAACCTGCAAACAATTTTCGTTTCAATGTTGCACTCTCCATTTATTTTTTATGACTTTTTGTCGGAAAAAAATATTTTCTCTGTTTCATTTTAATCATTTTTCATAAATAGTAAAGGAACCGGATCTAGGTACAACAATATAGCAAAATTGTTTTGGTTACGTTTTCTTGCTTTATCAACTTCACTGAAAAAAGGTCTAAAAGAATGTTGAACTTAATAATTATTTCCTGAAACTTTTTTTTCTTACTTTATGTTTTTATTCTTTCTTGTAAACACAGTAGAAGAGATGTAGTCCTGAATCAATGTTTGTCAATATCTGGAAAAATCAGTTGTAAAAAGTAGATTTCATGCTTTCAAGTCTTGGAAATTGCATCTAGAGCAATTCTGCCCAGTTGAACGCTTTCTCAACACCTGAAATGACTTTCGACTTCTCTCTCAAGTACTTTTTTCCATTTCTGACAAACATTGTTTATCAAAAAGTTGTAAATTACTTATTAAAGTACCTCTCCAACAATTTAATTCCTCATATTTCCACTTGTTAAACTAAAAAAGAGATATTTTTCTTCTACGCAACAAAACAAGATTTTTCATGCATTTATGTATCTTTCCATCTTCAAAAAGATTTCTTCTTTAGTGTTGCCAGAAAATGCATGTATGTTATGGTATTTCATGAACATCTTCACAATCCTTTTTGCCTCCACATTTATTTCTAGGTAATCTATAATTTTTTCTTATGCTTCTTCAAGAAAAATTATGTTATCACTTCTCCCTATCACACTCACATTATTCACAAAAAGCTTTGAGCTACAAATTTGTATATGTTCTTAGAAAATTGTTTTTTCTTAATTTCCGAGTTTCATTTCTTTATTGGGTATCATTAAACTCTTCTAATAAATGAGAAACTTTAACTGCATATAAAATAGTAAAAATAAACAAAAATAAAATACTAATATGACAGGGCCAATCGATTTGAAGGAGTAACACACAATGCAAATGAAAGTAAAATGGTCCCGCTTAGTATAAGTCGAGAGAAGAACCACAAATGGGGCTTCCTTAAATTTATTGGAAGGGTCTGGTAATGCCCATAAAAGTTTTTGATGCCGAAGACTGAGTTATAGATTTACAGCCATATCTCTTTGAGAATATGGAGTATTTATAAAAACTAATCCTTTTCTTCTTCTTCTAGCTTCTAACAAACAAGTACACTTTTTACTTGTTTCTGGTCATTAAGAAGAATTTCACTGATTTAGTTTTACAATACACATCACTCTATATGTTTTTTTTATATTCTTCATTAGGTATGCTCCTAAGTCGTTTAAAAGAGAAGCTTAAAATTATCTTTCTTTCCGCCAACAGTTTTTCATTTAAATAAAATTTACACACAAGTCATAAAAAATTTCTCAAAACATAAACTCAAATTACTGTATTGTAGTGGCTCACCGGTGTTAAAGCCGTAACACTGTAATCGGTGGCGTATCCCTGATACCCGTTGATATAAGCCACTGCAACATCCGCATCAATCATTTGGCTTCGCTCACTTGAACCAGATAGTCCGAAAGCTAGATATTCGTCTTCATCTACCATCCCTGCCAGTTGAATCGTGATGGCAGGACCGAAAATTTCCCACGAAACTTGAAAATTCTTATGCAGTTGCACGCAGTTGGGAAGATCGTCTTTTTGAGGCTGCAACTCAATGATATTAGCAATGCTATATATTGTATGCCAACAGACCTACAATGACTTTAACCAAGGACGGAGGCACGTTCAATGCCTCAGGGATGATTATCGAACCAAGGTTGGTGTTTGTGTCGTGGTCGAAAATACTAAACCAGTCTATATTGAAGATGGTGAGGTCCCCTGGTAGCTCCAACACTACGGTTTTGTTTTTGTATGACTTAATTGGGTCCAGGCTGGACATAAATTATTATTAGCAAGAATCTTGGAAACTCTGGTAAATCAATACTTACTAGCCATACTCATCAGGAACTTTAAATCCTTTGGAAACAGGTTGAGCACCGACTCCCACCCAGAAGTAAGCATCTTTAGCTTTACCGTCGTAGGTAAAGCCTATTAGCTTGATTTGCTTGGCGTCCAAGATTTCAACGGATATTGTACTTATCAAGTTGGTCTTTCCTGTGAGCTGGGACACCTTCTGCATTGTGGGGGGTTCAAACTCTTCAGGAATGTAAATATCCCCAAAAGTGTTTTGAGACCAAATGTCGTATATGGCGAACCATTTAATTTCAGTGATTTTCTTCTTTTCTGGTAGCACTAAAGTGAAGTCTTTGTTAAAATATCGTTCCAAGACGTTCGTTCTAAAACAAGAAATTTAAAGCTTTCTCTAACGGGGTTACCGTTCACGGATACATACTTTCCATGTTCATCTGGGACAATAAATCCTTGAGGTCCGGGCCTGTTAGCCGCTCCGGCCCAGAAGAAGGTGTCGGCTCCATTTCCATCGTAATTGAAGGAGGTCAACAGGAGGGTGTACTTGTCTACAGCGTAGACATCGCCTGACACCTGGTGGTGATACGAGTTGAGCTTGCCTAAGAGTTTTCCTTTGTATGGACCTTCATCGTCTTGGCACAAACCTGAAATATTTGATAAGGTCAATGCGTTTGTCAAAAATCATAATGAATAAAAGAAAAGTATTTTTGAACATTAACTATTTGCAGTTGAGCAAAAAACCTAAGGACGAAATGATGATAAATTATCTAGGAAATGTCGGAAAATTTCCGGCATTTACAAAAAAGCATTATTATTGATGGTCCCGATCGGTCAATCAACCATTCAGATTGAATTCCTGGGACGCAATTTCTGATTTCGTGATTATTAATCTCACCATATTCCTCAAGACAATAATCAATGCAAATCATTCGCTTTCTTTAACTTACTTTCATATTTTTTTTTTATTTGAACTTGTCCAACCTGTGTCTGGTTTCTTCTTTTTTCTATCCTTGTGAACTTTTAAGGTTCTAGTTCACTTCCCTCAAATTCAAATTTCTAACCTTTTTTATTATTTCTATAATGGTTTTGTAGTGTCTTTGTATGGTATGAAGGCAGCGTAGTTACCGAAACTAACTGGTCACCATTGAATAACTCTCTCTTTTTTTAGCTATTACCAAATTTGATATTATATCCTGCTTCTTCTGATTTTTCCTACTCCTCAAATGTCTTTATCAAACGTTTCACTTTTTGACGGTCTCTTCAGCATTCTTCTCCTCCAATATTACAATTCTTCTTTAGAAGTTTCATAATTTTCTTCTTCTTTTGGCTAATCAACCGCCCTCCTCAATAAGCCGCTAAAGAAACTGAGAACTAAGACGGCATGAGTTCGTACTGGTTACTGTTGCCTCTCTCCTATGCTTCTAAGAAGAATTGTTTGTACAAGATCATTTTTGAATAAAGTCTTCTTTGTTCTGTAGAGAATTCAGTAATTTTTGAAACTTTAATTATCAGTTGTATAAAGCTGGCTCTATTTCAAGATGTAGAAGCTGATATGACGGATTTTGTTTGCTAACCTGAGATAACATTTTCATTCGTCTTACTTTGTATCTCTTAGGTTTATTTTTTTTAGAGAATCATCACCTTTCGTTGTTCTTCTGTAACAGAAACTTCGCATTTTTTCTTTTTCTTGTCAGTGAATATATTTATCAAGGAACGATCCTCAATTTTCTACTCAGCTAGTGTTACGAAGAGTTTTGTGTTTATTTTAAATTCTTTATCACATTTTTTAGAGAATTTGCCTGTTCTTCTTCCTCTGTGGTCATTTCCTGGTAGTTTTAATTCTGAACCCAAATTTAAGATTGATTTTTCTGTTCTATAAACTTTTCATTAGTCTACTGAAACCTATTTTACTTACATTATTTCTTCGAATTTACCCTTTTCACAAAGCACTTCTAGTCTTAAGTTTAATTTTTTCCTTGTTTTTTAAACGTTATTGGGATAATTCTTATTTCTGCTGATTCTTTGATTTTGTTCAGGTTTTTGTTGAGGTGTTCCAATGATTTTTTTCATTTTCTGCTATAAAGAGCTCTGGAACATTTTTCTTTGAATTGTTTTTCACTCTTTCAGTAAATGGTGTTTCTTTCTATATATGTATTCCCTTTACGATATAAGATATTTTTAGGGCTTTAACGCCGTGGTCCAATGAAATTTCTTTCTGACGTTTGGTCTAGAAGTGCGGCATACATTATCAACTGATTATATATCGACTGATTGGACTGTGGGGAGCTCCGTGGTATTTATTCCACCGTCATCACGCTGCGGTGGAGGGACTGGGGTGGGGGTAGTGGTGGCGCGGGGTTTCGGCGCACTTGAAGTTTGTCGTAGAACTCGCTTCCAGTTTGCCTTTAGAAACGTAATTTCCTCCTTCCTGTTGAAATTTAAAGATCTCAATGGCCCCTCTCGTTAGTCTCGAATAGAAACGCTGCGATTGATATAAAATATTCACCTCATTGAAAAGGGTGTCGTGACCTGCGGAGGCTCTCTCCGAAGATCACGACATCCTGTAGAGCGTTCTCTGCTACTGCTGACTTTTCTGTTTGTCCCAGCCTGCAATTCCTCGTGTGTTCCGTAATCCTCGTGTTGACACTGCATTTTGTGGTGCCAGTATATACCGAGCCACAGCTGCATGGAGCTCGGAAAACTCCAGGTGCGGACACGAGATTTCTGCGTACTTTGGCCGATCTCAAGCTGTGATGTATTGTTCGAGTGGGTCTAAAGACAGTTTTAACGCTGTGCTTTTCCAGAAGCCTGCCGATCCTGTCCTTTACTTTGTTGGTGTATGGTAGACTAGTCTATCCGCGCTTTTCTTCATCATCTCCCTTTGTTCCTTCCTGACGCTCTACATTACTTTTACGGACGTCTCAGTCAAGTCTCACTTTGAGAGTATACACCTCGTCTCCAGCTTTTTTCGATTTTTTTTTTCTTTTTAATTTTGGTTAAGATGTATTCTTGACCTAGAAGATGTTAGTTTCGAGAAAAAAACATTATTTGCATTTTAACTTAAGGATATATGTTTTTATGAATTTTTTTAATTTATTCAGGTACCTTGGTAACTCCTATAAAACCTCCTGTATTGAGAAGTCGCGTATTACATTTTCTTCTCTTTTATAAGTAATTTATATATCGAGGTATATATCAAGGTATAGTCAATATTTAACTTTTTTTTTAATTACCAAACTGTAGCCAGTGCTTTATTTTCCTTCATTTTCTTCTTCAGACATTGTAAGTAGAATTTATTTTAGTTTATCTTTTCGTAGTTCTTCAAGTAGAAAATATTCCCATATCCTATTTTTCAGGGCATTTTTCTCTTGCAAAATATGTATGTAGTTTTTATTTTGGAAACATTCGCGAACGAATGCTGCGTGTTCATTTTGCTCTTAATATCCTGCAATCTAATACCTCACAATGTCTGCAATTTAAAATTTAACTATCTTTCTTTTGACTTCTATTTAAGAGAGTGTTTTGGATTTCATCACATTTCAGCTAAAAATGCCTAAAAAATGTATTATTTTCTTGTACCTTTGTTGCTGAGATTGGCTGTTAACTTGTATGATTTTAACATTTCAAATTAAACTTCTTTCCACGCATCATTATTGATCTCATCATATTCGCCAAGACGATAATTATATGAAATAATTTGCTTTCATTTAATTGCACACTTTTTCTTTATTTGAAGTTTCTGTTTTTTTTTTCTATTCTTGACAGCTCTTCAGGTTCTGGCTCACTTCCCTTATATCCACTATCCTAGTACTTTTTATTATTGTTAAATTGGTTCCATAGTGTTTTTGTATGGTTACCGAAACTAACTGTTCGAGATTGAAATTTTTAGTGCATGGCTGATAAAAATTTTAGACAACAGTTTTCTGCGGAAAAACTACATTTTTCAATGTCTAAAATACATCACAGAAAATACAATTCCTTTCAACTTTCGAAACAAACACCTGATAACCACTGAATAACTTTCCTTTTTTTTTACTTATTCAGAAGGAGCTAACCACCAGATTTGATCCAGTATATCCTGACACTTTCGAATTTTGGTGATCTTTATGTTTTTTTTTATCAAACGTTTCACTTTTTGTTGGCCTCTTCATTATTCTTCTTCTCCTATATAACAATTCCTCTTAGAAGATGCTATAATTTTCTTCTTCTTTAAGCTAATCACACACTCTCATTAATAAAAAATATTCTACAAGCTCATTTTTTGTTATGTAGAAACTTCATTCACTTTTAAACTTTACTTATGAGTTGTATAGAACTGACTCTACTTGTAAGATGTGGAGGCTTGATATATAGAGGATTTTTTCTAATTATATTTCTAATAAAGTGGCACTTTTCAATACTGAAGACAGTGACGTAACGTCCTACTTTTCGTAAGTAGTTACGAAAAGTAAAGTCTTTCGTAACTGGTGATGAAAAGTTCGCTTCAACACAAGTTGCAGATTTCGGTTGTGGCACACCGTTGCCATAGTTTTACGGTATTAAGTAGTCACAAAGTGGTTTAAAAGTAAATATTGAAGTTTAATAATAATAACTCTCTCTCTAAGTAAGTATTTGTAGTCAAAATTAGAGAAAATCTTTTATGAAACACCTGACGAAAAGCCTTTTTTGTGTATCTCATTCAAATTGCGGGAACTCGCTGCGCTCGCCCAATCGTTACCCAAGATCGTAACTGGTTACATAAATAGCTATTATTTGCTAAATTAAATATTTCATTGCCCGCTACCATTTGTTCTTCGTCTCGTAGTTTGTTTTCTACTTTATGGAGGATCACCAATTTTCCATTTTTCTTTAACATAGACTTGAAGACTGAGAAAATTTTGTTTTCGTTTTGTCAGTAAACATATCTAACCAAGAATTTTCGTAAATTTTCAATTCTATTTCTATACTTCTTTCATCACATTTTTATATAGCAGTTCTTCTTCCTATGCTTCATTCTTTTTTGATGGTTTTAATCCTGAACCACAATTCAAAATTGATTGTTCTCCTCTCTACCCTTTTCACCAGGCTAGTGAAACTTACTTTCCCTCACATTAATTCTCCAAGTTTTCACTTTTCGCAAAGCACTTGTAGCGTTATGTTTCTTTTTTTGTATTTCTTAATACCCTATTGGCAGTTCTTATTTCTGCGTGGTTGAGTCTCAGTCTTTCTCAACCCATCAAGCTAGAAAATGTCCGTATATTTGTTCGAAGAGTTTCGATACATTTTTCTTTGAACAGTTCTTCATTCTTTAAGAGAACAGGAAAAATATTTTTTCTTGGTGGATGTTCCTTTTTCTGAAATCGAAAAGGTTTGTGGGGTTTCCTTTAGATTTCTTAATATCACTTTGGCCTCTATAGAGATTATATACATTTCTTTACAGCAGATTTTGGATTCCCAGCTTTTTATGTTTTTTTTCTTTTTTGTTTTTGTTTCAGATATATTTTTGATCTGATTAGTTTTAAAAGAAACATTATTTGCATTCCGTAACTTCCTAAGGATGTATGGTTTTGCCAATTTTCTTCTTCTCTCCAGGTGTGTTGGTAACCCCTATAAAATCGCCGTATTGAGAAATCGCGTATTTGATTTCTTTTCTCTTTAATTTGGTATTCATTATATCAAGATATACAGTTACCAAAGTTTCACCTTTTTTTCATTTATCTAAACTGTCATCCAAACAGATTGAATTTCTTCTTTTTTTCCTACACATTATCTAATCTATCTAAATCTTCCAACTACGAAATATCCCCATTTTTCCGGGTATTTTTCTCTCTGCCTCTCAGATTAATTTATAATATAGAGGGGGCTCGCGGCTATAATAAATAATATCTAGAAACAACCAAAAAAGCAGTTTTTTTCTTTGTTTTTTCTTAGTTACTTTAGGAGTCTTTAGTATAATTACTATATATATAGTAAAATCACTATATGTATATGTATAGTAATTATACTAAAAAAGTATTACGCTAATTATACTAAAAATATAAATATTTAGTATGATAACTACTGCCAGTCACTCTTGCAATCCTCTCTTGGACCAAAAATGAGACTTTTGTCTCAGCCCTCCAGAAATTGTATCGATTGATTATGGCAAAACTACTTATTGTAGTAATTGTTTAGTAGTGTAGTAAATATGTGAAAATGTGATACTGTAATAAAGAGTCTAAAATGTAATAAAATAATAACTTAAGTTAAATAAACTTAAAAGTGCGGTTATCTTAAGTAAACTTAATATCATAACACTTTTGGTTATACCGTAAGCCAACGTATCTTTGTTTTTCCAAGCAGTACCAGAATTACCCATTCTAGTGTAAGTTCTAAATCATTTTTGTCACATATAAAAAATAGCTTGACGTCATTGGATGTCATAATCACCATTCATTATTAGTTATAGATATTACAAACCGCGGTGAAAAGTTTCATTACTGTTGAAAGATCAGTTAATTGAACCATGTAGTTTAATAATAAGAAGCCTTAAACATCAAAAGTATGGCTCATTTTAAACTTAATTCTTATGTATTCTCAGGTCCAGGTACTGCCGCCACGTTTTTAGCCAAATTCACTAAATTATGAGAACTGTCCTTAATTACGACAATATGTTCCCTTTGATACATATAATCACGACTAGGTTACAAAGTTACAAAGATTGTTTTTTACGAACTTGATAGAATATTAATTTATTGCATTTCGGTAATAGGCGATAAGAAGAAATAAAGACAAAATGCTTTTTGCAAAAAAAGGTTTTTTTTTAGTTAGGTTTCAAAACCGCACAAAGATGAATTTTGTGCTTTAAGCGTGTGAAAACAAAATTTAAAAATCTGTAAAAAGTAATTCAAACTAGTACTTTTAGCCCCTCTACGCCTGTACCCCCCTACTTACGTGTTACCAAAGTGAACAGCAATAGCTTTAGTCATTAAGGTTCCGTGCCAGTGTCTTTCGTTTCCACTAAATTACCTACCCTTCTTAACCATAATGAACATGATTTAGTTATCAACACACAAGATGTAAAACCTCATACAAAAACTTTATTAGAAAAAAAAACAACTAAATGCAGAACAAATTACTAAATATCTTTTTGCCACAATATAAGAAATGTTGCAAAACCGCATGTCTTTTTTGACCAATTATTAATGTTGCAATAAAGATAGAAATCTGAATCCTTTTTTTTTGCTTTATATTTTATGAGCAAGGTGTCAATGCAACACATAAATAATGAGAATTATATATTATGACTTAAAAGCTGCTATAAGCTGGGTCTAAAGGAAAAGTAGATTGATTAGTACTACTACAATTCATTCATTGTTCTTGTGACATTTACTTCTTAAACATAATGGGGTTAAGGTTACTTTTCTTGGTTTGATGTTCGAGACTTCTGCTTCTATGGTATACCTTAATATTTAGGCAAAATAGACATAATGAACTAGGAAAACTACTAAAGCAATAAAGAATGCACATACAGCCATCACCGTTACCTCACATCAAGAGTGGTAATAAATTTACGTATGTTTCACATCAACAGGTACCCACCAGAAGAAGCCAGCAACAACAGCTCAACACTAACAAGCACACCTAACATTATCTTGGAATTTTGCTGCTAATCCTCAAAGCACTTGGCATTTTCGACCACTTCTTTAACCAAAATTTGTCTTAAACTGTCACCACATTATAGTTCCATTAACCTTCAGTATGTCGTACTGACGTACTCGCAAGAACGCTTTCAGTTTCGACTTTCTAATAACTGAAGCCGCCCATGAGTAACAGTACCACTACTGCTGTTACCTACTGCTGGTAGTTTTCGCATTACCGATGCCGTTCTTCTAACGTGTAAATGTTATTTTTTACGAAAGCTAGTGGTAAAAGTGTAAGAAGTAGTACACAGTTAATTTCTTAGGGATTATAAGCAGGCTCATCTATTCTGAAAGTGACAGCTATAAATACCAAGAAAATTTTTCAACATTCTCCGGTAAAGTTAACCTATCTTCGGGGAAAATTGATGCTCCTAATGCGTTTCCAAAGTACACGTAAGAACTCGGAAACTTCCTAATGAAGTAGAAAGCAAACAAATCGAAAGTTTTGTTACAAAAATTATATTATACACTTTTTCTTCCAATTTATTGCCCCCAAACGTGCCCGGGGAAGTGATATAACGAAAACCTGGCGCTTTCGCCGTTTTAGTTTATGTTCGGGTTATTTTTTCGTAAAAGTTCCATATCAAGGCGAACGTATATAATATGATACGAATCTGCTAAGGCAACATACTCCCACGTGGGAGTGGGAAACCGGACGTGACCGGAATTTTTCGTATACAAGCCGGCCCAGGAAAATATAAGCTTTGATCTATCAATATTCTCCACATCATCATTCATAAAGAAAAAGTGATTTTAAAGCGAATTTGAAATCAGTTTTTTATTTTCTCGTATTTTCGAAGGGTTTATTTTTTTGCTATTGTTAGAAAATGTATGCGGCGTGCCGGAAATGTTGATATCAAGATATGGAGATCAAACTATTATATGGTGAAAGATCGAGCAAAATTTAGCATTAAAAGACCACTTTATATTTCGCAGTGAAACTGCCGAGATGGCTGCATTTGTCCTAATGTTTTTTTGTCTTAAAAATAGACAAGTGACAGTGATGACATTTCAGGAGTTTATGAATAGGAATGTCAAATATATGTTCTTACTATATTTACTATTTCGTAGTATTATTTTACATTTACCATCGACGTACTATCCCACTTATTATTATAACAATATTAAACTGTACTATAACTGATAAAACTAGTAAAGAACAATTAATTGTTTTGCCAGATCGGTAGTGAATAACTAACTGTGTGTATATGTCATCCTCCAACAAAGGAATGAATCGTCTCCAATAGAAAATATTAAATATTTCTTAAGGCGTTGGGGCTTTGCTTACTTTAACAGCATAAACTCGTCACTTTTTCCTCACAACTTACACAGCATATAATTTTTCTATTAAAAAAGGAGGATATATGATAAGGGTTGAAATTTGGTAAAATAATTATTTTATTAAAATTAATAACAGTAGGTAGCTTACAAAAATGGGTCTAGTCTCTATATACAGATTTATATTTTGCAAGGAAAAGTCTCCAGCAAACCTGCCATGCACCAGCGCGTGTAACGATGCGCTGAATCTTGCCTATCTAGATATCTTTTTTGTTTAATATATTATGGTACCTAACTATTCTACACTATATCTCATATTGTTTAATATCCGAAGATGCATATATTCTGCATCTTTAGGACCCACTGGCCAAAAGTTCATCCAGGGAATATGCAAATAGTATATATAATCACTTTTCTGCATATGCAGGGTATATTTAGCCGAATATACTTATACAAAATGAATGTTTTGTATATAGTCATAGGATATATATGTGTGCTATGTAGATTAGTAAGGTCATATAATATGTATGTCTACATACACACACACACACACACACAATAATAATATTTTAAGAACTTTACTATTACCCACTTAATCTTTACCACGGAGGAACTAGGTGTACAACAGAAATTGGGCTGTTTTCATAGACAGCTTCTATTTCCAAACTAGAGATAACATCTTCTGAACATCAAGAATAATGAATTACTACACTACTACACTCTTAGGGGTAATTGTCAAACTCGAGGGTAACAATGCACATCAACTTTGATGGACCCAGCTTTGTGCAACTGGTTGGGCTCAGATGCTGACAATCCCTCAGGCAGTAGCCTTAGCCCCTAGAGGGGAGAGGGAAACGACTCTGTCAAGGGTTCCTTATCATACTTACATTTTCCTAAAATCAACTCTCAAGATGAGTGGCATATCGAGTAGCATAACAGAGGTTGTCTGAAACTCACTATACCAGTCATGCAAGTTAAATCTGGGACGCTAAAGAATAACTACCTACTCTCAAGCTCCCAAGAGTTTCACAGATTAGGTTAGCAGCAATGTCCTGAGTTTTAGCAGCAGCTATACTGACTCGGCTGATGATTTGCATTAGCTGAAACATGTCAGCTTAGAAGGCATTTCTGACTCAAACTCTCAGTTGGCAATAATAAGAAGCTCCACCTAAAGAATCACTCATATAGGCATTTGTAGTGCAACATAGTAGGTAACTATATAGGTAGGTACAGGCTGCATGATGATCAAGTATGAAACACTGCTAAATTTTTGGTTACTCATTATCAATCACCAGGCATATATTGGTCAGGTGGGCACATAATACTCACAAGGTTTTCCTTTGTTTTCGCAATGAGAACTCGAAAACACTGTTAAACTGGCCTTGGTAGGTGGGTCATGTATTAATACCAACCACCCATAGGTACATTCAACTCAGGATCCAAATGCCATATCCTATTAGATTATACATCCATCAAATTGCTTGCATCCATCAAATGAGAATCGAACTACTTATTGTGTCACATAAATTAATATACGTATTACTTAGGGCTGGTAGATTGAATTTCGATTAATATATTTGAACAATGATTATCTATGACTTATATTATTATGACTGTAACATTTGACCAATGATTACTTGATCAAGTTCGTGATCGGGATTCAAAATACCGGCTCTTACCTGTTATAAAATGAATGACACTTTGCATTACTTCTTGCATTGAATACTTAGTCCCAAGTAACAACTTTCAGTAGGCCAATAACTCGGTCAATAATATATACTGACTGTTAGATCAAATACCCAACTAAACAGTACTTATACTGATACTTATGCAAGGCTTTTGGAGGTATTCGATGTTTTCAATTTTTCATAAACTTATCGGATTAACTTGATTGGTAACAACTAAAAGATTTTAGTTTATCTCATGTTTAAAACTGTAATACCAATTTGCTTGGAAAACCATTGTAAATTCAAATAAATCATGCTATATTATCTTTCTCATTACAGCTCTATAATATTATTTTCTTACATTTATCCTTATTTTAATAAAAGAAAGGAGTTTGAATATCTGATCTAAGAAGAATTTTCATCTCCCATTTTGATGTGCCTTCAATCTTTGAATGCTTGGTATCTTGTATAAGTATCAAGTTGTTGAAAATATCCTCATTGCAACATTTATTCGAGTCTACCCATTCAGTACAGCTGCTAGCTCATCTGGAAATATGTGGAATACCCTTGCGGTTCTTCCAAATGTTGCAGTACAGAATCTGGAATGGAAATACTACATGCTTCTTATTTTATAAAAGTTGTTGGTCCATAAGTCAGAACATTACTGAAATATTATTCCATCAATTGTTTTAAAACAACCACAACAAAAATATTATGAATGAAACAGCTGATGAGAATGACATCTTTGACATGTGCCATTTATCATTTCTGGCATTAGGACCGATGCACATTAGGACCGAGGTGGTTCTCCCAAACTGCCACTGTTGAATATTTTAAAGTGCCTTATTCCGTGATTCGCTCAATTATTCAGCAACGTAAAAACTTACCAAATATCGTGGTTCTTGATGATTAGCTACGTTTTCCATTTATTTTTTCATACACAATTTCTTCATATTTGGAGCATGGAGCATTTTTCAACCTATTCTTCTTTCTATGGTAAGGCCTGAGCAAGCAAAACCTTTCCTTGTACATTAGAGCGTAATGGAGGATATGTTGGAGGTAGGTTACCTTGCCAAAGAACTATAAATAAATACACATTGGGTTTATTAAACTGATGCATGCATTTACATACTTACACCCGAGGTAGAACTGTCGAAGTTTAACTTCGGGCCTTTCCTCCGCTAACTGAATATTTAACATTTTTTTGCTGTATTCTAACTTGCGACATCTCCTACGGCAGCTTGAGGATCTGTGTGCCATAATTTTAATTGTTGCACAAAAATATAAGAAAAGGAATTTTTGGTACAGAGCACTTCTGTGCTGTGTTAGCATGAAGCTAACTTTGCCTCTTAAGCTTGCTTGAAAAAATAACATGAATTCAACTTTAAATAAATAGACTCTTATTCACAGTCTTTTAAAAAGTCATAAAAAAATCTTGCGTTTTTTTCACGAGTAATGAGACCTTTATCTTCATCTGGAATGGAAAACGTAGACGTCACCACATCTGACACATTTGCAAAAACAAATAAAGCAATTTTTTTTTCTTAGGCACGACACTTCTATCCACGTAGACTTTTTGAAATTATTTGGCTCATAAAGTGTTTTCTAGTTTCTCTTCTTTTGTCTTCTTGGTCTCCAGATTAATTTTCTGGATCCAAATTTTCTACATCACTTTTTCTTGTTGATGTTAAAAGAAATAACTTTCTCGTCCACCAACTCAGATTCCTCGTCGACATAAGTCTCATTGAGTTATCTTCCACATCTCAAGTTGATTAATCACTACTATGGAACGAAAATGAGTTGTTTCTTTTTACAGCCTGTTTCTTCTTCTTCCTTTCTTTCAACTCGTTCGTCAACGTATTTATATATTTTTTTATTTTTCGTAACTTTTGAGTTTTTGTTTATCTTTTTTTGTCTTCTTTTTTTTTAAAGGTATTATTTCGTCCATAAAACCTCTGCGCCAATGCAAAGGAATTTCCTTTTAGGTTGCAGTATTGCTTTTGAAGACTCACTATTTAATGCAACTATCTAAACTATTTTGAATGTTGAATGAACTTTAAAACTGCCTATCTCTAAAACCACTCAACCAATTTTCGTTGGCGATGCTATTTTGGTAAGATTCATGTAATAGACGGCTTTGATTGGTTATGTACTCGGTTATATGTTTTGCAGGTTTCCTAATACAGGGTTCAACCAAACTTGATGCATTTTTGTAAAAATTTTTGAGCAGATAACTTTGCGAAAAAAAAATTAAGAACATGTTTTGCTACGGGAGTATGTGGAGACGCGTCATACCCCGGGAAATATTTGTTTAGTAGTGTTTTTTTGGATATTTTGCCTGGTTCCATAGTTATTTAGATTTTTCTATAAAAGAGGTTTCATTTATCACTGGGCTCCAATTTGCCCCATAGTACAAATATTGATAAAAATTTCATATGGAGTATAAAGACTATGCATAGCGCAAGCTAGACGTACAAGCGTAATGGCTATAAAGTTTGACACATCTACAGTGGCGAACAGAAAGTAAATTTTTTTCAAATATACAAGTGATAATCAAAATTAATTCAAATATATGGTAAAATTAAATTTTTGGACCAAAATTGGTAAAATTTCCTGCAAAGAGCAAATTTTGAATTTTATGGGAAAGTCAGGCTAGGAATTTGAACGAAATCGGTGAAAAATTACTCGAATCATCTAAAATTAGAAATTAGGAGTATTTGGAGAAATCATGTTGCAGACCAGACTATGGCCAAAACCGGTTAAAACTGACTCAAAGCGTCTGAAAGTGGAAATAAATGTTTTCTTAAAAATCTAAACCAGGATTAGAGTCAAAATAGGTTATAAATCACGTCAGATCATTTGAAAATGGAAGTAAGAAAACACCTTTAAAAACTTGTCGAACGACAAAAAATGGAAATGTAGAGCTATTGGAGAAATTGAGGTTATAATTAGGGCCAAAAAGATGTCAACACACATCGTCTAATAATGCAAGTTTCCTAAAAACATAAATTTTTAGGAAAATTCAATTTTAGGGCAAAATCATGCCAAATTAGTTAAAATCTTCTAATTTGTTAAAAAATATATAAAACGTGTGAAATTTGACAAAAATACCTTAAAATCAGAGGTGATTTATGAGAAAGTTGGGCTAGGATTACAAAAATTTTGAATTTGCAAACTTTTAAGCTTTTCTTTAACATTTTTTAAGACACTTTTGGGTTAAACTGACGTCCATATGACATTATAATTAGGACAATAAAGTCCATATTTCGTCTTTATATAAAGCCATGTCACGCCTTCAATATGACCTCTTCTGGATATGTCTTACTTACGTCACTAAGACGTCCAGTTGACCGCCAAAGTGATGTCTTTGGGACTACATAATGCCGTTTACAAGACGTCACAATAACGAAATATGGTTCCTGGGAAGTACCCCGCAATTGCAATACTACAACTTACCGCGTTAATACGCCAGTGATTGGTGCAGAGTACCAATGAAATATCAATATGTGTTGCGTTGCTAAAATATCAATTTGTCATATGAATGAATGAAATAATCAGAAAAGAAGTAGTATCATCAGTAACAAAATTGACAATAAAGCTTTCGACTAATTTGAATAGTTCAACCAACATAAATTATAGTAAAATTTTTATCTACGAAAATTGAATACTTTTGTAACCGGCCCTTTTGTGACCATAAACGACAAATTCCCTCTATGGTCCAGCTACAAATTGGCATCGCGCCCCGTTCGTCTATGTTTCCATTGAAGTTTCTTGTTTCGCTTCCGTGCCAGGAATACACTATCAGCAATCAAAAGAGCAGGCCAACTTCAGGAAACTTCCAGGCTACGGTGATCTGTTTCCATTTGTTGGAAACGGTCTGAATAGAATTGCTCAAAACTTTCACACTATCCTCTCGCACATCCATTGAGGGCCGGGGATATCAAATTTCATGAAGGCACGTTTATTCGCCTGTTTGGTGGTCAGATAAGTGGATTTGTGCTGAAGGCCGTAACGTAACAAGGAAGTGTATTGTGTCCTTGTGGCCCATTTATTGCGACCGATGCAACTCTAGTTTATACAATTTTATTATCAAAGATTTTTTTTTTAATTGAGTTAAGAGCCCCGAACACTCCAGGATCAAAAATTTATTCAGGTCAAGTTTTCCACGTCCATTAAAACTTATTGGATCCTAAATTATGCCCCTACTTTTGGATGGGTTTTTGTTCCAGCCATATATGGGGATAGTTTGTATCGCGAAAATCTGCTGTTGTCGCCAAGTGCTTTAGTCGGCAATGATTTATGTTACATGTGTGGTCGAGGGTTGTACTTTGCTGAAAATATGCCGTTAAACTCAAAGTTTACCAAACAGAGGATCGTGCTAACGATCATAAAATGTCGGATACAAGTCCATAAGAAGGCTGCAATATATTATGGACCTTCTGTTGGTTTCTCCCTGTTTGGTGTTTATTAAACTTCAACTGTTTCACACTACCCTTATTGGCTTATATACCAATAGTTTTGTAACTTAAATAGGGACTCATATCCAATAAACTGCATCATTTCTTGGCAAAATAGCGCCTTAAAGTTGCATTGCTCGTCTTTTTCCCGAAGACGACCAAAAACTTATGTAAGAGTATTGGAATTTCGGTATCTGACGGCATACTTTTCCGATTTTCCTCGCAAATAGGTTCATGGAATACGGTTTGTGTTTCTCCTGGGGCATGTGCAAACAATTCCGTTATTACGTGCAATGACTGTATTGAAGTCGGCTTCCTAAAAACACAGATTTACATTTGAATCGAGCTTCAATATTCTTTTGTTGAAAATACTCATATTACATATGTTTTGCTCCCTAGTGTGTTTTTCTAATCTATATCTTTGTTGCAAATTTTTATATTATATACTGGTGCAGCTAAATATATTAGAAAATATTAATATTAACAGAACGAAAGCGAGAACAGAACTAGCATCCATCAAACGAATACCAAACTTTTAAAACTCCATTAAAGACTTCTGATCGTTATCAAGTGAAAACTGAAAAGAATATCGAGGCTTATATAGAGTGTGTTTGTTTAGAAACGTCATCCAGGTGGAGTTGGAATGTCAAAAGAAAAGAACGGAGGAAAAAAATTTCATTTTTCTTTGATAATGTCATCCTATTCTGTCAAGAGGTCATAGCCCTTAGACGACGTTTTCTAACCAACACCCCTTACTAAGTGCTGTGCCCTGATGGTAGTGTACTGGTAGATAACGGGACTCGGTTCAGTTGATCAGCTTCGCTTAGGCGAATAAACCGTTACCACAACTACGAGACCTCCGGACTCGGTCCCGAGTTCTAGGATTTCCCTCTTATCGTACCAATTTGAACTTCTTGCTCTCGTATCAACCAAAGACGTTTAATTTCTCCAATTTCCGAATTACCATATTCACAGAGAATTAGGTACATGTAGTGTTCTCTTGAGTAAGATTTTCTGGGTTAGTTTAGAAACTAGGGGCATACTGGTCAAGGTAGACGAGTTTTAGCGGCCAAATGGTCTTTGGTGCTCTCACTCTTTGGGGTTTAAATTTATAAAGAAATAAGAAATTCTCTAGAAAAAGATTGGACCAGTGGAAGAAATGTTGTACTCTTATATCTACAACGTTCTTAGAAATGATGGGCCGATGACCGGTTTAGTAACCAAGCACTAGTTGACTTAAATTTAAAAATTAAACCTTGCAAATTTGTTCAACATGTGGGTAGATCGAACCGCTCATGGACGTCATGGAAAAGAAGGTTGCCATCGTTTGGGGAAAATGTGCTGACAATAAAGAAAGTTACCACGAGCGTTTTTGAGAGAGATACGGCAGTGATACACTGGGTGCTCACGAAGAGAGTCCGGTTTTGGGGGGACTCACGAGGAGTTGGTGCGGGGAGCTGCGCTGGGGCTGTTCAGAAGTCAACTTTACGCCAGAAGGAGGAACGACCACCATCAGGTATCAGCCCATTGTTTTAAAAATAGAAAAGGGAGTCGTTTTTGGGGAATCACGAATGGAGTCTAGTTTGGGGACTTGCTCGGTGGCTTGCACGGAGGCAAGACTCCAAGATTTGAAGTTCGGGTTGATTTTTTTGGAGGCGTTACGTCAGATAGACAAACGACCACCCGTCGATGAGTAATTAAGAGTTTTTCTGAAATTTGTTATCGTCCCAGTACAAGGAAGAACCACCTTTGTTTCCCTAAGGGAAGCCACAGGTACTCTTAGGACGCCTAGTATCCCTAAAGTACGTTAAATGGGTTGGCACGATACCCTCCTCCTCTACAGTTAGGTAAGACCCATTTGTTGTAACGGTGTCTGTTTTAGATTGAAATAGACAGAAGTTTACTATCTTACCATTTTAAATATAAACACCCTAATTTTGAAAGCCCCATTCAGTGAGTAAATCAGCAAAGGACCAATCGGGGGATGTAACGACTACCCGATATCCATTTAAAAATTTGAAAATTAAAACGTAAATTAACGAACATTCAAAAATAATAATTTTGTATAATAATACGTAGAAAAAAAAATGGAATATTCTTCTCGTGACATGGTGGAGGCGCGGGGATCGAACCCGGGGTCTTTCACACGAAAAGCGATTGTGTGTTAATATCAGATTCAGTAAATAGTTAATAGTTTGCTGTTTAATTGCATAATGCATTAAAATGTTCTCCCTGGATTCTTATATTTTTCCTTTTTTCAAGATTCTACACTTTTTCCAAAATATCTTCAAACTCGATATGCACAACTAAGTAAGTGTGTAATATGTGCAAAATAAACCTGATTTTTTTATAATCGTATTTCCCAATTAGCAGATCTTGGTTGATCAAAACATAAAATCACTCAAACAAGACAACAACTTGTCAAAAGTTTGCTCTGAATTCGAAGTGTTTTCGAAGAACCTTTTTCTTTATTATTTTGGGCAGAACCATGGAGGTTTGGCCCTGCTTCTGTCGTTTCTAGCGTCTTGTCTACTAAATCACTACCCGAGGTAGCAGCATAGTAGTAACTATGGTATACAGTGTCGAAGCGATAAGTAGGATTATCGGCCTGGCCTTGTACGTGAAACCCACATCACTCCACGTTAACTTGCAATTCAGATGATATCCGAACCCTCGTATTCCATCTGAAGACACCATAATAAAAAAAAATCGTTATTTTGTAAAATATGAAAGGAGTACTGGCACTGCTTCTATTCTTAAACTGTGTGCGAGAAAACAAACCATTTTCCTAAAATTTGTGCCGTGTTTTAGCCGGAAATCTGCCATGTTTGTGTGACCCACGAAGTAAGGCCAACTTTGAAATAAGAGTCAAGTAACGAGTAGACGATTCCTGCTGATTTGTCCGCTGTTTTTGTGTGATCTACAGCTAGAAAAAGGGTCAAAACTGTAAAAGATGCCGATATTTCCTTAAGTAATATAGCAGCTTTTGCAACACCACTCTATAATATTGTCATATACTCAATTATCTTGTAACCGATTATTTTCTCCAATTAAGAAACAGCGTTTTATTATGTTTCTTAATTGTTATTTTTATTTTTTAAAATAAATAATCTTAATTTTATTATGTTATTTTCAAATTCTTATTGAGAAAACAAAGGATGGAATTACTTTCAGGGCGTTCTAGAGCCACCAACCAAAATTGTTATTACTTAAGGATACGTAAGATTAAGTTCCCCGTTTGGGCAAGATCTGGATCACTGGAACCACTACTTGCACCTTTAAAAATAGAAAAAAATCCTCAATTTATTTAAAGGACTATTCCAAGACAACTAACATTCGTGGACGATTTTGTGGTGGCTTTTTTTAATGGTAACTGGACTTTCTAAAATATTTATAACATTTATCTAGCTTCATGGATGGTTCTGCAAGTTTTATATGTAAACTTTAGGTGCTTATTTTTTTCTAAAAGACTCTACAAATACCAGTACAACAATGACCTAGAAGATACGGACAGCGTCAACAAATACCGATATTTCCTTCAAAAAGTCACGTTTTTTTGGCCGGAAGATCGGTACTCTTAACGTTCGCATGACTTAATGTTGTCATCAGCCCACGTCATACAAGCGTCATAGCAACTTAAAGCCGGACCGGAAATTGATTGTCTCGATGGTTTTGGTTTTTGTTAGGTTGGAAGTTAAGTTTTAGAGAACCTTGGCGCTATGTCAGTTAAGAGCTAGGAGTCCTAGCGCTCTAGCTAAGATATAAGTTTGGATGGGAAATTCGATTAAATTGGAAATAAGAAGTTTTATAAATAATCGCAGTGACAACTGTTTTGAAATAATTTGACGTAAGACGTCATGACGCCACCGAGACGTCACTTCCGGCGGAAGTCGTCATTAGTTTAACGGTTTCCACTGCTAAAAAGGGGGTCAATACTGTAAAACAGGGGGAGGTTAGTATGAAATTTTTTCTCATTACGTGAGTGTGAGTGACAAGGCAATAATTGGCAACATCATCTATCGACGGTCAATGCTATTCCAAGAAATTACTTACTTTTACCCTACTCCTGACCAAAAATAATTAGCTCTGTGTGCTGCTGGTGCTCTATCGTCTTGAAACGCCTACAAATATTTTTGTTTGAAAAATTACCTTTTTTCTCAAGCGCACTAAAAGTCATTTGTTTTCTCCATACGCACACCTAAACTGGGCTTTCTAATCCTGAGACCAAAAAAGTAGCAAAAAAGTCCTAGGCAGTAAAATTAAAGTCAAAAGTCACCGCTACTGTCATGGTGGCGCACATATAAACGATTTTCATTCACCAAAATTATTTGACCACTAGATGAGACCAGATAGACCGATCTGAGTGTTTGTGATTGCATGTTTTCCATAATTTCACGAGTTCTTTAGGACGAGTGAAATTTGCAAGGAAAACATGCCAGAGTTAAAAATTATCTGGTTCATTTTAAAGCTCGAGCGGTATTTAGTGAGACTATTTCTCGAATCAAAAATACTATTAAGAAATAAATAAGTAGTGTTAGAATATTCGGACGTCACCTTAAATAAGTCAGTCAGTCAACGACATTGATTAAGGTTTTATGGTTGATTCCATGACAACGTAAAATTACCGCTGTCATTTTTTAGAAAATTATCGAATTACCGCTTATTAATACCTGCTTTTGCTCCATAGCAATAATACGGATGAGTGAAATACTCGGGGGTAATACCACGAGAGCTTTAAAATTACCGATAATTTTTCGCGATTGCACGTTTTCCATAATTTGCAAGCAAAACATGCCAGAGTGAAAAATTATCGGTAGTACGAGAGCTTTAAAATTACCGATAATTTTTCACGGTCGCATGTTTTCCATAATTTCACGAGCCCTTTAGGACGAGTGAAATTTGCAAGGAAAACATGCCAGAGTGAAAAATTATCTGGTTCATTTTAAAGCTCGAGCGGTATTTAGCGAGACTATTTCTAGAATCAAAAATACTATTAAGAAATAAATAAGTAGTGTTAGAACATTCGGACGTCACCTTAAATAAGTCAGTCAGTCAACGACATTGATTAAGGTTTTATGGTCGATTCCATGACAACGTAAAATTACCGCTGTCATTTTTTAGAAAATTATCGAATTACCGCTTATTAATACCTGCTTTTGCTCCATAGCAATAATACGGATGAGTGAAATACTCGGGGGTAATACCACGAGAGCTTTAAAATTACCGATAATTTTTCGCGATTGCACGTTTTCCATAATTTGCAAGCAAAACATGCCAGAGTGAAAAATTATCGGTGGTACGAGAGCTTTAAAATTACCGATAATTTTTCACGATTGCATGTTTTCCATAATTTCACGAGCCCTTTAGGACGAGTGAAATTTGCAAGGAAAACATGCCAGAGTGAAAAATTATCTGGTTCATTTTAAAGCTCGAGCGGAATTTAGTGAGACTATTTCTCGAATCAAAAATACTATTAAGAAATAAATGAGTAGTGTTAGAATATTCGGACGTCACCTTAAATAAGTCAGTCAGACAACGACATTGATTAAGGTTTTATGGTTGATTCCATGACAACGTGAAATTATCGGGGGTAATACCACGAGAGCTTTAAAATTACCGATAATTTTTTACGATTGGATATTTTCCATAATTTCACGAGTCCTTTAAGACGAGTGAAATTTGCAAGGAAAACATGCCAGAGTTAAAAATTATCTGGTTCATTTTAAAGCTCGAGCGGTATTTAGTGAGACTATTTCTCGAATCAAAAATACTGATTAAGAAATAAATAAGTAGTGTCAGAATATTCGGACGTCACCTTAAATAAGTCAGTCAGTCAACGACATTGATTAAGGTTTTATGGTTGATTCCATGACAACGTAAAATTACCGCTGTCATTTTTTAGAAAATTATCGAATTACCGCTTATTATTACCTGTTTTTGCTCCATAGCAATAATACGGATGAGTGTAATACTCGGGGGTAATACCACGAGAGCTTTAAAATTAGCGATAATTTTTCGCGATTGCATGTTTTCCATAATTTGCAAGCAAAACATGCCATAGTGAAAAATTATCGGTGGTACGAGAGCTTTAAAATTACCGATAATTTTTCACGATTGCATGTTTTCCATAATTTCACGAGTCCTTTAAGACGAGTGAAATTTGCAAGAAAAACATGCCAGAGTGAAAAATTGTCCGGTTCATTTTAAAGCTCGAGCGGTATTTAGTGAGACTATTTCTCGAATCAAAAATACTATTAAGAAAGAAATAAGTAGTGTTAGAATATTCGGACGTCACCTTAAATAAGTCAGTCAACTACATTGATTAAGGTTTTATGGTTGATTCCATGACAACGTGAAATTACCGCTGTAATTTTTTTGAAAATTATCGAATTACCCCTTATTAATACCTGTTTTGCTCCATAGCAATAATACGGATGAGTGAAATAATCGGGGGTAATACCACAGGAGCTTTAAAATTACCGCTAATTTTTCACGATTGCGTGTTTTCCATAATTTACAAGGAAAACATGCCAGAGTGAAAAATTATCTGGTTCATTTTAAAGCTCCAGCGGTATTTAGTGAGATTATTCCTCAAATCAAAAATACTATTAAGAAATAAATAAGTAGTGTTAGAATATTATTATATAATAATAATAATACAATAATAAAAACAATGATAATAATAATAACTTCCTTTATTGCCAACAAAATGATTCATCGATCACAAAGCAACGTCACAAAAAAAAAAGTGCCTGTAGCACTTTTAACCGGCACTTACAGCCGCAGTGTAAAATAGAAATATACAACTTATAAAAATGCAACACACTATGCTAAAAATGAAAACGAACACAAATTTTTTTCTTTCAAATATAAAATAATCTCCTTACGAAATTGAGATTCTGATGTATTTGCCTAATATACCGTGGTAGCAAATCATATGGTTTTATAGCTCTATAGGAAGAAATTCTTTTATAGAAAGTAGAGCCATGGGGAGAAACAAAAAGGTCATCCCTGCCTCTAGTTACTATATTCATTTCCTCTGAGTAGTTATCAATATTTCGCTGAAATAAATTTGGATTCTTTCTGACAAGCATGACCAGCGATAAGAAATACAGTGATGGTGCAGTGCGAATATTCAATGCCCTAAAACACTACCTGCAGCTATCCCTTGGTGATATTCCCAAAATAGCCCTCAATACACGTTTCTGAGCTCTGAAGAGCATAATTGCACTGGTAGGTGAACCCCAGAATACTATCCCATAAGAGAAAATGGACTGCACAGTACTCAAATAGAAGAGCCTAATCGTGTCAAGAGATATTACACTTCGAATTCCTCTTAGAAGTGCACACTTGCTATTGAGCTTGGATGTTATGCTCTGACAATGAACATCCCAGTCCAACCGGGAATCCAGATGAACGCCCAAAAATTTTATACTGGATGACATTTGTATAGATCTTCCATTTGTGGATACATACAATGATGACACTAAAATACCTGTTTTCATAGTGATTAATTTTAAGGTGTTCTTCTGACACCAATCTTCGACCTCGATAACCTTTGTGCAACATGAAGCAGAGAGGCTCTCGATAGTTGTATTCAAAAGCACCACAGATGTATCATCAGCATATTGGCATGTCAAACCTCCCGACACGCACTTTGAGTAATCATTAACATACAGTAGAAATAACAGAGGGCCCAGTACTGATCCCTGTGGCCTGTGACCTCAGAAAAATTCGCCACACCGTCACATGTGACACAAACTCTCTGCCTTCTTCCCTGCATATGTGATTTTATCAACAGTGAACAGACACCTCTCAGTCCATAGTACTCTAATTTTTCTATCAGCAATCCATGATCAATTGTGTCAAAAGCCTTTGATAAGTCGAAATATAAACCTGCAACCTTAGAATGTTGATCAAGGTTATGGAAGATGTGCTGAACCATATTAAAAATAGCCAGCTCAGTTGATTTTCCTGGGGTGAAGCCAAACTGATGTGGAACCAATACATTATGCTTACTCAGAAATCCCATTATACGAATATAAATAACACGCTCAAATATTTTTGAAAACGCCGACAATATAGATACAGGTCTTGTTATGTAATTTTCTTTCTTTTTTTTTATTAGAGTTTGAAGGCCTCGAAAACCGTCGAGAGCTGTATTAAACTTTCAAATACGTTATTGGACTTGTTAGGCTGAATACCCGCTAGCTACCCTCAACCGGAGAGTGGTCGTGGGGTAGTGTTTTGATAACTATTAATCGGCGCCACCCTCTTTAAAAGCCCTTTTGTAAGTCCAATAAACCTTCCACGATTTTCCGTGGATGAAAAAGCGGGAAATTTACACTAGTAAAACAGCTCCCGCATAATGCCCAGTCACTTCGCTCTATTGTTTCACAAACAAATAAATGTTGAAGTTAAAGTGTATAAGCTATTACCAAATATTTAAGTGAGAAAGGACAATGAAGGAATATAAAATAACTGTATCGATATACCAAACTTAAAGTAGCAGGACACTTAATACTTAATATAAAGGAAAATGAAGGGGTTTGGTTAGGTTCGTAAAAGCCTACAGAAAGGTCGGGAATAGGCTCGGGGTGTCTTATTTAAACCATACAATTTTCAGTGTACACACGATACCGGTCATATATATATATATATATATATGTCTGGCTTACACGATATTATTTTAAAAGTAGGTTAGACCCGGTAACGCCTATTGGAATAATCGGTAGCTTTCCGGAACTACGATGGAAATTATCGAGGTTTCCCAAACGGGCAAAAAGGAATCGACCCACCTGCATGTTTCCTCAACGTTCCTTCAGGCTCAAGTCTGGTACCGTCGTGTTGTGAGGCTCAGAACTCGGTACCACACTGGGGTAGCCTCGTAATGAGGGGTGTGTAGTGTTCGGTGGTGGAGGGTCAGCTCTCCGCGCTTAGGCGTCTCAGCGACTACAACGGGGTCCGGCGCATGGAGGAAATGACGGGAAAAGCATCTAGGGAGCAAGTAGCCCAATTTTACTTCGAGCGCTAAGTGAGCCTAGAGTGTCAAGTTAAAGTAAGTTGTTACATTAAGGTAATAATTTAAATTACCTTTGAGTACAAGGGGAATCAAAGAAATACCACTACTATTTAGAAGAGAACTTTAAATAATGCTTTACATACCTCTAGATGGTGTGTGGCCTTGGAGGAACTTTCGTGCATATGCAAAGGCACTGTCTTGAATGTAGGCACTTACTCAGTTTTTACTTCGAAGTCCCTAAATCTCAGATCAGTCACTAACTGGTTCATTAATATTGCAAAATGTAGGGACCTGATTACTGATTGACTAATAAATCCGCAAAGCGCGATAATTTTTATCCAGCACAGCTAAACGTAGCCAAGAGCTGATAAAAGCAATCTGAAATCGTCGAAATTCAAGAGCAGAACAACAAAAAAAAGAAGAGGTAGAGGCAGGGCAATGAAATATTTGCAGTGGCATTTAGGGTTCCTATCGGTTTATTTTTATTATTTTTTTTTTTAAGTGAGGCCATTCAGTATGGCTGCGTACTGTCTTGTCAGATAAGGCCACTATAGGACATTTATAAATCTGAATGGTTGCTAGATGGAGATGTTTCACACAATGAACAAATATTCTTCATATCCCAACTCAATATGACAATAGTCCATTCTGTTACTAGTTACAATGACTAAGTGTTTGATTACAAACAATTAGAGAGAGTGAGCTGAGCAGTTTAACTAATAAAGGGAACTAAATAATTTTAAAACAAAAAAAACACGTAACCGGCTATAATTGCTTTTTATTAATGGATCACCTTTTTTAAAAACGGGAACGATTTTAGCAATTTTACAGCTATCCGGAAACACTCCCTCCGTAAGACATTCATTTATCACTATTACCAGTGGCTTTTCAATTAATTCGGCAACATACTTAAGAATTCGCACTGGAACCCCGTCAACACCTGCAGAAAACTTATTTGGTAGTTGCGATATCAACCTAATGACTTCAGATTCATCAATTGGCAATCAAAAAATCGTAGGATAAGGCGACATATCTTCAACTGAAGTGAATAACGCAGTTTCGTTTGATAAGTCAAACTGTTTTACAAAAAATTCTGAAATATCTTTAGGTCTTGCCAATATGACATCGTTATCATCTTTATCACACATGTTAGTTTGGGTTTTAAATTTGTTAGACAACCTATGGAAAATATTCCAAGCTGCTTTAGACTTATTTTTTGAATTTGCAATCTGACTTTCGTTTAGGGATTTTTGGTAGGATGTTATATAGTGCCTATATTTTTTGCGTTCTATCTTATATTCTTGATATGCGCGTTGACTTTTTGTTTGTTTATACCAAACTTACAAGCCCTTTACAATCTCGGAGTATCTTTTTACATCTTTATTTACCCAACATTGGGTTTTTTGTTTCAATCGTTTGCTTATCTGCAGAGGAAACGACCTATCAAACCAGTAAAAAAATATTCTAAAAAAAGTTTCATATTTAGCATCTACTCCTACAGCAGTAAATACATCTTCCCATGATTCATGCAGTAAAAAGTCGATAAACATTACAATATTTTCATCCGTATAAAAGGGTTTTTTTGCATAAACAGGCACAGGCATCGGCACGCCCCTGCGAACTCTCAAGAGCTGTCCATAATGATCAGATACAAAAGAATGATATACACTACACGCAATATCACCGGCATGAAAGTTCGAATAAATATTGTCAATTTGAGTTGAAGAGGCAGGGGTAACCCTAGTGTGATCCCGAACATGTGCTGTTAGACCATATGAGCTCATTAGTTGTAAAGCTGATAATGCTGAGCCGCATTGGACTTGACAATCATTGTTAAAATCCCCACAGACTATAATCATTTGGTTAGGTGAATAAATGGTATGTAAAAGCATATTTAGCAAACTTAAAAATTCATCAAAATCCCCAGACGGAGACCGATACAAACAAACTAAAACACATTCACTATCAGACAATCTAAAATTCATATAACACAATTCAAGTGTTTTTTCTATGGGTAAAATATCACAAGTAAATTGCCGTATTTGGACCTCAGGATCACCTTAAATAACAGAAGACAACGATATTGATTAAGGCTTTATGGTTGATTCCATGACAACGTGAAATTACCGCTGTAATTTTTTAGAAAATTATCGAATTGCCGCTTATTAATACCTATTTTGCTCCATAGCAATAATATAGATGAGTGAAATAATCTGGTTCATTTTAAAGCTCGAGCGGTATTTAGTGAGGTTATTTCTCGAATCAAATTAATATAGACAACAACATTGGTTAGAGTTTAGGTTGGTATAAGTAATAACACCACGTCGTTTAGACAACGTTAAATTACCGCTGTAATTTTTTGATAAACACATTCCTCTTGTGGGAAAATTTATACATGAGTGAAGTAATCAGCATAATATGAAAGGAATTTATTTTTGTACAGTAATATTTGCTGCCACCACATTTAGACAAAACCCATAGATGTGTTTAGTTCCAGAAAATGTATTGCATTTACATATATGCCATTCCCTTATTACTGTCTTCAAGAATCTAGGGGTTGGAAAATTGACTTTGACACTTTTGTCGTATCCTACCGGTATAAAAAAAAGTAGGTTTCAAAGGAAACTAGATGACAAAAATAGGTGAATGGGTAATAGTTTACCTTTCTTCATCATAACATGGCCTTTAAACGGTTAAAACAATGTGGATAAAATTAATACAACTCCTGCCATCTGCCTGTGCCCTATGGTAACGTTCTCCTCGATGCCATTTGGAGTAAGAGATTTCTCTACTGTTTCTTCAGATATTGATTTATCTGAAATCCGATAAGCTTTTTACATAAAATGATATACCGAGTGTTGGATCGTCGTGTAGACATAGGAAATTCCATGTAAATTTCGATAGGTTCTATTATTGGCTTCCCTAATTATCTTAGAGACAAAATCTATCTAGATTTCTTGAAGAACACCAAAAACCACTACTAAAGACAACCTCGAGCATTTTTAATTAACTGGCTTACGAGTTATTGTCAATATCTTTTTTTTTATATTTTGTATCTCTTGTCGCCCCGTATTTACGTACACCCATCAAGGTTGTTTGGCTATTAAATAAGGTTGTCATTCAGAAATGTGTTGCTTTTTTATTAATGAAACTTGAACATCGAAAAAAAGTAGCCATGAACTACAGTCCTTAAAAAAAGTATTGATGGTCAAATTGTATTATCAGAGAAATAGTTATCGAAAGGTATCAGATTTATTTTCTGCTGGAAAATCTACAATCGAGAGGTGTATCAAAAAAATTGAGACTGAAGGCACATATACGCGTATACAAGTGCATTAGTTTAGAAAAGGTAAACCAGAGGAAGTAGGATAAGACGCCGGCGTCTGTTACCAGTTTGCCTCAATCTTTCAAGTGAGAAAATGCCAGTGACGTAGCATTGGTATTGTAGCACATAAGAAAATATTTTATTAAAAATAATAATGGAACTAAATTACTATTTGTAACATTAGTAATATTATAGGTAATTGAAACAATGGTTCTAGTGATCCCAAGTATATATTTGACTGATGATTTCTTGGTGTGGATCAATGAAACTACTGGGTGTAGAAACGTTGTATAATGTCGACGTTTCGGTACTAAAATAGTGACATCTTCAGGACACTAAAAAATTAGTTTATATAATAGAAACACTTATACATTCAACAAACACAAAATCTTGAGCAGTTATTGCAATTCGTAAAATTATTAAAATTCAAAAAAAAACAAAAACACCAACGAGGTGACAGACTTAACAGTCAGACTCAACAGACATGCGAGACGTTCTCATTTTTTATTATTACTTTTTATTATGATGTTCGAACAACGAGAAGAAGAGAGGATCATTCAGCTGTACTGTGTAGCTGAATGGTCCTCTCTACCTACTTCTTTACTGTTTACTACTCAAATTTTATCCAATTTAAATGATGCCACCACAGAAAATCAGGAAGTTTGGTTCCAAATTGATGGTTTCCCGGCACATAGTACCTTGGCTGCCCGAGAATAATTAAATAACGCTTTTAATGGAAATGTTATTGGCCTATATCACACAATAAATTGGCCAGCCAGGTCGGATCTCTTTCCCAATGATTTCTTTCTTTGGGGCCATTTAAAAAGCAGGATTTACCAGCATAAAGAATAGGACAATCTAGACACCCACAAAATCTTGAGCAGTTATTGCAATTCGTAAAATTATTAAAATTCAAAAAAAAAACAAAAACACCAACGAGGTGACAGACTTAACAGTCAGACTCAACAGACATGCGAGACGTTCTCATTTTTTATTATTACTTTTTATTATGATGTTCGAACAACGAGAAGAAGAGAGGATCATTCAGCTGTACTGTGTAGCTGAATGGTCCTCTCTACCTACTTCTTTACTGTTTACTACTCAAATTTTATCCAATTTAAATGATGCCACCACAGAAAATCAGGAAGTTTGGTTCCAAATTGATGGTTGCCCGGCACATAGTACCTTGGCTGCCCGAGAATACTTAAATAACGCTTTTAATGGAAATGTTATTGGCCTATATCACACAATAAATTGGCCAGCCAGGTCGGATCCCTTTCCCAATGATTTCTTTCTTTGGGGCCATTTAAAAAGCAGGATTTACCAGCATAAAAAATAGGACAATCTAGAAAGAGTTAAAAAAATGCCATTTGTGCCGCGTGCGATCGAGTTTCTATGTACCAACTAGCCAATGTAAGAAGAACATTTTGTGATCGTCTGAGTTATTGTCTAGCAGCAAATGGAGGGATATTTAAAACATCTTAAATCTTAAATTATATTGTATAATATTAATAAGTTCTTAAAGAATTTCATGCCATAATAATTCAAATTGCTTTGTTACTGTAGTTTAAGTTACTTTGCCTCAATAATTTCTGCTTTTTTCGATTTTGATTTTGTGATCCTTTTCTGTAAAAAACTCATAGTTTACACCCTGTATAAAGCAATAAATGTCTGAATGATAATCTCATTTGAAAACCAACACTTACGGCTGGTGTCCGTAAATCAGGGCAATAAGGACAAAATATTCAAAAAGTTATTGGGATAACTCGTAAACGGGTTAATCAAAAATGTCCGAAGTTGTTACTTTAGCTGTGGTTTTTGGTGTTCTTCAAAAAAATCTCAATAAATTTTTTCTCTAAGATAATTAGGAAAGCCATTAATAGACCCTTTCAAAATTTACATGGGATTGCCTATGTCCCGCCCGACGATGTAACACCCGGTATAAGGAACTGAGAAAATATTATTATTATTTTTTAAGATTTCTTTTAATGATATTAAAAGTATTCTCAGATTCCGAGATTTATCAAAAAAATTGTAAATAATAAATCATATATAGGTTCTGCGAAGGATTATAAAATTAAAAAAAAGTTGTTAAAGAATTTTAATAAGGTTACATGTACACATTGATATTTTTTATAAATTTGATTCACAAACCTATACATACTTAAATGTAAATAATTAGATTAAAATAATATCACATGACATTACATTCGGGGTGTAGCTTATAATACAGCTTAAGGTCTTAAAAAAAGTATTATTATTAGCTTATATTATTTGGATATTATAAGGTTGATAGATATAGTAAGTTCTACAAAAATTTTGCTATCGTTAACATGCCTGTTCATGTCAACGTTATAAAGCCAGTTTCTGACTTAAATTAACATCAATTATTATTGGGTTTAGAAAACTTTTGCATCCTGTAACAACACCTATACTGCCGTCCTAAGGATAAAAGCCGTATGTTCAAAAATATCGAAAATCGATTTGTTGGTTCCAAACGCTCTTTTTTTTTTGTTTGATACAGGTATGTGTCAAATATGAATGCCATGTCTGAACAGGAACTCTTTAAAACTGTTAACAAAATCCTGTCTATATCTCAGTTAATAAATAATGCAAAACTTTAAACGTGAATATCGCAGTTTGCCACCTAATGAACTTATCTTTATGAGGGCAGTATAGGTCTTTTTTTTAGTAAACAGAGAGCTGTGCTAGGTAAAACTTTCAACGTCCATTTGTAATAAGAGTTACCCACCCAAAGTTGAGGATGAAAAGTACCTTGTACTCATGTTAGTAAATATCAATAATTTTTTTTTACATATAGAAAGTATATATGTTCGCCCTATTATAATGGAATATTTGAAAATGACTAGCTAAATAGTTAAATCTATATTATACATGGTATTTTAGTTAAACTGTAATAACATAAAATATACTTTGGAGATGTTTGTACAGAGCAGAAGCAGGCGACCTCCACCAGCGTGCGTTTTAGATCCAACACTGCATGGCAGATGGCTCTCGGTTCGAGAAGCAGCTTGTACCTCGCTGGTTATCGGAACCAGAATGAAGTGAAAAGGAATGTAGGTGATTACCAATTTGTCGATCAACCCATCTGCATACCGGTTTCGGGGTCTACCCCTCATCAGTACAGTTTTGGCTGGTCGACAAATTGGAAATCTCGATTCAACGGTTTAAAACCGAGAGTCACTTTTTATAGAAAAATTATCTGTATTCGTAGATGATTTTGCAATTTCCGAAAACGGTAACATACGAAAAAAAATTAAAAAAAAGTTCATAATTTGAAAAGGAAATTGACTGTCTTTAGGTTAAAGTGATCAGTGGCTACTTGGTCATGTTACAATTTTGATTTAATAATGCCAAAGGTCAAACGTACGTCCGTGCTTGGATTTATGTTTTGTTCTGATTGATTGCAAAACAAGCAGTTAACTCGTTTAAGAATTGACAATCGGTTACTAAAATCATGTAAAAATTTTCTGTTCAAAAATACTGTTATTGGTTGTCGGAACCAGAGCGAAATGAAAAGAGAGAGAGAAATGAAAGAGTAGGTAGTCATCAATGTGTCGATCTTGATCACACTGTGTTGTGACGTTGATGTCGCCTGCTTCTGCTCTGTACAAACATCTCACCGGTACTCTGTACGTTTCCGGCTTTAAATTAGCTGAATAATGGTTCATCAATTTGTCGACCCGCCAAAGCTGTACTGATGAGGGGTAGACCCCGAAACTAGTATGCAGATGGGTTGATCGACAAATTGATGACTACCTACGCTCTCTTATAAACTATACTTGCTATAGACTTTACGCAGGGATTTCCAAAAGTAATGGGACAAAAACCAACAGCAGCCCTCGCTCGCGCCCAATTTTTCGATTCCGAAATTTGATATCAACAAAGATGCAGAGTGTTAAAGTTGAAATTTTATTTTATTTTGTTTCATTTGATCTTCACAATTAAATACTGACATCATTAGCTTATTTCTCACAACCGAAAACCCTAATACACTGAACATACAATAAAATACCTCAAGTCAGAAGACTGTAAAGAAATGAAATAAGTGAAATCAAAATAAAGTTTTAATTTTAACACCCTGTATTTTCATTACAACGAACTTTTGCTATGCCAAACTTATGTTAAATATTAACATTTCACATTACTTTTACTCTTATTCTCTACCCTAAAGCCACAGAACACAACTAGCGAACACGTATATGTAATACTAACATCGTAAATAACTCAAAAATGGTCAATTTTTGAGATACAAAACGAGAACCACATTGAAAGTTTTTGTAAAGGTTGGTTTGGAGCCACAAAGCCACGCTAGAGCCACATATAAAAATTATAGCTTTTAAACTGTCAAAAGTCTCAAGACTGTAGTTTTCAAGCAAATCACGAAGTCACCAATGCTGACCAATGCTGACCCATCAGCTCTTCCTTAACAGAAATTCTGGAATGCAATTTTTAATTGACACCTCAATTTTGACACGCTCAATTGCTTCGGCTCTTCCAAAATACATGACTCGGAAAAAAGATATTTCTAAATCAATTTTATATTTTTTGCTGCCAATAACCCATCAGCTCCAGATTTGTAAGGAGAAAAGCTTTTAACGGTTCTCCATCTCTGACGACTTTTGAAGTGAGTAGGTTCTCAGTAGAGAATTCATTGGTCAAGATTTGCTAAATGATTTTGACAGCTGTCGCAGAACGGCTCAAAAGATTAACAACATTTGAGTCCATGGTAAATCAATACCTTCAAGTATTATGTAGACTGACTCATAACCTATAAGAGGTATTTTAAAAGTCGTATAATTAGTGACCATATGGAGACTGCATCAGGAGCCTTAGCAGTGTTATAGTGACAGATAAATATCTAAAGCTCACCTAAAAGATTTTTGTTACAGACTCAATTGAGTGTCAAGTGTATTTAACTCTGAAAATTTGTCATCGACTGCTGAAGATGGCTCAAAAACTGCCATTATTACATCGTTTGGACTTGAGGTGATAATATTTGGTAATGCTCCCAAATTTTTCAACGATTTATGAATAAGATTCTACGTGATTTACATTTTACTGCGTTGACGACATTTTGCTCTCTTGTGCGAGTGAAGAACAACATCTCCATCATTTGAAGTAAGATTTTCAAGGTCTGCAAAACTACGGAACAGCCATTACCATTGCTAAGTCCCACTTTGCAAAGAAGGAGATTCCCTACTTTTTCTAACTGACCAATTTGACAGTTTAGGTTTAAGACTTTGGCAAACTTAGCACATCTTCAATAGAAGAAGATTTTTAGCTAGAATCAAATTTTACAGACGTTTTATTAAAGATTCAGCTCCAACTCTGGATCCCCTTCCTGCTCTGGAGCAAAGAAGAAGAATTAACAAAAATTTAATAATCAAGTTAATGCTCCAGTAATAATTTTCACTCCAGATTTGACGCAAAAGCATGAAGTTAATTCTCAGCTGGCTCATTAACCAAATTTTTCTGATTCGTCATTAAAGTTATAGCGATTGCAACTTAATGGCTCAGAAAGCACTATTTTCTGTGAAATTCTCAATACAACTGACATCACAAATTAAAATTTAACAACTACGCACCTTAATATTTTGATTTCATATGTCTGTCGTTGCTTATTTTTCCATTACTTTTGAGATACCCTTTAAAGAACATGTAGGGTGTTCGGAAATTACAAATAAATATTTCAGCGGTGGTTGTGCTATACAACAAAAAAGGCGTATCTCAGTATATCGATCCTAAGGGAACTAGGCCCTTTCAAATTATAACCCTTGAAGATGGTTTTTTATTCACTCATTCAAAACGTTTAGAACTACTGTCATGAAAACTTGTATAATGACTCAAATTTTTTTGGTTTATTCGAAAATTTAAAAGAAATTAAAAAATCTTATATGGATTTGTGTTAAACAGGGACAGTTACATAATATAATGCTTTTGGTTGTTATTTTTCATGCATTTCGAACAGAGCTGTTGAGAAACCATGACTCTCTACTGTAAACTGGTGCTTTTTGTCGAATTCGAAGTATGGCCCCCCCCCGTTTCTTAATAAAATATTTAGATCGAAGATAGTATATGCAACATATTTACGCATTTAACAAAGTTTCGATTTTATCAATAAAAAAACTTCTTTTTATTTTTAGAGTCTAGTACTTTGTGCTTAATCTGCCTACCTACGTTTATGTGATGTATTCTGCTTATTTTACCTCATTATATCACTGCCTGAAATATTTGCCTCTAATTTTTGGACACCTTGTATCTAGATAGAAAGTTCATAATATCTATTATCGTAAGTAGGTACACAATTTTCTTCCTCTCTAGCCTCTCTCCCAATCTCATTCGCATGTATCTTTCGACACTCCTTACACTCAATTACCAAGATTACAATCAAAATATTCTGTATGTGAAAGTTTCTGGCACATTGCTTTACATAGTAGTACATAGTTTGCACATTGTATAAAATCTTAAAAGACCGGTACATTAACTCATATATTACTATCATATCTTGAAGGCCGCAGTTTCCGTGAATTGTGGGGTGTAGTTTTACCTAGCTATTCGTAGGCCAAATGTCAAGGCGGATTGCATCCAGAGCAGCAATATTAATGAAGGGAGACCTGCAGTTAAAGATATACATACAAAGAAATGGTTACAAAAGAACTTACTTTGAGCGTTGTTAGTGGGTCCTATAACTGAAGAAGGCCAGGGCTGAGGGCGGTAATCTTCGATATATCGGACGTTCTCGCTCTTGTATAAATCGAAGAGTCTGCAGATGCACTGAACTTTTATTACACCACCCTGTAAAATGAAGATGATTAAAAAAAAATATGAAGTGACTCCTATCAATTTGGTATCATGGCACACAATAAAAATACGTTATTATTTACCTCATATACAGGGTGATTCATGTTACTCGACAAGGAAGATTATGGCTAAACTTTTAGATTTTAAAGATAATTTTTTTTTTAATTAATAAAAAATTTTTTATATGGAATGGATAGGGGTCTATTGGAAGTACCTTTTAAAATTATTGTCATTGTATCAAAAGGGTCCCAAAAGTATAAAATTGATTAAAGTTGTATATTTTTAAATGAGACACCTAGTATATTAACGTATTTTTGGTACCTACGGACCAAAGTAAAGGTAGTTTTATTAAGGTTTATGGCACCTAAACCGTACCGTTCTTCAGATATTCGTAATTTTGTGAAAATGCAGCGTCAAATTAAATGTTTAAAATCTCAGCACTTGGTTTCTTTTCAACCACCAAATTTGGCTGGTGGGCTAATAGTACATTGGATTCTTTGCGGTGTGTATTAAATATTAACTACTGTGCACCGAACGTCAATAAATGAATACCAAATTATTGCAAACTTCAAACAGTAATAACTCGTTTAATTTAAAATAGACACCCTGTATTTTATAATAATATTAGATGCAGAATTTAGTTTCCTATCAAAACTATTAAACATTCCTATAGCTTGGTCTTTGTGTTTTCTTGGAAAATTGATTATTTTCTGAATTTGAGCTGAGATAAAGGGATTAAGTAATCTACTTTACCTGTTACTAACCTGATTTTGAGAAAGCAAAATTTATTATCATTAGTACTGGGTGTTCACTAGAAAACTTCATGTAGGAGGCTATAAAATTTTGACAGAAAAGGATGGCATAATGAAAGTAAATGAACTTTTGTTTTTCCATTCTTTTCCTTTGACATTTCACAACCAACTAGACAAAGTTTTCTAATGAACACCCCGTATTTGTCAGGTATTAATTTATAAGTTACAAAATTATAATCATGAAGATTATTTAGCAGTCAACTGAATGTTAAAGTGTCTTTATTTAGCATAAAATATCAAATAAAACAATAAAACATTATATTACAAGAGTTCTTATAAAATTTAGCATCTCTATTACAAAAAAATTAAGTGCAATAATAGTGGCAACTTGAAATACAATAAATAACAAATCAACATAAGAGTGAAACAAACAAAAACAAACACTTATAAAACTTGTTCAAAATGACGACCGTCTGATTCTAAACACAAACGTATTCTGTTTTTAAATCCTTCACTCACATTGCGTAACATATAGGGAGTTATGCTTCTGAAGGCCTCTCTGATTCGATCCTTCATATTTTCTTTTGTGGTTGGTGGCGTATTATACACGATTCCTTTCACATATCCCCGTAAAAAGAAATTGGGAGGCATTATGTCAGGGGACCTTGGTGGCCAATATTGTGCTCCATTCCTTCCAATCCATCGATTTTGGAAACGAACATTTAAGAACTCCCGGACTTCACGATGATAATGAGCAGGTGCCCCATCCATTTGCAGCCACATGGTTGTTCTTATATCTAGAGGAACTTCTTCCAGTAAAATTGCAAGCTGATTTCTCAAAAAATTTAGAAACGACATTCCGTTTAAATGTTGGTCAAAAAATAAGGTCCAATCACATACTGTCCCATTATGCCCCCCATACATTTACTGACCACCTATGTTGGTTAGTAATAACTCTAAATTCATGGGAGTTAAAATCAGAATAATAATGAAATTTGTGTCGGTTAAAAGAACCATCGTTATGATAAGTATACTTATCACTAAATAGAACTGATTCAAAAAATTCTTTTTGTTCTCTAACTTTTTCTAACACCCACATACAAAAGTCCACTCGTTGGCCAAAATCGTTATCGGAGAGTTCTTGATGTAGTTGTATCTTATAATCGTGATATTTATGTTTTTGAAGAATTCTTGATACGCTTGCTTGGAAATATTTAAGTTTTGCGAAATTTCTCGTTGTCCGACATGGGGATTTTCAACTACAGAGCCAATAACGGCTAATCCAGTTTCTTGGTTTTCTGTAACTGGTCTCGTTTTGGCAGTCGTTTCAAACTGAACACTACCAGTTTGCCTAAATTGAACCAACAGTCTTTCAAAAACGGCTCTATTCGGTCGAGTTCGGTTAGGAAACCTTTCAGCATAACCCCTTGATGCTAAAAGACAATTTTGCAAGCATTCTCATATAATGAAGATCGTATCGATTCGTTATTCTGTTGTGTAAACCAGCGTTTTGATTAAATAAAAAACTCCCTGTTAACCACCAATTATAACAGTAAAAAAATATTTAACATTAAATTAATATGTGACAACTAGAAATGACAATAAATTTTGCTTTGTCAAAATCAGGTAACACCTGAACAGACCTGAACAGGTAAATTAGATTACTACATTTGTTTATGTCAGCGCAAATTCAGAAAAAATCAATTTTCCAAGAAAATGCAAGGACCAAGCTATAGTAATGTTTAATAGTTTTTGATAGGAAACTAAATTCTGCATCTAATGATACTATAAAATACAGGGTGTCTAATTTAAATTAAACGAGTTATTACTGTTTGAAATTTGCAATAATTTAGTGTTCATTTTTTTACATTTGGTACACAGTAGTTAATATTTAATACATACCGCAAAAAATTCAATGTACTAGTAGCCCACCAGCCAATCAATTTTGGTGGTTGAAAAGAAACCAAGTGCTGAGATTTTAAACATTAAATTTGATGCTGCATTTTCACAAAATCACGAATATCTGAAGAACGGTACGGTTTAGATGCCATAAACCTTAATAACACTACCTTTACTTTTGTCCATAGATACCGAACACATTAATATACTAGGTGTTTCATTCAAAAAAATAAAATTTTAATCAATTTTATACTTTTGTGACCATCTGTATACAATGACAATAATTTTAAAATGTACTTCCAATAGACCCTCATCCATTACATTTACAAAACTTTTTTAAAATCTAAAAGTTTAGCCATAATCTTCCGTGTCGAATAACGTGAATCACCCTGTATATGAGACAAATAATAATATGACTATTCTGTGACTATGGTACCTCCCAACCGAACCAACTTAATATAACAAAATTTGAGATAATGTTGATAAATAAAATTTAAGCTTAAGTTTTTTTGGTCATCCAAATTTCGAAAATATATTGTTTACAATATTAATAATATAAGTGACAAAGTACCAACATCTGTAAGTATACAAAATACCTAAAAAAATGCGCACCTGAAACATATTGTCGTCAATTTCTTTCACAACATGAGAGATTGTCATGTGTGGAGCTCTGCCATTCTTGGAAAAAGCATTTATAGGATCCAAGCTGACTAATTTGCTGCTGGTTTCTTTCACCTGAACATAGTAACAACAATGAAATGTCCAACTATTTATATGCACATGTTCGATTTTTACCTGTATTCCGTTTATGTACCAAGAAACATTAATGGCAGGAAAGGAAGGGGGTGCGGTGCAGTTGGCCATTAGTATATTCGTATGGCCTGTGCTAACTCTCTCCACCTCCATAATAGCGTCTCGTTCAGGAACATCTTGAAGTAGAGTCGTAGTCATTGACCAAACTTTCGAAAAGACTCAGGCATGATCCCAAATATTGTCATACTGATTCGTTCCAAATCATGTCATTAAATAATCGGACCAATTAAAGCGTGATTAACTAGTTGGGTGGCTTATGATCGCTGTGAGAACTGAGAACACTCACCCAATACTACTGTACTAATATCGTACCGACTTCGGTTTACTACTAGCTTCATCAACAAGAACGCATAAAATCGTGTTTTTACTAAAATTATATCGAGGTGTGATTTTTTATTTTATTTTTTTATTGTTTTATATTTTTATATAATTAGCTCTCTCTACATCAGTTGAAAAATGTATAATGTAAAAAATTTCCTTCGTCATAACATTAAGAAACTCTTGGCAAAAGAGTGTTAAAAGTGCAAAAATGAGTATAGTTTTATTATTGATGTGTGTTATCGTTTACCTAATCGTTTAGGTAAAGGAAAATTACCTCTGTCAAGAGTATTTTTGCTGGATAATATAATATCAACGATGTATACATGTTATTGGTATCATGCTAACAAAAAAAAAGTTTTGCAACTAACAGTACTTACCGACAACATATATTAAGCTTGAACTGAATTTTGTGTAGAAATTGGGTGCATCTGTTGAGACCTCACATCTATATCGGCCTGTAGCATTTAGTCCTACATCTATTAGAACGATTTCCTTTTCTGAGCTTCTGCTTAACTGAAACCACAAGTAGGCTATTAGAGAAAGTGAGAGAGAAGCAGGGTGGGAGGGAAGGAGGGAGGGTCAGAGGGAGAGAGGGGAGAGGAAGGGAGAGACTGAGGGAGGGAGGAGGAGAGGGAGGGAGGAAGTGAGTGTGGGAGAGAGGGAGAGAGAGAGAAAATAGAAAAACACAGAAAAAACAAGGTACCATAAGAAATCAATTAAAAGCGGAAGAATGAAGAAAATACAAAAGATACGATACTTTATGATCTGGTACTAGAAGAAGCTAAGCACCAGCTTTCAATAAACAAGGTTTAAGAGGAATGCGAATGTTTTACTCGTTCAGTAATATAAGATAGCTTACTATGTTGTCTCTAATTAACCTGTCAACCAATTAAATCAACATAAAACAATTAACATAATTTTAATTTAAAGGATGAAGTTTCAAAAATCATTAATATTTCAAACGTAAAACATTCTTATGCTTGAAATTTTTATTTTTTGGCTTCCGGGTTGTTTAATAAGATTTAAGAAGATTCAGTTTGATTTAAAACATAAAATTTTTAAATAGGGAATAACTAAAGAACATTCTTAGTAAGAAAACCAAAACCAAAGACTATATCAAATTTATAGAAACATATCACTAATATCATTTAACAAGATTTAAATAGATTTAAAATGATCTAATTACGAGAATTTAGTATGACTATGTCATTGATAATTTAATTAATCAAACCACCGAAGCTAAACAACTGATAAACTTGTTTACTAATAATTGAGTTAATTTAATAAAGACAATTTAAGAGAAATTTAGATGATTAAAAACATTTTTTTTACATTTAGTAATTTAAGATTTTAATGTTATTTTAATAAATTTTATATTTGATTAGATTGTTACGTTTGAAATTTCAATAATTTTTATTTTTGGGTTGTTTAATATTACTTACGATATATTAATTTAATTTTAGAAATTTTTTATTGGATTTAAAATTTTTTTAACAGGGAATAACCGAAGAATCTTCTTAGTGAAAAACCAAAGACTGTAACAAGTTTATACAAACATATCAATAAGGTAATTTTACAATATTTAAGTTGCTCTAAAACGATATAGTAATTTAAAACAATTTAGTAAGACGTTAACGTTTGAATACATCAGACAGCAGAAACCAAGCACCTAAAAATGTATTTCAACCACATATGTAATGATGACATTTCTGCCTTTTTAAAATCTTGGAAGTGTCTCATTACTGGCCTAGGACGAGAAGTACTGACTGTATCCGAAAAGGACAAATGTCTCTAAGAATATTAGAGAGAACAGTCAAAATAAGTACCTGGAATGTAAAACTATGTTCCAGGCAGGAAAGATGCATAACATCATGTAAGAAACGACCAAACTCGGGATAGAATTAACGGCATCAGTGAAACGGGCATTTGAAGACTAAGCACTTTTGAAGACTATATGGTGAAAAACTCAGGAAATCAAGAAGACCAACATACTCACGGAGTTGGGTTTATAGTATGCCAACAATTACAACAATATGTTACTAATTTTATACCAGTCTCCGAAAGGATGTTAGCAATTCAACTAAATATTACTCCTACCGACAAATACATTTAAACAGTTCAAAAAACAAAACATAACCATAGTTATGGGAGATTTCAATGCAAAAGTTGGTAAAGGCAAGAGCGGTGAATTCATCAAAGACTTCGGTTTGGGTGTTAGGAATGAAAGAGGTGAAGGCTTAAAACTGTTTGCACAGGAAGAAGAATTAGTAATCCTTAATACTTTCTTCCGGCTACCCCTGCGACGTTTGTACACCTGGATCTCTCCGCAAGACCAACCTTAAAATACTGTTAGGGATCAAATAGATTATATACTGGTAAATAAGAGATTCAGGAATGGATTCTTATCTGTTAAAACCTACGCTGGCGCTGACATATCATCAGACCTTGTCCCATTAGTTGGTAAATTCACCAAAAAGAACACAAATAAACAATGGGATAGGAAGAAAAACTCGAGAATATATGTGGAACTTTTAAAGAAATCGGAGACAAATACCTGGTAGACCATTAAGAGAAGAGGAAGTGCTGGATGACCGATGAGATTCTACTACTTCATGGAAAGAAGAAGGGAATCAAAAAAGGATAAAGATATGTACATTTATAATCAAAAGCACAAAAGAAAAGAAATAATAACGGCGAAAGAAACTTGGCTTAAAATGCAGTGCGAAGAGATAGAATTATTAGAGCAGAAGTATGTTCCTTCAATATGCACAAAAAGGTTAAACAGGCGGCTGACATCCAAAAGGCACGCGTAGAGGGTAAGCTACGAGATCAGCAGGGAAACATCGTTATGGTCAAAACTGAGGAAATAAACATCTGGACAAAATATATAAATAAACTTTTTGATGACAGCAGATCAATACAACCACCTAATTTTACATGTTCTAACAATTTGCCAATAACAGTCAGAGAAGTGACAAAAAAACAATAACACAATTAAAAGACGGCAAAGCTCCTAGATCAGATAACACATATGCTGGGTTCATAAAGCTTTTTGACGCAAAGGGCATCTAACTCATCCTACATTTTTTAACAACATATACTCAAGTGGGATAATACATCTCCTGAAGCTTTTCCTAAAAATTATACATCAGAGAATTTTTAGGGTGCGTGAAGAACAAATCAGCCGTACACAATTTGGATTTCGAAGTAACCTAGGAACAAGACAAGCCCTTTTCAGTATACAGGTGCTCATTCAGAGATGCAGAGATGGAAATTGCGATATCTATGCCTGTTCATTGACTATCAAAAAGCATTCGACACAGTAAAATATGACAAGCTTATGGAAGTATTAGCAGATATTGAGCTGCATACCTGCGATCTGAGGATTATTGGCAATTTGTACTGGAATCAAACGGCTTCTATACATACCCAAGCAGAAGATTCGGATAAAATCAAAATTAAAAGAGGGTTCAGACAGAGTTGTGTATTGTCGCCTCTGCTGTTCAACGTGTATTCAGAGATAATTTTCAAGGAGGTTCTGGAAGATATTGATGCCGGAATCAAAGTAAATGGATAATGTATCAATAACATAAGATACGCAGATGATACGGTGGTTTTTGCAGACAGTTTGAAGGAACTTCGGGAAATATTGGTCAGAGTTGCCGAAACCAGTTAGAGATGTGGGTTGGCAATAAAACTAAGAAAACAAAATACATGATAATTTCCAAAAATAAGGTCCAAACGGAAGGACTGATTTTAAACAATCAACGAATAGACTGGAGACATACCTTGCAACAACTGTTAATGAAGACTGGGACCACGCGCTGGAAATTAAATTCACATTTGAGAAAGCAAGAGCTGCAATACACATAGCTAGCACTCTTCAGATGTCATGATTTATCTATGACCTTAAAAATCAGATTTGAAGATTAGAATAGATTGAGGTGTTATATTTGCCCTGTATTGTTGTATGGAATGGAATCATGGACTCTTAAGGACACTGCATGTGGATAAATCGATGCTTTTGAGGTGTGGCTGTATCAACGAATCTTGAGAATACTATGGACCGATCACGTAACTAATCAGCACGTATTGACAAAGATGGGGAAGGATAAAGCACTACTATTCAAGATAAGAACATCCAAAGTTGAATACTATAGATACATAATGAGAAATAGCCAAAGATATGGAATGTTACAGTTAATTCTACAGGGAAAGATAAACGGTAAACGGGGTCCTGGAAGACGAAGAATTTCTTGGCTAGGACATCTACTCAGATGGTCCAACTCAAGAACTGTGGGCCTGCTCAGAGCAGCTTCGAACAAGGTACAGATTGCCATCATGGTCGCCAACGGCCGAAACGGAAAGACACTGTAAGAAGAAGAATTACTGCCAATCCAACGCCGCTTCCAGAAATTGTCTAGGCCCCCTAGCTTTTTAGGAACGACAGCCATCTTCGTTTTTCTTATGGCCGCGACATTGGAGTTTTATCCCATTTGATAGATGAGAAAATTTACTATTCGACCATATTCGATACGCCCTAATACATGGGAATATCAGTGGTAGGTGTTTCAATGTTTTCAATTCCTAGCCAAGCAAGTACACCATTTCAAGTTTATTTAAACATTTTTACCAATTTCTTATGTAACGAAATCAGAAATTGCGTTCCAGGAATTTAATTAAGTGATTGATAGCGAGTCGGGACCAAAAGCAGGAATAATACTACAACTTCTTCGTTGACTAATCATTTCATCCACTTTACTTAAACTTCTTCAAGTTTACAATGATGACAAAAATTCCAACATTTGCTTGAATGAAGCATAGATCTATGATTGATGGCGGCTGTTTAAGTTTAAAATCTGGAAGTCATGTTTGCTGGTGATTTTCTTTTGTTGTTGTTGATAATGAATTTTTGTTTTGAGAACACGAACCTTTTTTGAAAGAAAACTCGTAATTTTTTTGTCAATAAGGAACTCAACGTGAGTAAATATTGACTGGTCCTTCACAGCGAACCGTTGAGAACGACACGAATTGCACGTCCACGTAACATTTTGGTCCTTCGAGCCGGATTGGAATCCAAAAATCTATGGTATTACAAATATAACCACGACATCGATGAGGAAGTTGACGTCGTCAGTGAATGTCAGTTGAATCACGAACATATTATCACGAAGAAAGGCAGGCATAGTGAAAATTAGGGAAGGCAACCGGTGAGTCCGTTCCGATTTTCTTTGACTGCACATTTTCCATCTCTTAAATTGCCAATTTCCATAATACCTGCATAATAACTACTATGGTACTATCCCCTCTCGTCTCGTAAAACCCGTGTATACAATTCCCGATCAAATCGATTGTTACTATTGTTGGAAATCGGCAGTTTGCTTTACTTTTACGCCTTGTTTTGAAGCTCGTTTTGAAAACTGTTTATATACCACCGTAAATTGGAGTTTGGAATAAACTATCGTAAGCACACGACAATCTATGATTCAAAAGGGGTAGTTGGTGAGCTAAATCTCAGTACCCTCTCATTGCTTTGGTTTTACCACGTACCTAATTTCCTACTGATAATAAGCAGCGTTAGGGATATTGGCCGGAAATGCCCAAAAAAGGAAAAAAGGATAAATCCAAGGAGGACGATGTTGTAGTTGCTCCTACCGAGGGTGAGGAATTTCGCGAGTTATTGCATGTCCGTCGCGTAGTCATTCAGCGTTTGTTGCGTTTCGAGCTGTTTCTGCAAAGTAGTAATGGTAAAAATGATCAATTCCAACTTGAGACCCGCCTTAAAAGTATCGAAGAGGACTTCCAAGAATTCGATAGAATTCAAACAAGACTAGAATTCTTGGAACCCAATGAGATAGACAACCGACTCGAAACTGAGTCAGCGTATTACTCTTTAATAGCTGAAGCCAAACAATGTTTACACTCATCAAGTCAGCAGCGTTTGAGTAACACGCCGATATCAGTCCCCAAAATTGAAACACAAAAATCACTCGATATGGGAAAATTACCCCAATTGGGATTACCGTCTTTTTTTGGCAGTTATGAATCATGGTTTAGCTTTAAAAATATTGTTGATTCTCTTGTTCATAACCGTGCTAATTTGACCGAAACAGAAAAATTATTATATTTAAAGATGTGCTGTAAGGGAGATGCTTTAAAACTCATTAACGAATTAGATATAACACCCGACAATTATACTATCGCGTTAGAATTATTGCAAAAAAGATACGAAAATAAAAAAGCGGTAATTAATTTTCATGTAAAAAAAATTTTGTTTGACTTGCCAAACGCCACAAAAGAGTCTGTAGTGAACATTAGAAAGCTTTTGGATACAATACAACATCACAAAGCGGCTTTGGAAAAGTTAAAGTTGCCGGTTCACGAATGGGACGCTATGTTGGTTCCTATTATCTTGAGTAATCTCGATGACCGCACCATTCGTGAATGGGAGATCAAGCAAACGCAAAACGAAGTTCCTACGGTAGAAGAACTAGTGGAATTTATAAACAGAAAGTGTTTTGCCATGGAGGCAGTACGCGATTCTTCCAGTTTTTTTGTCAATAAACGAGATAAAACTGATAAAAGAGAAAACCAATCGATAAATCATAAAAAGAGTGGTACCACGCAATCTCAATATCGACCCCTTGATCGACCCAATTACTCGTATTTGTTAACGAAGCCTTCGGGTAATAAATGTCAGATTTGTAACGAGGGACATAATATATATCAATGTTCTCGATTCCTAAGTATGTCGTTGCCTAATAAGTATAACGAAATTAAAAAATATAGGCTATGCAGTAACTGTTTAAGACAGGGGCATATTAATCAGGATTGTTTGTCAGGTGGTTGCAAGAAGTGTCATAAACGCCATAACACCGCGTTACACACTCAAAAAGTTTTACCAGATAGGGAAACAAACGAAAGTATAAACAATAACGATGTATCATGCCCATTAGCAGGTGGACAGAGAGCGTCGCTATTTGACTCGCGAACCGACTCGCTTACAAACGCATCAGCTGATTCGAACGAACCACGTAGGCCTACGACGCTAACGATCGGCAAAGGCCAAGAACACGGTAATTTTTCAGAATTAGGATCGCACACGTATATTAGTTCACGCGAAGCAATAAAAAGTCCGATTTCTTTAGCTTCTTCTAGCTCAGCAAATAATCAAATATTGCTCTCGACAGCTACAGTTTTTATTGCCGACAAAGAGGGACGTTGGCACAAGTGCAACGTTCTACTTGACTCCGGAAGTCAACCTAATTTGATGAGTGAGAACTTGAGCAGAAAGTTAGGTTTGACTCTTCAAAAAGTCAACTTGCCATTGTCCGGTATTAGTCAGATCGTGACAAAAATTGACTACCGTGCCCGAACGAGAATAAAATCTAGAGTAGGTCAATTCGAAATTGATTTATCTTTTTTGGTTTCGCCTGTGTTAACAGAGAAATTACCTTTGATAGAATTCGATAGGTCGTTTTTATGCATCCCGAAAGGAATAGAGCTTGCTGACGATTATGTTGACAAACCAAAACAAATTGACATACTGTTAGGCGCAGAAATATTTTTTGATTTATTACAGAGTGGCAGGATAAAGCTGGGTCCCGGTTTACCTATTTTGCAGGAGACTGTTCTCGGATGGGTAATGTCGGGTAATCTAATTTGTTTTGAAACGCAAATCAATAAAGTGGTATGTAATTTGTCAACGACTAGCTTATCTAATAAGATGTTGAATGATTCGCTTACGAAATTTTGGCAGCTAGAAGAATTTGCAAATTCGACTTTTCTCTCGAAAGAAGAACAGTATTGTGAAGAATATTTCTCACAAACAACTCAACGCGATATCGACGGTAGTTTTATAGTGAGGTATCCATTCAAGGATAATTTAAATAGTGGTTTAGGCGATTCTAAAACGACTGCATTAAAGCGATTTTATAATCTTGAAAAACGACTCGACAGAAATCAAGAACTAAAAACACAGTACGTTGAATTTATGAACGAATACGAGGCGTTGGGTCATATGACATTGCAGGGACCTCTTTCAGAAGACAAGTCTAATCCAGGTAGTTGTTATTTTTTACCGCATAGTGCGGTATTGCGCGACTCCATGACAACGAAGTGTCGTGTAGTATTCGATGCTAGCTGCAAGTCTAGTACCGACATATCTTTGAACGATACGCTCAGGGTAGGTCCTGTAATACAAGAAGAGTTGTACTCTATCTTGCTGCGATTAAGACTTCGAAAAATAGTACTAAATGCGGACATAAAAATGATGTACCGATGCGTACAAATCAACAAAGAAGAACGCGATTTTCAAAAAATATTGTGGCGTTCGAATACATCTAAACCAATTAACGTGTTCAATCTTAACACCGTAACTTACGGCACGTCCAGTGCTCCTTTTCAGGCAACACGCTGTCTTGTTGAACTGGCGGATCTAAATAAGCTGGAATTTCCACATACATCGAATATAATAAAAAAGTCATTTTATATGGACGACTTATTAATAAGTGTAAACTCAGATGAAGAAGCTTTACAAATATACGAAGAACTCAATCAGATTTTAGAAAAGGCTAATTTTAGGTTAAGGAAATGGTCGTCAAACAGTCCTACGGTTTTGAATAAAATTTTCGAATTAAATCACGGCGAAAATTCGGATAACTTTATAATTTTTCACGAAGATAAACATTTAAAAACACTGGGTGTTGCTTGGGAGCCCAAGCAGGATGTTTTAAAATACTCGGTAAATGTCAAACAAAAGTTTGCCGCTATAACTAAACGAAGCATTCTTTCAACTATAGCGCAAATTTTTGATCCACTAGGATTGATTGGACCGGTGTTAATCAGAGCAAAATTAATCATACAAGCGCTGTGGAAGTTAGAGTTAGACTGGGACATTGAAGTACGAAGTGATCTAAAGAAACATTGGCTAGAATTTTTGTCTCAGTTTGAACATTTAAACGAGATTAAAATTGAAAGGTATGTAGTTACCTCAGAATCTGTTTCTGTCAAATTATATGGTTTTTGCGATAGCTCTGAGAAGGCCTATGGTGCGTGCATCTATGTCGGCTCAGTAGATAGAATGAGAAATCAGAAAACTAAACTACTTACCGCAAAATCCAGGGTAGCGCCCGCGAAGAAAATAACTCTTCCCCGACTCGAATTATTAGCTGCTCACCTTCTGGTGAAACTAATGAATAAAATACTATCCACACTTGACATAGAGATCTCGCAAGTGAAATACTATACCGACTCCAGTATTGTATTAGCGTGGATTAGAACCGAACCCTCTAATCTTAAAACATTTGTCGCGAATCGAGTATCGAAAATTAACGATTTGTCTAAAGTAGCGGATTGGTCTCACGTTCCGAGTGGAAGCAATCCTGCTGATGTAATATCCAGAGGTTTGAGCCCGCGTGAATTGCTAACATGCGATCTCTGGTTCAATGGTCCCTGTTTTTTACAGGATCATTCAGACAATTTTGATCAGTCGGATATGAAATTCAGTTTATCTGACAACGCTCGGTTTTCGGAAGATTATTTGTCGGAAATAAAAGGAAATCTGACTGTCAATAACACTACTTCTACCACTCAAAAGAACGATGAAGTCGAGTCTGATATTTTCGGCAGATTCTCAACAATGTACAGATTACTTAAAGTGATAGGGTATATATGTAGATTTAAAAATCGCACTTTAAGAAAAAATAAAGCACAGTCCGAAGTCCTTACAGTTGAAGAAATGGACGAAGCATTATCGTTATTAATTAAATTGGCACAAATAAACATTTTTCGAAAAGAAATTTCTGATTTAAAGAAATGTAACAGAGTCTCTAGCGACAGCAAAATTTTGAGTTTGAATCCGTTTTTGGACTCAAGTGGAATATTAAGAGTAGGGGGACGCTTAACGAATTCTGACGTTGGATTTGATCAACGGCACCCTGCCATATTACCATACAAACACAAGTTCACAGACTTGATAGTTATGAATGAACACATGAGAAACCTTCACGCAGGTATTCAGAACTTACTTTCCATAATTCGTTTGAGGTTCTGGATCATAAATGGCAAAAACGCGATCAAAAGAAATTTAAGCAAATGTATAAGATGTTTCAAAGTGAAGCCGAGAGCATCGAAATTTCTCATGGGCTCACTACCAGCGGCTAGGGTTACACCCTCAAGGCCTTTCTCAAGTTGTGGCGTTGATTATGCAGGACCTATATTCGTAAAAGAAGGGGTCTTACGAAGAGCTAAATTAGTGAAAACTTATATGTGCATTTTTGTATGTTTTGCCACGCGCGCAGTGCACATTGAACTTGCTAAGGATTTAAGTACGGAAAGTTTTTTGAACGCTTTGCGAAGATTTTGCTCGAGACGTGGAAGACCGACCGATATTTACTCGGACAATGGTACGAACTTTGTAGGAGCAAGTAATCATTTTTTGGAGTTATATGATCTCATAAACAATAAAAAACAATTTGAATCTGTTTCTACATTTCTGGCCAAGGATCGTATCAAGTGGCATTTTTTGCCTGCTCGTAGTGCCCATATGGGAGGACTTTGGGAGGCTGCGGTTAAGTCCACCAAGTTTCACCTTCGTCGCGTTCTCGGGGAATCTTCTTTAACATACGAAGAAACTTCTACTTTGCTAGTGGAAATCGAAGCATGTCTAAATTCGCGCCCTCTGATGCCGATTTCCAACGACATTAACGATTACCTTCCTTTGACTCCCGCTCATTTCCTTATCGGAGACTCATTGGCTGGTTTGCCTCAGCATGAAATTGAAAACTTGCCTATGTCTCGACTCACTCGTTACCAACGACTGCGACGACTCCAGCAACAGTTTTGGCATAGTTGGTCGAGAGATTATATTTCCAACCTTCAAACCCGTCAGAAATGGAAAACACCTGTTGACCCGCCTGTAGCTGTTGGATCCTTAGTATTGCTGATAGACGAACGAAACCCACCGCTTCGATGGCCCTTGGCACGTGTTATACAGCTTCATGAAGGAGCCGACCATGCAGTGCGTGTTGTAACAGTACGTTTGCCTAATGGAACCTTGACGCGACGAACAATATCAAAAATATGTCAGCTACCTCTTACTGATTAATTATTAAAAAGTAAGAACTTTTTAACGGGGGCGGCATGTTTAAGTTTAAAATCTGGAAGTCATGTTTGCTGGTGATTTTCTTTTGTTGTTGTTGATAATGAATTTTTGTTTTGAGAACACGAACCTTTTTTGAAAGAAAACTCGTAATTTTTTTGTCAATAAGGAACTCAACGTGAGTAAATATTGACTGGTCCTTCGCAGCGAACCGTTGAGAACGACACGAATTGCACGTCCACGTAACAGCGGCCATAATGGTTTTAACGTCATTTCCACTTTGATGACAATCAAAACAAAACGTTTCATCACACGTCTTGTCGACCAAGTTACATAATTAATTATAACGCAAAAAAAAATGTAAGTTGAGCCTTGAAGAAAGAATAGTATGCAACTTGATATAACACGCAACATTCGCTAAAGTAAATCGATCCACCCTCGGAAATGATGACCTGCATTATACGCTTGTTAGGTTATATCCTATTATACCTAGAATACGGTAAGACGGTCAACAATTCACAGCCTTCTGATTTTCTAATGAACACAGGGTAAATCTTGTAAGTCTGATGATAGAATTGGTGTGCGAATGTATTGACAAATACGGGGTGTTCATTATAATACTTCATCTAGCAGGCTATGAAATTTTGACAGAAAAGGATGACATAATCAAAATAAATGGACTTTTGTTTTTCCATCCTGTTCTTTTGACATTTCACAGCCAACTAGATGAAGTTTTATAATGAACACCCCGTATAGAGATCTATTATCTATATCATTATCTAGTTACCTTTGAAACCTTCATTTTTATTATACATCTCCTTTTAGAACATGTAGAGAAGAGACGATAAAAATGTCAAATTCAATTTTCCAATGCCTACTTGATGACAATAATAAGGAATAGCTTATATACCACCTTTTTGTGACAGTAAAGTAATTTAAAATCTCTAGTATTTGCAGAAAAAAAATAAACACTCAAGCTCGATGCGTTCCGAGGGAAAACAATGTTGTAATGGGTGTAGAATATTTTATACTGATATTGAAGAAAATTGAGGCATTCTTAATCGTCTTTCGACTTATCTGCAGCTTAAAGCAAAGTTCAAGAATTTATCTATAACATGTACTTACATCGACGAATACCCCTGGAATGGAAAAAATTTGCATTCTGGGATCTTCTTTCGGAACGTAGCGGAAGAACTCCATACCTCCCTTGTACCACTTCACCGTGTAAAGGGGCTCACCTTCCAAGTCATATTCGCATTGGAGTAGTATGGTGTCATGGATTTTTGCGGCCTGTGTAACCAACGCTCGCACGTTTTTTAGTGAGTCGATCCCTGGAATGTAATGTAACTTTTATTTTTTTTTTACAACTAAAAATTTTCTCAAAATTAGACATCTTGCGTCTCTTAATGGTTTTTCCCTCAAACTTAATCAGCAGACTGCTGCAACTTGGCAACGCAGTAGTTCTACCTTTAACAACAAGGTCTCCGGATTTTGATGTGACGTATCTGAAAATCCCGCTCGGTTATGGTCTGAGCAATATATTATCAAAATGCTTTAATAATGAAGAAATGTATTAATATGAAGGGAAAATAATGAAAATTTTCATCTATTCTAAAAACGGTTGGCGACCTGTACTCCAAAATTGAGACTAATAAGCCGCTGTGGTATACTCAATTCAGTGTCTTATCTACCCAGCAAACTCACTTCAATTTCAAATTGAAATTATTCCCAAACTATAAAGCCGATTTTGAACAACTTTTCTTCCCTTTATGCGTACGTTCACAGTTTGGAGCTAAATGTGTAGAAAATGTTATGCTGCACGGCGACTCCATTATACAGGGGAAGCAGGCAAGTATATTTCCGTGTACGCATTTTCTTCAACCAATACTAATTTAGTGATAGCTGTAAATGGACTATTTTCTGTCCAGTTATGAATCCGTCTTCGTTTTAAAAGAATCGGTTTCGCGTTTGACTTCTTCTCTACTACTTTTAGAGATATAATATTTTTTCTGCATTTTTACTGCTTCCTTTTTATTCAAAACTTAAACTAATCATGTTTCGGGACATAGTCATAGCGGTAGCCCTTGGTTGTGACAGTTGCCATCGATACCTTTATGAAACTTGTTTAACATTCAGATATAATTTCATTTGAAATTAAAAAAATCATGCCAGAGTTTAAGTTTTGAGAGAAGAAGTAGAACTGTGGGTATGCTGAAAGCCAGCATGCGTCAAGCTGATGTTGCTGTCCATTTCGGCGTTTCGCAGAGTGTGGTAAGTCGCTTGAAAACAAAGTTTTTTTGAGATAACTTAATCTCAAGGAGACGAAGCCAAGGTCGAAAAAGAAAAACGGCCGTTTAATTCACTCAATCGCCAGAAGAGAACCGAAATCCACATCAACTCTATTTGGACAAAGACTCACTGCTGCATCTGATGGTGTCAAAAAATGTTGTTAGAAGAAGGCTTAGAGAAGTATAAGTAGGCAATGAGAGGCGTACTACTGCGAAGACAACATAAAAGAGCCAGGGTGTCATGGGCACAGGAAGATGAACACTGGCAAATTGAATAGTCCATTGACAGCTCTCACTAAATTAGTGCGGGTTGAAGGAAATGCATGCACGAAAACAAACTTGCCTGCCTCATCCTGTATAACAGAGTTACCGTGCAACAAAAGGTCATTTTGTATTAATAAAGAAAAGTTTTTCAAAATCAGCTTTATAGTTTGGGAATAATCTCAATTTGAAATCGAAGTAAAAATATTAATATCTAGCCTAAAATAGTATGTGTACAATAGTGCGTATATCAAACTAAAATTAAACTATCTTTATGAATGAGCCATCATAAATATGATTGCAACGTATCCAAGATTAATAAAAATAACGAAAAAACTGCCCTAACCGTTCAACATTTCGATACGAGTCACCGCATTAATTCTGGAACTTTAGTCTTGGACATGGCAAATATAAAAGACGTAATATGTCAGATATGCTTTACATAAATAAGCATCGAGAAGAATCAATAAACTTTAGAACGGGGACACAAAACCTAAAAATCATTTAAAACTTCAAAACTCTCATACTTAAAAATTGGCAAAGGCAAGATCATTAAAAAACTGTTTTTTTTTTCAAGCGGACGAAAAGTACGTCATTTGTTTTCTCCATACGCACACCTAAAGTGGGCTTTCTTATCCTGAGACCAAAAAAGTAGCAAAAAAGTCCTAGGCAGTAAAAGTAAAGTCAAAAGTCTTGTAGTAAAAGTATATGTAAGTAAAATTATTTGAACATTAAATGACACCAGATAGATCGATCTGAGTGTATTGCCATCTTTACATTCTCATTGGAGAAACACTCTCAGAGCGCTCAAGAGCACCACCCGAAACCGTTATTAGTTGAAATCGTGTAGGTTCTGGAATTCTGAGTTCTGTTATGCGCGTCATCATATTTATCTATCAATGTGCAATGTGACTTTTATTAATTTAGTATTGATAATAATGCTACAAATTGTTAGTTTACCATAATTTACCTAAACCACCTAAACCATTGGTTATGATTTAATACCATTAAAACTATTTAACATTGAAAACCACCATTCTAACACATTCTATTTTATTTACAAATAATATACACCACTAATTGGGTAAATATTTAGACACGCTGAAAGAAGATGAGAGAAAATTGAAAAACTGAATCACTCTGGAAATAGATTTATTATTTCCTGCATGCTTAAAAAAATTTAGTATATATTACTCGGAGTAAAAGATCTTTTTGTGCTTCGCCCAGTTGCAGGCCTCAGCTTCGCTTCGGTCGTCAATTTCTGGGCTCAGCACGAAAAGACCCACTTTTACTCCTAGTGACATAATCTACTATTTCATTCATGTTGCTATTGTTACGACGAATGCATTGTAAAGTTTGCCATCGAACTCTACGCTTATTTGCATTCATTTTGTGATTAATTTTTTTTTCTTAATCAAATTTTAAAAAGTACGAAAAGAAAAAAGCAGAAAAACATTAAACATCTGATAAAACTAAGCGTTCTTTTCCATCAGTGTTCGACAGACGGTTAATCGTACCACCTGGGTGTATACTTAACTATGCCGTTTACAAAATTTTTATTTCTAATTAATTTGTTGTTTTGTGTGTAACTCGATATATAATCTATATATCTTGTAAAGTAACTAGGTCAAAGTTTTTTATGTCTCATTATGACATAAGTACTGCAAAACAATTTCGAGGTTTGTAAATTAATTAGAATGATAGGCAATAACAAAAAAGTTTCTTCTCTATTATTATAGCCCTGAAGAAGTAGATTAAACAAAACGTCGGCAAAAATGTTTTAGTATAATTGTCGCCTTTAGTCCCTATCCGCCAATTAACCACCCCATTTTTTTTTGTGGTTTATCGAATGACCTGTTCCAAGTGAGTCTCTGCCAGGTGGGTGACTGATGGGTATTTTTAGGTGACGATATAATTATTGCGGATACGAACAAGATCTCCTTTCAATAAACACGACACGGGCATGAATTTCAGCTTATTTATAGCCAGTCATTAGTAAAAAGCTGCTAGTGGTGACAGAAATAGTGTTTCGCAACCACCACCATTTCCGTTTAAACACCTATAAGAGCGATGTTTACTCTGTTCATTCAGGAAAAGGCTCAAATAATTTTTGATATTTATAGCTGAACATCTGGGAGTCGGCTGGGAGCATTCATTCATGAGTGTTTTCTTGGCATCCATCTTGATGGTAAAAAAGAATAAAAACTCACTAGTTAATAAGAATCCATCCTTGTTGAAGGAAAAGGGACGAAGCTATCTCACCGCTCAGCACATCCCAATCAAACAACTCGTAATTGTTTCCATCAGCATCGGCAAAGTTTCTCTTCTGCTTCATGTCGGAGGGTAAAAGTAATCTGTCAAAGATGTCCAAACCTGAGGGATGCGGGAAATTAACCCCAGTGACTCATGTTATGGGGAGCTCCAAAAGGAACGCAATATTTTGTTTTCTGATGGCTAAGACGTTGAGTGTTGTGAGAGCACCCCTCGGATAATACTATTTTCTAATAATTGAAACATACACGTGCAACAGTGACAAGGGAAGTATCATTCCCACGCAACGTCGTAAGTCTTAAAAGCGTTAATTTCTCCTGGAGAAACTATTTGAATCCTGAAACCATAGTGATAATTAGCGGTCTTTCACCCACAACCCATTACGAGTTAATTTCAATTTGTTGAAAGTGGTGACACCTCGCACATACCGCTTTCATGGACAAATAGCTCATATTATACATGTTGTCATTAAGTTTCTTCCGCATTTATTAATAGAGCCGCGGAAATAGCTTTAAGATAAATTAAGGGGCACTAAATATACCGTTGAAAAAACAGTGTTTAATAATATTCCTCATATTTTGTCAGCGTTTTCTTTTTAAACCTTCCCACAACAACAAGAAAAAAACTTAAGCTATTATATAAAATTAATGGCCTGAAGAGGCAAGTTTTACCCCTCTTAAATTATTGAATGGTATCCCTGCAGGGGTCTGTTTTGGCAGGGGTAATAAAATGTCAGCTTTAATGGAGATATATGCGATCCGTCTTTAGGAAACACTTTCGGGGTTAATCCGTTTCGTCATCGTGTTTTGTTTTTTTATTTCAGCAGCACAACCCTCAACACTACCTCTGCGCGTATGTTTCAGAGTAGCTAAATGAACTCATCATGACCCTAATCAAGAAAAATTAGGATGGATGTGTTGTTTGTGGTCACGATTTAATTCTTTTTCTTTATAGTTTAAAACTCCCGAATTCTTTTCCACACGTCTGGAAACTGTTATCAGTTTACGTGACAAACAAAGCCAAATGTGCTTTGAGCTCCTTCTTATCCCCGCTCTGTTTTCTCGCAGCTATTTTCATTAGCCACTTTGAACACAAGTTTTGCTTATTCGTGCTACAGACGGAAGTGAACAAAGTTACCTCAAAGCAAAATCGCACCTGACTTGAAAGTTTAGTGCTAAAGTAAATTAAAAACTTTCTGCGAATTGGTACTTTCACATTGAGAGGAAATAAAATGCCCATACTTAGCTATTTAAGGTCATTTGCACCGACACACTTAATCATAGTCGATGTAACACTTTGGGTGTCGGATAATTTTGATTTGCAACTGAAAGCATAATTGAGCATTTTGTGACAAATAGTTGATCAAAAATGTGACTGTGATTATAGGTGTAACGAGAAAACTTCTGGGTAAATAAGTTTTGGTCAAAGTGAGGGCTTTTTCTTGCTGCTGTTCTAGATACCTACTATAAATGTTTTGAAGAACTAGGCTAGAACCAGTTCTTAAAATGGACCCATCCTCTCCAAAAACCGGCTTCCACGATTTCAATGTCGAGTCGTCCATTACAATTTACAATTACTATTAATTATCACCAACTCCAAAAATAAACAACAAGACTAGATAGTTATAAAATTAAATTTAGAAATGTTCATTTCAGACTGTAAACTGTAAAAACATTTTAGCGTTATGTTTGTTTATAGAAAGGCCACGGGCACGAACTGTCAATAATGACATTTTCTCCTTTAATCTACCGAAATTCCACTTCTCCAGACCGGTACATTCAGTGAGCTACCGGTACCGAACCGACAATTCCACCGGTTAATTTAGAAACGGTCACTTTCTGGTATATGGTGAAAATTGAAAAGAAATGGTAGCCGACCGGTTTAACCGGTGAATCCACCGGTGAGTTTTGGAATTCGCCCTACGTTTCCGCCTTTAAATTAGCCGAATAAAGGTTCATCAATTTGTCGACCACCCAAGCTGTGGTGATGAGGGGTAGAACCCGAAACTAGTACGCAGATAGGTTGATTGACAAACTGATGACTACCTACGCTCTCTTTTCAAACAGAAAGTTATTTATAGGTGACATAAGCGAGGAAAAATCTTTATTGAATCTACGATTCCATGAGCATAACCTTATTGGACTTTGGTTTGGGTCATGACCTTGGTAATTTATCATAGATGACCCCTTATCGAGACCAGTTTTCAGGTTTCAACCCATCACGTAATCCAAAAATTTCAAAAAACTTTGAAATATTCACATTGAGTTAGTTTCTTTGAGCTTATCTTTTACTTCTTCAAGTAAATTTACATGGTGTTCAAATTCAGGGTTGGAAATCAAAATATCATTCAAATATGTAAAAATGTGTGGCTTATAGCGAGAGCCAAAAATAAATTCGAGCAGCTTTTGTTGAATTTGAACACCACTACACAGCCCAAGAGGTACCGCACTAAATCTAAAACAACCGCAATCAATCAAAATTTTATCTTTAGATGTCTGGTCCAAGTAAATATGTCAAAAAGTCAATTAAGATACATGCATTTGGCATTTCCTAGAGTTTGAAATAATACCAATATTATTGGATACATTGTAGATATCGAACATCATAATTCAAAGGTCTACCATCATAAACAAAGCCCTATTCTCCAGATAATTTTTTATAAAAAATACAGGCACTAATATAACTTAAGCGTATCAACAATTTTGTTATTCAAAGTCTGAGTCGTATGGTGACGTAGAATATGGTTTCTTATGAAAAGGCTTAGTCACTGGTATCAAAGTTAAGTTAAGTTACATTGTTTATCTAGAAGATGCTTACTGCTACATAGTCAAAGAATTCAACCACTTGTTTAGCTTTAACTTGTTCCAGATCAGAAGAAGAAAACCGGGTACTTCTTATTGAGTTCCGTGCGCATCTTTTCTCGATTAACTGAAGGTAAATAAACCTTTAAACCTAAAAGCTCCAAAATCCCCATTATTCTTGGCCAACTACTGAAGACGTAGCCCCTGAATAAAAAAGATGTCTCTCTCCGTTAACTTTAAAATAAGTCTTTGAAATAAGAACGATTGGTTCCTTAGTCAACAAGGGACACAAGTGACTACCTTTATGAGCTGCATAAAAGTTTGAGACACATTTAAACAATTTTCCTACTTTCAACAATATTTCGTATTGAGGACCTGCTATTAAAATGGAAAAGCTCTAGTTTTTCTTATTAAAAACTTCAAAATCCATCCCCAGTGCCTACTTGAAAAGTCCTTAGGTTTTTAACTAATAGTTTAGAACTTTAGGCCTAACACATTGAGCACCAGTCTTTTTGCAACTATTTTGCACAGATGCAGAACCTCCAATTTTAGATTCACTTGAAGAAGAACTTAATGAAACACTTGAGTTATTCGTATGGGAGGTGTTATTCCCTGATGTTTTCCTAAAATAGTTTAGTTTTATTCTACGTTTTTCATCAGTACTCTGAAATAATTTTTCATTGCATGACTTTTACTCTTGGCATAAGCATCTTCCAGCAATTTTTTACCACCTTCAGAAGGTTGTAAAACTGTGCTTAATTCCACTAAAGCTAGCTGAGATATAAGGTCGGGCAATAAATCCTTTGGATACGTATAACTTTTGGAGATTCAGAAGGAGTATTCAAAAGTCTGCAAAATCAAATTTATAACAGTATCTGCCTGTTTTCTATTTTTAAATTCCTCCCAATTGTTGGAACTAGGTCCTACCAAAATTGAGCAGAAGTTTTAACGCTTTTAAACCAGATAAAAGCATCATATGCAAATATTTAGTTTAACAGCAGAATCAAAAAGATCTTTTACTGGCCTTATGAGATAGAGCCATCTCAAAAATTCATTTTAAGAACTCACACAACTCAAGAGCTCTACACCTCTGTCCTATAATATCTGCGTCCTCTTGAGGTAAAAGTATTATTTCAATACGTCCTGTGACGTGTAACCGAAAAAAAATACCATTCAACAATTATTATTAAAAATATAATACTATACTCAGACACTGGCATAGTAGTAGTAGTAAATAATGAAGGGGTCGAAGCATTGCGACTAGGCCTTAGAGGCCCTTTTCACAGTCCCCCAGTCCACCCATCCCTACTCCTCCAGGGCCCTCATTCCACGAGTTGACCCGTCCCTCTAATGAACGAGAGTATCCCCCGTCCCATTTCACAGTCGGAAGCTCCTCTCGATGAAGAAAAGCGGCTTCAAGTGTCCTAGGGCGCAGTCGAGCCCACCTATAGCACACTCCCAGAAAGTGGTATGACAACTCTTCCCTTGCCCCACTTAATGGACCACACTGGTTGCAGAGTGGACTGTCAGCCATTCCTAGGAGGTGCATGTGCCTGCTTAGCCTGCAGTGTCCGGTAAGGATTCGTTTAAGGTCTTCCAGGCACTGCCGGCTTCTCCCAAGAAGCAACGAGGGCTTGGATCTATCCGGGTTAGGTTAGATTTCTTTAGTCTGTCTACATATTCTTAACTGTGTCCAGTTTGTCGTTGTACTCTTCCATGCTCACTCATTCAGAGTGGGAGAGGCGTACCTTTTACTTACTTCTAGACATGGCTCTGGTCCAGTAAAAGATGTCTGGGAACCACGCTTGGCCGATTCGTTGGCACACTCGTTCCCATCGATGCCCCTATGTCCAGGAACCCATCCCAGAGTTACCCTTTTTGATTGTGCCAGTGACTTTGGAGCATCCCTGTAGTCCTGAACGAGCTTTGAATTCGTTCTGCTCCTGCAGATGGCTCGCAGAGCCGCCTTACTGTCGGAGTAGATGTAGAAGTGCTGCTCTGCTCCCTGTTTGACTTCTGTTCATGTGGCCACCTCGAGTATTGCAAATATTTCTGCCTGGAAAACCGTCGGGTCGTATGACTTCCCAATGCGAAGCCCTCGCCTGCTTTGTATATTCCAGCTCCTGATGACTGTGTATTAGCTATTCTTGATCCGTCTGTATAACATACCTGCTTATTTTCAGAATGTTGCTGAAGCAACTCTTCCTTGAATTCGTCCATTCTTAGGATGTTTATCCCAAATGGTAGTTTCAGTCTCAGCTGATTGCGTGGGTGCCCTTCCTGCGACAGGACAATTGGGATGTCCCGCTGAATGAGGCTGGCGATCTGCGTGCGAACACTTCTCATAGCTGCGTTCTTCCACTGGCCGCAGCAACCTATCCTCCTGCAAGACGCCATCGCCTCCCTCTTAACCCAAATTGGAAGTTCTGGTAGACCCAGTAAGGCATTGAGTGCTGCTCCCTGTGTTGTTTTGAATGTTCCCGCTATAGCTAAGCAGAGTGTTCTCTGCAGTCTGGCCAACCTCAGCACATAGCATGACCTATCCACCGCTGACCACCAGACCACGGCCCCTTAGGTTATCCTCGGTCTAATTACCGCGGTGTAGAGCCAGTGCAGGACGTGTGGCTTTAGACCCCACTTCCTGCCCACTGCCCTGCGGAGTTGTCATGTCAGTGCTGTTCCCTTACTGCGTGTCTTTTCTACGTGACTTTTTCAGGTCAGCCCACTGTCGATGCTTAGTACCAGGTACTTAGCTTCAGGATTTAGTAGCAGAGGTTTAACGTACAGCGTGGGTGAGCGGAATCCTGTAGTTTATTTTCTTTTGGTGTAGAGCACAAGCTCTGTCTTGCTAGGGTTGACTGACAGTCCCGTCTCGGTACACTATTGTTCTATTATTCTACATGCCCTTTGCATTCGATCACAAACGCTGCCAACGAACTTTTCTGGTATCATGTCCAGTCCGTCGTCCGGATACGCTTGCGCACCGAACCCCTCGGCTTGTAGCCTCTCCAAAAAACCATCTATTAAGAGACACCATACTCGAGGTGATAAGCAGCTGCCTTGTGGACAGCCGCCCTCGACCTCGATTTCCCTCCGGTGATCTCCCAGAAAAGCAGAGATTGGCATAAGTGAAGACTCTATATATAAGTATAAAGGCAAGGCGAAAACTAAAATAATTTATTATAGACGTTACGACTATGGCACTGAGAATGAAAACAGAAAAAGATGGTGACTAAATTAAATAAAAGAAATCACAGGAAATAGAAGACAGAGAAAATATTGTTAAATTTCTTAATTTCTTCAATGAACAAGAGTATGTGATAGAGAGTGTAAGATATCAAAATATTGGTGGAAAAGGATGACAAATATAAAAATATGATATGAGTAAGACTATATGGATAGAGATGACAATTAAGGGACATAGGAGCTAGAATAATGCTCATTGCGGTGACTTTCATCACAGCAGTCACAAAGTGTAAAAATAAACAAAAAAACAGTTATTGAAAAAAAAACGATTCCACATTTTTAATACAGAAGGAATGTGAAGAAAAAAATTCCTAAATATGAGAATGTTCAAGGCTGAATAAAAGTACACAAAAATAGATAGAGATATTAAAGACGAGCTTCAGACAGTGAGGTATAAAAAAAAGATAATACTACATATAGAAGCTAATCTTTACTAAAACGAATGAATTTAAAAAAGTTACCGCTCTATGGAGCTGTGCAAACACAATGAAAGGAAAAACAGAAAGAAGCTGCAGAAGCTAAAATAAAGAAGGAATAAGGAAGGGATAAATTTAATCAATACACAATCGAAATCTCAGTAAATCTAATGCCAGGAATAAAATATTACTTATTTAGTAGTTGTTATCGATCCTCAAGTTCAAAAATGTGATGGGTTATGCGCGAATAGGATCACGAAATGACGAAGACAACTGTTTGAATTGGTCTACGTTTCGCAGATATATCTCTGCATCCTCAGGACAAATTCGGTTTTGTCTTCTTTGTTATTAATTACTACTACAATTACAATCACATTAAAATTTTAAAGTGTTTGTAATTGTCACTCTTCGGTTCTTGCTTGCCTACTCCAGAATATGGTTACTCCAGATTCTGCTGTAATAAAGTGCTGAGTAAATTTAGGAACAAGGAAGACAAAACCGAATCCGTCCTGAGTGTGCAGAAATATATCAGCGAAACGTAGACCAATTCATATAATTGTCTTCGTCATTTCGTGATCCTGTTCCCGCATAACCCATCACATTTTACTTATTATTGGAAAGATTTTGGTGGTTATCTGGCAGATAGGGTCTAAAGACAGCAATAATTAAAAAAATTATTATTATACTGCAATAAAAAGATTATAAAAAAATTATTGCTGCATTGGTGCTTGGTGGTTAATTGCCAATTAACCACTACAAATTGGAAAGTGGGAGATTGAAAATAAAAGTAAGAAACACTGCGAAATTCGACGTAAGAGAAGTTTTTTTGTTTGACGAGATAAAACCCTCGCTGAAATTTACAATCCGTTTTGAACACTTTTTCACCTAGTCACTAAGATACACTAAGTTCCAAAGCCACTACTGACCTTGAATTTGAATTACTTGTTGATGTGACATTAATATACAATGTGACATCCTTTGTTAGACCTTACGGGTTTTTCTAGAAAAGTCCTAAGGACACCATCTTCCTAAAAACAACTAAAAGCGCCGCAACCACTTGACCGAACGGGGCGAGGGAGGTAAGCACGGCGCGACATGGCATCCCTGGCGGGGAATTCAACTCTTGAAATGTAAATTACCCTCGCCATGAGGCAAGCAAAAAAATAAAGATTCTGCTGTAGGTTGGTACAATCTCTTTGACAATTATTATAGGTGCATGCTTTTCAGTTTACCTCTAATACTCACTTCCAAACATTCTTCAATACTTATTTAGAAATAAATATAGTTTGCGACATTTGAAAGGTTTCCCACGGCAATTTTTAGATTATGCTTTTGTTACTTTTTCTCAAAAAATTAGTTAGAGAGAAGACCAGATAAAACCGGTTTGATGGTAGTATAGCTAATAGATAATTAATAATAAAAAAAAAACCTTACCGGGCAGCAAACAAACCATAGCGACAACGGCGATAAAAGCTTGCAAATCCATTCCTCCGGAACACCAAAAACTACACACGTTCCAACCGATAACTATCAAGTAGGAGCACCAGACTGGGACTCATGGAATACCAATACCACTCCAGCTAATCAAGTTCATGGCCATCATATTTCACCTCCACTCTGATGCACGGCAGGCACGCTCTATATTCATTCCATTGTCGCGATGTCACGCTACTTAAGCACTAATACTAAACAACATAATAACTCCCAACTAAATAAAACAAGTTTTCCAGGAGGTGTCGCAGCAAACCACGAACAAGTGACATCCGGTGTAGAGTGGCAATGTTCTTTCGTGTAGTTAGAGCTTGGCGCGAAACTAAAGGGGGTCCCCACGAGATCGACGCGCCGCGGCGTCGTCGGTATACGAAACCGACGCCACTCCCACAGTGACCGCAAAAACTTAAATTTTGTCGCTTTGGCAACGATTAAATCAAATTACTTTACGAGTCGCGTTTATAATCACACCGTCTTGGCAGGTTTAATGGTTTTTGGGAGATCAGATAAATCTCAACCATTCATTGGTGCATCCTCTTGATTTTTTTTTGGCAACTGTTCATGCATTTCACTTTTCTGTCACCTGAACTATTAGGTTAACCCAGCAAAAGAAGTTTTTAAAAATAAGTTGCAGTCTGTCCTTAGCCAATCAAATATTCAAGACAAATGCCTATGCTTAGTCGTATTTGTCCTAATTAGTCTCAAGTGCTATTCCAGCTCCGTCTTGTTTCTCCTCTAACAGCTCCAATATACAAACTCAGAACCGTCTCCAAAAAACTTACAGTAATCGTCCAATTAACAAAGAATATCGAACTTTAACCTCAACGGCGATGTACAAGGGCAAGTAAAGTTGCGTGAGTCCGGCGTAATGGTCAGAAATTATGGCTTTTCTTTAATGGAAAAGGGCGCGATAGTTCGAAGGGGGAGACCCTTTGCATGTGTTTATTAAGGTTTCTGGGGAGCCTAACTATCAACTTGTTTCATGAGGGAATGTCAATTTCTCTGGTTTTATGGCCAGGCTTACGAAGGGAAGAAAAGCGCATTCATTTCAATAATTAGGAGGCATACCTGCAAGCTGGAATTAACAAATTTCTTGTGTATATTGATTAAACTACTGGCCAGTTTGTTCGTTAAGATTATGCTCTTATATACGTCATTAAAAGGAGGAATTAAATGACTCATTAGTCTCAATTGAATGGTCAAATTATGCCACCATATTTATACAGTAAAATAACAGAATTAAAAAAGCCTCTGTCGGTTAAATTTATGTGGTTTTTAAGTGGCAGAAGAGGCGTTCTACGAGTTAAAAAAGGGGAAATTGAACTTAACCTCGTATGCAATTACCTTATTATTATTGTTAAGATGGGATATTGTATTATTAGGGAAAGGAGATCGAAATCTGAAGCAATTAAGGTCATGTTGTAAAAAAGTAAAATGCTGCTTTGTTAAAATTTAAATTTAGATTACTTGTTTATGTGGTCTATGTAAAACTAATTATAAAGAAAAATAAAGTAGCTGTAGAGCGAGAAAAAAAAAGCGTTTGTGAAAGTTTATTTACTTTTTTGACAGTTTTTTGTATAAAAAATTCTGACCAAAATATATGTTGAAGAACCGTCCTTCAGTTACAGATTGGCAACAAAATGATGCAAAAAGAATTTTGATTACTTTTTTTTACTTTCTTACACTTTGCCAGATATTTACCCCGTGCCTTGGGAAAACTTTGTGATTAGTCATTTTCTCGTTCATGTTAATACAATATTGCCCCGTTCGTTTTTACTTTAAGCGATAGGAATGCTTCACCAAAAAGATCTTCGTAGTAGGACCATAATCCTTTTAATCATCGATTTTTGCCTCGGGGTATTTCGGGTAGTACCTCGCGGTACTATTTCGGGCCAAATCTGTATAAAATAACTTGAAAAATCAGGAATCATTAAACACTAAAAAACACAGTTTTTTAGTTAACTAATTTTTTAGTTAAATCAACAAAGAGTAAAAATTACAAATATTTACTCTTTGTTGAAATTTAGTTTAAGGCGAAAAAAATGAAATTATTACAACATAAGGAAAAGTTCAAATTAGATCGATAAAAACATGAAAGAACAAAACATTCAATCAAGCATGGCGAAGGATAAGAATAGAAAAATATGAAGAATAAAAGAACTGTAGGAAAAAATAAAAACTACAAACGCACCGAGTTCAGAGAAATTAAAAAATCAGGAAATTATGGGAAAAAATTAGTCGAAAAAATAGACGCACAAAATTATAATTTGTAAACTTTGGGTCAAATTCGATAGAAAATCGAACCAAAATTTACTCAACAAAAATTTAGTTGACCCGTTGAAAAAGTTTTATTTCGGGACCAAAAAACTTAAAATGTCAGTAATTATTAAGCGTTAAAAAAACGCGGTTTTGGACCACAACTTTGTAAACGTGGCGCTGGAGCTAGCGGCCGAATTGGATAGTCGTAATAAGCGGGAATTAAAAAATGTGGGATAATCAGGAAATTATAGTAAAAAATAAACACAGTTTAAAATACTTCTAATTGTAGACCAAAATCACCTAAAAACTTTTAAAAATTTGCTAAAAAGATGTCCCTGGTCGGACCGTTTTTTTCTCAATAATCATTGACTTTTGCCTCGGTGTAGGATTTCTTTTGCAGCTTCGCAAAAACTCTTTAAAGTGTGGAATATTTTGGTAGGACTTGCTTTCACCCTTCTGCATACAATTTTTTTCAAATTCTCTGGAAACCAGTGGTAAAGTAGAGAAAACCTAGAAAAAGCTTGCCATAAACACTAGAAAAAGGTCATTTTTGCGTATTTAAAACGAATTTTTAAAACTCCCTCTAACGCACACTGTGATCAAAGGAGCAATAACAATTGTATAAACAAAATATAAATTTTAAAAAATGAAGAACACAATTGTTTGAATTTGTAAAGTTAACGTAAGGTAATGTGATTTTGATCTTCTTGCAATGCCATTCTCATTAGTGTTTCTAATCCTTGTAACAGAAAAAATTTCATGTTTTAATAGTTTATTGCTAATTTAACATTTAACGACAAAATGACGTCATTTTTATGTTTTGCGCCGTCAAATAATGGTCACAAATTTCAGTCACACATAGCAGTAAAAAACATAAATTTAATTCAGTTTTTAATGTTCGAAGAGCCAAATTCCTTGCCCAGGACGTCCATTCGCCTTGGACAAGTTGTAAGTTCTTCAGTGTCTGCGAAGATCGCGATACTTTAAACAACTCACAATTTTATAATTGTATGTCAGATTAAGTCACAAAGTACCAAGCCAAAGAGGTAAGTCAAATATGACGGCTTTAAAGCCCCTTTATACGACATTTTTTAAATGTATGAGGCCTCAATGCCATACACTAGATGGCAGAGTACTCTTGAAAATTTGTCAAATTTCAATCGATCAATGTCAATGCCATTTTATTGACTATTTCTTTTTTAAACTCCAAGATGAAACAGCATCACTCTATCTCACTCGACGTTGAGAATAAATAATGGCGGGGAATGAAAGGAAAAATAAACTAAGGCTAATGGTTTTATCATAAGTGATTTTTGCTTCATTTTTCTTTCTGTTATATGGTTACTGTTTGTGTTTGTATAATTATATTATATTATGATATAATTGTGCAATTTTGGATATATATATTTCTTATTCTTAGCGGCGGCTTCAGCAAAAAGTGTAAAATAGTAGTGAAAGGCAGCAGCGGGCAGCTTCACCAAAAAAATAATAAAGTTCATTTCAAATAGATATTCATCTAGTAAGCTGAGAAATTTACATACCAATGGCAGATTTACGTGGATGGAATAGGATAAATCTGTCAATTCCTCAGCCTGCTAGATGAATATCTATTTGAAGTGGACCATAACAGTACGTATACAATGTCCCTGTGACAAAGTGGCTACCGTAGTTGGCGTCTAATCATCGAAGGGCAAGTCCTTGGGCTGTAGGACATCATAGCCGAACTGGGGCTACTCTCAGGTCTACTCCTGATAATATGCATTTAGCGCCAACTCCAGAGTTTGCATTTAGTGAGTGCCAGCCGTTTAAAAAAAAATGATGAGTAATTTTTGTAATTTATTAACAACTATTCATGTGCTAGTGACGCAAAGATTTAAAAACCCACTAATTTGATTTTCATCCCTCAATTTCTGCTCGCCCATTTTCCCTTAATGAGAGCTGTTTGGTATCCACTGCTGTGCTTTTTGCTAAAGCATATGCTTCTACGCATATACCCTGTGGGTACGTCAAACTTTTTGAATCTAGCATTGGTTTTGATGGAGGCTTTGATGTTTTGAGGCCCAGCACTTGGTAGAGCAGAATGATGAAAGATCTTTCAAGAAATCGCCAAGGTCTTGATCTGTAGGGAACTTTTCCTAATAGTTAATTTTTAAACAATTGGATTGATCTTCCACAATAGACCCAAAAATCAAATTGCTTAAAAATCAGCTATACGAATTAATTCTATCGAGAGCATAGTAACTAACAATGCTTAACACTTTGTGTATAATATTATTAGACAGTAGAGTAATCTGAGTGACGTCACAACTGTAATATCGATAGTGACTTGGCGATGCGGCAAATCACCGAAAAGTTCGAAAGGTATTTCGTCTCCTCTCTTGCTCAAGGCACTGTATATGTAGGCAAGTGGCGCCATCGGACGACGACAGGTGCTTCCACTAGGGCATGCGAGATAAAATTGAAGTGAAACCAAGCCAGTTTTATGCCGAAGTTGTCGCTTCCCACAGGCAGATGCCGAGATTCGTACCTATATCGTCTGGGGACGACGTTCAGCAGAGTATCAAACTCATTTCTCTATCAGGCAGAGGAACCATAGACCGGTTTCGCTCTTTTTGGATCTCATCAGTATGGTATACCTCAAACCTGACAGAAATACGAGTTCGAACGATACTTGGTCTCCTCTCTTGCTCAAGGCACTATGTATTTATGGCAAGTGACGCCATCGGACGACGGCAGGTGCTTCCACTGGGGCATGCGAGATAATAGCGAAGTGAAACCAAGCTAGTTTTCTGCCAAAGCCCCTAAATCTTATGGTTACTGCCCAAACTTTTTGCAAGAGCGTAACTGTCCGTCGCTCTATAAATTCGTTCTGTTGCTGTGAGAAGTCTACTGGCATATTCTATAGGCTTCTCATCAGGACTCGCCCCCCTGAACTTAACATGCCCCAATAGCAAAAATTGAGGCATTTTAACATATATTGCTCATTGGGGTCGGCCGGTCAGAGTTTGGGGTTTGATTTAGTTGTCGTCGGCATAACCTTGACCTTCTCTAAAGCATTGTTTTGGATACTCCTCAGGTTCACTTGGATTTCTTCCTGGTTAAGGGAGTAAGACTTGGCGATAAGGCGGCAAAATCATCTATAAACCTTCGGAACTAGGAAAATATTTGAAGAAGAAGAGAAGGTCTTTGATGCTCCATGTTGTTGATGAAGGCTTTTTTATCCGGATCCGTATTCGACCCCAATAGTGTGGTCAAGGGTCCCAGATATTTAATTGAATAACAGGAAAAACGAATCTTTGCACCGTTTAGCCTGAGTTTCAGTAGTTACAGCAGATGAAAAAGCCTTTGAAATCGCTCTATGTGTATCTCGTAGATTTTTGATAACCCAATCACGTTGCCAAGGTAGGCCAGAAAAGACAGATGTTGAAGCCTTGAACTGTCCGAAGCCGTGTCTGACACTTGATAATAAAGTGAGACATCACCATCCAGAGTGTCATCTTTTTGGCTTGGTGTACTGTGGTAATGGGTACCGATCGGGCCTTGTTTTCAATGAGGGGTATAGTTCTGTTCTTTTTTGAAACTAGGACTACAGGGGCGAGTTCTAGGGAGTCGCACTCCTCAATTATCATTCCATATGCAAGTAGGCTATCAATTTCTTCCTTGAGCTTTTCCTTTTTAACTTCTGATAATCGAACGGCCACATTCTCATCATCTTTTAACAGGATCCCGGGCTTTGCACACGGTAATGGAAATTGTTGCAAGTGCATCGATTGCATTTATGGCCAAGGGGAAATCCGTAGTTGCCATTTCTGTCTTGGGTATCTTCATACTGCCGCGAGCCGTTAAAAGAGGCAAGTACATAACTTACATAGGTACCTCAAAAAATCTAATCCGAGTAATGTTCGTAGCAGAAGTCTTGGTGTACTGTGAATATATTTTCACCTTGAAAAAACCGCCCTCAACTATGGTGACAATATCATTGACCAATTTCATACTCTACCGACCATCTTTACGCAGGATATTTCTCAACTTTGCTGCAGCAATACTTAATTGAGCACCAGAGACACAACAAGCGAGTGCAATATGATCATGTATAGAGACGTAGTCCAGGAAATATGGTAGTTTAGATGTTTGGTTATTTTGCACAGTTTGTGCAAACTGTATCGGGAAGAACTTTGTATAGGTACATTGCAGTCTTTAAATCTCAAAAATTTTGCCTTCCTAGAAAATAGTGTTGACTTGTATTCTTAAGAAAACCTGTAGTTTTGCATTCGTAGTAGATTAGTGGAAGGGGTTCACTATGTAAATTGGAACCTCTTGGTAAGGTTGAGCCTCTTGGTTGATTAACGCGACAATCTGCAACCTCTGCCTCTCTGCCTGAATTATTAGTAATTGATTGTCCTCAGCGAGCTAATTTCCTGCATATGTCTTTGCAGTGCCCATAGTTCTTGCACTACGCACGAAGAACATCAGTTTTATGACCATTGTTATTGGATGACCATGAATCAGGCTGCTTCGATTAGTTTCTTAAAAGGTCTAACACAGTCACGTAACATTTCGAATGTTTATATGCAGTACACTCTACACTATAATATCATATGAAGCTGCTCATGTACCGAAACAGCTGCTGCACACTGAAGGAGGGCATAAGCCTTACTGACAAATATGTCGGTGTAGCCTGGGGTTTAGCATAACCATATGCATGTAACAAAACTGTCGCATCATCACGGAACGCCGAAATGTATTCCAACCCGTGTAGCAGAACCAAGTGCCAGCGGCATCTGTCAATGACTTTGGCAAAAGAAGGTTCAAATAGTTTTTGTAAACTTGAATTGCATCAAAAAATTGCTTCTATGTTTGCATCAGGATTTCCATCAAAACGTGGTTTACATACAGAAAAGTTGACATTTGCAGGTGTAGCACTTGAGGTTGATGTTTGCAAACCAGCGAGTAGTGTTTCAAGAAGACTTCCATTGTAGATTCATTCACCAAAGAACAATCAGCCAACGAGCTGTTGAAGAACCTAATCCAGACAATATTTTTGTGGTCTGAACGAGAAATTCATGAACTCTGAAGAACTCGTGATGCGACAGATTTTAGCCTTGAATATACTACAGAGAATAGATTCATAAGCTGATTATTTGCAAGTAATGTATATTGTGTACATAATAAACTCAGTCTATTAATTCTTTTTTTCTGGATGATAGGGCGACCCTAAAAGCTCGTAAACTGACGTACAAGAAACAGATTATGGACGAACTTCGGTGAGACCCAAATAACAATAAACTATCCCGATGCACGAATTATCGAATAATATCATTTTCTTACGAATTTTCGCCAGTCATTTTAATGGTATTCGATATCTAAATGGAAATATGGAAACTATGCAAATGATCCAATTATTGCTATAGAAAAGAAAGGGTAAAATAGGACGAGACTGTACCTTTTCATCTGGTAAATGTAATGTCAAATGGTCGACTAGTAATATCCACGTTCCTAATATCGACCCATAATACTAATGCTCTACTTGAATCCAAAGATTATATTATATTAAAACTTGATGACAGACGATCTCATTTAAAATACTGAAACCATTTTATTTTTAGTATTTGATGATTTATTGAAATGTTTTGTGAAGCTAGAAGCATTTTTAATGTGCCTTAGAAATATTATGCGATATAAAGTTTTATTTAGACCTATTTATTAATTAAAACAGTTCACTGGACCGGCTCAAACACGAGCTTATCAGAAAACTTAACGACACCGTCTTCAGGAGCGTAAAAATGTTCCAAAAAGCTAATTTGGTTTTCTCCTTTTTGCAAGAACGGCCCGGGAAGGTAGAGCGTCCTCTGAGGTCCTACGGCAGCATATCGTCCCAATGGAAAACCGTTAGCAAATAACATCCCTAAACGAATACGTTTTTGTTAGTTTTCCTAAAACGAAGTGTGTTTAAAAGTACCTTTTCCCCAGCCCCTGATATCTACGTAAGTATCTAAAGGCTCGTCTTCAATTGTTAGTGTAGCACTGTAAAAAGCTGGGCCACTTAAAGGCTCTGAAATTTCCTGCCACCCTTCCAGATTGTTCACCCATTTCTTCTTCAGCTCTAAAGGTATTATCTTAAAATCAGTTACCTTCTCAAAGTTGATTGTCACGTCTCCTAAAAGGCATTTTTTATAACCTTCTCGACCTTCTCGATATCTAAAGTATCACGAAATTTGTACCTTGCCACAGTCCTTTAAAAGTTTGGTTATATTGAAAATATTTCCCCCCATTCATGCGTCCCCACTCTTCAACAACGAGATCAATAGTTGCACCTTCCAAGGCTTTCTCGTTTAAAGTTACGTTGGAATTCTTCAATCTGTAGAATCCAAATCCATTGAAATCTTCTCGGTATTTCAGCTGTTTTGGTGCAATCAACTCTCCGTTGACCAGAACGAAAACGTGATCGCAAACATTCCCTATAAATTCGTCGAATAAATTAAAGCTAAAAGCTTTAGATTGAAAATCTTAAAACCTACCTTCAATAGTAAGCAGTGACTGCTCCTCCAAATCCACATTCTCTATCCTGTATACGATGTATCCATTGCTCTGACCAGATCCATCATTAATATCAAGTTTCTCCATGGGAATTAGATTTGGACTGGAAAGCACCACAGGGGCATTGTTGTCTAGTAAATTTTTCATAGAAATTGCTTTTTCTAGCTTGATGGATGGGTAAGCTATTGGATCCACCAGCTCAGGCTCTTCAGGCAGGTACGTTTCAACAGGATTCGCGGCTGTTACCAACTCCTTGAAGATATAGTACTTATCAGTGTAAGCTCCGTTTTCGTTCAGAGGTGCATCGTAGTCGTAGCTAGTGGTAATCGGTTCGAAACCAGAGTTATCGAGCAATGTGTTGCCTAAAATTAATCTTGTGAAAAAGACACAGAAAAAAAAATGTTGAAATTAAAGTACCTAAAGTTGCACCGCTATTGAAGGCAAAGTTAGTACCTCCAAGGAACATGTAAGCATTGAACGAAGCATTTCTCTCAAGAATTTGTGACAAATATTTGCGAGTATCCGAATCGGATTTCGTTGAGTGATTATTGCCCCAAAAGTCGAACCAGCCATCCCAAAACTCCATGACCATTAGAGGCCTTCCAGGCTGCAGCTCTTCCAACTTGTCTAATTGCTCATTGACTGTGCCACCAAGATTAGCCGTTTGCAGGAATAGTCCTGGTAAGGTTCCTAATCGGTGGTAAAATAATTCGAAAGTATAATATTGTCTTTATTTTGATTCTAAATTAGTGTTAAACTCCAAACTTGTATTATTTGTTTAATATAGAGATTTGGCGTGTGCACGTTTATTATCAGATGGTTCGAAAAAGAAAACTTTGTATGTTTGAGAAGAGAAGATTTAGGCCCAGGCAAATCGGTTTGGGCTGTCAGGCTGTCAGCTATTATCACCGCCAAAATCAAAAACGATTTTCATCAAGATTCACTTACCCGTCACAACATATTTTGATTCTGATGATAGCTGAGAACCGTCTCATTATATAATAATAATAATTAATATAATAATATAATTATTAATATTATAGGTCGCCTAAACTGAATGGATTCTCATATAGGGATTCATATTTGTATATTTTCAAGTTAACGTGTTTTGCACTTTTAAACCAAAATTAAATCCCAATACATAAAAACATATGAACAAGAAAATTATGTTTGTCCACGACCACTTAATGTACTACTGGAACTGTAAAATGTACTGATATTTCGCTTGTTGACAAAAGTTAAATAGGGCTCATATGGCGTCAGAGGGATATGGGGATATAGTTGAAACAGCGGGATTAATATAATTATTCCCGCTCGCCATTTAAGTTATATATGTTGCCTTGGCAACCAGTAGGAGTAGGCAACAATGCAATATCAAATGCCGCATTGTAAAAAATGCACTGGTGGCACCAGTTTTGCCGTCAAACGCGAGTGCCACTTTGACATTTCAATAATTTTATTTACACTACCTAAAGATTTTATAATTTGTAATTATTATTAGACAATGGCCGTGGACAAAGTATAGTATTATACTCGATTTATATGGCCATTATTTCCACGTTCCCTAAGGGAATAATGGCTATCATAAAAAGCTCGTTTAATAATATATTATTATTTCCTGTTATCAAAAAACCACGAGTAGTCGGTTAGAATCAATTCTGAAAAGTCATGATCGCGTGATGCTAGCAGATATTCCAGCCCTTTTACATGCATTCTCTTTTCCATGTAAAGCGACCTTAAAAATCAATATTTATCTAGTTCTTTAAACTACAATATGTGTTGTCTTTAAACTACAACAGTGTAAAATAAAAAGGCAGATTGACACAATTTGTAAAACAAAATAATAAAAAAAGAGAAACATAAACTTTATCTAGTCTTTACAGCTGATTGGTTATCCTGGTTAGAAAATATTGCTCCAGCTCCTTAAAGATATTATGTAAGTAGAATTTGCTGTCTAGACCCATTTTTGGCCAAGAAATTAATAGGCGAACCAAATGGATTGACAAAAAAAAACTTTTTTTTTTGATAAAGCCTACAAAAAATAACAAAAGTGATGAATTGAGGGGCCAGAAAAAATAAAATTATTAGCTTTTATTTTACTTAAATAAACTGGAAATAAATTAGTTAAATATTATTATATTAATATAAATTAAATAAACTTTATTAACTTAAATAACTTGAACAAAACAAAGTGGAAAAAAGTAGGAGGCTGAGAATAAGACAAGAAACATCTTCATCTTCTTCTATTCTTCTAGGTCTTAGATAAAAATAACAAAAAAATTGTCGCAGACATGTTTTGGCAAAGAAACGATGAAGGGCAACCAAGTACATCGAAAAAGATAAAAAAACAGAAAACTCACCAGTTTCAGATGTCAGAAGTAGTATTTCTTCAACAATTTGATATATAAAATTTACTTTAATCTTTATAATTTTTCTATATCTTAATACGCTTTTTAATTTCACAAAAAAGAAAGAAATCGCATTCTGCTTCTTTTTAATCTGTGTATCTCTAAGACATTTAAAACGGAGCGTTTAAGTTACGCTTTTAGAAAGTCATCTATTCTTTTTAACATTCTCCTTTAATACTCTATTCAATGCAAAACATTGTTGTTTTTTTGCCACAACCAAAGAAACACGAGTATTTGAGCATTCGGAATCAGTACTCGTAGTACTCAAAGAAATTCCACAGGATCGATTTCTTTGTTTTCCCCTTACTTATAGATTTCTAAATGCCCTAATTTAACCTTCTTTGCGTCTCTTCAAATAACCGAGATTCCCTTGGTTAAACTCGAAAACGGTAACCCTATATAATTTTGTAAAGAGATCAAGTAATTGAAACAAATGATCGAATAAACTACTATTTTTCGTCGAAAACTGCATTCAAGAGGAGCTTCACCAATATAAAGTTACCTAAAGTGTTGTATTGTGACAAATTTAATGGAGAACTAGACTGCTTATTATTCAAGTAAAGTTGCATCCACCTTAATATCAAGAAATCTGTCTCTAAACGTTACTAACGCAAGGGATGACTTAATTGTTATAGTAGCAATACTTAACGCTGCCAAATCGCAACACCGTACCCACAGCGTGGGCCACGGCGTAACATGGCATCCCTCTGAGGAAAAAATCTGACTTCACAAATCGAAAACGACGATTTTATCAAATATTATTTAAAAAAAACCATGGACAAGTTAATATTAAAATTCCACCGCAAAGCGCAAACAGAGTTTTGAAAACAAACTTTTACTATAGTTTAGACTTTCAGGGGTCAAGTATTAGTTCATTAGTATTTACGACACCGATAGCACATTCTAATTAGTTTGAAGAAAGCTACACGCTTATTCTATAGGAAAGAGTGAAAGTGATTAAAGTGAGAATTTTGACAACTTTGATTGGTCAAAAAATTCTGTTGACGAATTCCATTGGCCAGCAATTCTCACTTTCACTCTTTCTTATAGAATAAGGCCGCAGGTGTGGCAGCAAAGAGTTATTCAAGTTTTAAATATAAGTTTTTAAATTTCAAAAAAATAGGTAGTACATAGGATATTACTTGGAATAGAAATAGTGGAAGAGACTCTTCAACTTACCTTTATCTTGATGAGATAAGGGACTATCCGACGTCACAAGTAACTCCACTATACCGTTATCGAGGAAAAGTTGTCGAAGTTGTTCCAAGTAGAGTTTGTCCGGTTGAAAAGCGTCGCCTGCCTCCTGGTTTCCGTACTCGTTCTCAACTTGAAAAGCAATTACCGGTCCGCCCTTAGTGAATTGAAAGGCTGCCAACAGCGTCAACAGCACATTAAAGAATCTGCAAGAGACATAGTCATTATGAACATTTATGAATGTATAATCATAGCAAGTTAGTCTTGGTTTGGGGTAGTTGACCGATATGTTCAGTATGATCAGTTATAGCATTCTTAGAATAAGATGGTCACGAATTTCCACATGCAGCTATCAGAACATTCAAACACCTTCATCATTTGAGCAAAAGCAACCAATCAGTGAGTGACTTCAGTGATTGAATGGAAGTCTATCGTTGGTACGATGCAAAATCCGGCTACTATTGAATCAAAGTCCACAGCAGGTCATCTGGATGTGTTTCCCGTTCTTAGCTTTGTCTTTGCGTATTGTTGATCAACAGCTTCTATCCTTGTGAGGAGAGCCTCTGTCGTATATCATATGTGTATGATATCACGATCTCTATGTAAGAGCTATATGACTTCTTTTCTGGTTGAGCATTGGTGAGACCAGGCTTTCATCTAGGTTTACCCCAAGTAATAGGCTGTTTCTTGCCACGGCACTTCCATTCCATCCAATTGTGATCCGCAATGCTTTCAATCGTCGTCTCCAACTCTGGCCAGAGTTGAACGTTCCTCAACATTAAGAGGCCAAGTGCGTTTGATCTCTCGCCCTCATTGGATAGGCATGTCGGTTCCTCAGGATCTATCTTCATATCCAATAGCCCGAAGTCTAGCTTGTTATCAATTGCAGAGTTCTACGATTACTCTCAATTGCGTGGCATTATCCTGGCCACCCAGGTATATGTCGGAATATTTCTTCTGCATTAATTTCTTTGGTGCTCTTGGCGATCGAAACTGAGTAAATGTTCCATGTTCTAAACGCCCCCAATGGTGTTCGATGCAATCTCTTTCCTACTCTTCTTTAATGGATTGATAATGGTATAAAAATGTCCAAGATATCTTATTATCCCATGGCTCAGTTTAAACACACTGCCATCTGTTTTGATGTGTGAGAGAAAACTAATGTAAGACGGAAAGAATTTCTTCGTTGTTTTAGGATACACATATCGGCCAAGGATAACTTGCTTATACTAAAAATGGTTGATTAGTTTCAAGGCCAAAAAAACAAACGTTAACCATCAGCCTCTTCCTCAATTTCTCCAAATCCTCTTTTTTATTTTCCAACACCAATTAAATTTTTTTTCTAATTCAAATTCCTTTCTTTTAATTACTTAGTGTAAATCGGAAGTGAACGTACCTTGAAACAAACTTCATATATGTAGGCTCAGAGGTTCTAAATCCCATAGTTTCCTCGCGTAGAAGCCAGCTGGGAAAACCACCAAAATTATATTCCGAGCAGATATACGGACCTGTACGTAAAATTACAAACAAGTCCTCTTCCTGGGCGATGTTCAAAAACTCCTCCAGATTTAGGAAATCCTCGAATTCAGAACCATTCGCACCAAAATCGTACTTTCCTGTAAAAAAACAACTGTCACTATTTGATGTAAGTAATTAGAAACACCTACCTGAATGTGGTTCATGCAGGTTCCATGGAACGTAAGTCTCAACAGTATTTAATCCAGCTGCGCGAATTTTCTTCAATCTATCCCTCCAGTACGCCCTAGGGACCCGGAAGTAGTGCATGGCACCACTGTAAATCCTGATGAGCTTATCATTTAGAGTAAAATAACTCTGGTTGGCATTTAAACCCTGTTTAATACCATCGCCAGTAAAATACTCGTAGTTCGTCGGCAAGGTGGCCGAAACAGGGGCCAAAGCACCAACGGCCATGATAAAAGAAATTTGAAGAATGAAAAACTGCCACGAATCTGTGAAATAAATATCAATATTGGCATGATAAAAAGTACTCAAGATTTCTTATCTAAAGTAGGAATTTTCACGTTATGACGAAAACTAAATGCTTGTAAATTCCTGATTGAAGTAGACTAAATTCTATACTAGCTTTCTTAAGAAACAATAAACTTTTTTTTTCGTTTCTACTTTTTATAAACTCTAAAGGAAAAATGACATTTATATATATTGTTGAGAACTCAGGGTTCAATAATTCCAGTGTAACGATTTAACACGAAAATACTATTTATTTATTCCACAAATACGCACGACTACTAAATAACTCACTACTTAACACTTTATAGCCTTCTATTATCGTTTGTTACTTTAACTTAGTTTAGCTCGATTAAAATAAGACTACTCGCTAACCGCGGCGCTATTCGCCTTTTATACACAATCCTAAAATTACAGAAAAACCTAGAACGTTCTTGATAAGAATTCTTGAATAATCTCACATAAAAAAAGGTTGTAAGCAACTGCCTTCTAGATAAACAGAGCAATAAATCAATCGTGTCAGCAATCGTGTCGCGAAGCTCCACCAACCACACGCGTTGCCCCGCCACCGGCGCTTCGTCGCTGCCTACCGTACCATTGCCTTCCTCCTAAGGCTGTTCGTCCCGAACAGATAGGGTTCCATGGGACGTGCTAATCGATCCAAATGAACAACCTTTATCTTTGACCTGCGGGTCCGCTGGATCCTAGACACTACGTCATTAATCTTCTTTATGATTGTATACGTTCCTTCCCAATTTTGGCTAAGTTTGGGCGACTTCCCTACCTTTCGCCGCGGATTGTACAGCCACACCAATTCGCCATCCTGGAAGCCGCGGGAGTTAGCTAGTAAGTCATATCTTGCTTTAGCTCGATCATTGGAGATGCGCAGTTTATTCCTGACTTGTTCATGAACATTTTTAAGCCTCTCCTTGAGCCCCTCCACAAAATTCTCAGAGTTGAGCGACTCTTTTTCTGGTGTTCCATACATCAAATCCGAAGGAAGCCTCATTTCTCTTCCCAACATCCCTTGCGCCGGAGTATAACCACTTGCATCATGCGTAGAGCCTCGATATGCCATCAACATGAGAGATAGATGTTGGTCCCAATCACGCTGATGATCTGCCACCATTTTAGACAGGTAATGTTCCATGGTCCGATTAAGTCTCTCTACCATCCCATCCGACTGTGGATGCAAAGGAGTTGTCCTGGTCTTGCGAATTCTGAGAAGTTCCATGACCTTCTGGAAAACAGCCGATTCAAAATTTCGGCCCTGATCAGAATGAAGTTCAAGAGGGACTCCAAATCTGCAGAACATTTCATTTACTAGCACCGTTGCCACAGTCGTTACTTCCTGATTAGGCAGGGCGTATGCTTCAGGCCATTTAGTGAAGTAATCCATGGCGACCAAGATGTATTTATTGCCTGACTCAGTCTGAGGAAATGGTCCCGCGACATCAATTGCTACCCTTTCGAATTGAGCATCTACAGTGTACTGCACCATTCGGCCGCGTGATCTTGTTCGAGGTCCTTTTGTGGCACAACAAACTTCGCACTTGCGGCACCAACATTCGATGTCTTCATGATAATTCACCCAGTAGAACCGCTCTTTAATTTTGGCCAAGGTTTTATTGAGCCCAAAATGACCTCCACTGGTTCCGTTGTGCATTTCCTGTAGTACATCCGATTTTCTGCTACCAAGAACAACCAACTGACTGACTACGGTCTTGCCATCCGGACTCTCCCACGCTCTCTTCAGTAATCCATTTTGTATTTTAAAAGAGTGCCACTGGGCCCAAAGCGCCTTCAGGATTGGACTTTTACCAGCAATTTCTTGCCATTCTGGTCTCTTGTCGTCAGTCTTTGCGGAAAGGATGGGTCCAATATCTGGATCATTCATTTGTTCTTCTCGAAGCGTCTGTGTGGACCATCCATCGGCTTTTTTCACCGACGTTCTCATTACAGACGGAAGTTCCTCACGCTGCTCAGTTCTTCGACAATGCTGACTATTTTCTTTACATGGCCGTCTAGACAATGCATCGGCATTTCCGTGAGACCTTCCTGGGCGATGTTCAATTTGGATGTTATGTCCCTTAATGCGTCCGGCCTCTGTAAGACTTTTGCAATCCAAGTTGTGGACGTGACTTGATTGGTTGACTTGACTGATCCTGGGAGTCTTAACGGACTCGGTCAATTGCCCCTTTACATTGACCGGAATTGGTCTTTCCTGAATTCTAGGGCGGTCTTGGTTGCCGCTCGATCTTCTAAACAACATCGACGGACTTCTTGCTTTATTACGACAGTTACTCTTGACGTGACCCAGTTTACCGCAGTTAAAACATTTTATGCCCCTATTGTCTGTTGATCGAGGAGTTCTTCCCAACAGGGCTTGTATATTCACTGCCATATCCTTAAGCATTTTATGTAAAGTTGCCGTGGATTCAGCCCTAGACGTATCCTCCTCGTCATCGCAGGTTGCCATTCTTACACGTGGAGAAGAACTAGATGACACTCGTGACGCCTCGAATTCTAGGGCCCGAACTAGTGCCTCGCTGATATTCTTGGGCCTTACTAGACGTAAGTGGTATCTCATATCTCTATCTCGAACTCCCTCAAAGAACCTTTCGGCGGCAAATTGCGTTTGAAAACATTCAGGGGCTGATGGGTATGCCAGGTGAATTAGTATGTCTATATCCGCCTCAAATTCTTGTAAGGATTCACTTGACTTTTGCTGTCTCATCCTCAGCTGGGCCTGGAACACGGTTTCTTTGTGCTCATGTCCAAATCGTAGTTGCAGAGAGTGTACTAAAACTGCATAATTACTTTCATCAGCTGCCGACAGAGATTGGAGTAATTCAGCAGCTTTCCCACGAAGTGCTACCACTAATAATGTAGCTTTCTGGGACTTGGATCAACCATTAGCTTTTGCGGCTGCCTCAAATTAGGTTTTATAAATTTCCCATGCCGTAGTACCGTCATAATCGGGAGGCTTAATTTTAGCGTTGGCTGTGCTAAAACTCTCTGTAGACACGTTGTCTTCCTCAAGTTCGTTAACGGATTGCATTATTCTTTTTTCCAATTGTTGCTCCCTAGCTGCGAGATGGTTCATTAATTCTTCTTTGAATTGTTGATGACGTCGCTCCTGTACTTGATCACGTTTTTCCTGCTCTTCCTTCTGTTGTTGATAACGTCGCTCCTGTATTTGATCATGTCTTTCTTGCTCCTCTTTTTGTTCGTTATGACGTTTCTCCTGTTCTAGATAACGTCGCTCCTGTAACTTATCACGTTTTTCTAGCTCTTCCTTCTGTTCGTTATAAGGTTTTTCCTGCTCCTCTTTTTGTTCTTTATAACGTTTTTCCTACTTTTCCCTCTGTTGTTGCATAAGGGAGAGCAGGGTTGCAAGTTGATCCTGCATCGCTTGATGCTGGCTTCTAGTTAGTGGCATAAACACATAATGTCCGGCAATGAAGCACTCACTTACAGTTCAGTAATAGTAGTCTTCAAATTCCCACTGGAATCGCAGTTCTGACACCAATTGTTGCGAACTCAGGGTTCAATAATTCCAGTGTAACGATTTAACACGAAAACATTATTTATTTATCCCACAAATACACACGACTAGTAAATAACTCACTACTTAACACTTTATAGCCTTTTATTATCGTTTGTTACTTTAGCTTACTTATAGCTCGATTAAAATAAAACTACTCGCTATCCGCGGCGCTATTCGCCTTTTTACACAATCCTAAAATGACAGAAAACCCTAGAAGGTTCTTGATAAGAATTCTTGAATACTTCACATGAAAAAAAATTGTAAACAACTGCCTTCTAGATAAACAGAGCAATAAATCACTCGTGTCAGTCATGACGCAGCGCGGATAGGTCACGAAGCTCCACCAACCACACACGTTGCCCCGACTCCGGCGCTTCGTCGCTGCTTACCCTAACAATATATATTATTATGTAACAAAATATATGCTTCCTACATGGAGACTCTGGTTAAGTATTGTGTAAACAGTAAACACTCCTCTCATGTTTTTTGAATCAACATTATACATTATCAGAGTCGCAAGTATTAAGTATCGAAAAGTTTTCAAGTACACTTAAAAATATGTGGTATTACTTAAAAAGTTACTTATGGCAGCTATATTACATATACGTTTTTTGATGAGTAATACTGTTAAACAACAATAAGCAATTTACGTATTATTGACATAAAGGAGTCGAACTGACATTTCTATCGTATTTTCTCAACATGTGATGAAAGCAGATAAGAATAATAATAAAAAATTTGAAAGGTAACAAGATGATAAAAATATGTGGTTGTGTAATAGGTAAAGCGTTTTAGCCATATAAAGAAACTTGTAATTAATGATACATAGTTGTCTACTAATTGTATATTTGATATATGATTGCAGTTCACTCAGTGACTGTTGAATTTTTCCGAAATGTGAAAATTAATCAGGTAATTTTTTTGTAAATTCCCAATTAACTAAGTTTATTGCCGGAAAAATTGACAAAGTCCTCAACGGTTATCGGTCATACATCTAGCAACAAAGTCCTCAACGACAAATTCGACTAGTCAAGATCCTAAAAAGGAGGAACAAGGAGCGTTTCGAAGAACTTGTTTTTATTAAAAATATTATTTGAATACAAAGGATATGTCTTGTCTTAATTACATATGTAGATTTTTCATTTAGTTGTAGTTCCTATTCCTTCTAATTACCTCGCGAAGGGTAAATTTCCGAGAGATGGTATATCAAAGGATTTGCAAGACAATTCTAGTTTAAATTTAAGTAAGCAACATTACCAGTGATTGAACTAATTTATTAACAACAATATACATCTTCTATAATAAGAGAGAAGAAACAAAATTACTAATTTTTATTAATCCGAGTCCCCAGCTTTTGTCTATCTGACGTACCCGCTGACAATTTCTGCTGTCACTACAAGAATGGTTCCGTCCTGGAGTGACAATCCCTTTTTCCCAACCAACTTCTGTTGGTTGTGTTTAGAGGGGAATAAGATTTGTGATAAAGATGATGAGATAATTTTGTAAAATTTAAAAAAAATATTATAAAATTAAAAGATTATAAAATAAAATGGTGGTTATCGGTCGAAGATAGCAGAATAAAACCATTTTACTTTCCAAGCTTTCGGTCATGGTTGTTGCCTTGATCCTACCTAACCTATTCCAGATTTTTAAAATATGGTAGAAGCTTCTTGGTTCCATAATAATAATAGTGTTTGTTGGAAAGCGTCATCTAGTTGACTGAGAAATGTCAAAAAAAAATGAATGAACAAAGTCCATTTACTTTGATTACGTCATTCTTTTCTGTCAAAAATGCATAGCCTTCTAGATGACGTTCTCTAATGAACACGGAGTATAAAAAGCGACTGGTTATTCCACTACTTTCTGTATTGCCGGTTTTAAATACTTGAGTAGAACACCATTTGAGAGGAAAAGAAGTAAACTAATATTGGAGTTACACATTTCTAACTTTAATGTTAGACAAACAGACTTCTCCAGCTCCAAACTCATAGTGCATGGATTAGTTAAACCCCATTCTTTAGAACAAGCAGGCTGTAATCTTGACCGACCAATAAGGACCAAGGTGAGAATGTTCTCGGGGTCTGGGCAATGGAAAACAAAATTCTTCAGCTACCAAGCCCAAGATTTAATTTTACATAATTTTAGATCTTCTTCAGTGCTAGAAAAATATCTTCTTCTTCTTCTTCTCCTTGTGGTGCCTTATTCCCTGCGAACGCTGGCGATTATCATGACTAATCGGAAGGATGTAACATCTGACCTTCTTATTTTCAGTTATAGGCTAAGGTTTCTGTTGTCGAAATATGTTTTCATTCTATTGAATACAGTTCTTGCAATCTCGATTCTGCAACTTACTTCTACGGGTTGATCCCAGTTTGCATTCACCATTGATCCCAAGTAAGTGTATCTCTCGACCCGTTCTACAGTTTCTTGATTTAAAGTCAAAACCATAGGAGGCTGGGGGTTTCACTGATGTTCATATGTTTTGTATTGGAGGTGTTCAGACTAAGTCCATATTCCTCGCTCGTTGTTTTGAATTTCTCTAGAAGAGTTTGAAGATCCTCCAGGCTACTTGCGACGCTAATAGTATCATCTGCGAATCTGATGTTGTTTATGTTTTCGCCGTTTATTTTAATCCCTTCATGACAATTCTCCAGTGTCTCCTGAAATATCTTTTCAGAATAGATGTTAAATAAGTTCGGGGAGAGCACCCTCGGCGAACGCCTTTTTGGATCTTCACCTCCTCTGTTTTGTTGTCGGCTATACTTACGTAAGCTGACTGGTTCCAATATAAATTAGCTATAATTCGTATATCCTCGCTGTCTAAGCCTACCTCCCTCATTATTTCCACTAACTGTGTGTGTTCTACCCTGCCAAAAGCCCTTGAAAAATCTATAAAGCATGCGTACATATCTTGGTTCATGTCTCTACAGCGTTGTACTAGGACTTGTAAACTTGTAATGAAAAGATGGTGCATAAGTGTATAAGTAATGAAAGTGGTGTATAAGTCACATTTTCTATATATTCTGCTGTGGATGATCATGGTGAACCTTTTGGCGATGTGATTGATGAGACTAATGAGCCTGTACTGGTCGCAGGTATTGACTCGAGGTTTTTTAGGAAGGGAAATGAAGGAAGACATTAACCAGTCAGTAGGAATTTTTCCTGTATCATAGATGATATTGAAAATTTCTTCCGGAGACTTGAGGAATTCCGTGCCACTGTCACATAATGTTTTTATCAGCTCTACGCGGACCTCGTCGGGTCCAGACGATTTATTGTTGTGCATATTCTGGATAGCTTCCTCAATTTCTGCTTTCCCTTTTCCAATATTAACGTTAAAATCGCCAATTATCATTGTGATCTCGTCGCTCTTTGCTTGTTTAATGAGCGAGTTTAGTTGTTCGTAGAATTCTTCTATAATTTGCTCTTCTTTATCGGCTGTAGGGGCGTAGACCTGTATTATGTTTATATCCATTGTACTTGATTTTTCTTGTAAGATTAGCATTCTGTCGTCGTAGGGTATAAAATTTTTGACTGAAGCATTGATTTCTTTTGCGACCACCATTCTTAGTCCGTTTCTGTGAGTTGGATTTTCGATTCCAGAGTAATAAACACCCTGTGATTCTTCGCACCTTGTGCCCATCGAAGGGCTGCCGGGGACTAAAGGCCATGTTTTTTCTTTGTCTATCCATGACAAATTTCCTAGGGAATATATAATGAGGTTGATTCCCCTTGCCTTCCTCATCGCAGTATCTTAGCCATACTGTTGATCCAACTCTGCCTACAGGTATCTGCTCATATACCTTGCCCATATCATTTATTTTCAGCTGTATGGCAGTACTGGGATTGCTCAACCCCAAGCTAGTTTTGGTTCACCCCGAGCATTTGATTTCCTCGGTACCTGCCATATCTGGCATGCTTTCCCCTATCAACTACCTGGGGAGGCGCTCGATGGGGGCTCTAGCAACCCCACACGGTTTGCAGAAAAATGTCAATCTTATAATTATAGGAGCTACAAAATTGTGCAAAGATGTTTCTGTTGTAAATGAGAGAGAAACAGAATAAAACTGTTTAGCTATCCAAAGTTTCGGTCATATTCAGTGTCTTCATCAGGTTGCACTATCGTTATCACGGTTATGTTTAGATCTGTTTTTTTTTTATTGATGTTGTTTTTACCCCCGAGAGTTTGTTTTAGCCAGAGATAGCATATGAACACATCTTTTTAGGAGTATATATTTGTTTTCCACATATATTATACTCCCGATAAAAAAACAACCCTTCGAAGAAAAACTCAATTTATTTCAAATTTTCAAAATAGAGTCGAAGCTGCTTTGCAGCCTCATAACAACCTTATAAAAGCTGGACTATTCTGCGACATTGGGCTTTCCTGATGACAAATTTTTTTAGTAGAACACTATTTGAGTGGAAATTGAAAAGAAAAATGGAAACAGAATAAATATACATTAGAATTACAGTTAAAACAAGTAAAAATTAGATTTTCCTACGTTCGTTGAGTGAAAGTCATACCATAATAGTTCAGCCAATAGAGCAAAACATTGACATTCTGCCTTGAACTGTGTAGTTGAATGATCCTTTCTGGTAGTGTGAAAAACCGATAAAAATTGAATACATATTGAATATTGGTTGAGTTTGACGCGCGGGAGGTGGCATGTGTTGTATTGTCCTGAGAATCGCACTTATTAAGTGCGGAAACGTCGACATTATATAGCGCCCTACATCTTGAAGCTTCAATGATCCGAGCCAAGGTGTATTCGCGCATCTAATGAACGCCACCTCGGAAACACATTTACGTAAAAGTGGAAACTAAGTGCTACCGCCACCATGCCGGACCTAACTATAATTGCCGGATTAATTTGATGGTTTCCGCCACGTTCTAATATCCTGCAGAAACTATTGAATGTGGAGGCAATTGATGGTATTAAAAAAGTGGTGCACGACCAGCAGAGGCGTCTTGCACATTACAGTGGCAAAAAAGTTTCCACCACTCAAAATCATGCGCGTAAGTAATGAATTCAATGTCCGTCCGGGTCGGCCATTTTTATGAAAGGATAAAAGACAGGCTTCAAAAATATCACTGTTCTTCCTAAACAATGCATAAATGCAACATAGTTACTAAGCTGTGAATGTATTTTGAGTGGCTAGTATTCATCTAGTATTGTTATAAGATGTTTAATAATATATAATGTACATGTGTAATTTCACATACTTTAAAAAATAGCATTCATTGTTTTAATATCTTTAATACGTGTTATAACGCCTTTATAAGATTCCGGACAGGAAGCAAAATTTGATTATCTAAGATCTGTGGAAAGCAGACAATGTGAAAAGTATTTATTGTATGTTAAGTTGCAAGAAACCCTATGCCGCTCAGAAGACCGAAGTGTTGATTAAGTGGAAACCACCATACTTTCACGATAAACGCCACGTGAATAAATCGTTGTAGTACCGTGACTCTACAATTTACAGAAACGTGGCGAAACCAGTTTTACCACCAGATAGTTCTCCAATTTGGTGATTATCAACTGGTTCACACAAATGGGCAATAAAGTTCACAGTTTCTAGGTTCGTGGTGGCCACGTTGATTTCACGAAAAATGTTACTTAGGATGTGGAAAGTATTGCGGGTGTAGGACTTGAAAAATGCATTTCACACTTTTGAAATTACCAACGTTTCGATCCTTTATTGGATCTTCATCAGGGCTAAAACATTACAAATTCGTTACCATTATTATGATATACATCTCCACAATGTAAATTAGCTTGAACAATATAAATTTTAAAAAAAATCTACATAAAAGAAACTATATCTCTAAGTTGTTAAAATTGTGCATACCTTTTTCAGTGAGTGAAGATAGTCGAGTTGTAAGGTGTAAAATTCTTATTCATTAAAACACGCATAAAGTCTATGGCTGATTTAAGAACATGTGTCATTCAAGTAGCCTTAGCGTGGACTGAGGTGTGACTGACCTTATCTGTGAAGCAGCTCGGACTATTTCTTCAAACATTTTAGTAAATTGCAATAAAAAACGCTCAAATTTTGTGTGTCTGCCCTGTTATTCACCGTGCTGTCAACGTAAATGTGCACCATTTCACTAATTGACCGTTTCAGATAATGGGACTCGCGGTCAAGTATCCTAAGGTTATCAAAATCAAAGTTATGGCCCATTGAAAAATGATGTTGGGCCACAGATGTTTTTTCTTGCTTTGTTCTGTTGGTTTCTTGACAATCATGATTCACTTCACTCACTGAAAAAGGTATGCACAATTTTAACAACTTAGAGATATGGTTTCTTTTATGTAGTTCTTTTTTTCAATTTATATTGTTCAGGCTAATTTACATTGTGGAGATGTATATCATAATAATGGTAACGAATTTGTAATGTTTTAGCCCTGACGAAGATCCAATAAAGGATCGAAACGTTGGTAATTTCAAAAGTATGAAGTGCATCATCCCGCAATACTTTCCACATCCTAAGTAACATTTTTCGTGAAATCAACGTGGCCACCACGAACCTAGAAACTGTGAACTTTATTGCCCATTTGTGTGAAACAGATGATAATCACCAAATTGGAGAACTATCTGGTGGCAAAACTGGTTTCGCCACGTTTCTGTAAATTATAGTGTCACGGTACTACAACGATTTATTCACGTGGCGTTTATCGTGAAATTATGGTGGTTTCCATTTAATCAACACTTCGGTCTTCTGAGCGGCATAGGGTCATATTATTTTCTCTTTCTTGCAACTTAACAAACAATAAATACTTTTCACATTGTCTGCTTTCCACAGATATTAGATAACCAAATTTTGCTTCTTGTCCGGAATTTTATAAAGGCATTATAACACGTATTAAAGGTATTAAAACAAAGAATGTTATTTTTTAAAGTATATGAAATTACACATGTACATTATATATTATTAAACATCTTATAACAATACTAGATGAATACTAGCCACTTAAAATACATTCACAGCTTAGTAACTGTGTTGCATTTATGCATTGACAATCATGATTTTCGAGAAACCAACAGAACAAAGCAAGAAAAAACATCTTTGGCCCAATATCATTTTTCAATGGCCATAACTTTGATTTTGATAACGTTAGAATATTTGACCGCGAGTCCCATTATCTGAAACGGTCAATTAGTGAAATGGTGCACATTTACATCGACAGCACGGTGAATGACAGGCAGACACACAGATTTTGAGCGTTTTTTATTGCAATTTACTAAAATGTTTGAAGAAATAGTCCGAGCTGCTTCACAGATAAGGTCACCTCAGTCCACGCTAAGGCTACTTGAATGACACATGTTCTTAAACCAGCCATAGACTTTATGCGTGTTTTAATGGATAAGAATTTTACACCTTACAACTCGACTATCCTCACTCACTGAAAAAGGTATGCACAATTTTGACAACTTAGAGATATAGTTTTTTATGTAGTTTTTTTTTCAATTTATATTGTTCAGGCTAATTTACATTGTGGAGATGTATATCATAATAATGGTAACGAATTTGTAATGTTTTAGCACTGACGAAGATCCAATAAAGGATCGAAACGTTGGTAATTTCAAAAGTGTGAAGTGCATTTTTCAAGTCCTACACTCCCAATACTTTCCACACCTATATCTATAAGGACGCGAAGTATCATTATGTTACTTAGGATATGCAGGCTGTTCAGTTTTTAATGACCAACTTTCCTGATTGTTTGCACCATTTTTGTAGCCAGTTAATTGCACTGGTGCATTTTGGGTAAAGAACAAAGATCGACAATAATGAACACACAAAAGTTGTGCCATCCCTGAAGAAATTATTTGGCCACCATGTCGGTGATATTCAGTGGCAAAAAATGTCTGAAGACAGCGCGCAGATACATCACCGTTGCCACAGCGGTGGCTGGATTGATCTATCCTGAGTCAACGAAACGGCTGAAGCTATTTGTTTGTCAATGGTAATTATCAGCAATGACAAGGTATGTCTTTGGCAGTTCTGCATCAGTTTATGTATTGATCGACTCTTTAACTGAGTGACTAGCCAGATGCAAACAAAACCATTGAGGTCTATGTATTTTCAATATTATTGAGAAAGCTTATTTTTTAGATTCGAAACATATTTGTCTCCTATCCGGAGGAAAAATAAAAGCTTCTAAGATAAACACTTACGAGTTATCATTATAACAGATACTTGACAAACAAACAAAACAAGCAAATTAAAAAATAAAAATTAAAGTCACCAATGGAATTTTGGGACAACTGTATGTCCCGGAGTACTCATAGTTTAAACATTCCAACTGCAGATATGAACTACTTAACCTGAGTACCTCTTATCAAGCCATTATTAATATATCGAAAGCAAATATTTTCTTCATTCTATATCTTCCAATATGGTAGCTGTTGGTGCAGCTTTGGGCCCGGTTTCGCCCTCTTTGCCCACAAACTACGAGTATTTTACCGGCGACGGTATCAAAAGCGGATTGAATGCTGACCAGAGCTACTTCACCCTAAATGACAAGCTCGTCAGGATCTACAGCGGGGCCGTGCACTACTTTAGAGTCCCTAGGGCGTACTGGAGGGATCGGTTGAAGAAGATTCGTGCAGCAGGACTAAATACTGTCGAAACCTACGTTCCATGGAACCTGCATGAACCCCAATCAGGTAATTAGGGTAGTAATCATATTTAGCTGGCTTTTTACAAGGGTAAATAATATAGGCAAATACGATTTTGGTAACGGAGGTTCGGAGTTTGAGGACTTTCTGCATTTGGAGGAATTCTTAAACACGGCCAAAGAAGAGGACTTGTTTGTGATTCTGCGTACAGGCCCTTATATTTGTTCAGAGTACAACTTTGGGGGTTTTCCCAGTTGGCTTTTGCGCGAGAAGACGATGGGATTTAGAACCTCCGAGCCCAGCTACATGAAGTTTGTTTCAAGGTACTTACGCCTCGTCTTCCTTCACTACAACATAAATTTTAGTTCTTAAAATTAAAATATGCCAAACCTATCTTCCTTTACAGGTACTTTAATATTCTCCTGACTTTGCTAGCAGCTTTCCAATTCACTAATGGTGGACCGGTTATTGCTTTTCAAGTTGAAAATGAGTATGGAAACGAAGAAGCAGGTGACGAGTTTCAACCAGATAAACTTTATTTAGAACAACTCCGACAACTCTTCCTTGATAATGGCATAGTGGAGTTATTGGTGACGTCGGATAGTCCCTTAACCCATCAGGATAAAGGTAAGCTGCGGCTGAAATTTAAATTTGAAAAGAAGGGGGATAAATATCTGTCTACCAATGTTTCAAAATACCTGTCAGAAAGGTCTTAAATGCGTTGTACGTCAGATATCCATCATCTCACCTCATAATGACAAAGGTAAAGCAGCAAGGTTTGAGAGGAGAAGCAGGAATTTTTAGGCATATAAGTTATTGTCAGTTTCTTCAGTACAGGCTTAAGATATTAAAATTCAAACTGTTCTGAAGAAATTGACAGGAAATTTAACTTATATGCTTAAAAATATCTGCTTCTCCTCTCAAACCTTGCTACCTTTTCTTTATCTTGATGAGGTAAGATGATGGATATCTGACCTACAACCTATTTGAAACCTTTCTGACGCGCATTTTGGAACAGTGGTAGACAGATATTCATCACCACATTCTTTCATTCTTGGTCACTTTTTTCAACTATGTTATCGTTATTTTGACTTATTTGTATTGCTTTTTTTACGGACCGATACCTAGTACTTTTCATCCTAATTAAGTTAACGTTAGCAAAAATGTCAGAAATACCTTGCGTTCATTAAAAAAAACTCAAGAAGGCTATGGAATTAGAACAGTATTACCCATTCACTTATTTTTGTCATCTAGTTACCTATGAAACCATCAGATTTTTATATCCATCTCCTCTTAGCACATATTGAGAGGATACGAGAAAAATGTCAAAGTCAATTTTCCAACGCCTCCTTGACAACAAAACAATTGCAAGTCAAAGATTTTTAATAAAAGTTCCTATATTAATTTTTTTATGAACTTATCTCAGACAATAGTTTTAAATCCATTCCCAAAAAGAATAGTAATGTCTTTCTTCTCTCTTCATTCTGAAGATATTCTAGCACCATCCCCTTCATTTTTTTATAATGATCATTAAAACGCCATAGTAATAATAACTTTCTCTCATATGGGTACCATTCATGGATTTTAAAGTAACCATGACTGTACTATGTAAGAGCCTGAGGGTCTCTTTTTAACACATGTATGGTATGAGCAATACCTCTTATAACCGCTCAGTGATTTTTGTATTACGAGTTGCCAGCATGGCCATAAGTAGCAAAATACATTATTGCCTAAATGATTAACATATCTTTCTTTCTATCCATCTCTTTCTACATTATTATGTTCTGATATAAGTACATCTTCCTCGTTGCAAATTTTTCTTAAAAAAGATACAAGATCCAAGGATAAACACTTTCTTTGTAGCAGAAGTCAGCAGAAAAACGCCTTAAAACATTTGAAAATAATAAAATTGCAATATTTGCCGTAAAACTTACTGATTAGCGCTTTTTTCAGTAGAAAACGTTCAGCAAAACACGTAAAAATTTAAGAAAAAAGTGTAAAGTGACACATGCAAATCGAACTTTTCTGTGTGGAACACCACGAACTACACACTTCAAGTTTCAAAATTGCAATATTTTGTATTCGACGTGGAATTAAGACGATAAGTGGAATTAAAATTTGCAAAATAAAAAAAAAACTATTAAATCAGGTGATAACTTGTTTTAAATTTCGATACTTTAAGCAAGCATATTTAAGATGAATTAAAACATGAATATCGTTTTAAAATGCAATAATTGAAGGAAATATGAAGGACTCACGTTAATTTTATACATTAGGAACCTTACCAGGAATATTCCTGCAAACAGCCAACTTTGGTGGTTCAGTCAACGAGCAACTAGATAAATTAAAGGAGCTGCAGCCAGGAAGACCAGAGATGGTCATGGAGTTTTGGGACGGTTGGTATGACTTTTGGGGCTCCAACCATTCTACCAAGTCCCTTTCTGACACCCGAACCTTCTTGTCTCAGATTCTTGACAGAAATGCCTCATTTAATGCGTACATGTTCCTTGGAGGGACCAATTTTGCCTTCAACAGCGGCGCCGGTTTAGGTAGGTATCCACTTAAGGCTGTTCTTCTCAGTACGTTTCGTTCCTCTTTTGCTTCAGAAAACACCTTGATGGATAACTCCGGTTTTAGGCCGATTACTACAAGTTACGACTACGACGCTCCACTGAACGAAAATGGGGCTTATACCGACAAGTACTATATCTTCAAAGAGTTGGTAACAGCAGCTAACCCTGTCGAAACTTATCTTCCTGAGGAACCTGAACAGATCGATCCAGTAGCTTATCCTGCGATTAAAATAGCGAAGGCGATTCCTATGCAGACTTTAATAAATGAGAATGCTCCTGTGGTGTTCTCCAGTCCAAATTTAATTCCCATGGAGAAACTTGATATGAATGAGGGATCAGGTCAGAGCAAGGGTTATATTGTGTATCGAATTGAGAATGTGGACCTAAAGGAACAGTCAGTTCTTACTATTGGAGGTTCGTTACACTATATTCATTCCAAGTTTTCAAAACCTCCAACTCCTCTTGCAATGATTATGTAGGAAATGTTTGTGACCACGTTCTTGTTCTGGTTAACGGCGAGTTGATTGCACCAAAACAGCTAAAATATGTAGACGATTTCAATGGATTTGGTTTCAACAGACTGAAGAATTCCAACGTAACTTTGAATAAGAAGGCGTTGGAAGGTGCAACTGTGGATCTTGTTGTTGAGGAATGGGGACGTATCAATGGAGCAAAATATGACCAGTACAACCAAACCTTTAAAGGCTTGTGGCAAGGTAGTAATATGATGCTATTTTAGAAGTTAATAATGCAAACATTTTTTAGGTGATCTGAAAATCAACAATGAAAAGGTCGTATCCGGTTTTAAGATAATTCCTCTAGAGCTAAAAAGAGAATGGGTGAACAATCTGAAAGGTTGGCAGGAAATTTCAGAACCTTTAACTGGCCCAGCTATTTATAGTGCTGTATTGGAAATTGACGATGAGCCTTTAGACACATATGTGGATGTCAGGGGATGGGGGAAAGGTACTAATAAAGAATAATTGTTCAGTATACTTGACATTAACACATTATTTATTCAGGGATGTTATTTGTTAACGGTTTTCCACTGGGACGATATGCAGCCATAGGACCTCAGAGGACTCTTTACCTCCCCGGACCGTTCTTACAAAAAGGAGAAAATGAAATTAGCTTTTTGGAACATTTTTACGCTCCAGAAGATGGTTTAATAAACTTTGATGAAAAGCTGGTATTCGATGAAGTCCATTGAAACTTTGTAATCAATCCATTTTTTTTTGTTGTAATGCATAATTTCAAAAGTTTTAATTACAGAAATCCATGAAATAATAGAATTCTTGATCGAGAAATATAGATAAAATGTCTATAAAATGAAACAAAAGTCTTTCATTGTTTGCAGAAGTGTAGAGGTGCCATAATATTGTATAACGAAAGTTTATTTTGTCTATAGTCTATATAACCATTCCGAATAACTCCTGTAATTATCACAGATTTAAAAAATAAAGAGTCCATTCTTACATTTTTGAAGACATAGAAATTTAAGGAATGAGAATCACCATGAAGGGAAAACAGATTATTTATCATTCCTGCCTCTTATTGAGTTCTATAAAACAATACGAGTACAATGGTGTGTTCTAGAAGATAACAAAACACGGGGTGCTTATTATAAAACGCCTTCTTGGTTGCTATGATTTTTTGATAGAAAAGAAGAATTATAAAAGCACAAACTTGATTCGCCATCAACAACTATTTGTCGTTGGCTCTGCCCAATCAACCTTGAGAGTTTTAACCTTACTTATTAGTTGTCATCTTGTTCTTGCTTTCTTCAGTATCCCACATTTTTCTAAGCTGTAGTTTTGTCAAGAAGATATTTGGCTAAAAACGATAATTTTTATTGCCATAAAATTAGTCTTGTGTTTGTCCAACGTCGCTTTGGCCTTAGAACAAAAATTGTTTATTCTGAAAAGCTACTATCGAACTGGAATTAAGGTGGACGGCGAAAGGTTTTATCCCATTCAAAACTGCATGGAGAATTTCCAGGCCGAATTTCCAAACTTTGCTGTGGACTGCCGTTTAAGAAAACATTAGAGCGTGCCCTATAATTGTTTACAGAAACAGGTAGTATACAAGAAGACCAGGCAGCGTATCTAACCAGAAACTTACAGAAGTGGTTGCTCGGGCACAACAGATAATTCAAAATGCACCTGAGACTTCTATACGGCAGTTACACCAACAAATATCCTTTAGGCCTTTCTGTAGGTGCCACCCATGCACATTTGCAAATATACCGATATCGCTTCACCGCAGTACAAGAATTAATTGCATGAAACTGGCTTTCAAAGTGCAATTTTGCAACTGGTACATTGATACGGTTAATAACTAGAATATTTCACCAAAAATCATATTTAGTAATGGTTTGTGATCAGTGGTTATGTCAACTCACTGTAAGGGTCCTAAATGAAAAGCTGCGCCGACAAGGTTTAACTTTATTATGTTGTGACGTTAACAACAGACTTCAACAACTGGTACAAGCAAATCTACGACGGCTATTCAAAAGTTCTCAATTCTTAATTAAACTAACTAGGTTAGAGAGGAGTGTAACAAATCTGAAATAATTATCAATGAAAAACATTAGTTCTAAGTAAACAACCCCAGACATTCAGTCGGAGTTAATGAGATTATAATGAATATTCAATAAGACATAATAAACTGGGCAACTTAAAGTGCGGCACAAGCAATTTGTCGTGTTATATTCAATCAGCTGTAACTTTTCAAGCAATGAATTGTTATTAAATATATTTTACACGGTCTGAAACTTCATTTCCTCTAGATTAAAAGAGCGGATTTTGAAAAAGAAACGATATCATCTTTATTAAATAGGGTCTGAAACAAAGTGTTGCAAAAATTGGAAAATTGGAAAATCTCATATTCTTTGGTCGATTTTAATGGGAGTCTATTATACAATTGTGTTCGTTGAAAAGTTACAGAGTGTTAAAATTAGAATTTCAAAATGCATATGTATTGACTATTCCGAAAGCGTAAGAGATATTTTATTGAAATTTTTTTTTGAAGAAATACTTTGAATATACACTTTTTGCAATAAATGGTTATTTTGGTTTCCACCAGTGGCGTGATTAACAGCACGTCGACGTATATTATTTGAAAAATAAAGTGGGACGTCACTGGTTTCGAAAAATTAAATTTAGTTTTTTAATGCCCATTAAAATACTATTGGTTTTCATAATATCCAAGCCATGCATATAATCCAAGCCATAATAATATTTTAGATTTTTCATCAAAATGTAATTATTCGCGGCTGTAGTCGCATCGGTTCTTAACTGGCGGGTACAAAGTCAACTAACCATATGAATCAAATCAGAGAGCACAGTGATTACCAAAATGATTCCTGTGACCAAAATGACACTAAGCTTTTTCGGAATGTTATTCGGTTTAACTACTCGTAAAATTCGTAGAGTACCATATTAATTGTGGAATATCCTTTTACTTCAGACTTCAGAAAAATATATCAGATATTAGAAGAATTTACTCAGTTCCTGTGAGTTACTAGAGTTACGATTTGAAAAGAATCATGTCATATCGATTGAAAAGTGCACATTGGAGTTAAGTAAGGTTAAAAAAGTTTGTTTGAATTTATATACTTTCTTTTTGAATTTGTATTTTTTACAGAATTTGGAACAAAGTCACGAATAAAGTTTTCATTATAATAAGTAATGTACCAATTTGTGCTATATTACATTGCATTTTCGTGTATGTATATTTTTGTAGATTGAAGCAATTAGCAATCTGTGCTTTAGAAACAAAATCAACTTTGAAGAAAAACTAGAAGAAATAGGAAACAATTAAAACAATATGTAAAGTAAAATATGTAAAAACAACAAATCTGAAACGGAAAATCGGAAAACGCTAAATTTATTAAACTTTAGATTAGGAATAAAAAGTAAAGATGCTTTATAATTATCAGATACAAGAATAGGTGTTGCACAGCACAGTTGCTTTATAGCTATTATCTAAAGATACATTTTTGTGTGAAGTGTGTTCTGGGCTTTGAAGCCGCGGTTAAAAGGAATTTCTTCCTGACGGTTCGCCAATAACTACGTCGGACATTATCAATTGCGATGAGGCATATAGGCAATAGGCGAAGTGATCTTCCTTGCATGTCGACCTTGACTGATTGTAGCTCTAAACGCTCCGTGGTATTTTTACTGTCACCGCCATGCTGAAGTGGGAGGACTGGGGAAGGGTTAGAGCAGAGTTTTGGCGCACATAACGTATATGTCGCAGAACTCACTTACGCTCTGAAATAGGGCCGTAATTTTCTTTTTCCGGTAGAAGTTGTTCTTGTGCTTGAAGATATCAATGACTTTCCCTTTTAGTATCGGATACTAACGCTGCGTTTGATGTAAAATATCTATCTCGTTAAAAAGGATGTCGTGACCTTCAAAGAGAGCGTACTCTACTACTGCTGACTTTTGTGTTTGTCCCAACCTGCAACTTCTTTATGTTCTGTAGTTCTCGTGTTAGAGCCAGAGCTGCATGAATGATATGCTGATAGAGGATCCCTCTGATGCTTGACCAATTTTAGGCTGTGTTGCATGGTGGTAGTCGGTTTAAAAACACTTTTCTCTTTGTGTTTTTTCAGCCTGCCTATCCTGTCTGTGACTTAGTGGATTTATGGTAGATTACACCAAACACCTTTTCCTTCATCACCTCCAGTTGTTCTTTTTTTGGCGATCTTCTTGGATAAGCTGCTTCTTCTGTAGAAATGATCTTTGTAGGCTGTAGGAATGAATGGATTGGGGCTACTTCACAATTTAGTACTTTTTCTCTTTCCCACCAATCCTTTATTAATCTTTGGGTGTGTTTTAAGGAATTTTTGCAGTACCTACTTTTACAGTAGTGTATTCCAATGCATCTTGCCAAACCTTGACCATACATGCTCCGATTTAAGTTCATCATCTATAAAGCTTTCCATAAAGTTTTTCCAAAGGCTATTGTTTGTATGACCTCTATATAATTTTTGAACTGTGTCAATGTTAATGGTTATGTTATAAAAACCGTAAAGGAAAGATTCCGCCAAAAACGCGACATACCAGTTATCCATAAACTGATTTGCCAAAAATGTGATTGACAAGATTTTAACCTGTAAATTAATTATAAGCAGGTGAAGGTAAATGCCAATAACAACTCCCCTACAAGTTGTTATGATGGTTTAATGTAGTTTTTCTTCCATCAGTTTGTTGATAATTTCCTCGACGTTGCTCGCATTATATTAAAAAAAGTTTTTATCAGCTTATAAATTTTCTCATAATCACTCAGTAGCTAGCACATTCAAGAAGAACGGTTTTAATTTTTCTGCCGAACTACCCCTTGTTCCCCCACACTGTTCTTGGTCAAATTTTTTGTGCACCTTTTTGTAGATTTATACAGTGAAGAAATGTTAACGTTTTGTAAAAGAGCTCATATACAGTGAGTAGATAACAGCAAAGATACTTTTAATAGAAAGATTTTATGGTTCCAGGAATAAGAGCCGTTTACGTAAGACCTTTTAGTGGTTCAGTGTTAACAAGCCTTCTCTTAATATATATTCTGTTGCACAGGGTGAGCAAAACTCGATGTCCCAGCTCTAGTATAAGTAAATTTGTTGTCCTAGGAATTCAATTACTTCTGCCAAGTATTTGGCCTGAAAAACGTAGTATCAGCTCTAGTACATGGATTTATTATTTTCGCTTACAACTATTATTTTTGGTAAGTTCTGGCAACAACATTTTTTGTAATGGCAGTATTTGTATCCTTTACATTATGTCAATATAACCAATAAAACTGACACAGTTCAAATATTATACGGGGGGCAATCTGTCAAATTTCCATTGCCTACTTTTCCGAAAAATATAATGAAAAGCTTTATACTCGTATACGCTTGTAGAGATACCATTTTGCTACAGTCCATATCAATTCTATTGCGGTAAACTGGGAAAACCATCATGTCATTGTTCGCACAATCTTTGGTCTGCGGTGTAGATTTTGTTTTTTTTTTAGAGCTCTGGCCACTGACGAAAGTTCCGATCAGTCATTTTTCACATCCAGTTTCACTACTTACGGTAAATTAAGAGTTTTTGTTCTCTTCTTTTAATGTTCTTCGGTAATATGTTATACTTGGTTTCTATGCACTTCCATTCTGCATACTCCTTAAGATGATTCCCAGTGTCTGCAATACAGTTTCCTGGATATTGATTGGCAAATTTCCCCTGTTTCTTTCCTTCCCGAAATAGTATAATAAATGTAGCTTATTTGTTTGGATTAAAAATGCAAAAACCCGAAAATTGCTTAGAATTATCAATTTTGCCTAATTAGACTGTCAGTCAAACTTAGGATATTGTCCTCCTAGTTGTTGGGAAACTTTTTCTATAATTCTTGAAGCAGTTTTTTGATTTGCATCAAAGCAAATAAAGTTAGCAAATAAGCAAAGGTGGCCTGCTGAGGAATAAAACCGTAATGTGCACAACAGTTGATTTCCTCGTAGATAGTAGTCCAGAATTTATATAGAAAGTCCTAGTCTTGACTTTTATATAGAAAACAGATGTGTTCAGAAATTGTTACCTGTTATTGGCATACTCCAATCAATCTTCGGTTAAAGCCAAAACGCACTAAAAGGTCTCTTTGTACAAGCGAAACATTTAAGACAATTTTAGATTATCCATTTTATCAGAATGGTGTAGGCGCTGAATTCATATTCAAATATTTCCAGGACATCTAATTCAGCATTTAAAATATCCATTATTTGATATGTTGATTGATATTACTTCATGGGATATTATTTGATTGAACGGAAAAAGCACCGCAAATAGAGAGAAAAATGCTAACCGTCACGCGCCAGGAAATCAAGTTAATTTAGGTTAGAATAACCAAAACTCCATAATCGTGAACTTTAAGTGAGCGCTAGGCCTAGAATGATGAGAGCTTAAATTAAGCTTCCAGTAAATACCCCTTACGATGCGGTGCAAAAAATTATAGATACTTAGGCCTAAGTCCGCCTTAAAAACTTCAGTTCAACCGTCCATGACTTGCCCGAACGTTCGAATAATCTTCCAATAATCATTGTAACGTTGCCAAACTCAACATGCGACAATGCGTACGATGAGTTTCAATTTGCGCACACGGTTCAAAAATCGGTTTGCCACGCGTTTAACAATACGTATTCTTTCATCTTTCTTCGCATATATTCGTTTACGCAGTTTAACTTATGATGTCAAAAATTGATCCCTCAGGCTACGAAGTTACGATACAGCCTTTGAGGATGGTTATACTTCGCCTTTTAATACTGTCACAGAGGAATCGTCAAGTAGCAGCATCAACTCGAACTATGCGGTTTGCGACAAGAATAAGGAAAGAAATTGAGCCGATTATTAAATTTAATAAATTTATTTCAACTAAACTATATTCTTATATAAACTGAATAATTTATTTAGCAAACAAATTATTCATAAACCCAAAACTCATCAACAGGCTCTTAAGAGGCTAAATTTATTCCTATCCCTAACACCATTCATTAGATTAAAAAATGTGTTCCAGCGAATCCCTTCCTCTAGGTCATATGCGAAATCACGTGTCAGAGGAGGAGTAACAGGTGAATGCATTTGGGGCGTTATTTAAGCCCAACCCAGCTGTAACGATTTTCACGGACAAGAGTCTCGGGTCCTTCAAATTGCAGCAGACAAGGGCACCAAGTGCAAGAGCATCACGTGGAGCACCACGGAGAGGTGAGGAGAGGTGGAGGAGAGTGAAAGTTTATGTGTTGTGCATTGAGAGTTTGTCAGGTACGTCCTATATTTACATTTCAAGATTCAAATTTTTTTTTATATGCCGCCAGACTGGCCATAAAAAATTCCATGTAAAATTTCATAACCTCAAATATTATATGACCTATTAATTTTACAGAAAAATTGTATCAGACTTCTTTAAAGGTTTTTCTATGGTAGACTTAAACAAGGAAAGGATTTTCTCAGGTGATAGGTCAGGGCATTAAGAAAAGAAACTTTTCAGCTAACCGAGCTTTCGGCTATTGTTTAGTGCGTTCTTTAGGGCTACAATAGAGAAGGAAATGGGGAGCAACTACATTACTAGATAACAACTGTATTTATAACTTACTGCTAGACTGTTTCTCATAAAATCACAGCTCTGCATTATTAGGAGGGGGCTCTCTAGTTTCGGTCCATATCAGGACATTGTCACATTTTGCTCTCAATGATACATTGATCTTTAAAATTCACACATATACGGCACTACAGATTAAAATTGCTACGTCACATTTCTTATTATCTATTCTTTCTTATTATCTAATAATCTATTTTAATTTTACGTAGTAAACGCCACAAATAAATATGATCTAGTTGAGGCTACCAATACGTCGATTAGAAAAATAAGTATGTGGCTCAATGAGAGGAACTTACAGCTTGCTCCAGAAAAAACGGAGATGGTTATTTTATGCGGCAAATGAGACCGAAAAGACGTAATATTCAGGATAGGTAACACAATGATAGCTCCACAAAGATCCGTCAAATATCTGGGAGTGATTTTCGAGGACAACATGAACTTTGCAGAACACCTAAAGCACGTGGCCCACAAGGGCCAAGCTAAACTCAACTCGCTACAGAGGCTAATGCCCAACCTAGACGGCCCAAGTAGTGTGAAGAGAAATTTTTTGTATGGAGTAATCCAGTCTGTTATACTCTACGCGGCTCCTATATGGGGAAACATAGTTAAAAGCCAAAAACACAGGGAATATTTATTGTCAACTCAAAGAAAAGCGCTTTTACGAGTTATTAGCGGTTACCGCACAATGTCCACCTTGGCTGCGCAAGTAATTGCGGGCATTCCCCCCTGTAGACCTATTGATAGAAGAAAGGATAATGAAATACAGGAATGGCCGTACCCTACGGGACCTCAGAGAGGAAACCTTGGATAGGTGGCAGAGCAGATGGAAGGTTGAAACTGTAAATGCCCAATGGACAAAAAAACTTATCCCAAACATACGGACCTGGGTAAAGTGTAAACATAGGCGTGTAAACAATTATACGACTCAAGCTCTACCTCTAAGCAGATTGCTTAGAGGAGTCCTACACTCGGAGGCCGAAACATCGCTGACATCAAGTAGCCCCTGAGTATATATAGTAGGTTCCTATTGAACTAAAAGTCTAGTACACATGTCTAGCAACATTATATTGTTTTAGTTAACAGTTCTTTAACAAAACATCACATCATAATATTTTAATTAAGCTAAATTGTCAGTGTAAGTGTTTAGTTCCTTTTCCGGATACTCGTAAGCGATTAGGCCATATTTTCTGATATTAGGTTCAGCAGGTACTGCTTAATGTCAGCTGAGTCACTTTTGAAGAAAGTCCTTACAAAAGGGTAGCTTGACAATGCAGCCTTATCCTAAAATATCCCAGGTTTAAATTAAAAATTGAAATAATTCTTAGTGAAAATATACTTACCTGGCAGCGGTTTTTAACGTAAGTAAAAATTTCTTCTTCATATGTTTGATTAAACGCCAGTTTATTTATGAGATACTCCGCTGATCCAGAAAGGACACAGGACATGAGTTCCTGTTCCAATTGCCAAAATATGACGATCACATCTGCAAGCGTAGTTATCGTTGTGGATAATAAAGGACTAAATTCTGGATTCTTCCAAAAACCTGTGATGGTGAACTAAAACACATTTCTTTAATTATTAAGTAAACACTATAATATTATTAGAAGTACAAAAAAATTCGGTTAAAAATTAAATCTTTTGGTTAAAATGTCGCTTGCTCAGAAGCACTTACATTAACTTTGCTTAAGGTTGGTCGAATTTCCAAGTACTCAATTGAAAAGTTTTTATTTGAGTTTGACAAATTTGCATAGAGGTCCAGTTTTAAGGAGTGCAGACTGAAACTAAAAACCCATAATATTAGTAAAAAGTCTTCTGAGGTTTCAAGTGAACATTTTCTCTTAAAGTATCAAGAATTCTGCATGTTTTGGGACCTACAAAATCTGTCCTTCCCCATAAAGAGGTACAATTTCGAATGCATCCAAATCAAGGACATAATATTCCAGTCCAAGGCCAATCTCTTTTGGTATAGATGCATTATTACATAAGGTAATGGTCGATGTCGTCGTACCGTCTATCGTTAGCCAATTAGGGTCATCTATGTTCAAACCATCCAGGCCATATAGGTATAAACCGGTGTAATTAAAAGTTCCATCCCTAAAAAAAATATATTACCAAGTAATAATGTTTTTTGTTTTAATAAATGTCAAATGATTTCTTTAATTTTCACAGAATTTTATATATATATATATATATATATATATATATATATATATATATATATATATATGTGTATAGTAGATAGCAAATAGGCTCATTTTTTTGTTTAGTACATAGCATTTAGGCTCTTCGGAACTTACAGGCTCGAAAATCTGCAAACAGGCTCTTTACCGACAGTCCTTTTCTAGCAAAGAAGCTCGCGGGGTTGAATACACCCGTACTATTTAGTACAATTTCTGCATATTTTATATGTGTATGTTCACAAGTATCATAGAGGCTCCTTTCTTACAATAATTGAAGGATACATAGGGAAAAGAGGCTAAATCAATTTTTTAGTCGAATCAAGGCAAAAGCGATATTTAGTGGCAAATATGGGTAATTTTATAGACGGATATGTATTCAGGGGTTAAGTAATCATAGCGTATTCGTTACCTGAGCCCTAGGCTTATGATTTCTTCTTTTTAACTGTTATATTGACTACGGCCTTTATGAAAGATTCCACTAATGGGATTCCACTAATAAGTAATTTTAGAAAGATAAACGAAAAATGTTCAAAGATTTACTTTAGAAAAAAAAAACAAGTTACCAACCTTAGAATATCGATAAGTAAAAACATTTTCGCTTGACCTTTTTTTTCCCGTGTACCCTCCAATTGTAGACTCTAGAGACAATAATTGTAACTTGAAGTTACAAAGCTCAATGAATAATACGAAATTGTAGAAAGGCCACGACAAATTTCAAGTATATAAATACCAACTATTTAATATTTATTATAATCAATTATTATAACCAATATCATAATCAATCATAATAACGATTGTAACTTGAATTTACAATTTTGTCTTTGTTCTATGCCCTCATATTATTGAATCCCTGTATGTTAGTTGAATAGTTCATTATGATTTAATAAATATTAATTAGTAATATTTTATATATATGTTGTTCATTTATCTTGTAGGAGTTTGTATGCTGTGTGTCATTCTAATAGGAGCCGGCATGCTATATGATGTTGATGATTCAGAGCTTGCATGCTCCCCCCATCAAAATGTTTCAAACTTCGAAAAAATAACTGAATAATTTCAAAGTTTAATAATAAATAATTTAATTCTCAAATTGTAGGTGCTACCAGCAATATTAGGTTCAAGCTGCAATATTTGTGATGTGAAGTTACGAAACTTATTGAATAATATGAAGTCGTAGAAGGGAAATGACAAAGTTCAAACTTTGTAGACTTAAGTTCCAATAATTGTAGGTTCAACTTACAAATGTTGGTTCAAGGTACAGTTATATGTTCGTTAAAAGTACGGGTTCATGCTATCTGTATCGTAGTTGAAAAATTTATTATGATTTAATAAATTTTTCAAATATCTTTTGTTGGTTATATTTTGTAGGAGTCTGTATACAGGGTTTAATAATACGAAGGCGTTGAAGGACAATAACAAAATGGTAGGTTCAAGTTACAATTCAGGTTCAAATTACAATCGTAACTTCAACCTACAATTATAACTTCAATTTACAGTTGAAACCAGAACCTACAATTGTAACTTGAAGTAACAATTTTAGAAGTAAAAACTGCCAAATTAAAAATAATATATTGTTCCAAACTTTGAAATTTTGAAGTTAACACTTCAAACCATGACACATTAAGAAATTTAAGGAGCCACCATGCCTTATTTTTGGCAGAGATGAGAGCCTTTATGCCGCTTGCATCTAAATAAATATACGTAAATAGATTAGGTTTGGTAGCATGTCGGTAGATGGCATATCGACTCCCATTGGTAAGAAATACAGCATACAGATTCCTACAAAATATAACGAATAAAAAATATTTGAAAAATTTATTAAATCATAATAAACTTTTCAACTAAGATACAGGGTTCAATGGTACGAACACGTAGAAGGCCAAAACAAAATGATAGGTTCAAATTACAATTGTAACTTGACTGCTATTCAATGAGTTTTGTAACTTCAAGTAGCAACGATTACAGCATGAACCTGAAATTTTAACCGACGTACAATTATATCTTAAACTAACAATTGTAAGTTGAACCTACAATTATTGGAACTTCAACCTACAAAGTTTTAATTTGTTATTTCCCTTCTACAATTTCGTATTATTCAATAGGTTTTGTAACTTCACAATACTTCACGTCACAATTATTGCAGCTTGAACCTACAATTGTACGTAGCACCTACAGTTTGAGAAGTAAAATCTACAAAATTCGTAGTCTTATTGTTTTCCAAACCTTGAAATTTATTAAGTATTATTTCAAGATTTCATACAATCAAAAATTTAGAGAGCCTGCATGCTTCAGTTCAGGCAGAGATCAGAGCCTTTATGCTGCATGTATCTAAATAAATAGTCATAAATAGATGAGGTTTGGTAGCATGTCGGTAGATGGCATTTCGGCTCCCATTGATAAGAAATACAGCATATAGACTCCTACAAAATATAAAAACAAAACACATTTGAAAAATTTATTAAATCATAATAAACTTTTCAAATACGATACAGGTCTACGAACCATAGTCTTATTTTGTTCTAAACCTTGAAATTTAGGAAGTATTATTTCAAGATTTTAGACAATCAAAAATTTAGAGAGCCTGCATGCTTCAGATCAGGCAGGCATGAGAGCCTTTATGCTGCATGTATCTAAATAAATATTCATAAATAGATGAGGTTTGGTAGCATGTCGGTAGATGGCATATCGGCTCCCATTGGTAAAAAATACAGCACACAGACTCCTACAAAATATAACGAACAAAAGATATTTGAAAAATTTATTAAATCATAATAAACTTTTCAACTACGATACAGGGTTCAATAGTACGAAGACGTAGAAGGCCAAAACAAAATGATAGGTTCGTTATTCAATGAGTTTTGTAACTTCAATTAACAATGATTACTGCATTAACCTGCAATTTTAACCAACGTACAATTGTATCTTGAACTAACAACTTCAAGTTGAAACTACAATTATTGGAATTTCAACCTACAAAGTTTTAATTTGTTGTTTTAATTTGTTATTACCCTTTTACGACTTCGTATTATTCAATAAGTTTTGTAACTTTACATCACAATTATTGCAGCTTGAACTTACAATTGTACATAGCACCTACAGTTAGAGAAGTAAAATCTGCAAAAACCATAGTCTTATTTTGTTCTAAACCTTAAAATTTAGGAAGTATTATTTCAAGATTTCAGACAATTAAAAATTTAGAGAGCCTGCATGCTTCAGCTCAGGCAGGGATGAGAGCCTTTATGCTGCATGTATCTAAATAAAAATTCATAAATACCTGAGTTTTGGTAGCATGCAAGCTCTCAAACACTTCAAGTCAGATGGCATGCTGGCTCCCGTTAGCAAGACATACAGCATACAGACGCCTACAGAATATAACAAATAATAGATATACGTTCCAATTCAATATTTATTAAGTAATCATAAACTATTCAACAAGCAAACAGGTTTCATTTTTGAAACCTATATGTTGTCTTCCTGTATGTCTACACGAAGAGAGTAGCAAGTTCAAGTTACAACTATAATAGGTTCAAGTTTCATTTGTAACTTCAACATCACTGATTAATGGAACGTTTATGAACTTTTATGCTTAAAGGTAATTCCTTAGATAGTATTGTAATTAAAAAATAAATGCCAAAATAAAGATAATATTGAAATCGTATTAAATGGAATATAATACAAAACAATGGCTTAATGAAACTACTATTGGAACTACTTACTGACATCACAATTATTGCAGCTTAAACCTACAATTGTAGGTAGCACCTACAGTTTGAGAAGTAAAATCTGCAAAAATCATAGTCATATTTTTTTTGAAACCTTGAAATTTATAAAGTATAATTTAAAAATTTCAGACAATCAAAAATTTAGAGAGCCCGCATGCTTCAGTTCAGGCAGAGATGGGAGCCTTTATGCTGCATGTATTTAAATAAATATTCATAAATAGCTGAGTTTTGGTAGCATGCAAGCTCTCAAACACGTCACATCAGATAGCATGCCGGCTCCTATTAGCAAAACTTACAGCATACGTGCTCTTACAAAATATAACAAACTGCAGTAGCTATAAGTTCTAACTTATCATTTATTAAATCAAAATAAACTTTTCAACTAACATACAGGGTTCAACTATACGAAGGCGGAGAAGGACAACACAAAATGATAGTTTCAAGTTGCAAAAGCAACTTGACTGTTATTCAATGAGTTTTGTAACTTTAAGTTGAACCTACAATTATTGGAACTTCAACCTACAAAGTTTGAACTTTGTTATTTCCCTTCTACGATTTTTCCCCACTACGACTAACTTCACATCACATATATTGCAACTTGAACCTACAATTGTATGTAGCACCTACAGTTTGAAAAGTAAAATCTGCAGAAATCAATGTCATATTTTGTCCCAAATTTTGAAATTATTCAGTTATTGTTTCGAAGTTTGAAACATCAAAGAATCTAGAGTCCGCATGCTTTATTTTTGGCAGAGATGAGAGCCTGTATGCTGCATTTATTTAAATAAATATAAATTAATAGATGAGTTATGGTAGCGTGCAGGCTCACAAACACTTACATCAGATGGCATGCCGGCTCCCATCATTAACAGGACATAAAGCATAGATACTCCTACAAGATATTACTAAAAATATCTGATTTGCGTTCAAGTCAATCGGCTCTAACGTTTGCGAGTCGGAAATTGTTGAAATTACCTCTTAATTGTCAATGTCAGTTGGCAAAACCTCGTTTGTATTAAACCCATCAACCATTGTTTGTCAATTGATCTAAAAAAGGTTTACGAGTTACAATAGAATTAACTCATAACTGCCTATTTTCAAATTTGTTTTACTTACAAATAGCATCCAGGCATCGAAAATTAACTACAAGTAATGACTAACTTTGAACTAAACTAAAATGCAAAGAAATACTACTAAAAATATTTGTCGAAGTTATCATAAACTAGTTTGAAATTTTGAAATTTAAAATGTTTCTTAAATGACAATACATCTGCCTAAATGCAGAAAAAGTACCCATCCGCTAAACCCCATCGTCAGCGTGCTAATGTCAGGCACAACGCACAAATCTAATTACGTTTTTTTATGTTTACTGATATGGAGCCTATATGCACCTGATCAAAAACATTTAAAAAAGGTTTAGTACAATGTTTTCAATATAGTACAATTAGGTGTGACCCTTGGAGCTTGTTTGCTATCTACTATACACATATATATATATATATATATATATACGTGCATTTATATCTTTTTCGCCTCCACATGAGAGGCAGGCACCCAAGCCTCCACCATAACCGCTGTATGTAGGCGAGTGTATTTTGCTCATTTCGCCTCGATAATTCAAGTTCTTTCCCTACCACCGAAGAGGGGTAGGGAAAATGTGCAAATAAAAAAGCTGTATAAGCGGTACACATGTAAATGTAATAGGCCTCAACGACGTCTAGTCCGATGTGGCTCCCTCTTATATACAACGAAGTATGCTGTCGATGCATGCGCCTCTAGCAAGGTTGCCAGTTTTAAAGTCTAAGGAATGCGCCAATTTGGCCTTGGTGTCTAAAAATAGATTACTGAAACTATATTATATTATTTGCCGGTTGTTTTTATATTTTGTGTCGTCGGATGCTTATGCGTAAAATATAGGGCGGAAGCGCTTTCGGCACTGGGCAATTTGATATATGAACCCGAATAGTTTATGTGATGTAATGGCTATTTATGCAAGTGTTAAAATTGCATTTTTAATTAAAGCACTATTTCAAACTTTAAAAAGACTTTTAATACTAATTTCATAAAAATTTTCTTCTACAAATGCACAAAATGTATTCTTTTTATTAAAATTTTAACAGCTTTTATTTTTAGCACCAGTGTTAAAATTAGTTCAATAATGCCATTTAAAAATTGAACAATGGTTTAAAATAAAAAAAGTCTTGATAATTGTGTTTTAATTTTTAAGGAGGAAAGTAATAACTTGTGACCTCTGAACACACTTTTAATATACAGCGAGCGCCAAATGTATGGCATATAATGATTTAAAAGTGTGTTGTTCATTTTTCGAGAAATCGCTCGGATCCGTCGATTTTTATTTTTAATTGCGCATTTTGTGCATTAGTTTTTAATTATACAGGGTGACCCAAAAATAAATTATATCATGGCCAACTTTTTTAAATAGAAACCCATCCCCAAATTCTAATAACATTCTATTCTATGTAGCATACCCTAACCTTATCTTTAACGATGTTCGAAAAAATGACATATAGAAATCGTAAGAGGAAATCGTAAATTACCTCCTAAATTCATAAACTAATTAAAATTAAAACTAACAAAGTTAAATTAAGTGCACAAACTGCCATCCATTAGTTTGTTAACAATACCCAAGCCTATGTACTCATCTTGAACATTATTCATCTTGAACATAATCTTGGACATCATTGAATAACAAAGCTAGAATTTTCGAATGAAAATGAGTTTGTTCAAAAATCAGCAAAACTATTGATTATTAAATCAACAAGTCATATGATGCCTGTTATATGATGCCTGCCATATGATGACTGCATTTACTACGGAAATGATGTTTAGTTTTCAAAAAGAATAAATTTCTCAATTTCAAAACGCGAATAATTTTCAAAATCTCATTCGAGCAAATCCGTATTCGAATGTTGTGAAAATAACACAATATGTTTTTTATACTTGTATAATCTGAATTCACAATTTAATCACGTTCACGGTTGGCGTCATTCTAGTATGAATTAGGCTTCAGTAGCTTTAGAATTGTCCATGCATCACAGAAATGCAGGCATCCAACTGCATCATAGAAATCTCGTTATAAAGCCAGTTTTTCAAAACTAAGTCGTCACAAAAATTAACTTAAATAAGTTTTTTTTCAAGGGGACTAAAAGGACGTCATTTGTTTTCTCCATACGCACACCTAAAGTGGGCTTTCTAATCCTGAGACCAAAAAAGTAGCAAGAAAGTCCTAGGCAGTAAAAGTAAAGTCAAAAGTCACCGCTAGTGTCATGGTGGCGCATATAAACTGCTCAACTTAAAGTTTGGCAAAAGCAATTTTTTGTGTCATTTTCAATCAGCTGGAACTTTTTAAGCAATGAATTGTTATAAATACAATTTGCACGGCCTGAAACTTCATTTCTTCTAGATTAAAGAAGCGGATAACCTTGAAAAAGAAACCGACATCACCTTTATTATATAGGGTGTGAAACAAAGTGGTGCAAAAATTGCAAAATTTTGATGTTCTGCCATTTCACGATCAACTTTTTTTTCTTTATCGTTTTGAGGTAAGCGGTAAGCCAACATTCATATCTCGTAACCTTTTCGCCAGATTTTTTATTAAAGCATGCTGAATTTTTATACAGAGTGAAACGTAAAATGTGTGAAATTTTTGTTGCTGATATTTGTAAATCGTCGTAGTTTGAAAACCTGGTACAGAATCTTGTGGTGTTTTCCCTCATTTGTTGACATATTGTCTGTGGATTGCTACCAATTCAAAAAATTCAAAAATACGTGACGTTTTTTCTAGTACACTAGCATTAAAAAAATATGATACCTACCATTATTGTTAATCCTCGTGACTTATAATAGCAATATTAAATAAAATAACCTTTTTAGAGGAAAAGGGAAGTTGAGCGATGCCGCTGCAGATAGCCAACATCAATAACTCTAAACAGTTTTGTAATTTTCTTGTTGAGGTATTAGAACTTATAGAGAGGGAATCAAAATATTTTTGAAAATTTCGTTAGCAATTTGTACAAATCGTCCTAATTCGCGGACAAATTGATGGATTATTGTTATTATTCTTTTGATCGACAGCATTATCTGCAAATTATTTCTCACCAAGAGAATTTTCGAAAAGTAGTTTCTGAATTGCAGGTACGGACTTGACAAATAAGTATACGGGGCGGGTCATAATGGATGGTCAAAAATGAAATCTTATATTCTTTGGTCGATTTTAAGGGGGGGGGGACCGTCATACAATTGTGTTACCTATCGAGCTTCGTTAAAAAAATGCAGGGTGTTGAAATTAGAATTTCAAAATGCAGCATATGTATTGATTATTCCGAAAGGATAAGAGATACCTTATTGAAATTCTGCACGTTTTGACTGCTATGGAATGCACACATTTCGCAATAAAAAATTTTGTTTATTTCCGCCAGTGGCGCGCTTAGCAGAACGTCGACCTATCTTATTTAAAAAAAAATGGAACGTCATTGCTTTTTCAAAAAATTAAATCTAGTTTTTAAATGCCCATTAAAATACTATTTGTTTGTATCATAATTCAAGCCAATATTAATCGAATATTTTTGATTTTTTATCAAAATGTAATTTTTCGCGGCTGTACTTACATGCACTACAATGGTTTTTATTTATTTACTCGAAAACGGTGCATGGTACTAAAAAACTCGAAGAGAGCTCTTTTCTTTAGAGTAGAATGGGTATTAAAAAAACAAGTTTCACTTTTCAAAAATTCAGTGACGTGCTACCTTTTTTCAAATAATGTAAGTCGACGTGCTGGTAAGCGCACCACTGACGGTAATAAAAATAATTTTTAATTGCAAAATTTGCGGCTTCCGTAGCAGTCAAAATTTCAATAAACTATCTCTTATGCTTTCGAAATAATCAATTAATCAATACATAAGTGTTTTGAAATTCTAATTTCAACTCCCTGTTACTTTTTAACCAAGCTCGATAGGTAACACAATTGTATGAGAGACCGCCCTTAAAATCGACCAAACAATATGCGATTTCATTTTCGACCAACAATTATGACTCACCCCTTCTACTTATTTTGTCAAGTCAAGTCATGATGAGAAACAATTTGTAGATAATTCTGTCGATCCAAGCAATAAAAATAATGATCCGTCAACTTGTCCGCGAATTACGACGATTTAAAAAAAGTACTAACGAAATTTTCAAGAATGTTTTGATTCCCTCTATATAAGTTCTAATGCCTTAAAAACGAAAAATGACATAAACATCTAGAGATAATGATGTTGGCCATCTGCGACGGCAACACTCAATTTCCATTTGCCTATAAAAAGGTTATTTTATTTAATATTGCTATAATAAATTATATTATGCTGCCCAGATCGAATACCCAAGAACACTCTCACCTGTTCACACTAATCGGTCAAGAATACTGTCTGCTTTTTGTACTTCGTCCAGTTGCAGGCCTCAGCTTCGCTTCGGCCGTCAATCTCTGGACTCAGCACGAAAAGACCCACTTTTACTCCTAGTGACATAATCTACTATTATTTAAATAAGTTTAATTTTTGTTTTCAATTTTTTCTTTATAGCTTTTAGAGTTTTTAAGATAATTAACTCAAATTTGGAATATAGATAACTATTTATAATCATATGTATTATAACAAGTGCATTGAAAATTATCGGTAATTTTTGGACGATTGCACGAATGCAATTTGGGACAAAAAATGCACTAGTGCACGCAGTGCACGAGTGCTTTTTTTCTGATCCAAATTGCATGAATTACATATCGGTCTAAAATTACCTATAATTTTCAATGCACGAGTTATATTCGAAGGAGAATTTCATGAACAAAATAATTAAAAAACCTTGCGACATTTGACCCCCCCTGTAGGTATAGCTATTTTGATTCGAACCAATGTCAGAAAACTTATTGCCGGGCCAGATGGTATGATTATGGATTGAATATAAATTAATTTGCATGGTTTATGCTATAACATTGAGCCAGTTACTTTTCATTTGACTTTGACAGACAAATTATCGCGATAATGTTTTTTGACCGAAAAATTGTCGCACGCAATACCATAAGAGCTCAGATTTAGCCGGATAGTTTTTAACTTGTCTTAGAATACTTTCTTTCTGGAATAATTTAACGAAATCTGTTTATAGATCGAGTGAAATTATACCAGAAAGAAAGTATGAGAGGACAAGCAAAAAATATCAGGCTCAAAATCTGAGCTCGAATGGTATTTGATAAGACAATTTTACGATTAAAATAGTCATAGTAATACCAAATATGAAACTACGAAGCTTTGTTTAATAGTTCAACATAAAAACTGATAATAACGATAATAACGCCAGAATAATAGATTTAAAAATAAACAATTATTAAAAACACAGTTCTTATGTTTAATTTGTTCTTTAGTATCTGCCTCTACAACGGAGATTGATGAAGATTGTTCTGTAAATAACGTTGTATTCGGTTGTATATGTGGAAGATGGTTGACGATGGGCTCCTCTCTCGGCTGGCTGATCTCGAAGACTCTCGAAGAACTTTCAAACTGACAGATGATAAATCGAAAATTCAGTTTTAACAATCCCCAAGTTACATGGATCTATGGCGACGTAATTTATCCGATTTTTTTATCCACTTGCATTTTCTCTTCCTTCCTATTTATCCGATAGCAAACTAGCATTTTATTACCTTCAAATGGCATTAATTGTACATGAATAAAATTGTCGCGACAAGGAAGAGAAAGAAGGAAGGAAGAGAAAATGCAAGTGGATAAAAAAATCGGATAACTTACGTCGCCATAGATACATATGATTTGGAGACCCATTGTTAAAGTTGAATTTTCGATTCATCATCTGTCAGTTTGAAAGCTAAGTTAAATTTGATACATTCAAATTTATTTTTTGCGATATGGCCTGTTTTGGAGTAAGCTGCGAAGCAGGAATTCAAAACGAAATAGATAATATGCCTCCGATTAATACCAAGAAAAGTCAATCATCAGTATGGAGTCAGTTTAACGCATTCTGCAAAGAACGACGAATTCGCCGAAAAAATTGGCCGGGATATTAAGAAGAAAAAAATAACTAATCATTCCCATCGATCCAGTTACAGTGTCAAATTTAGCTAAGGCAGGAGTTAGTGAACAAAACTTAATTAAAATCGCTAACCAATCTTCAACATATACAACCGAATACAACGTCATTTACAAAACAATCTTCATATCAATCTCCTCATATCAGAGCTCAGATTTTGAGCCTGATATTTTTTGCTTGTCCTTTCATACTTTCTTTCTGGTATAATTTCACTCGATCTATATAACAAAATCACGAGAGCGTAGCTCGAGATAAACAGATCTCGTTAAATTATTCCAGAAAGAAAGTATTCTAAGACAAGACTCTTATGGTATTGCGTGCGATAATTTTTCTGTGGTTGAATATTACTATGGTTACAATTGTTCTATAACAATAGAATATTGGACAAATATTGAATAACAGGTGGTGAATGAAATTCTCTACAACGTTGGATATAGTAACCGATTGCGAAAATCTACCGAATCTTATTTTTTCTGGGGTTGTATCTGCTTTCACCATCCCAAACTTTTTTGTAGCACGCCGCTGATTGTTTCTTCTTAAAAATCTTAGTTCTCTGTTCAATTTAGAAACGTTCATGCCTTTTGCATCCCTTCCTTATAAACCATCATTTACGAGAAATTTGCGAAAGTGTCTAGAAATGCACATAATTTTTCCATAAGAAATACTTGTTTTCTGCATTCCCATTTAAATTCCCAGATACCTTTGAAAAATTGAAAAATTGATGAAAAAGAGTCACTTCTTATGGAAGAAGTAGGTGCATTTCTATATACTCTTGCAAATTTATGGAGCACGGTAAGAGATAAGGCAAGGATGCAAAAGGCAAAAATGTTTCTAAAGTAAATGGAAAATTCAGATGTTTAACAAAAAATGATCAGTGGGGTGCTACAAAATAGTTTGGTTGGGTAAAAGGGGACACAACTCCAGAAAAATAAGACTTTCGCTATCGGTTGATATCTCCAACGATGTAGATTATAAATTATTAGCTATTACTATACTTAACTATATTTCAAATTTGAGTTAAATAGATCAAAAACTCTAAAAACTATAAAGAAAAATTTGAAAAGAAAACTTAAACACCCGGTATATCCGTAACAAAGCATTTTTCGACTACAGTTTCTGTAACAAACTAGGGTTATTTTTGGACGTAAAATATTTCCTTAAAATTTGTTACATAAAAACCTGCCCCACTCCCTGTATACACATGACAACTTTCAATATTCTGCCAAATTTGAAACTAATTGAAATAGTGGAAAAGTGAAAAATGGTGAATATTTAGTATGAATCAGCGAGACACACACAACTTCTTATTCAATGTACCAATCGTTTAATTTGCCTCCGGAATCTCCTTTCCGATATACAATTATCCGGATGATATACGGGATCCACCAATTGGTTTCCGGCTACTCTTATACACACAATTTTTTTATTGTTGTATGAGTTCGGCCAATTAGCATCCAGCTACAAAAATATACAACTTTAACACACATATGTGTGTTGGCTTTATTGGCCTCCAATCATCCCCTTCCCCCCAAGCCTTTATATACACTTGTTTTGTTGATATAGGATGTCGATTAATTGACCTCCACCAGCGTTTTTGCGGTGTTGTCGCATTTCTGAGGCACGTTGACCTACTCACACTGGAGGCAGAGCTGCGTGGGCCACCTGACGATTATATAAACGTATGAGATCGCCACGCCACGTGGTGGAATTTTCGTGAACTCGATTGTGTAACTGTACATGTGTATTGTCAAAATGGCCTCCGGACGAAAATTGGCAGAGAGGCTTATAGAGTTCACTTGGACTGTTTGCCAAAATATTAAGGGCGATTCGAATTCGCCTCCGGATTTTCCAATTCGGCTCCGTTTTTGAGGCGTGTGCGAATATTGAACTATGCGAATTGGAGGTGTATATGTCAAAATGCATATATATATATATATATATATATATACGTATTCGTTGCATCTTATGACACCCACAAATCAATATACAATCTGACACCCATACTTTTATACGTATAAAATATAAAATCTCACATGTGAGTCTATTGGCACCCAGGTAATTCCTGCCTAAATGACACCAAAACGTATAACCTTGTGATACTACGAGTCAAACTGACACCCTACAATGTTGCCAAACTACCATATCGTTTTATACATATAAAACAAATTATGTCAACATATTTGTCTTTTGGCACCCTTTTAAGCTTGGTATATGTGACACCAAAATGTATGACCTTGTGATATTGAGAGTCAAAGTGACATCTTGCAAGTTTTAAGTGTTACAATATTGGATTTTCCCATTCGACTTTTAATTTATCAAATGAAAAGCCGAAATATTTGATTTTACATCATTCGATTTTACATTGGACTAGTTCGGTTCGATCTATCTCTCGATTTTCTTATTCAATTTTAAGGAATAGGACGGGATCTATTTGGATTCGATTTTAATCTTGGATTTTTCTTTGAGTATGCGCTTTGCATTTATTGACACTAAATAGAATTGAAGAAACGATTAGATCTAAAGATACTTCTACAATGCGTCAAAATGGAATCCAACGAAAATATGGAAATAAAAAATCGATCCTAAATATCTAATAATGTAAGATGCTCTTAAGGTGGTGATACTCGTTGACGTCATCTGACATAGTTATCGGTCGGTTGGGTAAACACATTTTTGAAATAGCTATTTACGATGTAAGGGTGAAGAGTGGAATTTTCAGGCATGCATGTGAAAGTTTGCATCATCAACTTTAGTTTTTCAAATGGGACTATCAAATTCAATTGACAAAAATTAGAAGCCCTCCTTATTATAAATCCAATAATTTAAATATGTTTAAAAGAGAAGCGTTCTAAAGATAAAAAAAGTTAAAATCCCTTTAAAAAAATAGTTGATGATGTTACTAAAATTCAAAACGTTATATTAGAAATTTGATCTGTAGAAAAGACGTGCCAATAAAATTTTATTCGATGATTTCCGGAAAAAGTCGGATTTTTTATTACAAATTTACCTTAATTTAATCTAGTTTACATCTTTTGCGATTTCTGAGATTCTAATGATAAGCGACGAATTTCAATATATACTCTGCTTAAAAGTAAGAAAATCATTGAAAAGGACATAACCTGTAATGAAAACGTGAAGTGTTACACATATTTACAGTTATAATAAAAAGGACTTTAAATTTTTGGTATTCAATTGCCATTTTTAAAAAGACTTAACTTGATGATGCCCCAGAAAATTCGAAACGTCTGATTAAAAAATAAACAACACTGTAATGTAGATAAAAAAAAGTGCAATTTATTTCAAAATAGTTTAGGAAAAAGCAAAAACCATTTCGTAAATTTAAATTTTTTTCCGAATATCTTGCAAACTTTGTAAACTTCAAAAGGTCATTATGATTTGCACCCAAAGCGCAACTTTACCTCACTTTAGCCGAATCTGTACCTCTTATGGTTTACGAGATCCCAATGATGATATATTGTATTTAATATAATAAAGAGGAGAATTTATATGAAAACGAAATAATCCATGTCTGTGTTTAATAACATATTGTGCAACTAGTGTCGAAAATTGCACTTTTCACAAGAGTGTGACGGTTTGGACACGAGCCGTAGGCGAGTAATACAACGTCACAAGAGTGTGAAGAGTGATTTTCGTACGAGTTGCACACTATACTTTTTCTACTACTGCGATTTTGCTTCATAAATTATCATTCGTATTATAAAATATATGCAAGGCGTATGCAAAACAGTCAGAAGCGTGAGCAAAGTGGACTTTGCACACGCTTTTTTCGCAATCGCACTCGTAGAAAAAGCACACAAAATTTTTTCTACGACTGCGATTTTGCTACATAAATGATCATTCATATTATAAAATATATGTAAGGCATGTGCAAAACAGTCAGAAGCGTGAGCAAAGTGGATTTTGCACACGCTTCTGTACGGGAGCGTGCGCAATGTGCACTTTGCGCACGCTGTTTACAATATGCCATTTTCAACGGTAGTTAATAGTGCGCATTTGTTTATTTTCGAGCAGTCGCAGAAAAAAATATTAAGTTGATAACCAATAGACGAAACGTTGAGATAAATGAAGTAGGTATACATCCATATAGAGTCGAAAAAGGTCATTGTGTCATTGTTAAAATATTTCATAAAATCAGAGAAAACAAAAAATATTTAAACAAAATCTGTTTTTTTTCCGAAATATTTTATAAAAAATGAATAAATCAAAGAAAAATACTGTAACATTAGTCTTAGAAAAAAAAAACAAAAAAAATATGTTATTTAGTTAGGAAATATAGCTCATAACCAATAGTTATATAAGTACCAAAAGGATTTAGCTTTAGAAACGTTTATTAAATCAGATACTAGAGACATGCAACTTGAAACATGTGCGGTTTTAAGCTTACAACTCAAATTGTCTTATAAATTAAAAATAAATATACAAGGTGGCCCATCGAAAAGGATCCACTCCGTTTTTCTTCTAGTGAGTTAAATACGTCGAAAAACATTCGAAAACGTCAACGTTTTTAGCGAAAGCATTTTTTTACGAATTTTAATCTGCTAATCTAAACTCCCATGTATTGACTTGGAAATGTTTTATCGGAAGAGGGGTTTAGAAATACCTCGTTTTGAAGGTCTATCCGTTTGCCAGTTTTCATGTCGTTTGAGGAAACCAATCCACAAAAACTTGTAAGTTTATCTTGCCGTCATTTTGGATTGGTTTGACCAAATGTTACGAAATTTTGCAAATATATAGACCCTTGTCAGGCCTTCAAAACGAAGTTCACTTAACCTCTCTTTCAAAAAAAAAATCTTTTTTAAAAAGTTGATGTATTCAAGCTTTTTTCGATTTATTTACCCGATATGAAGAAAAACACCTGTAGCCTCATGTATTAGCACTTGCATACATTATTCACCCTGTATTATCGAAACAATTCGTCATAATTTCCAAACCGTTTTTTGACACAGGAATAACTTTTTCCCTTTCAACCTCATCTTAGCCGCTAAAAATGTTTGATGGTAAGAAAGTTGAGTAGGTCATTTATTGATTTCAGATGTGTTCGAGACGAAAAACGCTTTTATTTGGCGTATGACACTTTGACCTTTATAAAAAGCCCAGTATTGACAATTTTTATCTGAGATAGGGCAATTGGTAATGGCTGTTTATTATATAAGTTTTAAGGCACGCATGTGAAAGTTTTCAGGATGAGAAAAGCGAATTCTTCAATTCGCATGATTTATTTAAAAGCACTTTTAACACTAGTGTTATAAGTAGGTAGTTTACTTTTAACACTAGTGTCTTAAAACGCTAAGTTTAATAGTTTATGAGAGTGTTAAAAGTAGAAATTTTGATGTGTTTGTAAAAAAGACATATTTATGAACATGTCACTATTAGCCCTCATACTGGGAGATAAAAATGTCTTTAAAGAGAAATATGATTAGTTGTTTCTTAAATAAATGAAATAATGAATTGATTTTAGGTTTTAATTAATATAACCTTTTAAAATAGTTACTTAGTCAAGCCATAAAACTGTTTTTGAAATTTTGGAGAGTTTTTACTTTATCAGATATAACCACAAATATCGAATGTTTAAATAGCGTTCGAATAAACTCAAAAATGAGCATCATTTGAACCTCATGGGTGTCTTTTATCCAATGACCGCCTTAGCTTAGACTCAATTAAAATATGGTTGGCACCTATATGGTAATATGGCATATATATTGGTAAGTCCTTCTAAGCAGATTCCATGTTATAATTTATTTACGTCAAAGCTGCATAGGGGGATATCTTAAAATTGAATATTATAAGAACAATGTAATTCTGTTTTCAACCCGACAACTGTATATGTGTCTTTTGCCCAAAGGCCCTTTTGGCTCAAGCGAACATATCAATTCCAGTTATTGTATTAATCAAAAAAACATAGACAACATATCAATTATCTTTTTTTTTCACAAAACTAAAGATGTAATTTAATAGAGGCTCAACCATCTGTAAACCAAAATAATTTATTTTTTATTTTTATTTCATTTTAGAGTAGGTACCTACTATTAATGTATCTAAATGGTAAACTCAGGTTCCCATAAATATCGAAGAACTGTTTGTTAAATTATTGTAATTTTTAAGACACAGCAGTTATAGTTATTTATTTCATACTGTATGATTTAGGACACTTCTTTTACGTACTTGATTTTAATCCGGTAAACAGCTTTTTACAGGACGGGATACTGTACTGCTTCCGAAGTAAACAAAAAAAGATTTTAACAAAATTGTTTTTTTCTGAAGCATTTTATAAAAAGTGAATAAATCAACGAAAAATACTGTAACATTAGTCGTAGAAAAAAAAGATGGTCGTTGTTATTATTTAGTTGGGAAATAAAGCTTATAACAAATAGGTATTAAGTATCAGAGGAATTTAGCTTTAGAAACGTTTAATCAGGTACTAGAGATATATAAAACTTGAGTCATGTACGTTTTTAAGCATACAACTCAAATTGGCTTATAAAGTAAAAATAAAAATACAAGGTGGCCAATCGAAAAGGATCCACCCCGTTTTTCTTCTAGTGAGTGAAATACGTCGAAAAACTTTCTTTTTTTCGTTTTTAGGGAAAACATTTTTTTGGCAACTTTAATCCGCTTACATAAACCCTCATGTACTGACTTGGAAATTTTGAATGGAAAGAGGGATCGAGAGATACTTCGTTTTGAAGGTCTCAGCAAGGTCTATCCGTTTGCCAGTTTTCATGTCGTTTGGTCAAACCAATCCACATAAACTTGTAAGTAAGCTTGCCGTCATTTTGGATTGTTTTAACCAAATGGTACGAAATTTGGCCAATGTATAGACCTTTGTAAGGCCGTCAAAGCAAGGTTCACTTGACCTCTCTTTCTATTATTATTTATTTATTTATAAAAATTAAAATTATTATTATTAATTTTTTTTTTTTTAAATTTGTTCTTCCTAAAACCTAAAGTTGACGTATTCAAGCTTATTTCGATTTATTTACCCAATCAGAAGAAAATCACCTGGGCACCTGTATATTAGCACCTGCATACATTAGTCACCCTGTAATATTATCGAAACGATTCAACATAATTTCCAAACAGTTTTTTTACACAGAAGTAACACATTAAAAACTATCCTTTTTATCAAAATTAAAATGGAATTTACTTTTAACACGAGTGTTAATAGTAGCGTACTTTTAACAGAAGAAAGTAATTAGCATTTAAAATTTGTCGCTTACTCATTTTCTTAAACGGTACCGAGAAAGAATATTTTAAGTTAAGGAGAGTTTAATACTTTGTTGCCCAATCTATTTCATATTTGCAAACTTAATTGGGAACTATAAAATTTAAACTAATTTATAGTTTTTTTCTTCTATTTTCTTCTAAATTTAAAATAGTCAAAAAAAAACTGGGTGCTTTAATTCACATACACTTTTGGAGATATTTCGGGCTAAACAAGAAATAACAAAACAATGACCTAAATCTCCCAAATAATGCCTATGTACGTGACATATAACGTATAGCAAGTTACAATTGTCAATTAAAAAAAAGGCAAAAAAGGTAACAGACTTTTAAATAACGTTCATACATAATGGCTGGGACTATAGGAAGTTTACCACCTTTTTCAGTCGTTGGACATTAAAACAAAAATTCTGTGTTATTTTCTTGTTATGAAATCTCTACATAATGAATTTTTTCATATTACTATTTCTGACCAAAATTACAGAAATTATTTTTATGGAAAATGAAAACGTAAATTATACACACTTTTCATTTCCATAATGTTAAAAGATAAAACCAACAAACAAACAACATCAACAGTTGCGCGCAAATGCCTCATTCGTATTATCACTAATATGGCTTAAGAAGGAAGCGGCGTTGCCAAATTTATGGTGCCAAATTGACATTATGCATAGCGGGTGCTGGTTTAACCACATTAATACATTTATATACATTTGTATATAAAACAGCGCCCCCTATCGGAAGAAGGTCGAACTAATCAATATGTTCGTTCAAAAATATTGTCAAAGAGGCACCCAGCCAATATTTTAACAGACGCCTGCAAATGCTCTTTTATGATAATAGGCGAAAACATACACGGCGAACGCACCGGCACCCGAAGTCGGGTGCCACAACGTAATTTTGGGTGCCGTAAAGACAATTTTTGTCTAAAATGGTGCCACTTTGACAAAATCTATCTATATATATATATATATATTGATAGCTGTTAAGTTGTCGCCTCCGGTACATGAAGAGGGCGACCTGACCTCCGGGTTTTCTAAAGGGGGTAGATGAAAAACTTTTGTATATATGGGGTGTATATATCATCCAGATTACAAATTCCTTTAGAGGGGAAAATATTTTTGAGTTTGAAAATTGCATATATAAGAAGCATAAAAGAAACGCTATGACCTCCAAAAACCCTATATATTATGATACAAACTAGGCGTTATCGCCTCCGACAGAGTTGCCACATTTGCGTTAGTAGAACCGCTGCCCCTTCACCCTCCTATTCCTTGCAGTCGAGTTTTAATTTGAACATACGGATTGGAAATAAGAACGCTATGGTACTACCTGACAATATAGACATCAAATAATCAATTAATGTTTTTATTGCAAAATATTAGTTTGGTACAAAATCAGTTAAATCTTTGAGGCTCGAAAATTCGGCCAATATTTCGTATTTTTTTAAATATTTTATTTTGCGTAAGAAATAAAATCGAAGAAGAAGGAAATATAATAAAGCTAAAAACCAAACGACAAAAATTTAAATTTAAATGTCTTTGCAATGAACGCAATTATCTAAAAATGATAGAACGCGGCAAACCAATGATATTTTTTAATTACCTACTTTTTGAATTAATGTGTACAATGGGGTAGCTAGGCAACATCTTGTTCATCTCACAATTAAAGTTCCAGTAAAAATGAAAAATTGGTCAAATTTAAGATTTTTGCCCTTAGGGAGAAATAGAGCATTTCTCTCTATTTTTAAACCTCGAAATGTGTATATTTTTCCTAGTCGTCGAAAAACATCAGCGTCTCTAATTTTTAGCTTTTTCGCAGAAAACTCGGTATGACAATTAAAAATATGCAAAAATGCAATATTTACAATTTGGAATTTGAAATCTTATCTGCTTTCTATATTTCCAAAATATTGAAGCTGTTAAGAAGGAAACAGAGAGAAACAACTTCTTCGAAGGCAGATACCCCTTCCGGCACTGAATTATACTGTGTCAAAGCTTATTTTAAGAATATATTGTTGTGTTAATAAAATAATAAAAAAAGAATGCTTACAAGCAAAAAATATTAACAGACAACAAGCAAGAAAATAGAACAAGGTTTTATTAAAATATGCGAAAATTGCACATTTGTATACAGGGTGTCCCGTAAGCATATGATCAAATGGGTAGTGTTCTTTGGATCAAAAGAAAACGATTTGATCAAATTTTTATTAAGAAGAAAAATTGGTTTTTTGTAAGATCTAAAGATGGATTATAATGAACCTTGCTGGACACTTGTTTCTAAATAAGATTTATGTTTTGATGGAGAAACTATGTTTTTGACAACAGAAGAAACAAACTGAAGAAAACAGACACAAAACAAAGACGAAAAAAATGTACGTTTCGAAACTCGTGGTGTGTCGAAATGTTATTGCTCTCGGTAAAATATTGATGCGTTCATAGTTTTTACGCAATAAAATATTTTCTATAATTTTGCTATTTAATAATCTTACTCATTCACTGCTAAAAATCATAGTAGTTTGCACAAATTACAGGTTCAAAATTGTATGTGTATCAACTGAAATTCTTTCCGTCACAGATTTTTATTGACACTCTATAATTTGAAAGTAAATTAAAAAATTGTAAATTGTGTAATCTACTCTGACCTTCGCATTGAATGTGTAACACTGTTAAATAGCAAAGTTACAGAAAATGTCTGCTTTTGCGCAAAAACGGATGCTACAAATTTTTGCTAAGAGCAATAAATATTAGGAAAAAATATCAAGGTATTAGGTTTTTAAAAATCAGTCGATTCAGATTGATTAGAGTTCTGAAAGTTTTTTTAACAAGATACTGAAGCAGTTACCACTTTACTAAGTCGGATGGACATCTTTTCTCCATCAAAACTTGAGTCTTGGTTAGGAAGAAGTCCTTAGTAAAATTCATGACCATCCATCTTAACGTTGTCTATATATTACAAAAAAAACAAATTTTTTTTCACTAACTTTGACCATCAGTAGTTATTAGAAACTTTTCCTAATGACAGTTGGATCAAATCGTTTCCTTTTGAACCAGACTGTCGCAGTACCCCTTTGATCATGTGCTTACAAGACACTCTGAATACATATTTACAATTTGGATATTTGAAAACTTATCTGCTTTCGGCATTTTCAATGCTTTGTAGCTGTATATCAAGAAGGAAACAAAATAGAAACAACTACTCCGAGTAGGGCCAATACCCCTACCGGCATTGAATTATACCGTTTGTTTCAAAGCTTAATTAATGAAGAAAACAGTCATAAAAGCAAAGAAGAAATACAAGGCTCTACAAAGGGCTCTAGAACAAAACAAAAATATATTATAAAACGGAGAATTAAGTTTAATGTGGGTCAAAGTTACTAAATGTATATGATAACCAAAAAAACTTACTACTCTCTTTTGAATGGAGCAATAGCGTAATTACTTTTTAGAGGTGACAAATCTCATCCTCAACTTTGACATACAAATCAAAAGTGACAAGAAAGGACACAGCAGGTTCAAAAAAGCAAGATAATAATGAATAACAAAAAACCTGATTGGAGCTTACTATAGGTTATGAGTGAGAGTTGAAAGGTATTTATTTTCTGAGAGGTGTGTTAGAGATTGAAATTTTAAGCTTTTTCGCAGAAAAATTTATTTAAATATACTAAAAGGCATATTTACAATTTGGAAATTAAAAACTTATTTGCTTTCTATATTTCCAAAATATTGTAGCTGTTAAGAAGGAAACAAACAAAAACAACTACTTCCAGGACTTAATCACCTACCGGCTGGAATTATACTGTTTGTTTTAATATCATTTTATTAACTCATTTCAATATATTATTGTTTAAGCTTTATAAAATTAGCTTTGAAACAAACAGTGTAATTCAATGCCGGCAGGGGTATTAGTTCCCAGAATAGTTGTTTCTATTTGGTTCCTTCTTGATATATAGCTGTCGTTTTGAAAATGCCAAAAGTAGATACGTTTTCCAATTTCCAAATTGTAATTAAATATATTATATACAGGATTGTCTTTTTTGAACTGAGACAGCCAGATATGGGGAGAACTAGTAGGGAAATAATTCGTTTTAAGGGTGACCTATTTATTGTAGAGAAAAACCTATTTTAGGCACCTACTTTTACCTATACAGGGTGGATTAGGAAAGTGTGGCGTGAAAAACGACAAACTTTTGTGAATAGATAATTTATAATACCCCATACAAGATACTTTCAGTTTATTAATGAATTTCTTTTAAACTACTGCAGGCAGCGATGCCAAACTTTCAGGGTCCAGTACGAGCTATAAGATCTATCAAAACCTAGTAAAATATCGATTGTGTCCGATTTAAAAATATTACATCATATGACGTCACAGTTTTCTGGGCCACCCTGCAATATAGGTCCAGGTTGAAACGAAATCTTTTATCCTGTTAGTTCTCGAGATATCTCGTTGTCTCAAGTTAAAAAGACCACCCTGTATATGTGCAATTTTCGCATATCTAAATAAGACCTTACTCTCATCACAAAAGTTCTAGTATTTTTTTGCTTTTCAGCATTTAGTTTTTATTATTTTATTAACACATTTCTATATATTATTTTTTTTGCTTTATTTGATTTTTTTTAAACAAACTGGGTAATTCAATGCCGGTAGAGGAGTTAGACCTCGGTGTAGTTGTTTTTGTTTGTTTCCTTTTTAACAGGTGTATTATTTTGAAAATGTAGAAAGCAGATACGTTTTTAATTTCCAAATTTTAAATATTGCCATTTTGCATATTTTAAATTAAAGCTTTCTGCAAAAAAGCTAAAATTTTCAATCTCTAACATACCTCGCAGAAATTAAACAATCTTCAACATTCATCAGCGTATCTTTTTTAAACTTTTAATAGAGGTGTTTGGAATACTGAACATACTTCTTTGTTGCTAACCCGCGTTTTGTTGCTAATGAGATGGATTTATTTGTAGGCTATATAACATAAATAAGAAAACTCTCGTTTTAATAACAAAATAAAAGCTTTCGATATTAGAGTCGTAATCAAGAAATTGTCAAACAGTCTATTTTTGTTACCATTCTCATCCCAAAAGAAAGTAACTAAACATAGGTCCAATTGAACACCAAAGCCGCAATCAAAAAACTGCGACAAATGTTTAGGAATGTGATGGAGCTCATGTTTTCTTGTAACCATTATCACTTACCAGATTTATTCACAGACCAAGTTATAATAAATAATTAATTTCTGAATTGCAATTTGTCTGAATTTTAGTAGCTTATACCTGCTCAAGTACAGAAAAAATAGTCTATTTGAAAAAAAAAATTATACGGGTGAAAGAGCACCCAAAAAATGTATAAAACATCTAGATATATAAAAACAACTTTACCTCTTTTTACAGAAATCTCTTTTGAAAAGCTAATATATCAAAAATTAATTCTAACTGATCCCTACAATATCGTTCCTATCTGGATTAGAATCTTTATCAATGAAACTAAGACACACTGTATAGCGAAAATTACCGGAACTTTTTGAATAATCGAAACGGTGATTTGATTTTAACACCTAGTAATTTGATGGAATTTTTATTGCCTAATGCGCTATAAATATTAAAAACGTTTTGTTGGACAAAATTGGCTCACCACGAAAAATTTGGTATTAAACTCAAGTTTGATATTAAATAAATTCTAAACTTGTGATCTGATTTGGGTGATTTTTTTTATTAGGTTGTAGCTGATTTTTAAGAATCATACTATGTAACCACGTTTCATAAACTTATGCTTCAAAACCGATTTGAAGATGAGAATTTGTTGAACATTCTAATAGTTCCGTATGATCATACAATTTCGCTAAAACGCGATAACTTATAGAGATTCTTAAAAAATAGATTTACATCGCAAAAAAAAATACTCAAATCGAATAACACGTTTAGAATTTATTTAATATAAAATTTGAGTTTTCGTATTAAATTAAATGTCGTGTTAAAAGTGCTTTCAAGGAACTCATTCGAATTTTTCTACAAACTCAAACTTTCACATGCATTCTTTAAAATTGCACTTTTAACAATTTGACAATGTCGTTTTGACATACAGCACCGATTCACTCTTAAAAAAGAATAATCATCGATTATATATCTACTGAAGCATGAAAGTATCCTTATTACCTCATTTCAATGTTGCCATTTAGCGGAGGCGATAACAACCCTATCGTATTTCAATTAAAAATAAAATAGAAGTGGAGGCGACAGCGCGCTCTTATTGTACGCTGAAAGCTTCGCCAGCGCCTGCGGTGGTATATCAGAACTAAAATATGTTTTTGTGAGTTTGGGGGGTACCTTACCACCTCCAGACAAATTTTCGGATTATGAATCTAGAGGCCACTAGTAATCATATCTGAAATTTTCAAGGCAAAACGTTGTCGCCTCCGAAATCGGAGGCGACAACGTCATTTTGGAGGCGATAACGTATCTTTCATACCCCGTTCTGGAGGTGATAACGTACCCTTTACCAATATATATATATATATATATATATATATACATATACATGCATTTACAACGCAAAAAGGTAAATAACTATGTATACGTTTTCTGGCATTATGAATAAAAACTTTTACATAATGACTCTTTTTTTAATTCCATAAATTAAATTGTTCTAGCCGATTTTATTAAATAACTAAAAGAGAAATGTTGTGGTTAAAACGACCATTTAAACATATCGAACTTGGACTATCAAGCACGATTAGTAACCGAAAATAAGTGGCGCACAATTACAAGTTTGTAGTTGAATTGCATAATATATGCTACCGGTTTTGTTTTAACTGGGACAAAATTATATTTTGTAATACCATTCTCTTATAGCAAATGAATGGTATGGATTTATAGATTAAATGCGAGGTAAAATATGTATGCACAGAGGCGATCCTACCGGTAGGCAATAAAGGTAAGCAAAAAACCCGGGCGGCCAAAAAATTTAATGTTACGTCTACATATGAAGTGGCA